>OZ029916.1:14784392-15414392 GCA_964023275.1 Norana najaformis
CATGTAGGGTGGACAAAATAGATTGCAGCACTTTCATTATTGGTGCAGATGTTGTTGAGCCAAAGAATGAGGTTTGTTATCTCGGTCTTTTCCTTGACAGAATTCTCTCAATGAGGTATCATATTACGGGACTTGTGAGGACCAGCTTTGCATTCCTGACTCAGCTGAGGTCTGACCCTGGTCTCTCAAAAAGGATATTACCAGCCAACTTGTACAAAGTTTGATCCTAAACCAAATCAGTTACCGCAATGTCACCTTTGATGGATGCCACTGCAAAATATCATTCGCCTTCATCCAGTCATCAATGCTGCTGCTCGTCTGGCCATTGGAATAAAAAAGTTTAACCACGTCACACCCATACTACAACACCAGCTTCAGTGGCTTAGGATCAGCGAGTGCATCAAATTAAGTTCAAACTTTGCCTTCTAGTGTATAAGTGCCTGCGTAACTGCACATCATGCTGTCTTACAGACTCCATCAAGCCGCTATGCTGCTGCGATCATCAAAGTCTTCTGGTATCTTCATACCAGCAACTAAAACTATAATTGGTGAATGGGCCCTTGCAGTCGCTAGCCTGCATGCATGGAACAACATTCCAGCATCTATTCAGGAGATCAACAGTGTTCACACTTTCAAAAACAGTTGAAATTCTATCTATTGTGTAGCTCTTAGTACCCGCACTGACAATTTACCTTGTAAATCACCTTTGAAATAGCTTAATAACAACGATGCTGCATAAACTGTTGTCATTACATTACATATGTTTATTTTTTAAGTACCACATTCTACTAACAAGGTCTCAATCAATGGCAGTAAGTATTTGGTGCTAAAGATTTTCCCAAGGAACCTAAACAGGTAATCTGCATACAAAGTGAATGCTCGACAACCAGCCATCATATGTCACACACATGCAGTATGCACGATAGCACTTTTGCTGTGTCATATAAAATACACCACATATATTATACAAAAAATTTGACAATGCCCCTACAAAGTTCAGAAGTACACATTGAAGCCTTGGAACAGGAAACAGACTGGAAAGAGTAAGTTTCAGTTTAGAGCAAAAGACAGTCTTGATAACAGATTCAGGAACACGAGCAGGAAGAGGCTTCCAGACGGAAAGACCAGCAGTTGTGAATGAATGCCAGCCAAAAATAAGATGTGTACAGGAACAACATACTTTTCAGAAGATGATGAACGAAGAAAGGATTGTCTTTTAACAAAGCCACAGGGTATAACCAGGGATGACAGACGATTTGCATGCGCTTTGAACATGAGGAGTGCCAGCTCGAAGTGGATATGCTCAGACACAGAAAGCCAGTGTAGAAACGAAGAGCAGGTGTGATATGATTTCAGTAAGAGAGTCTAACACACAGCCATGCATGACTCTAGTTAAAGGAAGCAGTGTGCAGTAAAAGAGACCACACAGTACAGAACTGCAGTAGTTGAGTCTTGTCAGAATAAGGGTCTAATGAGAAAACAAGCACATTTGAGAGGCTGCAGCTATTTGGGGTTTTAGAGAAAGTGTTGGGTCAAGCACGACTTCAAGTTCCCAAAGAGAAGAGAACGGGGAAAGTAAAAAGGAGCAAGTAGAGAGTGAAAGGAAGTAGTGTATTAGCACTCATGTGGTGTATATGTTTTTAGTTATATGAATTTGTAATGAAGAAATCTTCTTATAATTATGATGATGATCATAAAATTAATAATAATAATAATAATAACAACAATAACAACAATAATAATAACAACAACAATAACAACAATAATAATAATGAGAACAACAACAATAATAATACTACTGGACAAATTGATACAATAAGCTCACTCAAGCTTCTTTCCCACCAACATATTATCTACCTGCCTCAGTATCAACCAGTACTTTGTTTTTCCTTTTGCATATCTAATTATCAAAAATCTTAGTGTAATGCATGTATATATGCATGTATCAGGAAATTAATGTAGCACAAAATGCCTCAGAAGCACTAGACACGTGCTATTCGTGCTGTTTTGTAAGCACTACACATATACGCAACTGACCTTGGATCAAAATAAATGAAACAAATTCTGTTAATGAATTCGTAAGAATTATGAATTGACACTCAAAAGACACAACATAACTGTTTGAAAAAGTATGCCAACTGAACATGAAATTGGCAAATACAAAAGTAAGTGCAAAACGTGCAATTAAATATGATGTGAAGACTGAGACGAGCAGAAGCATTTCAATAAATATTACAACTTGGTAGACTTATGGTTATACAAAGGTTGTGTCAAAATTCAACACTAACCTGATGTCTGGGTCATAGTAAATGTGCATAAGGTTGAAATCACAAAGGTTGTAGACAAGGACGGCTAACTTCTTGCTGATGGTTGTAGCTTGATCAAAAAATGCCTCAAATGTCATAATCTGGTCTGGTTTTGATTCTAGCAAGGCTGCCAGGAGCAGGCAGATGAGGTTCTGCAATCCACTGAACAAAAACCAGAAACTAAAATTGTTAAAAGCGAACGCTTTTCCTCTCTTATATGGTATTTGTCACTTTTTAAAAAATGCAATGCACCAATGCCATTTTGTGTGAAAAATTGTGATTGTAACAACAAAAAACCATGATCAAATAGAAACGTTATGGAAAAGAGGCAGAGAAAGGCCAAGAAGCTCATGTTGCAGGTTGCCAGGCAACTTAACTGAGAAAGAAAGTTAAGCCAAAAATATCTCATTTCTAAAAGCAAGATGGCAGACTTTGCTGTGACTTTAAAATGATTTTTAAAAATATGGTACCAAACATTGTCCTGATATTTGACACATAGGTCAAGTAATAGACTTCACACAGGGTAACTAACTGGCCTGTCAGGTTGCTCATCTAATAAAACCCATTTCTGCCATTATTAAAGCAGATTTTCTCGATTTATCAAGATAAAAGTTATTCAGTGAGATGATCATCTGCATGATTATATTCCTTTAAGACAGACGTCATTTCCAACCATTAGGAATCATCAGAAGTAGGACCGCATATACAGTGTATTTATAATTAATTAAGAAAATACGGACTGTTTTGTTATGGTGCAACGGAAATGAATAAGTGACAGTTTAATGTAAAACTTAAGCATCGATTATGCAGTGACATTTTAAGCAGGGTCGGCACAACTGGGTCTAAGAGTCTTACAGAGAAAGATTGCATGTTTCAGGCAGAGTTTGGCTCCACTCGATTGGTCCGTCATAGCTGTTTTGGATAGCAGAGATGCATCCACTGGTCTTCTGAGAAATCATCTGATACCTTCAAACACATCCATCACAACAAACAGCATAAGTATCAGTACATCCTAACAATACTATATTATTCATAATACTTGATATTATTACACAATTAGTATTATTTCTGAACTGTCTGTAACAAGCACGTTTCACAAAAAATGCAAAACTTGAATGTCTTATATTTTCTGCCAGACCTTCTATCATGTCTGTAATCTTCAGATTCAGTGTCTTGGCTTTTTATGCAGTGTTGCTGTGCAGTACCTATCAATTGCCTGTAACAAGGATTGTGCCGCAAGGAATTGAAGACACATGGTTAAAGGGAGATCTGCCAATATACTGTACACCTATATGGAAAAGATAATATCAGCCCTTACACCAAGCATGAGATATGAAGCAGTATGGATTTCACTTTCTCAGCCTCATAGTTGGCAAAACAGCTCCTTTTGCTGTTGGTCTTCTCAAAATCTTAACTGGATGTACTTCAACATAGCTACTGTAAAATATCTGTCTGTCCCACCAAAACCTCTGAGCTCTGGTTTGGCAATCCAGGTTACTAACTCTAATCAGGTTACTAACTCTAACATACACACAGAACATAGAAGAAGAGCAGCCCCTTAAGTTGCTGTAGCATTTCTCCTACATTCGCGTGTGTCTATTCTTTATGTAAATAAAATGTACATATGCAGTCAAATCTATGTTTGGTGGTATTATAAGTATATGAGTTTAATTTAATGTAAAAGCCAGCAGTCAGGTAATCGTAATAGTAATCTCGAGATTTCTACAGAGCCCAATGAAAGCTAAGTCGTGGGAACCAGCTTATTCACAGGCGCTCAGTCAAAACAGAATCGATAGGCAAAAGGGTTCGGTTCCAGGTCAAGATCTAGGAGTCAGGCAGCAGTCAGACAGTCGGAAGGCTACGGTGGATGATGTTTGAAATTGAGCGAGAAGAGTGACAAGGAGAAGAAGAATCAGGTAGGATTAATGTTAAATTAAGTCATGCCAGCATAGATTGGCAATATAACTGTTATTGTTAACTACGGAGGACAACAGGACACTGTCTCATGGGTTCAACAAGAGCAGAGATTCAGTGGACGATTTCGAATTATAACGGCCAGATCGAATGTTGTCTGCTTGACGATGATGCATTGCGCGCATCTCCATTGCAATTTCAGTTGAGAGTTGCATTTCGACCATCTCTGATGGAAGATGTCAGTTATGATGCGATTTTCCAACTCCATATCATATTGCACAGGCCACGTTTCAATAGTAGTTCAATGGCTAAATGATCCGTGAATTTAGTTGTGCGAAGTTACGAGCAGTTCATGCACAAGCTTTCAAAAACTAGTGCAATTTCACTAGTGTCAAACATCGACTCAGCAGACTTTGCGTAAACTGTTGGTTGGTTTCAAACGATATAGATCTTTGAGTAACCGTGAAGTCAACATCAGCTTCGACGATAGACTATGTTATAAAGTGTATAACTGGAGAAGGACTAGGAACTGTTCAAGAAACTACAGAATTGTTTCTACAACTACAAGAAACTTCTTACAGCTTCATATGCAATGAACTGTGAATTTTATCATCCTTATGTCTTAGGGTGAAAGACGTTGCTTTGCAGAAGTAAATGGACATTGCTTCACTTGGTTGAGAGAATCGGCAATCATCTTACCTACAGTTCAAACACGAGAGAAATGCTAGCTGTCTTTGGGAGGGTAATGTAATTAGTAAGCCTAATTAAAACTATTGCTGGATTATAAGTAATTAATAAGGTACATAAACAAGTACAGATAATTGTTTGACTTATTTACTGTACACTGATCTAATTAACATTTTAATTATTAATTGCATTTTATATAAACCTACAAGCCATTATTCTGTGTGAACTGAAATGCATAGAGCCAATCATTAGACTCTATGATATTATTAACAATTTGGTGAAATAATATTATTAAGGTAACTAGCTGGTAAGATCCCGCTGATCACTAGATAGAAAGAATTCCATTACAGTTGCAATGAATATGAAGCTTTAGCAACTTCATTTTTTTAGTCTTGGCAAATAAGGGTGAGATGCCAGTTCTCTCCTTTGCCGCCTGATCTTCCCAATGACAGTGTATAATCAGGGTACTCATTCTTAGCTGAGTTCAACAGGATGCTAGTAGACCGGAAATCTTTGAATAACTTCCCACCCTGGCAGAAATTGAACCTCCAATATCAGGGTTGACATTCCAAGACACAAACCATTAGACTACCAAGCACCCATTGCACAAGTATGTACATGAATGTAGTAACAGAAAGTTGAAAGCCATTTCCATTCTGCTGAAATGACCGATACTGGCTGTAAACATATGCACTACAAAGGGGCGATAACTGCAGCTCTAAAAATTCAAATTTCTTTTACTAAAGCCAATCACGTCAGCTGACAGCTATGTTTTTGGTGTTTATTGTTTAGTGTGATGAAAAAGACGAAGTTTTTTACATCTAAAGTTTTGAAATTTTTTTAAATTCTGTTACTTTCCATATTTTAAAATTAAATGCAAAATATTGCCAGATTATACCATAAGTGCCATAGTTTACATTAGCTTTTACCATGAAGAATAGGAAATCAAACAAATGTTTACATATTTGCATTCTTCCTAGGTCCGCCATACGGTTGGAATGGCAGATGCCCAGTGGCTGCCTGGTATAAAGTAACGCCTACACTCCAGAGATCCACGGAGGCACTGAATGGCTTTGTGCTTTCCTGCTTTAAAACGGCCCTTTCAAAAACCTCAGGGCACTGCACACAGAAATAAATTACTGCACTTTTTCAAATGCTAAACAGTGTCATAACTCCAGTACAAAGGTCGTAACCGATATTCTATATAACACTTAATGCCATGAAACAGATATTCCAAATATGCCATATATCAGGTATGCACTATAACAGATATGCAATATAACAGCTATGCCATATAACAAATATGCAGTAAATAACAGATATGCCAATATGCCACTGTCAAACTAGCAGCCATACCCTAAACCCGACTGTGTTACACAAGTATAACCTATGTTAACTTAGGTAACAGCACAGCTGCCATTTTCTTAGTTCACTTATGTTTAACAGTTATACTCAAGTTAACTTAGCAATCACAAATTAATAATCCTAATAACAAATATTTCTAAATTCACCCACATTTAACAGTTATACATGTACTCTAAGAAGGCCTTGCCTACCATGTCTTGAATTTACCTTAATTCAGCACCCTATAGAAATCATGCTATGGATAAGTCTTCTGAGATCTAAGGTGGCATGCAGTCTTCAAACAATTTCTCAGTTACTTATACTCAGAACCTTATACCCATTTCTTTCCATTTCCATTTTGACCATTTCTCTTCTACGCAAGCCCATCACTGAGCAATTAATTACCTATAAAGCTCAGTGTAACATTTATAAAATGTTAAAATATTATCACACAGATACAGACTTGATATTCTGGTTCTCCGTAGAAAGATTTAAATGCTCCATTTCCCAAATGTCTTGCTGTACCAAAGTCATTCAGTTTAAAAACACGCCTAACACAAAAAGAAAACATGTAACAGAAAATGCATACATATTACATATTTCTTGTTTGAACTCTTGTGACTCCTCTGTTTTCTCATCTTCAATATGGGGCTTCGGTATATAATTTTCCGATGTTAGTTCATTTAAACATAATGAAATAATACAACTCTAAAAGAGCAAAAAAATCAAGATTTTTTGTGCATAGCAGAGATGGTGTCCTGGTCTCAACATATAGGTCCCGAGATGTACTTAATGTCTAGTCTCGGTCTTGCCTTGACAGATTGGCCAACATTTTGTTCTCATCTAGGTCTCTTGGCACAACATCTCAGGTCTCGTCTTGGATTCGCCTGTTGAGGTCTCATTGGACAAGTCCCAATACTCAATGTTGTGACAGATTGAAATACACGCACTCAATAATACTGTCCATTCTGTGCTACCACACGTACAATACGTATGGCCGAAAATAAGGTACAACGGTGCTATATCATAACAATAATTAATTCATCAGCGCTTAACTGCAGTCCACTGTTAAGCATTTGAAATTAGCATCTCATTTTCAATAAATAATAACAAGATCATCACAAAAGACCATCTATAAATGTTTCAATACACACATATCAACATTGGTCTATCAATCTCATACCTAGTCTTCTATTCTGTCTTTTTCAATTCTGCTTTTCTCTCTCTCTCTCTCTCTCTCTTTCTCTCTCTCTCTCTCTCTGTCTGTCTGTCTCTGTCTGTCTGTCTGTCTCTCTCTCTCTCAGTGGTTACAGAAAACAGTGCCAACTCAAAGATGAAAGACAAACCGTCCATCTTCTTCCATCTGATACTGGATGTTTTTTGGATTAATGTTGCGATGAATAATGTCATGATCTCGAAGATGTTTCAGTCCAGATGCTAAAGTCACAAACACACACTTGACAATTATGCAAAACCAATGCAAGTATATATCATTTAAATGAGAGGATGTTTCTTTCTTTTAGGTTTAAAGTAGTTTTGCTCGTAACAGAAACCTAAGCAAAACTAAACTACTGCATACAGTTCTTGTTACAGTACTATCATCATAAGCCCTGTAAAATTCAGGATCTGCCACTCCACTCACAACCAACTCAAATCAGAAATTTCAACCCTCCTCTGGCCAAAATTTCACACATCTGACATAGACGGTTATTTTTTATTATAAAAACATAGCAGCCAGAAAACCAGTCACCAAGGTCATGTAGGAGGCAAAGGAAGTCTCTCTCAAGCATTCCATAAATATTCTCAGGTTGCTCCAGCATGGAAAGCAGGCTTCCACCATTGCAGTACTCCATAATCATGACATGTTCATTTGAAAGAACATCCTAAAAGAGACACTGCCTTTGCTTAACAAGCGTGAGTATTAGTGCCTGTCTAATAAAGAAACTAATTCATTCCAGATTTATGCAGATACTAGCAATAATTACTACTATTTAATCACTGATTTTGGCTCATTTCATCATAACTATAAACTCATAATTGTAAGCTCAAGATTTCTAAAGCGCTACTTAAAAGCTAAGTGCAGGGCACCAGCTTATTCACAAGTGCTGTGTCAAGTGAGTGGAGTTGTCCAAAGATGCCATGCCAAGAACCAAGTCCGGTTGCTAGAAGATCAGAGAGAGAAGGAGGAAAGGAACAGCTAAGCTGGGTTGTGTTTAAGCTGAGGAAAAATGGGAAGGGAGCAGATTTGAGTGGGATTTCTTGAAAAGGTGAGACTTCAGTTTTGAATGAAAAACCTGAGGAGTAATAGATAGAGGGGCTTGAAATAGATGATGATGGGTGTCAGTACAGATGTATCCGAAGCCACCTGATGAAATGCGTAGTGAGATGATGTTGCAAGCAATGTAAAAGGTAAACTGCTCCAAACAGCTTGTGTTGAACTGCAGAATCTGCTGTGGGAGAATTCAGACCGATATAGTATTATAGTATCTCATGTCATGAACAGATAATCGGTTTTGTGCAGCTGATCACAAAGATCTGATGGCTGATAGTGCAGTAAGGAAGACGACATATAAGCAGGTTGATTATTTGAGAGAATCTAGCATATCAATGAGCCTCACATATATTCTCATTGTCTTGAAACACTTTGACCATGTACCTAAATGACCATCCCCATGACAGTCATTATCATAACGTTACATCATCATCCTCATTATCATCATCATCATCGTCATCACTACCACCAAAATATAATCAGCAGTTAATAATTTAGTAAAATTAGACCATCAATATTTCAGAAGTATTTAAAAATTTTAAACGTTTATTAACCTCGGCAAATTTAAATAAATTATGCCAATACTGTTTAAGTTTAAACAAAATCATTACTGAAGAAAGACACAAACTTGCTGTAGGGCCCAAATTTTGATAACATTCTTATGGTCAAGTTTCTTTAGAACTTCTGACTCCTTCTCTGCTTGTTCTTGATTCTCACGGTTCAAGACTTTAATGGAACGAAGAAATCCTTTCTTCTGTTTCCAAAATATTTATATAAAAGTTACATGCCACGTACTTCATAGGGAGTATAAAATGCATTGTATCCATAAAGTACCACAATTTTAATATCAAGCAACCACACAAAAAATCATATCAGGAAAAGATCTAATTTAAAACTTCAGCAATTTAAAACTGTTTCACAAAATTTAAAAAAATGGAAACAGTTTGCTCAAAAGGAGCAACAGTCATTCTAAATAAAAACCAAAACTACTTTCTCCATGTACAACAGAAACATTTTTATCTTCTAACTAATACGGAAAAATTGTTTTCTCTGCTGGAGGGGCCAGGTCAACAATTCATTGGACAGACCAGGTCAAAAATTCATTGGACAAGTCAGGTCAATATAATCAATTGGATAGACCAGGTCAATACTCCATTGGACAGGTCAGGTCAATAATAATTTGGACAGATCATATCAATAAACTATACAACAACTGGACAGGCCAGGTCAATAATCCACTGGACAGGTCAGGTCAATAATCCACTGGACAGGTCAGGTCAATAATCCACTGGACAGGTCAGGTCAATAATAATTTGGACAGATCATATCAATAAACTATACAACAACTGGACAGGCCAGGTCAATAATACACTTGGAGAGGCCAAGTCAATCAATATCCACTGGTCAATAATCCAGTATCTGAGATGCAAATGTTTCTAGTCAGAACTAGCAAACTGCTAAAACAGAAACACTGCGTTTTTAGCTACAGCAGGAAAACTGAAGTGACAGGGAATTATGGATACAAGCAACAGGCAGTAGCAATACTATTCTCCACAGTCTGCTAAAGGGAGTTGTTTAAAAACAAATCAACTCAATGATCTTGATTCTTTCATATGAACCCAGGGACTTCTTGAAAGAACTGACCCTGTGCCGTCCCTTGTAGACCATTCCAGTAGCTTCCTTGCCAACAAAATCATCAAGAGACCAAATGTAGTCTACTGACTCCCTCATTCGACTGGCCATCTTTTCGAGTAGGAAAAGTCCTCAGCTAAATCCTAACAGAAAATCATATATGAATGAAGAACAGACATAAGTGAAGCAACAATAACTTCTTATTTGTTGAAATTGCATTACAGTAGGTCCACGACTTCTGCAGGATTCGATTTTGGGCACATTTAACCCCAGGTCAAAATGCCAGCCCCAGTTTTTATCAAAAACTTTGAAGGCATATTCAACCTCTTGTGAAAAGCAAAACTCTGTAGGGTGTTGGCTGTAACCTGCTGGCAACTCCTATTCATTTACTCACAGGTCACGCTTTAAAAGTCAATTTTTAATAAAAATTTCAAAATATGTCTCTTAAATTGATGGCAGCTTGGACTCCACTGAAGAGCTTAATGACTAATCGTAATCGTATTGTAATCATGAACTTGAGATTTCTACAGCGCCCAAAGAGGGTTAGGTCGCAGAAACCGGCTCAATCACAGGCACTCAGTCAAAACAAAATCGATAGGCAGGAAGGGATTTGGTTCCAGGTCAAGATCCAAGAGTCAGGCAGGCAGACGGTCAGAAGGCTACGGTAGAATGTTTGATAGATAAGAGGAAGAGGTGGAATCAGGATACAATTTGTGGAAGGGGAGTGTTTTCCATTTTGAGTGAAAGATCTGCGCAGAAATTGCATGGGGAGAAGTGTTGGTCAATTCGTATGATGGGTCAGACAATTGTCGTAATTTTGGCAGGAGATCAACCCAGAGGGATGGGGTACCTATGGCTATGGAGTGATGTAAACATCAAAAGTCAATCACTCCAATGTCGATCAAAAGTTCATATAGAGCACGAGTCTGAACCCCTATATATAAACTCTCACTGGAATGTTCAACCTCCTGGTGAAAAGTAAAACTCTTCACTTTTAATTAAAAAGTTCATGATGGGGATCAGTAAAACTCTATTTATTTTATTTTGTTATCTTTAAAAGTAATTTAGGATAGTGATCATTCAGGAGAGAGCAAAAAGATCTAGGAGCCAATGGAGAAAAGGTCATCAGAAGTTGGCAACTGAAAAAGGTCATCAAGAAAGTTGAAAATTTGACATTTGAAAAAAGGGCATCAAAAGCCCTGTAAACTACAGGATCTACCACCAGCCAAAGTTACACAAAACCCAACAATGGTGATTTTATAAAAACATATACAAACATACATGTTCTCAAGTTTGTTCTCTAGAAAAGTCACAAATAATTTTTACGGTTTTGCAGTCGATTGTGCATCTTCGTTTGAAGTTATGCCACAGTAGTCATTAATAAAATCATTTATCCAAATTGTTACAACTGCAAGCCAAGTTAGGCATCATCTGCTATTGTTTTGAACTCGCATTCAAACAACATACTGCTCCACAAACTTGCAAGTTAGGCGCCGCTTCGATTTCGACGGATCATGCACAGTGTTGAACAGAAATGCCATTATCGACTAATAATGTACCTAATTAAACAAGGTTATCGACGCACAAATCATGGCCTACACGAGTCCCTGGATCGGACTACATTACATGAAATTACATCAGTTACAATTCTGACACTAATAAAATTTCATCGGTTTAACTAGTCGCTGTATTGAACAAAAAAGCTACTTCAAACACGTCATTAAAACGAAACCGCGGTTACTGCAAGTTACAACAACTTCGCAAAGTCGCCCAGTTTCAATGTTTTATTTATTCGATCTTAATTACGATAATAATATGAATTATATACATCTATCTTAACAGGTAACTGCAGCTCTAGTGCCTAATTTCACTTTCGTTTTTGCAAAACTTTTATAGCGCTTGACTTATCTGAGTAAATGTAAATGTACACGTTTTTCTACAGCGACCGTATGGTCACGACCCTGCTCATTTTTCAATGAATTGATTGGGTGAGATCCTTCACCAAGTCTGCCCGTTTGAATGGAATTAGATAATATAGCTATAGTTTCTGCGCCTAGGAAGCCAACCCAGTGTTCTGTTGACTATCCACGACTAGCATCCGGTGGCGCTCCAGGACTGCTTGCGTTTGGGCAAGAGGTTCCCAGAGATGCGTCACATCCTGGCAGTCCACCAATCACGAGTCTGGTCCGAGGGACGCGGCGTATAACCAAGAGGGGCGCGGTGGCCAACCGCCCCACCACCCGCCTATAGTTAAATCGGCGACTGCTAACATCACTTGTCGGCACCGTCTCTGCAGACATCTGGGAGCTTTGTGTTCCAGTCTCGAATCAGCCGTAAAACAGAATTATAATTACGCCAGTTAGATAGCCGTATGTGTATGCAGCATGTCTGAGGAGAACATAGGGTACTTTAAAGGCGCTGCCGCGCTATAAGGAGTTGCATATCTGGCCGAGGTGTCCTCGGTCCGGGGCCCTCAGGGAAGCTTACGACTCTTCCTAATATCACTTAGTCGTTAAGGACTGCACGCCTTCGGCGCTTGCTCTCTCAGGCAGAGGCGTTGATCTGCTGACAACATCAACCAATCGCAGTTAGGGGCCCCAGCGAACATGAACTGACAGACACTTCGACAGCGCGCCGAGGGTTTAATTACGATAAACACACTCTTAGAAACAATAGAGAAATAGAGCATCATACTATTGTAATCATACCATTAGAGTAGATTAATATATGATGGTGTTGCGTTTATGAAGATCGATAGCATACCTTTACACTGACTGAGTCTGTGACTTAATTCAAGATGTCTTGACTAAGATGTCGCCGCTTCCATCTCTTTTCCAACCAAACCACTACCGAATTACACTGTTATTACTTTCAGACCCTGGCATCAACTAGATATTCAGACTTCCAAAATGACATCTGCCCCTCACTTCCTTCCTTTGACTCAACCCTGTCTGCGTATGCCCTCGCTCACTGACTCCAGTCTATTCTAACTAACTTCTTGATTAGCGCACTTCTCTTAAGTCCAAGATGGTTGTCGTTCGTGAACTGAAACCTTGGTTTGACTTTGATATTGCTGAAATTGCTTGGCGTCGATGTTGCCAAATTAAACGCACTACGCAGCTCACGACATCCCTTCTATCATGTGCATTTTAAAGAATAGTGTAAAAATGTTCGTAACCTAGTTTCTAAGGCCAAATCCTCCTATCTCACAAACTTAATTTCAGAAAACAAATATTACCTTAGGTCTCTTTGGAAGGCCTCTATAAGTTACTCCATAGGAAAACACCATGCACACTCCCAAAGCCTCCAGCCATCTGTGCCAGCTGATGCTTTCATTAAATTCCTTGGTGACAAGATATCCAAAAGCAGGCTGAAGTTCTCTGGTATTCCACTATGAAATGGTTTTTCATCTCATGATTGCTCTTCCCTCTGCTTTTGATTTACTTCTGCAACCTTGGGAGAAATCCAGTCGCTCATTTTCTTATCCTCTGACAAACAGTGCCTCCTGGTTGCAGTTCCAACTCGCCTTCTCAAGAGCTGCTTTGATGTGTTTGGTATCATTGTCTTGACGTTAACCAACTGGTCACTTGCTGATGGCTATTTCCCATCATGTTCATCATTTGCTGAAGAAACCATCTTTGGATGCTGACACTGTGTCAAACTTCCGACCAATCTCAAACTTCAATTTTATTTCTAAACTTCTTGAATGTTGACAGGATTGTCTTCAAACTTCTTACTTCTCCCTTTCCAGTCAGCATGTAAATCCACTAAGACAGCTCTTCTCTCTGTCCACGTTGACGTCATCTGCTGCACGGACAATGGCAAAGTAACTGCACTTGTTCTTCTTGAGCTATCTACCGCCTTTATCGCTGTCGACCATTCGATCATACTGCATCGCCCTGAGCACTGGTTTGGTGTATCAGGTCTCGCCCAAAACTCGTTCAAATCATATCTTATCTCCCATACTCGATCTGTCTACATCAGTGGAGCAATTGCCAGACCGGATACCACTCACCTGGGGTGTCCCAGAAAAGCGAAAAATGTTCAAGACTGTATTGTCTACATTTCAGCCAACCTCACTGTCTTCACTCTGTACTGACCCCAAGATTTTTTCTACTGGACAAGAACAGCTCTCGGCAGGGTGCCTTTTCTGTTGCTAGCCCAAGACTCTTGGACTCTTCTGGAAAATGTTTGCTCTGTAAATTTTGTTTTGGCCTTCAAATCTCAACTAAAAACTCACCTCTTCCTGGGCTTATTTCTTGTGTAGGCTGTCTCTGGGTCTTCTGGGATTCCCTTGGCTTTTTGACTGGACTCGCCATGGAATTTGGCTTGCACAACAATTTTGCTTAGTAGCGGCCATCAGCTGATGCTTTAAGCATTATTACAGTGGTGTTAAACAGGGGCGTTATTAGATTTGATTTGAAGTGATCACTAAATGAAAATTTGAATGTACATGTTTTTTATAGCGCCGTATGATCTCAACCCTGCTCATTTTTAATGAATTTATCGGGTGAGATCCTTCATCACCACTGTCCATTTGAATGGACACCATGCCATTCAAGGTCCCCGTGTACAGACCATGCTAGCCCGAGATATAAATCTCTGAAATATAACCACTATCAGTATGCGCACCGGCATTCTCACCCATAGAGGTGCCTTGAAGTATGTTTTAACCAATGTAGCTAACCATGCCAGCTACTATGGCATAGACATACAGAGTATTATACACCATTAATTTGCGCTAATTGTAATCCGAATGGTGCACTTAACAGTTCTACTGCGCTGACCGTGTGTAGGCATTCAGGACCAGAATGGAGGATTTTATGGAGGTGATGATGGCAGTTGCTCTAAAGACTTGTTCACAACTATAGTCTGTGTTAGCAAATAAGTAAGGTAAGGTAACACATTATCGTGAACTTCATAAGATGGGACTAAACTGATCGAGGGATCAACCACTGTTTTACTGATGCAGCATAAGAAGCACATCAGGGTTATTAGGCAAGGGTTCGGTTTATCTCAGCCAGAGGTGCATACACACTGGAGGATGTTGGGGACACATTTCTGCACCTTCTGAATAATCTTGTGTAATCACCTCACACGCTTAGTGTGCAATCTGCCTACATAGCTGAAGTCTCCTTTTTGACCATTTCCAACACCTACAAGGACCTGCAATGTGCTCCAATACTCAGGAAACTGCACTAATCTACCCCGTTTCCCAGAGTACCCACATGATCAGCAATCATATGCAAGCTACTGGTTTGAAAACATAACCCTTGAAAACAATTCAACTGCTTCCAGATAATTCAATATATTACCATGCAAAAATGCACAACAATTTGCATTCAACACAGGCAGCACCGCTAATTTTTGAAGTGATGAAAATCTAAAACACACCAGTATAAAACAATATTCCAAAAAAATAAGTTTAGTTTTGGTGCAAATACAAAACCAGTCTATATTACCATGCAAAAATGCACAACAATTTGCATTCAACACAGGCAGCACCGCTAATTTTTGAAGTGATGAAAATCTAAAACACACCAGTATAAAACAATATTCCAAAAAAATAAGTTTAGTTTTGGTGCAAATACAAAACCAATCTATCATGCCTGGCTCTTGGAAATTGGCCGGGAACCGAATTCTGCCTACCGATTTTGTTTTGACTGAGCATCTGTGAATAGGCTGGCTCCCATGACCAAGCTTTCGTTGGGAGCTGTAGAAATCTCAAGTTTACAATTACGATCATGCGCCACAGGCACCTTCTGTTACCAGAATAAGTGAACAAATATTTGGACATAATTGTGCAAAGCAACAGTTCGAAATTATTTAAATGTTTACACTCTAAAAATGCATAAGGGCGAAACATTGGGCAACACCATACCGAAGCAAAAATTGACTGCAATTCCTTTGGCTGCTTATATACACCATGCACAAGACAGCAAGTAAAAAAACACTTGAGATTTTAGGCTTATAAAAAAAGCAGGCCCAGATCTATTTAAAACAATAGTTATAGCAAAATACTGTATGAGTAGAGAAGTCCGCATCAGAAGAAATACAGACGACTTTTAAAAATAATTATATTGTGTCTACGAGGATGAATTTATGTGCATGAGATTTGAGATCACACAGGAAAAGATTTTGGAAAAGGACTGGCCTTGTTCTAATCAGTAGTGCACTTGCAGGTTCATCCTACTGACTCGATTTAGTGCATCAAATTTTGTGCCAGTGTTGCAGTATTACCGCGTCTGTCACATGGCGGTATAATTGCAGGGCAGAAGTGAAAGGAAGTCCATTTTCAATTTTGAGCAAAAGTGAAACCATTGAAACTTACAAACAAAACTGATGCAGCAACAACAGGGTTACAAAGAAGAGAAAACTTATATTACTTTATTACATGCAAAGGTTATTCACATGGCGGTATAATTGCAGGGCAGAAGTGAAAGGAAGTCCATTTTCAATTTTGAGCAAAAGTGAAACCATTGAAACTTACAAACAAAACTGATGCAGCAACAACAGGGTTACAAAGAAGAGAAAACTTATATTACTTTATTACATGCAAAGGTTATTTAAAAGCTGTGTTAAATTTTTATTTCTATGTATGAAAGAAAACACATCTGCTACTAAAGCACAGATAAATTTATATAAAAATTAAAGCCTTGCATATATTTTCAAGCCAAGGTGTTGCTGAAACAGATACACAGCTGAACTATTAAGTGATTATAGTGGAAGATGATTTGTGATTTGCCAGAACTGCTAAACTCAATTACATGAGCCTAAGTTCAATCTCCAAAATCACTTCATACAGAAAAATAATCCAGCACCAACATACTCATTTTCAGTGATTTTTTAAAGGAAAAATCTGATGCAAAAACTTAATATAATCATTATTCCGTTATCTCTTCCTCAGTTTACGCAGGCATCAATTTAAAGCAATTGTATGTGATATTTAAACTTTAAATACAGTGCATTTCTATGCCAAATTCTTGCTGTTTTATGGTCTGAGGAATATCATGATGCTATATCCTCTTACATCTGCAAGGAAGAGCAGTCGGTGCATGTACCGTGGACATCACCTGTCATTATTCCTCATCCTTGACGCAATGCAGGCCTGGAATTCTGAACTGTCAGCTCTAGATTGGATTGCACTGGTTGGGCTCTATATGTGTGCAAGGGCCTGCCAGGGGTGACTTTTCCAGTTATCTGAGTACTATTGGCTTACTGAAGAACGTGCTGCTCTAAATAAACTCCAGTATCATCAAGCGTGTGAGAAGCACTTTTGAGGGGTACTTAGAATGCATTATAAAATTTCAGTTGCAAAAATACTAGATTATTTTACATTACATAATTACACAGACAAACTGCAAATATATGTTTACAAAGACCAAAACAACACAAAGGCCACTTAAGAACAACGGTTGCACCGTTCTTTGTTTCTACTTCATATCTTCAGTTCGGTTTACAGTCAAGTCTTCTTTAGAGTTCATGCAACCTCTGCAAAAGAAGATCAATTCATAGAATGGTCATTTAATCTTATAAGTATAGTATTAATTTAATACTATACTTTCACTTAAGTATTTATATTACATTTAAATAATTGTCATTGCTTCAATTACATCTTAACATTGTACCTTGTACTCCAACTTTGTAAATTTGACCTTGCTGACCCTAAGGCTGACCAATATCTGGTTTTGTTACTCTGTAGCATTCCACTTATCATTCCTCAAAATAAGTAGTGAATGTACAATAAACAATTATAGGAATAATATCACAGATAACGTCAGTCTTTAGACAGAGTTTGAGATATTAATAGTCAGGTCAAACATACAAAATTAGTGATCCTAACATACAGGTCTATTAGGCACCAACTAAGCTAAGTATACTGTTATCTTTCTTGCTTAAAGGCAGTACTTTGAGTTTCCTTCACAAGAGACTGTGTTACAAGACATTTTCTTGCATTGGAAGCGATGACATCAAAGTAGAATTCTTTAAGCTACATTTACAGTTCGACAAACTCCAATATCACAAGAACTCAATTATAGCCAGTCCATGATCATTAAGGAAAGAAGTGAAGACCTTCACAACGATTCCTTCCACTTCAACTATAATCGTAATTGTAAACTCAAGATTTCTATAGCGCCCAATGAAAGCTAAGTCGTGAGAACCAGCTTATTCACAGGCGCTCAGTCAAAAAATATTGATAGGCAAAAAAGTTTTGGTTCCAGGTCAAGATCCATGAGTCAGGCAGTGTATCACCTATCTGATCAGCAACTATATTACAACAGTTACACAAAGAACATTATGGGAAGTTTCAATATTGTTCAATACATTGAGTCGACGTGATAATCAACTGATAATCAACCTCATTACCTTTGTAGCATTCATTTTTTAAAACTCATCATTGCTGGATTTCAATTTTACGTGGCGTCATTAGTTTCCATAGTGACCGGTTGCATCGTACCATGCCGTTATCATTGCCTTTATTGAAATACTAGACTGCCATTCTGTCTTTGTATATGTTTTTACATTTTATCCCTATGGTGCTGAATCACTATGCAAAATGTACTGTTTTAATTAAATCAATTATATTAATTGATATAAAATACTTCAATAAACAAAGAAATTATCTGGTCAGAATGAAATCACTACAGACTCCAACTTTAACTTAACAAGAATTCTGATGAGTAATTTACATTTACCTCAAGGTAGCTCTGTGACAGCTTTTCCAGTTCCTCTCTAGATCTGTCCAAATCAGCTTCCATCATTTCTCTGTGTTTTTCAACATCACAGAGTTCTGGAATTTATACAAAAACAAATAAACTGATAAAAGTTAGATGCACTGGGTAGCAATTCCACTTTGAAGGAGAAGTAGCCAATAGTTTATAATGCTAGCATAGATCAAGAGGAAGACTGTTTCAAACAGATGGTGTACAACTGAAGAGGTAGGATGTATCATGTTAGCACTTCAGTCATAACCAAGAAGCACAGGGATATGCAGCCAATCGTGCACACTCTGAGAAGCCACAAATCCTTCAAACAGCAAAATTAGTCGACTGTAATCAATGCAGTAATAACAGATTATGTAATGGGAAGTCAACAAGTGAACAAAATCACTCATTTATCACCTTCATAATAAATTTTGATGAATGGTTATTATGAATGAATAGTTAAACAACTAGAGATATATTTACTTTATTTAAATACTGCTTGCTGATTATTTTCATAAATTTTTGGGGTTCATTTCAAAACAGTAAAGGTACTTTCCCCATCTGTCTGATAACCATATAAACAGCACTCCATAGGGTTCTGGAGGAGCAGTATATACAGTTATTATAAAAGCTAATAAAAACAAAAATTCGTTATCATAGAATTAATCAACTGACTGTTGTCAACAGATGAATGTAACAAAAAACCTTTTAAGCAAGTCAGGGTAATTCTTATTTAAAAGACTTCAGGGCTGGTATTGATGAAGAAGAGAGGTCTGATATGCTAATTCAGGGCTAAGAAACCAAATACAGTAAAGATGAATTGTAAAATTCAAACAAACTTGCTTTCTTTTAGTTTGGATATTTCATCTTTAGCCGAATAAAGCTCTAATCGAATCATTTCTTGCTCCTAAAAAAGTCACAAGTACCAGAAATGAAGAAATGAATAGGAAGTAACTACAAATATTCTTGTAAGTTAAATACATAAGCCTTCAGTACAGCATGTTTGAAACAGGCTTGACACTAAGCCTTAATATATTTTACTTGGGGCTATTTTTAAAACTAAATCAACAAAAACGATTTAATTTCTTTGATCAGCTTGTCCTTAATTAACTGAATGTCATGAACCTGGAAATAGCTAAACAAGTGAAACAACTAACTTTCTAAATTAACAAAAGAAGTGCAATAGATCACTATTTGACTGCTTACAGACTTAAAGTTTCACCTACTGAATGAACTACTGTAATTACAGAAATGCATACCTTTGTTTCTGTCTTAAGAGTGGCATTTGTTACCATTTCTGCAGACTCTTTTATCTGTTGCAGGTTCTCACTGTTTTTGGCTTCCAGCGTGGCTTGGGAGAGAATTAGGGATCCAATTCTGTGCAGAATGCTATCAAAATGTCAACAAATCCAAAAGAGATTGATACAATTAAAAAACATGAATTTAACATCGACTAATGTGATCAATTGCCGACAACTGATCAGTGCAGAAAGCTGTTCACTAGGGGCACGCTTGGCACTCTGGAAGATTAAAACTTGTACCTAAGGTTTTGATTACCATATCTTTGGAAAAGATTTAATCAACAGTATCAGCATTATAATGCCAGTTCAGATACTGATTGTGGATTATTTCAGTGATTTGAAACTCTGCTAGTATGGTCTGTACATGGGGACCTTAAACGGCATGGCACCCATTCAGTTGGGCAGAGGTGGTATCTCATTTGATCAATTCGTTGAAAGATGAGCAGGGTTGTTAAACTAAAACAGAACTTAGTTCTACCATTTGGACAAAGTACAAAATGGTAGAACTAGGCCACCAAGGAGAGACTATGTGGTTGCAGTAGAAAAGCATGTAGGGCCTACACATAAATTTACAATTTGTGTCAAATTTCTTTTCATCCAATTGAGTAAAACTTGTCCAATTTCCAGTGATAACTGTGTGACAGCTAAAAGCCTGTGACTTGAATTACATTTTTTTGGCTTAACAACTTATAATTTACACCAAAAATAAACTGTATAAATGCCCATTACTATGATTATGAAGCATCTAACAACCACAGGTGATGAAAAAGGATTAAATTAACCTCAAAATTGCAATTTAGAAGTTCCATTTGGCACTTACAACAAAAGAACTGCTGCAAACAATGAGATGAAGAAATTTCTCTGAGCACGAAACAGTTTTTGTAGAACAATGTTAGCTTCTTCTGGTGTCATCTGCTGCATTCGCTTTGATTGCTGTTTGTTCATTTCTCTGATGGCACCTTTACCAATGATCAGAATTAACAGAAAACCTTATTTTATTACAGTGTAGCCTATTGAATAAGCCTGTGAATAAGCTGGTTCCCACGACTTAGCTTTCGTTGGGCGCTGTAGAAATCTCGAGATTACGATTACGATTGAGGCTAGTCTGAAGCTTTGGAATTTAGTGCCCAGTTGCATGTTGTGTCAGTTCTTTAACATCAAGCTGGCATAAACTTATGAGTCATCTGTTTTAAATTGCTTGCCCATCAAATCCTGATTTCTGTTTTCCTGACATAGTGGATCTCCATTGGTCTTCGCCAGCGGATTGCTACGGTTTCACCTGAAGCGACCATCGACTGACGTCTTGTGCATTGTGAGAACAACGTTATCGACGTCATCAGATTCGATTAGATTAAATTGAAGTACAGGTCAGAATTAAAGGATAATTAATTTCATAGGAACATTGTAGGCCATAATCAGTATTCATGTTCATCTGGTCGTGTCATGCCAGCACTTGAGCTGAAACACTTGAGCTGAGACAAATACAAAATTCATGACTGATTTATGTGTTAAAAGATAACAGTCAAGTTGTATCAGACATACCGATGAACAGTCCAATTAGAACTAAGGCAAAGAGATGGAAGTAGAATCGTAGGTATGACCAGATGGTTGTTACCAATTCGCTGTGCAGCAGGCGCTTCCATCTGAAAAAAGTGATAGCACTTTGTTCAAATGGCAGGCCTAGAACTTAGTTCTACCATTTGGACAAAGTACAAAATGGTAGAATTAGGCCACCAAGGAGAGCACCTTGCAAAATGAGCAACATGAGTATAATTCTTATCATCACTGTCATCGTCATCATCAGCAACAACCTAACAATGCAGTTGTGGCACAGCTGAAGAAATTTTTCAAGGGACAGATTGAATGATGTATTTGCAGAAACTCGATTCCCTCATTTGTTCAGCTAGTAAGATGAATGACAGCTGGGCATAAACCCTGATGTTAAATACGCAGGTCTATATCCCACCTTAGCCTAGCTGCAGTTGGTTATTATTATATCAGCAATCAAATATTTATATCATGCTATTGTATGAATTCACCTCAAAGCTACAGGTAGCAGGGAAAAGATAAGTCTTTTGACTGCAAAATAAGATCAGAGAAAGAGGAGAAGGGTCCTGCAAACCCTGTGGTAGTGAATTCCATAGCTGTGAAACTGTGTGCACAAATGCATGGAAACCACAAAGCTTTCTTTGGTTGGATGGGACAAACAGCTTGCTAGAAGAAACTGAGCTTAAGTTTGTTCTAGTGGGACTATGCGTAAGTGGAATACACAAGTCAGGAAGGTAGTTCGGTTCTAGGCTGTACAGCACCTTGCATGCAATAAATTGCAAAGTTATGTATTTGAAATCATATGACAAACAGAAATGCTTGCCTCTGAGCTGACAGAACTGGAAACAGCAAAATCAGGCAGATCACTACTTCCGTGTAGAAAACTGTAGCAATAGCTTTCCAGATCATTCTTCACATCAGTCTGGAAATTCAAATAATCAATTGTGAACTTATAACTCTTCTGTGAACTCATGAAATCATTTGATCTTGGTCACCATAAATAAAAGTTTGAGTATTTATGAGTATGCATGTGCATATGCACATGTAAGTGTTTTACTGGAACCAAACCCTTTTGCCTATCAATTCTGTTTTGACTCAGTGGCTGTGAATAAGCTGGTTCCCGCGACTTAGCTTTTGTTGGGCGCTGTAGAAATCTTGGGATTATGATTACACGAGCAGATTTTAAGATAGCTTGGTAGAGGTGTAGCCATGGTTGGGCAGTCAGCCAGAAGAGATGTCACCTACAGTAGTCAGTCATGACATGTGATCTAAACATGTATTTGGATGATCTGGGATGATCAAGGGCTCAACAGGGGAGGCAACATACCTTCCATTTCACCTGTGACAGCAAATGGGCATTCTCACTATTACCCATGGTGTCTGCCTAGATCTAATCATCATTCAGGATGACTGTGGACCAATCATGGTCACCACACAGCCTCTGTTGATCTCTGACCATGGTTCACTGTCTTACACCATGCTCGACTAACTAGCAGTCATCTTTTCCACTTGCCTGCAGAAGCTGATTTGTCATCAGCTGACATGTTCCATCTTTATGACACCATGCTTTGTCTGATCGTTGGCTACCGCTGCAGTCAGCAGCAGCAGAAATAGTCTGACTACCATGGTTTTATTCAGATTGCAGAGCTATGTGTAGGACAACCAGGAGTGCAACCACTGTTACAAAATAACTAATTCATTCACGGATCAAACAGAGTGGATTCAGCTTTTGTGAGGAAAGCTTTCATTCTTTCAAGATAAGGAGCATTAATAACGAAGCCTAATTGCTCATGACTGAAGGACAGTGTCAACTGGTAATGCTCTTTCAACAAGTCTATAAGTTGTCCAGATAAACACAGCACTTGACATGGTGGACAGCATTATCTTGGTAACCTGACTCAGCAGACTATGATACTATTGGCTTTAACAATTCACAACGTACACTAGTTTCATTTGGTGTCCCACAGGGTGTAATTTTCTGTGCATCTTGCACACAGTTAGATCGTCACCGCTCTTGCAGCACTGGTGAATCAATGTGCTGGTTAAGCCTGCCCGTATGTATAGCACATTTTAATAACCTTCTAAAGCCAATGAAACATAACCGGCTGACAGATTTGAAAATGTGATATTTAAGGTACTAGTAAGCTGAAAATGTTTAATAAGCCGTTTCTGGCTTTTGTTTTGAAAAGTGATCAAACGCAAAAAAATGCATGACATGCAGACTAATTCATTTGGGTGTTACTAATTCATTAATTCATTTGGGTGCTGCATGCTTGTCGCCAAATGCTGTTCGGTGTCGTAATTATAATTATAAACTCGTAAATTTCTCACGCGCAGGGCACGGCTTATTCACCATCGCTGCGTCAAGTCAGAAATACTGTATGAAGAACAACGTCCGGTTATCGTGTTCCTGATGCGATATCTCTAGACTTGACACGTCGAGTCAAGACATATATACCGCGATACCGTAGGAACACAGCGAAAATAGCATAGAATATATTTTAAAAAATAACACAATGTCATATGCCCCTAACAGCCCTACCTGCATCGAAGTAGATATAATAAATGTAATCCTGAAATACCTGCGAAAGGCTGTCTAAAAATACACCTACAATTACCTGCGTTATTTATAAACTTAGTCTATCAACAGTGAATTTCTACAAGTTATACAAGTTAATTATACACGTTAGGCTTGCAGAGAGTCGTCTTACTTATATCAAATTTTAAAATAAATTACCTAAACCATAAATCAGCTGAGTATTGACTGGAGTGATTCGAAAGCCGAGGAAAACTACGAACAGTGATTTCGCTTGCAGCTGATCATCATCATCATCATCATGAACCGTGGGCTCAGCGCCCGTAGGTGTCCGATGCCATTTTCACTTGGCACTTGCAGCTGATGCACAAGGCTAAAAATAGATTTCGCTTCTAACGAGGTGGTAGGTCAAAAGGCCAAGATCGACTAGAAAAATAATATGGAAGATTGGGCACCACTGCGGATTTAGACCAGATTTGATTACCTCCTGAGCTTTGGTACAGCGTTAACTACGGGTTCAAAATGTTGTAGCATAATCGTAGTCGTGAACTTGAGATTTCTACAGCGCCCAAAGAAAGCTAAGTCGCAGAAATCGGCATATTCACGCTCAGTCAAAGGAAATCGATAGCCGGGTAAGGTCAGATTCGAATTCGGGTCAAGATCGTAATCGTAAACTCAAGATTTATACAGCGCCTGCAACTCAGCTTTCGTCCGTTTGGAATCTCGAGCACGATTACGATTCAGATGCGCTCAGTCAAAGCAAAATTGATAGGCAGGCATGGCCAGTCAAGCAGACAGTGGGACCTCTACGGTGGATGGTGCTTAGAATTGGAGCCACAAGATAGATGAAGGAACGTAGAGGACTCTGGACAGAAGTTGTGGAAGAGGAATGCGGGGTTTCAATTTTGAGCATGTTTGACATGCACAGAGATTGCAAGGGGTGAAGAGTTGGTGAATATCTAAGAGCATGATATCTAAGAGCATGAAAGAGTATGTATTTTCATGGTTGCAATAAAATTATAATGACAATGTGATATCCCGAAATTAACAGAATTGCAAGCGAAAAGAAACTTTTAGCACTTATTAATGGCTTTCTAGGGCAGTGTGTAGTTTTTGGGCTATAACCGTTACCATGTTTACGGTTATGCGTCGCAAATTGCGCGCTATAGTATGTGGCAGGCTCTGGTATGTGGCAGAGCCGGTATAGATGGCTCTGGTCGGGTTAGGTCAAGGTTGCTCTTGCAACTGTCTGTCTTTGCAATAAGACAAGATCTAATCTAAAAAACTTCTATAGCACCACTGTAGAAGATAATTTTATGCTAATCGGAAACACAGAAAACGGATTAAAATGCCCCAACAATTTAGCCGTTCGAAATACATTATCTCCCGATCGATAATACATATCCCTATGGTGCATTATCCATTATGTTGCATATGAGGGCGTACTTAAACACAACCCACCCTAACAGCTTCTATACCCCTTCTCTCAGGTCTTTATTATTATTTCTGCGTTTATTAGGAGCCACTATATAATGACTTATTATCAATCGATGAGGCCGACTTGCGCAAGGTCCCTACACATCAACCGAGACGGAGGAGGCTCGAACCCGTACTCTCTGCGTTACAAGCCAAGCGCTTTATCCAATATCATACCATGCCCCACGGTCTTCTGGTTACCGGACTTGGTTCTTGACATGGCATCTTTGGACAACCCCTGCGACTTGACGCAGCTCTCGTGAATAAGCTGGTGCTCTGTAGATAGATAGATAGATTCCACCATGGGTTCAACGCCCGTAGGTGCCGGTACTGATCTCCGGTTTCAATGCCATCAGTCCTTAGGTGGCCACTAGTGACCATACATCGGCGGTAGATGGCAAGTCTTACCCGCCGAACCCAAGGTTATCTACGCAGTGAAACTGCTACTCATTTTACTACTGCCCTCTGGCGAGTAGCGGCTGAGTCGACCTTTATGGGGCAAGCGGGATTCGATCCCGCTTCCTTCCGCTCTTCGTGCCAGCGTGTTACCAATCGGCCACCGAACCGCTTAGCTTCAAAATTTGTAGACTACGATTACGGTAGCCGATTGATTAGATCGCTCGGCTTGTAATGCGGAGAGTACGGGTTCGAACCTCCTCTGAGACGGTTACTGTGTAGGAACCTTGAGGTAGTTTAAACAACGAGCGATTACCTTGCACTGCTGCCTCCTCCTCCTCCTTCTCCTCCTCCTCTCCAGTGCACTTTCCCCGACACTCCATCAACGACAGCTTCCTCCTCGACAATTTATTACAGGCATCCATTGGCGCGATATAATGGGGTACATGGCTGCCTACTCACCCAAAAAACCCACAGAAAAGCGTACCCTACTAATCGTATGATGCGATGAAGCAGATGCACTAGGTGACCTCTGTGTGCTTTATATACAGCAGGTTATCGGATGGGACACGAGATGCTGTCGGCGCCATCGTTGACTTACCACCCGATATCCATAATTTATGGGATGGGAAGCGGTGGTGTAGTTGTATGGTCTTGGCCTCGCGACCGGAGGGTAGCGGGTTCGAATCTGCCTCAAGCCGCTGCTTAGCGACCTTGGACAAGTTGCTCACCCACAATTGTCTATGAGGAAGGCAACGGGAAACCACCTCACTCATCTTATCCACGGGTGGCATAAAGCCAATGGACCTGCCTTCGGGCAGAGAACTCCATCATCATCATCATCATCATCATCATCATCATCATCATCATCATCATCATCATCATCATCATCATCATCATCATCATCAATCATCATCATCATCATCATCATCATCATCATCATCATCATCATCATCATCATCATCATCATCATCATGCGAACAACAGCTGTGTAGGAACTTTGAGGCCTATAACAAACATCCACTCATCCATCCATCTATCTATTCTTCCTTTACAGCCCGGCACATGGTTGCCTGACATATAATTTCACCGGAATAACGGTACAAGCACAGTTATGCGTAAACGGAACATTGGTCAATGGACATTGAGCTTCAGATGGCACGCAAAACCATTGACAGGAGGACATCGTGAATCAGGCTGTCCTCGTGAGAATGGCCACAACGGAGATTGGCTTATATATACCACGACAAGACATTTGAGAGGAACGAATAAACAAATGCGGAGGCAGACCGAGATAAGCAAACACGCAAACAGATATACAGACAGACAGAGAAGGTGACTGGAGAAGAGACTGATGAAGAGCAGCAGGAGACATAAATCAATGAGAGGACGATGATATTTACAAACAGAATTTGGCAGAGGTCCATTTTCTAAAGATCTCATGCATCACCTCATCATCTGTCGATCACTCACAAGTGCATCCGGAAGAGCCAGCAGCATCCAGAGACAGACGAATACAATAAAAGAGAGCACTGCTCAGTTGTAGCAGCACTCTGCCCCACTTATCGCCTTTCTTTCGGCCTCCAGATATTAGCGTTGCATTGAAATGACAGAATGGGCTGCGTGGGTTATTTAATGAATTCATAGTCTCATGAATTCATATGAATTGGTGGTAAATAAAACTAGCAAACAAAATAATTAATAGCACACTTCCTTTTTAGACTGATTGCAGCAATAACTGATTAGTAATTAACAGGCCATATAATACTACAATGACTTAGAGGGGAGTAAGCCTAATTTGACATTATAAATAACATTTTTATTGTGCAGTGACGATCTATTCTTGCAGTGATAATACCATAACGAATAACTGTAAAGAGTTTTTGTTACTTTTACACAATTTTTGCTTCAGAATTTGCTGCATTCTATATCCAAATGATCTTACATCATGATATTTGTGATGATAAATTTTTCTTTATAATGTTCTTGATAAATAGGAAGGCCTCCTAACATAGGCCTATATAGATGCCTACATACATGATATTATATCGATGCATGCATGCATGCATACATACATACATAGATACATGCATACATACATATATACATACATAGATACATGCATACATAATATTCAATCATGGATACACAGATACATAGATAGATACTTACATACATAGATACATACATAAATACATGCATGCATGCATGCACACATAGTTACGTATACATAATATTCAGTCATGGATACATAGATACATAGATAGATACCTCTGGACAAGCATGTTCGGCAATAGAGAACATTGCATAACGCTAGCAACACATTGTCTATACACTCATACACTGCACAGGCTCTACGGAAACATTTTCTATTAGTAGGCCTATATATGTCTCCTAAGATATGCACAATTCTCTTGTTTTCAATTCTGCTGCAATGACGACTCAGCTAGTTAACGCTGTAGAATTTTTTGCATAGGAATTTTTGCATATAAATAATTCCTATAAATTCAGTTCTATAGCTTTCTGACTGTTACAGCTTACAGCTATTGGCCAACTTTTAGAAATATCATTGCAAGATTTATAATCATAATATCATGAGAATTTGTTTTATCCCAAGGATATAGGCCCTGCTGCAAAAGGTGTAAAAACTGCGCTGTAGGCTTAGGCCTACATAGGGTAGTGGTTTGGTAGTAGTAGTAGTGGTGGTGGTGGTAGTGGTAGTAGTAGTAGTCGTTGTCGTCGTCGTAGCGTTATTAATATTATTACTATATCAGTTATCATTATTGTTACGAATAGGCCTTGCCTATATGAGCGCTGCAAATTTTAAAGGAATTCCCACTAATGACGGTTAATTAATGACAAACTTACGTCATCAGATAATCTCCGGCTTATTGTCATAAACGTTCGAAATCCTCCTTCTTGCTTTCGTCTGCGCTTTGGTTAGACATATTTGAATATTCTGTGATTTCGAAGAGCTTTAAATTTGTATTCTGTTTCATCGAAGATGCTTCGTTCTCTGCTGTGCTGCCTGTGGCACCGGTCGCGACCGGAACCTCGCCCTGCAGAGGAGATTCAGGTCAGCTGAAATAACTACAAATAACTACTTTTTACATCGAAATAACCAACTTCCATCGTTCTCGCTTGCAGGAGACGTCCGTTACAAGCTCATTACAAGCCATCAACGGTAAATTCCATTTTGATGGAACGCTTCTTCTAAGCGTGATGATGCTAACTCTATCCCAAAGGGAAGGCTTGGTGTATTTTCCACGCGTTTTGTGTAAGTCTAGCGAAAGATGGGGTAGTTTAAGCGCTTAAATTGTGTGGTCGTATTTGCATAGGACGATCTTCGAGGGTCTTTGGCTCGGAGACGGGATGTGGCGGAGAAGATCGTGGAAGAAGGCGAAGTTCGTGCCGAACTCGAGTCGACCCTGGATGGCTCGAAGGAGGAGTTCGAACGTCGAGAGGACATCGCGAAGTTGGGCCCTGGACTGGTTGAGGGCATACACGAGGAAACGTAAGTGGTAATGTGCTTATGTTGGTCTTAAATTAATTTAGCAATCTGACTTTAAAAAGCAGTGAAAAGCGATTCCGAACATTATCTGACCTCTGAAAATACTCACACGTATTCGCACGATGGCGCTCTGTTCCTCAGTCAACTTTTATACACGTCATTAGAGGCATGGAACATGCGGTCAAATATGTAGCCCATGCTTTACAAATTCGCAATTATTTCCTACAGCCTAGCAATAAATAACAATCTTAGCAAGCCAGTTTGGCGTGATATATTATATTAATTTATAAGTTGCCATAAATAGGAATCTTCTTATTTTCATTACTAATGCCAGTCATTTGTACCTTTCATGCGTACCAGACGCTCTGAGACGCCAATCATCTTAGTTTTACCAAGCAAGCCAGGTGACAGTGGCTGAAGTTTGAGTGCTATAAGTAGCGTTTTTTTAGAGAATGGGAAAATGTAAACCAGTAGAAATGCGTCGATTTTAGTGATGATGGTAGTACTTGCAGTGAGAGTCCCGATAGCTTGGCAAATGAAAAATAACCACCGTTTGAGGCATTGTTTGCTGTAGGCTGGACATGTTTGAAGACTGTGATAACTTTTGACTAAATGTAAATGTACACAGTTTTACATAGCGACCGTATGGCCTCGACCCTGCTCATTTTGCAAACCCAGTTACCTCAAAGAGTGGTTAGATGTAAGCCTATAGAGTAGAAAGGATCTAGCTAGACATTTTCAAATTGAGAAAAGTTAAAACACCAATGTTAGTTGACTTTGTAAATAAATCTGTCCTATCAGATTCGATTTGGCTTAGGCCTAATTACCATCTATCAATACGTAGTTGCACTAAAATAACGTGCCAGTCAAATACCAGAACTTTAAACTCCAGCTTCTGGGCACTTTTTAATAAAAATGGAATGATCAGTTTTTGCTAGATAGATGGCCAGCATGTTTTAATGTTAGCTTTTTTAAGAATTAAAAAGTTAAAACAAGGATGAACATGCACTTGATGAAATCAGCAAACTCTTATTTCATTATTACAGATATGAAAATGTAAAAGTGCTATTAATTATAGCAGTTATAATTAATATGGTATTTGTAACTAATTGCAAATTTGTATAGCATCTCTTAACTAGGAACACCTTACATGTGTTCCTTACCTGACAACACAAAACCAGTTCTTAGGGAGAAGAGGCAAAGAAAGACCAAGGAGCTTAACTTGTAGGTTGCTAGACAACCTGTGATGTGATATGATAACCTACAACATAATACACCGGAAACTTGTTATAAACCTCTTTTGGACCCATATGAAGAACCACTTTATAATGAGGTCATATTATAGCAAGTTTATTTCCTTGGTAGAACTAATTCTGGGATCCACATCCTTGACCATGTTATATTAAAATGTGTTATAATGAAGCATGTTGTAATGTAAATGTACATGATGTTTATATAGCAACTGTATGGCCTTGACCCTGCTCATTTTTCAGTGAATTGATCGGTTTGAATGAGTCTTTAGTGTAGATATGATCCCTCAGAGTTTATAAATTAAAGTTGGAGCAAAATTGAAATATGTTTGACTGCTCGCTGTTCCTCACTGAAATGCACAAATGTCTGCATTCTTGTTATTTGTTGGTTTTGTGTTTCTAGCTCTCTGCCTACATTTTACCACATGATGTTTCTAATCTATTGCTCAATAAATTTGAAACATGTTCATTGTAGATGCAGTAGAAGATTTTAAAAATATATTGTTAAGATGTTATATGTAAATTAATGTTGTGTGCTTGTGTGCCTTTGCAGATGTCAGAAATGCTGGACTGGTGAAGAGTATCCTAGGTATGGACCTTCTCCGGCTGATGTCTCCTTGGCTTTGGAATCTCAGCATCGTTTGATCGTCAGACGTGGGAGCCTGGAAGTAGTGCATCAGAAAGTCTGCAGTCTTCAGGATGAATTCGCTGAGGCTGTGAAGCGTGGGAGCCCAGATCTGCACTTTGGTCGTGAACAGCTGGATGCCGAAGTGTTCTTGCCTCCTGAGCCTCTGAAGATGATTGACCAAGTGCATTGCAACACTGCATCTGCGTCTGTTAAGCCAAACGTCATTGACTGGGATGCCAAGATGGAGGCGGCTCGTCAGAAGTTCAGAGCATCGAGCGCCCATGTTCGCCAGGCTATGGAAGAGTTTGACCGCCGTTTGATTGAACCAATGAAGGAGAGATGTCCGTACTTTGGCGTGCCTCCACCGGTCTCTGACCGTCAAGATGAAGAGGTCGAGACCCAGTTCCAAGTGCCTCCGCGGCTAGGCGATGCTCGTGACACGGTGCTCCTAGGCTTAGTTTTTCCAGATGCGGTTACTCCAGTGGAATATTGTGCAGCATGGCTTTCTACTCTTGCATCTGCTGGACATCCCTTGCAGTCCATTTCTCTTCTCACGTTGTTGAACTCTGCGACTGGATCTGTTTCACTTCCAGCAGCAGTCGATCGTGCATCTGAGCAGAATGGGATCCGTGGACATGCCAGGCTGGAAACGGCTCGTCAGAGGGCTCGAGCAGCTGGCTTGCATGTACGCTATTCATTCAGGCGATTCAGCCAGGAACTGCGGGCACTGGGAGCTGGGAGTCGGAGGCGACGAACTTCACTTCGTACCCGTCAACAGCCAGACTCTGCTTGAGTGGTGCTGTCGCTGACATCGGAACTGATGCTGGATCAGATTTGGTCTGTGAGAACATTCAAGAACATCGTGCTGAGAGAACCTGGCACATGGATCGTCAGCCATTATATCCAAGAGCTAACACCCGAAACATCATTCGTTTGCTGTTGGCTTGGTCACGGAAAGATGAACTGTGTTCCGCAACAGAAGGACTTCAACATCATTCCTTCGAAAGTGGTGTCACGTCGTTTTGGTGGAGATGAGATCCTGCTGCCTTCCTTCTGCTTCCATGCTTCCTTCCTAGCCGTCATTCCTTCTGAAGTGGTGGCACATCATTTTGGTGAAGACGAGATCCTGTTACCATCTTTCTGCTTCCCTCCTTCCTTCCTAGCCAGTTAAGTAAATATGTCACTGTGTAATACATTTTATATACATCTGTAGCTGGAGGTTGCTGGTATCTAAGAACAGAGGCTTCGGTCAGTGGTGCTCCTGACCACATTGCAACATTGGCACCTTGTGTGTTCACAGCTTGCCCAAAGCTGCAATGCCATCTGCAAGAAGTTAGGACTTGTGCTGAAGTGAAATTGACTCCTTCAGACCTTGTGCATTTAGTTGGACTCTGTCTGTCTGTTCTGTAATATTTTGGTTATCAACTAATGGCGTTCTGTAGATAACGGACCTGAAGCCCACAAAGACCTGCTGGTCTAAATGCACCTACTGACTTCTATAGTTTCAGCATAAATTAAGGTGACCAAACATTTGTTATGCTCACATTTGCCACCATTTTAAAAAATTTGCTGTGCACATTTAGAGGAAGTGAATAAATGACAGCTGCTTATCACAACTATAACATAATCTCATTTAATCTGTTCTCTTTTCACTCCATCCGTCTTCCTCCTTCCACTTTCACACAATCTAATCTTATCTGCTTTTTCCTTTACACAGCATCCACCCTCTGTCTTATTCCACTTTTACATGATCGCCTTGTATCTGTTCTCTCCATATCATGCAATCCAATCATCTTTCACCATAACAATCTCTTTTAATCTGCTTTTTAAGTTCCCTAGTAGATGTAAAATAGCTGTTTGAAAGCACCCAGGTGACCACGCACATCTTCCAGGTCATCACTGTGTCAATCTGTATATTCTCTAATATTAAAGTGGCCACTCCCTTACATTTGGCCTTGGTAGCTTGACCTTTCTTTACTATATTTTGACTGCCAAGCCTCATAACTTTATTCTTTAAGATAGGCAGCAGCTTCTTTAGTTGAAGCACTGTGTACAATCAGTTTTCTGAGCAACTTTTTTGCAAGAAATCTACTCAAACATGACTTACAAATTGTCTTTGATAAATTTCTGCTGTCTTCTTCTTCTTCTTCTAGATGCAGACTGACTAGCTTAACTAAGGCGCAAGGCCTCAGTGAACAGGTTTGCCAACGCCCGCATCGGCGTTCTCAGCATGCTTTCTTGTTTCAACCCTGAGGAGTCCACCCCACAGTCCATCCCACCAGGTGCGAGGCCCGGCATGCAAGTTTGCCAAGCCCTAATCCGAATCCTTAGGATGTTTTCTCATTTTAGACTTTGAAGAGGCTGCCTGATGGGCACATGGGCGCCTTCTCACAAGCATGCATGTGGTTGCCAGTGCTCACAGCAGCATCCTCAGCATGCTTTCATTTCAACCATGAGGATTTTCGCCCCAACTCGTACAGTTTCACCATATTACCAGGCGCAGGACCCCAAACACAGAGGCTTATCCATGCCCACATCAGTCTTCTCAACATGCTTTCTTATTGAAAACCACCTCAAACTGCTGTTTTACATCTACTTCTCTCTATCTCATATTTTCATACAATCTCTTGTTCCCTGTTCTTTTCTATTGACACAGTAACCTCCATTTTTTGTGCACTGACTTCTACACAATCTCTTTCTTTCTCAGTTGTTTCACATTGCTTCTTTTTTTTTTTGTTTTGTTTCACTTCTTCTTCTCAAGGAAGGTCTCTCTTTTCTTGTTCTCTGTATTAGCACACATCAGGATATTCAAATCGTAACATCTGAACTTCTGACACAAATGCATTGATAGTTGCTGGGTCTGTATTGTTCCATCTGTAAAATGCACCATCCATTGATTCTTTCCTTGTGGGTTTTACACTAAATCTGATTATGTTTATGGTACACTAGGATTTGAACCTAGGACAGTAGGACAGAGTGGGTGAGAGCACTTTGGACCACAGAGAACACCTTGGAAATAAGTTTTTTTGTGACTTGAGAGAATTCAAAGTGGCAGTGGAGCTACTCGGTTTCTGTGTGTTGCTTATGTTGCCGTTGTGTCGATGGTGCGACTCTCGTTTGTGGATTCCGTCTGCAACCGGTGAGTTCTGCAAGGATCGAGAAGATCAACATCAACAGCGATCGACAGCGATCGACAGACAGCGCTTCTCACTGATGGAAGCAAAGACCCAGCTACTTGCAATGCATTTGTGTCAAAAGTGTTATGATTGCAGTGTTATTATGATTGGAAGACTTGAGGAGTGTTTTTGGAGAAGCAGAGAAAGCAGAAATGTAGAGCTGTTGAGGAGTAGAAAACTGAGTTTGGGTTATCTAGAAATAAAACTGAGGAAAGATAGAGAAAGAAGGTGACTGTGTGAAGTGAATTAACAAAAACATGGATGTGATTGTGTGAAAGGGATGAACAGAAAAGAGAAGATTGTAAGAAACTTGAAGAAGGTAGAGGGTGAAATGCATGTAAGGGAAAGAACAGATAAGAGATTATAGGCTCAATCCATGTGAAATCATCAAATATGTGAAATACCTTGTAAGCGACATATCTCAGATTTGGCTGTAATTTTGCTGTTTTGTAGTATGGTATGTTTATACATCATATTGAAATTATCAGAAGCCTATCACCATGTATCTGCTTTGCATGGAGGGGGTATGAGACACTTGCAACATGTTTGAACTTAGTGACTTGTTCAGAGGCCAGTATCTCAAGAACAGGTGCACATAGGCTTGTAAAATTTGGTGATTTTGTACAAATTTTTGTATACTTTCTGATTCAGTAAATCATTCTGAATTGAAACAAAGAGTTTCCCACTAATATGGGTGTGAAATAGGCCAAAAAATCAGTCGCTAGTTTAAAATTGATATATTCATGGCATTGTAGCAGTGAACACTACAAGGACTATTGCAAATATTTTACATTTCTGTTATCTGCATATAGTTCACTCTCTATGTGACAAATCTTAACCGTTTTACTCTCTGTCTTCATGGTGATATGAGTCTTCGAAGTTGATCTGTCCCTTAGAGTACCTCGTCTTCGGCTGCAGGTATGGGCATGTGGGACAATAGATAGAACAATGCGTTTGACTTAATTTGTAGAGCATGAACAGACCTTTCCAGTGATATATGATTTGTTTGGTGCATCTGAATCCTTCACATGATTCTAAGTGGTCAAAATAATGATATTTGAACACTCACGAATGACATATTGCAGTATTTTCTACTTAGAAATCGAATTAGAAATTAGAAATAAAGTATTTTTATTAATTTCATTTCTTTTGAAAATTTCAATATGATGTATAAACATACCATACTACAAAACAGCAAAATTACAGACAAATCTGAGATATGTCACTTACAAGGTATTTCACATATTTGATGATTTCACATGGACTGACCCTATATGAAAGTGAGAAAATTTAGAGATGACACTGGATGAAAGTGTAAGTACCGATAAGAGAAGACTAAAAGAAAGAGGAGGAGCCATATGAAATTGGATGAACCGATAGAGAATGGATGGGACCAGAGGAACAACTAAGTTGAAGATGTGAGGTGTGAATATTTTATGCAAATGCACAGATGATGGGAATTGTGGGATCTGAGGAGGGCTTTATGTTAGGATTGTTTTTTTTCTTTTGGTGTGTGTTGGATATGGCCTTCTCAGCCTGTGCCTGAAGATGCTTTCACTACCTGTTCCTGTCCTGTAGGTTTCAATAAGCAGTTGCTTTTTCCAGTTGGTTTAGAATGTTAGCCTTTTTGCTGAAGATCTATCAACATAACTCTCTGTTTAGATAAAGACCCAGTGGCTGTAATGGTAATCTTGTAATGTCCATAGGTCATAATAGAGGTATCAGTCAATGGCAGATTGGATACTGGTATACTTCTGATAGGGTGGCATTTATAATTTGGAAAATCATACTTTGTGATGGAGCACCAGTGACTTCTGTATTGCCAGTGACTTCTGTATTGCCAGTGACTTCTGTATTGCCAGTGACTTCTGTATTGCCAGTGACTTCTGTATTGCCAATGATTTTTATAGCTTTAATGACCATTTTTACATTTATTTTACTTGCACTTTGCTTTCTGAAGTTCTGTAGTGCCTTGTCTTTTTAAACATCTGCAGCGAATAGGTATGCACCGATGCTGACTTAGCCAGATGCTAGTGTGTCCCATCCATATTTCTGGCTTACTGTGAACATACTGTTTGTCTTCTTAGATATATCTGTATCCTTTTGTCTCTCTACGTGTCTAATGCAGGTTCTCATCTTCCCCAAAACCACCAGTAAAATTGGTTGGTGTTACCACTGGGATTTGAACTTAGTGTCTTCATGCTTGGTTTGCCATTGACTTGTGTGAACTCTTGCATTATATGGCTGATGTGATATTAGTCCAGGTTCTCATAGGGTGAGCAGAGTGAGTGGGTCAGGATTGCCTTGTTTCGTCCGTTGTCAGTGATGGTAGTTGAGTTGTGGATACGTGTATTATGGACTGTTTGTAAACAGTGAGTTGATTTTTATGCATTTTGCAGGGACTACTTGTTTTAGGTGTAGCTTAGCTACAGACTCACTTGAGCGTTGAATATTTATTTAAGGACTCACTTGAGCGTTGAATATGAAAAGACAGTTGCGAAATACTTGTGTGGGAAAGGTGATGACCAAATGCATCACTTCTTCTCTTCATTGTTTTTGAATGCATTTGGGTAGGTCAGTCGTCTACAGCTTCTGAGGCCATTTCATTTATTTTATATTTATATATATTTTCAAGGGGGTGTAGTCTTCTAGTCTGTAGTTTGTATCCTAGTTTCCTGTCCTTGTTTTTTGCTGTGTAAGCTTTAGTAATGCTTATTATCTTATTTCTTTCTGCACGTAAGATTTCTTGTCTTACTTATGTGTTTGTATCCATAGGCCTTCATGCCCACATATCTGCATATGCCTTCCCTTCATTTCCCTGAACTAAGTCTCCTTCAGTCTCATCTTTCTATCCATATTGGTTCCTTTTTCTTTGTCTTTTTATATGTGTCTGTTACTTTCTTTTTGAATTCTTTGTGACTTTCTGCCCTGGGGCTTGTCCAGGAGTCCGGCAGTGCCATTTTCTATTTCTAGACCCTTGTCTTTTGTTTGTCATAGTGTTTTATATTCTACCAACTATCTCTTTCAATGCCTTTCTTATTAGTGGAAAATTTTAAAAGTTCAAAGTTTCTCAAAATTTAGGACTTTATGAAATTGGAAATTTGGGGCTGCTCATGATGATAATGATGATGAAATTTGAATTAGGGCTTCAAGGCTTGCGATGGCTGAACTACGGAGACCGTTGCCAACACCTCCTCGTGGTGGTCTCTGGGCGTGCAGTTAAAGCCATCAGTTAACTGCATGGCAAAGATTGGCAGTATAATACAGATAGGCTTTGTATCTTAGTGTGCTTTGTTACTTTGCTACTCTGCAAACTGCTATGTCAGTGTGAATTTGGTGAAGCTGTTATTACCATTTTTTGTTGTAATTTAATCTTTATCAGTCTACCACTGGACTGCTAAAACCTTCAAGAGAAAACATATTCTTTTGAGAAAAGTTTTGATAATTTTATAGGCCTACACTTGATTTATGATATGCTGCATATATATATTATATATCTACCCTATATATATATATATATATATTTATATAGGCCAGCATAGTGAGTACCTGTGATTAGTTTAGCAGTGTTATAGGAATTTACTATTACAACTGCTAATTGTTTTGTGGTGTCTTGGCCATTCATATGAGACTAACTGCTTGGCAGTTGGTCAAATTTTCAAGAATTCATAGCAAAGATGCATTCCTTGTGTGGCCCAAATGCATACCAAGTACCTGTATACTTGCCAGTGGGCTCAGGAACTCAGGGCCAGTTTACATAAATACAGAAAGAATGTAATACAAATTGATGTAAAACTCTGACATTTTTCAGCACCACACAAAGGCTGCAGCAGGGAGACCAGCTGATTCACGGGCATCAAGTAAAATCCGCAAAAGCCAAGTTGTTGGATCAGTTTCAGTGCCACATCAGAATCAGGAGAAATCCAGACTTGGGAGACTGCACGTTGTATGCAGAGTTACTGGTTTAGGCAACTGGTTAAACTCCAAGCATGATGCCACTCGTGCAGTTTTGTTTGCCAGAACTCTGTAGGTTGTGTGGATATGATCCACTAATAGATATGCTGCGTTGCTGCTACTGCAGTTGTCCTGTAATTAAGATTTATTTCTAAGGTACTGCAGGAACCAATTATTTTAAAGAGTTAAACTGTCTGATTATTTTTGAATTTCTGTGTATTGCACCATTCATGACAATCTTACCATTTAAATTTAAGCAGCAGCCTAAATTAATTTTAACCGTGTTGCATCAGTTTTTCAGTCATGTTTGCTATAAGGAAAAGATATGTAGAACAGTTATCTGAAACTTGTTCTTAATTAAAACTTAGACAGGATCCTTAATGCTGTTGTGCTTTGACATAATTTTTGTGCCCTTAGATTTTATTAACAAAAGTAAATGAATCCAAATCCATTGTTGTTTGTAATATTCAGTTAAGATTAACACCATTTTTAGTGATACATATACGGTTTACAAGTATACCACAGTTTCTAACAATTATAATTAAATATTTCAACAAAATATACAATGCCAATAATGAAACACTAAAATGACTCATTTCCAGTTCTTGCTTAAAACATCTTACAAACTGAGATGTTGCGCTACAACTTATCCATAGATTCTGAAAGATTACGTCTCCACATCCTAAAACTTGGCTAGAAATTAAGGATGAATTTTAGATGAAATTTTGTCTGTTTTCAAAGCATAACCAGCAATTATAGCCTGCAAAAGTTCGGTCCTAGGACTGTATGATGTTTTGACTGAAGATCAAAGATGCTATGGGTAATACAAGTTTGTTAAGGTTAGTATGGAATGACAAGAATATTCAGCTAACAAGTAAGTGGTCATGTGTGCCGACACAAGCAAAAGGTAAATGCCCAGATGCACATGGAATTTCTTAAGACCAGGACCCCAAAGAAACACAGCTGAAGACTGTTCTTAGGACAGTCTGATGCATGAAAAGTCAGATCTTTCATGTGAAGCAGAGCTTAGCAATGACTGACCCGGTCAACTTAAGACTGGAACATCTAGCTCCATGCAGTACTACACAAGTGAGGCCCAACCTCCAGGACTTTGAATTGGGTCTGTTCCTCATTAGGAAGCAAGTGCAGTGTTCACTGCTTTTATTCCGTCATATGCTGAATATTTTGGCAGAGTGGTTCTTATCCAGTTGGCACCATTGATAAAGTCGAGTTCAGAGGTGCACTCCTGCAGTTTGATGATTTTTAATAAGAGGAAATTTCTTTCTCTTCAATGAAATATTTTCTAGGTATTGAATCAGGGAAGTAGTAACCAAAAAGCAAAGCCACCGGCACACTAATGCCTTATGATATACCTTGAGATATACCTTAAGATTCAAACCACAAAAATATTTACGTCTTTTCAATTGACAACGCATCACAGACCCAACGCCATAAAATTAAACCAAACTTAAAGAGTAAAACAAGCAAATGAAACAGACTTTGATATTAAGATAATATCTCAAATCAAATTTTACATCTGAACCTGCCAAAATACTTCAACATATTTTGTCATGCAAAAAATTTCACAAAACACCTGGCAGATTTTGGATATACACATACACAGTATATAGTTTTACAGCCAAAGCCATATAAAAGGTCTCATGCTCCTCTGCCTCAATGTGCATCAGATCTGATCAAAAGTAAATACTGGTTTTCTGGTCTAAGCTTTGATCAAAATGCACTGCAACGTCACCAGTCAGCAAGTTAAGCCGGTCACTCCATTTCAAGCTGGTGAATGACTTGGCCCCTGCACATGAACCAAAGGACAAATAAGATATTCTGACCGACTCAAGCGCATGGCTGATGCGTTTTATTCAACTACATTTCGAGCCAAAATTGAAAAACAAGATGGTAACAAGTTTCAGTAACAGAAAAAGGACTACTTGGTTATGGCAGATCTGGAAAAATCTAATGCCTAATTTTTCAAATTTTCAGCCAATAGATATCAACTTTGTAAAAATCATTGAAGAAATCACCAATCATTGACTTTCAATGGAGGAAATAAACATATATAATTGGATAGGTGGCTAAATCCCTGATCCAGCATCATTTTGAGATTGGATCCACAATGGTGCAACCGGTTCTAACAGTTGCACTTCAAAAGTTGCCCTGCATTCAAAAGAACTTTTGACTGAAGTATCAACATGACAACAACAACCTAACAACTACCTTTTAATATAAGTAGAATCTGCAAAAAATCACACAGATATGCTACGTGCTTCCTGTTCAGAAAAGTTATCTCTCACACAAAAACTTATTAGCTTCATATCTAAAGTAGTTTCAAATGTTAACACAGCACGTTAAGCTAAATTAGCAGTGAGCATCATAATGGCGCTCTGCCAATCACAACATAAATACAGCTATTCACCACCATGCAAGTTAGCTTAACAGGGAATAAGCAGTTCTCTGCTCAATTTCAAGGTGGGGCCCCAAAGTAAGGGAATGATCACAGTTCAACATTTCAGAAATGACCAGTGGCTAATCGACAACGTAACATAACCAAGCATTACACATTGCCACCTGTTTAGTACTCCAGAGAAAAATAAGATGCATTTTAGGAGTGCTTAGAAGAAAATGAGACTTTGCAAAAAATTTTCATTCATTCCCTTAATCAAGCTGGTCATCAATGGCAGCTTTCTTCTCCTTTGTTTTTGACTATTTGAATTGATAATTTTTTTCAATAATTTTCTGCTTTTCAAACTCTGCTACTTCTTCATCATTTCACTCCTACACAAGTACAAAGAAAACAATTAATCTTCCCAAGAAATCAAAACAGGCAAAAGCAAAAGGTGAAGGTAACACATCTGTCTACACAAGTTTACAGAAATTCCTGTCGGAACACCTCGATGAGGATCATTGCTTATATCTGACTGCTTGCCAGTGGAGGTTATTTCACTTCTAAGAAAATCATTTAGCATTTAACGATTAGAGATTCTTATCAAGCTGTAACATTCTTTATATTATTTTGACAGACTCAGTTATGTGTTACATAAGTTTTTACTTACATAACATTAGCTACACAGTGCAAATATTAACCATACTTGTATAGCTAACACAGCTTACTGAAAATTACTTACTTTCCTAGAGTACTTAAGAACCATGTCTGCGCATGTCTGTGATTGGTCATTTGTTCATCCCCCACAACATTTTTGGTGGATAATTATTCATATCAACACAGATGCTCAATAACTTTGGAAAGTGTGAACTTTCACCATTGCTGAGTAAGCATGTCAGAATTATTCTTCATTTCCATCATGGATTTACTGCATTTTGGATGGTTTTTGTTCGCAAAGCAACGACTGACAATAGAATGACCAGACACTGGTTTGATGTGCACTAAAATTTCTTGGTGAACAGTTTTATGAACCGATGATCATTGTCCGTTAAGTGAAATATAAGAATTTGCACTACATCTGTAACTCATGACTTTCCCAGATAGGAGCATCCATGTTTTATTAACATATCTTAGTATTTCACTGTACCTTTGACAGGTCTTTAGAAGGTCCAGCGTAATTACCACATCTAGATACGTATTCAGTAGGTACATTCTTTACCATACCTAATCTGTTGTTTGGGTTCCGCGTGTGTGCAGAAGCCTGCCATTGATGCTTTTCTAGTTCTTTCAGTACTGTTTACTTACTGATAAAGTATTTCTTCTCAATGACTTTAACACCAATCAGGCAGCACTTCTGTGAGGTACTTAAAATGTGCTACATAAAGTGGCTAGATAACTAAATAACTAAATGATACTCAGTGCATCCTCACCTGGTGGAGTTGTGGACTTTGTTTTCATCAGATCATTTGGGTCGGAATCTGTTGCGTCTGGCTTTTTATCCTCTTCTTGCTCTCGATCTTTCTTATTCACTTGCTTCACTCGAACCTTCATGCCCGGATCAATGGTAATCTGCTGAATCTGGTTGCCCTGACCTTGCCATGTAATGTATGATCCCTCCACCTCTGCCAGCAACAACAATGTAATGTAATTCACTGCTCTCTGATGCAACATAAGGTAAGGTAATCGAATGGTGTTTGTAATTTTTTTAAATTTTAACCATAAAATTTGTGTAGTCTTTTCAAGAGAAACTAATCAGTGATACTCTCTATGCTAGCCTATCTGCTGCTATAGTTCATTAAGAATAAAAACTTCATCAGTACGGAAACATTACCTAGATAACTAGAAAAGTCACAACTGCTACACATCTCTAACAACTAAGGACTAACATATCATTAGAGATCTTGATAATATCTTAGATTTTTAAATAACGGCATATCAGAGCTCTGGATACTGATATTGTATCAATCATAAGATAACATGGTGCAGAAAACAGAAAAACAGCCTACAACAAACCTGTGCCAGTAAGTTCTTCACCAGAAGTCGTGTCATCCGACTTCTTGCTTTCTGTAACTTCAGTTTCACTTCTAAACAACATCACAAAATATCTGGCACTTGAGGCAGACCGTCAAAAGGCTCTGATAAAGCACTGTATCTGTTTCTCTTTACAACACTCAACAGTCAAGGAGTCATGTAAGGTAGGGTAAGGTAATATAAGGTGACGTAATGTAAGGTAATGCAATGTAGAGGAAGGGAATTACTAATTTATTACAATCCTCTTTAAACAAGAGTCATGAAAGACATGGTCCTTAGAGTTTAAGGGCCTTTCTATAAGCAGAAGGGCAAAAACAAAAAAAAACAGCCACCCAACAATCAAAAAACTCTCCTCAACACTTACATGTCTTGAGAATGAATTACCAATTTCACTGGAAACACTAAGATATGAACCCCAAACACACAGAAAAAAGGCCAATATTGGGCGAATAATTGATTCACGGGTTTTATGTTGCATCACAAAAGTGGTCATTTAGAACAGACAAATACATTAGCAATCTACCAAAATGCCCTCAATGATGCTTCTGCACTGATGCTAAAACAATCTCACCAGCAACACGTGCTGCATTCTTGTTGTGAAATTCTGTGTAGTGGGAAAATTCTTTCTCGCTGAGAGGCGACCTGTGATTCCTTGCTCAGTCCTCCAATGGCCTCAGCAGATCAACAACCTCTGTATTACCAACATTATCATCACCTTCTTGGCCAGTAATGTCACCGCTGGCCACTGCTTCGTACTGACACTGATACAGCTGCACATACCTACTAGACAAAATGATGCCATCCCTCACTTCATTCTGCAAAAACGTCAAAGAAAACAAAAGACACCATCAAAGGCATGGCATAACAAGTCTATCCCACTACATGTACTGCTTGATTGAAAGACTGGTTGATTAACTCCACCTAATAAATTCTACAGTGTCAATCAATGGTTGCTGCTAAGTGAGTGGTCTCATACTGAGTGACATAGCAAAGGGGAAAGCAGTAATACCATGGTGATGGTGTCAAAAAACAATGGTAGAGCCACAGTGATAGTAACAAGGCTTGCAATGCTGGATAAAATACTGTAACAATGAAAATACAAGCACAGTAATTGCAGTAGTAACAACTGTAACACTGCCCATACGTTTGAACTTTATCTGCTAACTCGGTCTGCATTTCAACCGTTTGCACAGAATTACTGAAAACCCATCTCGAATGTTCAATGTCTTTCTTACTCTGCCAGCCATAATCTTTGTACCATAAACACATTAGGACAATGCAGGTTCTTAAATTTTATTTCTCTGAACTTATAAATGACAAACATTTGCAAAGACTCAGTGTAAATAGATAATAATGAGACAAAAAAACTCGTACTCAAGAATGGAGTACATATCAGTTACACAGTGAAGCAAGAGACAAGTGATGGTTCCCCAAGGTTTGTGTGGATAATGTTTTCAATGCAAAGCAAGGAAAACTATCTGTTGTACCTTGCTGTCATCATACAGAGCAGAAGTAATAAGAAAGGAATGAAAAATAAATCAGTAATGAAAAATAAATCAGTAAAGTAAGACTGGTGGTTTGTACTGATGACTGATTAGTGGACACTTGAACAGACATCTTCATCAGTTATTTATATTCCAACCACTCCATTCAACCCATTCCTCTTCCAAGTAACACTTCTTCACCCTTTCATCACCTCATCCTTAAAATTTGGGAATCACTCCACAGCCACAGCTGCTCCATCCCTCTGGAATAAACTCCCATAAAGAATTTAGAAAATTATCTGACCCATCCTATGAACTCACTAACATTTCACCCATTGCAATCTCTGAGGTCTTTCACACAAAACTGAAAACTTTCCTCTCTCACAAATTCTATCCGGATTCCTCCTCTTCTCCTTATCTATGTCACCACTCCAATTCCAAACACCATCCACCATAGCCATCTGACTGTCTGCCTGGCTGAACCATGGATCTTAACCTGGAACCATTTTATGTCTATTGATTTTGTTGTGACTAAGTGTCTGTGAATATGCTGGTTCTCATGACTTAGCTTTCTTTGAGCACTGTAGAAATCGCAAGTTTACGATTTTGACAGTTGAAGTTGTGATGTATAGCACATGCTCAAGTAAGCCTCATTCCACAGAAGCTGCATTTACTGCCTTTATGGGATTATACATGTTGAAACTGCATTGGTCAGATATATGGCCCCAATAGTTCACAGTTAACAAACACCATTTACAAAAATTTACACACAGGCACACACACTCATTGGTACACACACACACACACAATAATAATAATTAATAATAATAATAATTAGCAACTTCTAATGCGCCAGTGTCTAATGCACAAGGCATCAACCGATGGCACACCAAAACCAAGCCACAATCAGGTCGTTATCCAGAAGGTCAGTCCGCACGACAGAGAGGCAGCCTATGGTGGATAAGCAATTTGAAACAGGTAAGTTTTAAGTTGAGAACGAAATGACAGGAGCGACTGAGCAGAACGAACAGACACAGGGAGGGAATTCCAAAATTTTGGTCCAGCAACCGAAAATGCTCGTTTACCAAGAACAGTTCTAGCCCAAGGTATGACCAGAGAAAGACAATCAGATGGCCTTGCAGAATAATGGTAAGTCTGGGGAATAAGGATTGATTTCAAGTATTGTCGCTGGCCATAGTTCAATGTTTTATAAACTGTAAGTCCTAATTTGAAACAAATCCTTTGCTGAACAGGAAGCCAATGTAAAGATTTAAGCACAGGGGTTATATGCTCATATTTAGAAGTATTTGTTATGGCTCTAGCCAAGGAGTTCTGAACTCTTTGTAGTTTCTGCATGTTTGATTTAGTGATACCAACAAACAATAGTCAAGACGACTGGAGACCAATGCGTTAGCTAAGGATATTCTGGAAGACATGGGGACATAATGCCTAATTCTGCGTATGTCTCGAATATACATATATGATGACTTACAAATACCATTTACATAGTTTGTGAGGGACTTGGTTGAATCGAAAACAACACCCAAGTCACGAGCAGTATCAGTCATCTCAATGAGTAAATCACCCAGTTTTACAGATTTAAGCCATTCGAATTTCTTAAGTTGCTGAGGAGTGCCAAGCAGTCGAAATTCAGTTTTCGAGGGGTTAAGGAGAAGTTTATTTGCTGCCATCCATGACAGCAGCTCTTCAAAGGCATCAGACAACAGCTGCACAGACGAGTGACAAGTCAAACTGTCAAATGAATTGTAGATTTGGGTGTCATCAGCATAGAAATGATATCCCAGTGAATGATTGTCTAGCAGAGTACCTAGAGGTGTGGTGTATAATGTAAACAAAAGAGGACCAAGTACAGAACCCTGCGGAACGCCCCAAGTCAACGAGGCACTAGCTGAATAATGTCCATTTAAATATACAGATTGAGTGCGAGGGCTGAGGTAAGTAGCAAACCAGTGTAGGGCAGGACCAGAAACTCCAAACCAATGTTGAAGACGATGCAAAAGGAGAGAGTGGTCGACAGTATCAAAGGCAGCAGACAAATTAAGGAGAACAAGTGCAGTCACCTTACTCTTATCCATGGAGCACATGTTGTCGTTATGAACAGCAAGCAGGGCAGATTCTGTTGAATGAAATTTACGGTATGCAGACTGAAATGGAGAAATTAGTGGGTTGGAAGAAAGGTGAGCTTGCATACGATTCAAAACTACCCGTTCAGGAATTTTAGATATAAAATTCAAAGTTGAGATGGGTCTGTAATTAGACAGGTCACTTGGATCGAGAGAAGGTTTCTTTAGCAGAGGATGAACTATGGCATGAGCAAAACCAGAAGGAAAGGATCCCTCAAGCAATGAGAAATTGATAATTGATGTAATGGTTGGACCAAGGACATCAAAACATTCTTTTAGGTAAGAAGTGGGAAGGGTGTCTAGGAGAGAGGTTTTGTCAGGTGAAGAAAATATGAGTCTGCGGACCTCCGCAAGAGTTGTTAGCAGAAAGTAATCCAAGACTGGAGGAGAAGAACTAGGAAGAAGAAATTTATCACATAACAAATAACCATTAAATTTCAGCCTTATACCAGAAATCTTATCAGCAAAAAAGGTCAAAAATTTACTGGCTAGCTCTTGGGTAGTACAGAACACGCCAAAAGATGAATTTAATTTCTCTCTGCGTAGTAATTTATTCAAAGCCATCCACAGAGTTTTTGGAGATGTAGAACTTTCGGCAATTAAATTAGTTAAATATTCTGATTTTGCTGAAGAAACAAGCTTGCGCACAAGTTTACACTGTTGCTTAAACCTACTGAGATCTGAGGGAAGTCGAGAGTGGTGCCACCAACGCTCTAACTGACTTCTGTGATGCCCAGCATCGGAAATGGCAGAGTTGAACCAAGGCTGTGGTGTTCGCTCTACTACTCTTTTAGTCCTAAAAGGAATTTGTCTGTCAAGAAGCTCAGATAAAGTAGACTGGAACTGCATAGCCAGTTCATTAGCAGTTTGTGCAGGAGATAACCACAATGGAGATGTTAAGATATCATGCTTCAACTTATTTAAATCAATTTTATGCCAAGGACGAAATTTAATAGTTTTTTAATTTGAGGGTGGTTTAAAAGGGAAGTCAAATTTTGAGGAAATTGCAATATGATCTGATAAATAAGACTCAAGTGGCGAGACAGAATGAAGTGATTTTGAGTCAGAATGAGTTATCAAAACATCTAAGGTGTGGCCTTTATTATGTGTAGGAAAGGTAACAAGTTGTTTCATGTCAAACCCTTCTAACATATCAAGAAATGATGAGGAATAATGACCAGCTGTATCAATATGAATATTAAAGTCACCCATAATAACTATTTCAGAGGGAGAGGAAATTAAATATTCAAGTAGTGGCTGGAATTCATTAAGAAAATCAGTCAAAGAGAGGGATGGGGACGATAAATATTTACAAGTAAAACCTGTTTGTTGCCAGAAATGAGCGTAGCAGCTAGGGCCTCAAATGACTTGGGTGTAGGAATAGGCAAAATGAATTTACGTAGTGGCAGATATGACTTGAAAAGAAAGGCGAGCCCTCCGCCTTTGCCGCTGCACCGAGGCTCATTCAGCATAGTGAAGGTTGGGGGAGTAAGATCAGAAATGAATCCAGGTGTGTCACTAGGCTGGAGCCACGTCTCAGTAAGAGCAAGTATGTGTAAAGAATTCTCACAAAGAAAATTATGAAGGACGGCAGCTTTACTATGAAGGGAACAAATGTTTAATAGACCAATATCCAAATTTTTAAGTCTAGCAGGTCCTGGATTGATTTCAACATCACCAGCCAAAAGAAGCAACAGAAACAGATATATAGACAACCCATGATGTGTCGTTGAAGATGCTTTACATGAATTTACATTTAACCCACGACGGAAAATAATGTTAGGGGAATTGCATAGAAGCAGAACGTATGGCCAAATTGAATAAGCAGTACTGGGAATCAGATAGTATGAATGAGCTTGAGCCAAATTCTTAAACAGACCAAACCATAAGGACGCATGTGTAAAAGTGATAGACTTGTCTTCACCAGATTTTGCAAGCAGGACCAGGATGAACACAATACAGTACCAAAGCAAACTGCGTAATGAGGCACCCATAATACGAGATAGAATTGAAGTCACAAGAAAACCAGAACAGCTTGAACCATGCAACAAATGAGAAGATGTGACCTAATTAGAGAAGAAAAGCGAAGAATCTTCAGTTCATGGGCAACTCATGAACACAGAAAACTAAAGTGTGCCAGCTGGGCTAGTGTGGAGCTATACCAAGACAATTTTAGAGAAGTGGAGGGAGCTTGTTGCATGGAATGAAGCCAACATCAGCCGATATTATTTCTTGCCATTAAGTCCAGTGCATTAAAGGGTAGCCACTGTGATGCGTGTTCTTGTAACCATTGGTTGGTGGGCGTTTGGGTAATTTATGGTTGGAATTTACGACTTATGAAGCACTTTCACATTCACTTGGGAAGACTATGTGATTTCAACTACTAACTTGTTGGAAACAAATGGTTTCTCGTGAAACTTCATCCAACCGCGAAACTGTCCTCTGCTGTCAGTATGCTGTGAATATGATTATGACTTCTAACTTGACAGACAACTGTTCCCTTACCTTGAGCTTTCTGGTTTTGATCTGGCACTAACTCTGATCCAATAACTTGGCTCTTGCGGATTTGATTTAAATATATAAACTTGTGTCCCTGATGCAGCTGTCAAGTGGGGCTGAGAAATTACGTTGATTTGTATAACATTCAACATAAATATAGCGGTTGGTTGAAAATGCAGCAGTAAGAAACAAACCTTACCTCATTTAGAACCATAGTTTTATCCACTCTATCGATCGCATACTGGATGTTCGCTAACTCTTCTAAATCAAGCAGGCCTGAAACACCAGGAATTGTGAAAATTGTCAGCAGTCGAAATGTATTCACAAAATTTGGCATTTTGACCATGGAGGTTATACTTCTTACAGAGTATAATATCATTGATTTTGACCAAAAACCAAATACGAACGCTGGCACCTTGCCTCCGCACGACCGAAAGCATAACCAATTTATCTAGCGCATTTCTCATTGATACATCGGAAAACTCGGAGCATTTCGAAGACGTTTGAGGCTAAGGCTCACAAGCAAGGAATCTATTTGTATTATGTGTTCTTGGCTCCAAGGATATATACTATAACCTCCATGCTTGGCTCACAAGTAATAGTAATCATATTCGTGAACTCGAGATTTCCCCAGCGACCAACCAAAGTTAAGTCGCGGTAACCAGATTATTCACAGGTGCTCAGAAAAAAATCGATAGGAAGGGAAAGGTCGGATCCAGGTCAAGTCCTTGGCTTACCTTTAGATGAGAAAATGCCTTTAAAGTTAACAACTGAATGGTAATCGTAATCTCGAGATTTCTGCAGCGCCCAACGAAAGCTAAGTAAGCTATTTTAGTTAAAGGTAGCCATGGGCATAAACGGCGAAACAACAAATAATAATGCCAGGCGTATGAATGGAGAGAGCCATGTCTTTCATTTCTTGTGAGTAAGCAGGATGGAGAAGTGATCGTACATTGAATACGCAGAGTAAGAACCGATTGCTGTCTGTGTTCAGACTGTTGTCGACGCTACTGAAGGATCCATTTAAATGATCAGAATGAGGTCAGGAAGGGTGCGGATGGGAAGGAGGACAGGGAGCGGGAAGGAAAGCAACTTTTCAGCTTTGAGTAACAGACCAGCGCAGAGATTGCAAAGGGTGAATTGTTGGTAAATCCATGATGAGTCATCAGATAATCACCATAAATCGGGTAGGAGTTTATTCCAAAGAGCTAATAAAGCTGCCATGGCTATGGAGCGATTTCCAAATTTTAAGAATTAGGTGACGGAAGAGCGGAAAAGTGCTAGGATAAGGTCAAATTCGGTTCTAGGTCGAGATCCAAGGGTCAAGCAAGCAATCGTAATCCAGATCAAGATCTACATGTAAGAGTCAGACAGGCAGATAGACGGCTACGGTGGATGGTGCTTGGAACTGGAGCGAAAAGATAGATAAGAGGAAGAAGAGGAACCAGTATAGGATCAGTGGAAGATGTGTTTTCAGTTTTGAGGGAAAGACCTGCGCAGAGATTGCAAACACCACCCACCATAACCGTCTGACTGCCTGTCTGACTCTTGGATCTCGACCTGGAATCGAACCCTTCTTGCCTATCTATTTGTTTTGACTGAGCACTTGTGAATAAGCTGATCCCCGGGACTTAGCTGTTGTTGGGCGCTGTAAAAATCCCCAGTTTACGATTACGGTTACGCAGAGGTGAAGTGTTGGTGAGTTCGCATCAAAGATGTTAATAAGGGAAATATTTTCCAGGTACTTGACCTCTGGCTAAAAGTCGTCTACACCGCAGTATGTTACAAATAAATGTTTTTTTGAAATATATGCCATCTTTATCACCACAACATTTATTTGTGAAATTCAGCGGCGAAGTCGTCTTTTACGCGTAGCATTCACGGAAACGCAACTAGCACCGAAGGTTTCTCAACCCATGCCCGATAATGTACTGTGAATTTTTCCCTTAATATATACCAATATCTGCAAAATATATAAAATCGGAAATAAAACACTGCTAATATAAATTCTATGTGATTTCTATATTCTCATATCTTACGCATAAAGTTACTGTTCAGCGATGGTTCTACAATTCGCTATATAAACGATTCGTTGTTTTCCCTCAGCTAGACCAGAATGCATCACGCGACCTCATAACGCATTTTTTGCCAGAGTGGTTCATCTTATTCCCTCATTAACATCTTTGGTAGTAACTATGTAAGAGGTCGAATATAGCGATGAGACAGACGCCAACGAAGTAATATTAGTGAGACTGAGTAGTGTGAGTTAAACATAGTTGTTGACTTAAATATATTATGATATTGTTTCAATAAATAAAACATTTTGGTAATGTAAAGGAAAGGTCAATTCAAATGCGTTACTACTCACTCGTAGCTATTTCTGCAACGGCATAGCTGCAAATAGTTGTGGTGGACTTTTCTCACGGCTCGTAATCGTAATCTCGAGATTTCTACAGCGCCCAACGAAAGCTAAGTCGCGGGAACTAGCTTATTCACAGGCGCTCAGTCAAAACAAAATCAATAGGCAAAAGGGTTCGATTCCAGGTCAGGATCCAAGAGCCAGGCAGGCAGGCAGTCAGACGGCTAACGTGAGTGGTGTTTGGAATCGGATCGGCAAGATAAAGGGAAAAAGAATCGGGATAGGATCTGCAAAACAGGAGTGTTTTCAATTTTGAGTGGCAGACCTGCAGAGAGATTGCAAGTGGTGAAGTGATGGTGAGTTTGTAAGATGGATCAGTTTATTGTCCTAATTCTGACTGAAGTTTATTCCAGAAGGGTGGGGCAGCTATGGCTATGGAGTAATTTCCAAACTTTAAGGATGAGGAGACAGGATGGCAGTGAAGTGTTAGGACTGAAGAGGAGCAGGTTGAACGGAGTGGTTGGATTGTAAATAACTGGTGAAGATAGGAGGTTTGGGGATTGAAGTGTTTTATAGGTATGTGATAGAACTTTGTATGGTATTGCATTCAGGTATTTTAAGCCAGTGAAGTGATTTGAGAACAGGAGTGATGTGATGGTATTTGGGGATTTGTTGACAGCACGAGCGAGAGCATTCTGGATTGCTTAAAGGCGATTTATCTGGGTTTTGTCTATATTGAGGAAACATGAATTACAGTAATCAAGTTTTGCATGGACTATGGTAGATGCAGTTTTGAAGTCAAGCACCTACCCAGTCCTTCTCATTTATATTCTGTACAGATTGGTAAATGATGGAAATATCTGAATGGTATGTATATATTTTGGCATGATTATATGGTGCCTAAATTATGACAGGGCTTGAACCTTGTTCCTTAACAGAAGTCTAAGTCTGTGGTCTGGTTTCATCCTGGGTTGTTATTCAAACGAATTTTGTTGCCCTGTCTATATAGCTTGATCAACCTTTAATGTAGTGGTTAAGGTACCTTTTTCTGTGATTCTGTTTGTCAGCCACATCTTTTTGTTGCTTCTATTTTCTCTGTCACATGCAAACACACAAACTTGCAAACATCTTACGAAATCTTAATACTTCATGCTTGCAGTGGCAAAAGTTCTGAAACAAGTCTAACGTTGACAGACCTGGAGTAAAAGTAACTATACATCTGGAATTAAAGTGACTTATTAGTTGCATTGATAATGTATTTTGGATGCAGTTTTTGTCATCCAGAGAAATAGACCATGACAAAATGTAATTAATGTATGCAGTTTTTCTTTAGCTTCAGTACTTGTTTCCAGGATGATTGCTACTGGGTCAGTTGGAAGTATTCCACAAAATTGCTCCACGATGATTGTTACTGGTTGTTTAGCTGGAAGTCTTCCATGAAGTTGGTCAGCTTCTCCACTTCCTCAAAGGTTATGGCATTGTACAGTGAAGCACGCAGCCCACCAACAGATCTACATTGAAACAACCAAGCACAGATAAATATGTAAATAGATCAAATACAGTTAAGCAAAACACTACTGGACATAGTGATTTACTGGCACCAGTTTATTTATTATTAATTGTTATTAATTTATAATATGCTTGTTAACGCCCATGTGAAAGCATTTTGTTGTCAAAACAAAACTGGGAAGTAAACATCAAGTCATGCATACAATGACCACTATCCAGGACACTGAGATTCAGCTCAGGCCTGGGAATTAAACACCTTTTCTAACATTTCAGATGTGTATTGGCTTTGGATAGTGTTTACCTGAAACTTGTCTAAATGTTTCATCTATAAATATTTGCGCAGTCTGTTATCAGAACATGAAAAGGAACCGGACGTTTTGGAAGCAGAGGTGGAATGGGCAATTAGACAACTGAAGGACAATAAAGCACCGGGTCCGGATGGGATACCCATAGAAATGGTAAAAGCAGGAGATGGCGCAATGACAAAGACAATAACAAAAATGTGCAATATCACATGGACAACCGGAAAATGGCCAGAGGATTGGAAGAGCTCAATCTTTATCCCTATATTCAAAAAAGGAGATGCGAGAGAGTGTGAAAACTACAGGACCATAGCAATGATATCGCACATAAGTAAAATACTACTTAAAATAATACATAAAAGAATGGAGAACATAATAGAGAGGGAGCTTCCAGATAACCAAGCAGGATTTAGGAAATCCCGCGGAACTCGTGATCATATCGCCAACATGCGGTGGATAATGGAGAGACAAAAGGAGTATGGACAAAAATTATACATATGCTTCATTGACTATAGTAAGGCATTCGATTGCATTGATCATGAGTTGATGTGGAAAACCTTAATAGAAATGGGAATACCAAGGCACTTGATACAACTTCTTAAGGGATTGTACGAAGAACAGATTGCGGTAATAAGAACTGAATTTGGAGATACTGAAAGAATCAAAATAAAGAAAGGAGTGAGGCAGGGATGCATTCTGTCCCCATTCCTATTTAACCTATATGCAGAAAGGATAATGAGGATGGCGGAAATGGATGGAGCAAAAGAGGGAGTAAAGATAGCGGGAAGAACACTGAATAATCTGAGATACGCAGATGACACAACACTATTAGCAGGTAAAAAAACAGATCTGGTAGAACTGATAAGAAGGCTGAAGAGAGAGAGCGAGAAAGCAGGACTATACTTCAATATAAAGAAAACGAAGATCATGACAACAGCTGAGGAGGGCAGTTTTACGGTGGATGGAGAGGAATTAGAGATGGTAACAAGCTTTACATTCTTGGGATCAGTAGTAGAAAGAGAAGGAAAGTGCGATATGGAAATAAACCGAAGGGTGGCGATTGGAAAAGCCGCAATGAATGGACTAGAAAAAATATGGAAAGACAAACATGTGAGCACAGACACGAAAAAAAGATTGGTGAGAGCCTTGATTATACCAACAGTAACATACGGCAGTGAGACGTGGACAATGACCAAGAAAATAGAGAAAAAAATCAATGCTTGTGAAATGTGGATATGGAGGAAGATGCTGAGAACATCATGGACGGAGAAAAAGACTAATGAATGGGTACGCAGGCCGATTGGAATTGAGCAAGATGAGACATTACAACAAACAGTGCGAAATAAAATCAAAGCTGAGGTTCTTTGGACATGTTATGAGATCAGATGGATTGGAAAAAGAAATGATGCTGGCTTGTGGAGAGGGAAAGAGAAAACAAGGGAGACCAAGGAAAAAATGGATGGACAAGATACACGAAGCAATTGGAATGAACTTGGCACAACTAAGGGACGCGACATTGGAAAGAAAGAAATGGAGAAGATTGATCATGACGGTCGCTAGAGCTCAAAGAGTTGACAGCACAAGGTGACAAGGTGTGTTATGAGATTTACAAAGCATTTCCATCAGTTCTTCCCACCTGTGGCCTTTCAGTTGAACAAATCCACGTTTCTCAGCTTCCACCAGAAACTGCTTTTCCCTTGCCTCGTCTCCATTGGAACTGCCAATTCGGAATGGAATGTTCATGTAGCTATGATATCTAGGATCTACTGCTGAACTGTATACGCAAACAGAAACTTGATTACTAAAACTTTGCAAAGTTAAATACATTTAAATTTTAGTCTGACTTTGATTCTAGGTGCAGCTGTCAGATGACATTTTTAAACTTGATAAATAAAGATAAAACAAAATTTCAAGAAAAAATATGATTTGAAACATAAAACATAAACAAATGATTTTATATAATTGATATACATTTAAATAAACAAAATAAAGCATAATCTACCACTTAGAAAATTTTATCGTAAGTAATGAAGATCTGCAGACCAACATGCTTGTCTTATGGGTAACTTGTACATAGCTGGCTCTTGTATGTTCAGACTACTTATCCGTCTCAGTTTATATTTGAGTGTTATTTTGTATGTTTTAGATGGTTTTCAGACACATAACATTGAAACCTGATTCATTTTGAATGGTCTGGTTAACAGATCAGTCTGTTTCAAATTCAGCAATGTTAAGCCCACACTTGCGCGATGTGGTATATATAGTATATTGAACTACAGCAGGGTCGGCGGCAGTAGCCTAAATGCATACTGCATAAAGTGCTCTAAGCCTGGCTATGTCAGAGCAGCAACTTTAAACTTTAACAGTAGAGTACTAGCCAACGTCTGATCCTGTTTGGTACTTTGTAAAATAAAGATTTGGTGTCCTACACAATACAACAGTACATGCCATCTGCAATCAGGAAATTATAGATTAAATGAGACCATGATGGACTGAGGTTTCAGAGTGGTGTCAGCAGTATTCTACGGACTGGTTTTCATTAGTTGGTAACTGACCAGCTCATTCATTGACAAACGCTTGTCATGCACAGATCTAGTATACCATCTTCTTAGGGGAATACCAGCCGGTGAGCAAAACCTTGTCCTCAAGCTTCGTGCACCACAGACTAGGAACCTTGACCAGTTCTCAAGTCTTTGAACGTATTCCATGGCAGATGAACTAGTCTTTCTTTATTAACTCAAATCAATTTTGCTAGCAAGGAACGCCTGCCTGACGTTCTTATGTGGTACAAATGTCAAGTTACATGGTAAATACACAGTTAGTTAAATGGTAAATACACAGTTTATGTCGGCACAGGTCAGAGTACTTACGCATAGAAGCCTTGAGAGTTTTCGATGGTTTTGTAAAGGAGCCTGGCCTTTGCCTCATTCAGCATTTTCATGCCCTCGGCTCCACCCTGGTTTTTGATCCATTCGTACATGAGGCTCATAATATAGACACTGTAACAGCCCAACATAGATAAGTAAGTAAACATGCAAATCATCATTATTCCATAAAAGAAATCCAAATTTTGCTAATGTTTTACAGAATTGTTTGCTTTTGAAAGTGCAGACATTGGGAATCTGGTTGGCTGTGTGTTTAAGTACTGACCTGAACGTTGGAGGTGTATTGAGGCAGGACTCCATTGAAACTTGCTTCTGGTAGTTCCAGATGCTAGGCACTTGAGAAGCAGAGTGGCCCAGCAGATCTTCACGTACAATGACAACTGTCACACCAGCACAACCAATGTTCTTCTGAGCCCCGGCAAACACGAGACCAAACTACAAATGGTAGAAAGATTGTTTAGGGAAGCGTTAATTACCATAAGCATTGTCAACGGGTGTCTTTTATACAGCTTGTCTTACATGTAAAAGTTAATTAAAGAACCGTTATGGTGCATTTGAACTGACAGGCATTCCACCAGCATGCCATTTTCACATGCTTCTAACATGTTGTTTTCTTAAACTTTGTGTCCAGTATTCAAATTCCAGAGTATTAAATGAAATCAACTATATGCTGCTAAGCCAAGGTGTGCCAAGCCAAGCCACTGCTATAACCATGTTGCATATCATCTGACCTTGCACCATCATTGTTCACCTTACTCACCAACCTCGTTTGTAATATCTATTTTCACCTTGGTGTTTATAGATCCGGAATTTTCTCTGACATATTGGAATTTGACATGGTTTCTGTAAAGGATTACGATCTTTGATTACGATTTCACTTGCAGCGACCATCGATTGATGGCTTGGGCATTATGATAAAGGCGCTATAAAAGTCATTAGATAACGGTAGATTAGTTTGTTGACAGTATGCAGCTCAGCAGTACAGAAAAGCATTTTCTCTAAACACACCTGATCATAAAAACAGTGCATCTGACCATGACAGATTGGATGACTGACCTGTGTTACATCAAACGGCTTTGACAGAAAATTTGAAGACATGTCACACACAATCGGAACTCCATTTGTCTCTGGGACAAATGAAAACTCGATGCCTGGAATCAAAGAAAAGAATCCATTTTTCCGACTGACCTATGTTTATGCTAATAATTCAGCTCAAGAGTTGGTACTTTTCTACTCAAATCCATTAACCTGTAATGAGCAAGTACTATGTTACACTTCAGATCAGCTGATTACTCCAGTTTGGTAAAAATATCAGATCTGATTAATCTGACAGCACCTGTGTTCTAATACTCGAGTTAACAAATCAGTCCCATTTCACGTAGATTGTGACCATTGTGGTCAGGAACTGAAGCAAGACAGTTTGTTTTGCTGATTGTGTGTAATGTTTTCTTTATGACATTCAGAACTTTGTTAAAAGAAAAAATCAATAACTTGTAGATAACTATTAGATTGAGTATTGAGATTTACATGTAGTTAGGGCAACTTGCCATCAATTGTTTCGTTAGCACAGTAGTAAACGTAAGAGGAGTTGGAATTGAGTTTCCATGATGTGGGATCTGGGATAGCTAAAACAGTGAAAAATGGTCTTCACTAAATGATCACAAAACTTAGATTTTACTAAAAATTCAAGACTGAACATTAGTTCAAATAAACAAATTTTAGACTTGATTGGTTGATTGAACACAAACCCAATTACCAATCTCATATAACTCACACTGAGATAAATTCTAAACGAAATCGTAACTAGAAGAGCACCTATTAATTTCTCAGGAATGCTCCATTCATGTCGGGTGGGAAAAGGTGGGTTGTCTTTAATGGAGATAAGTTGAAAAAACTCATTCTTGAATAATAAATAATGCATTATATTGTAACGACCTGTGCTATCCAAGACCATCATAACTTGCGGATTCAGGAGGACATAATGGGCATACTCAAATAATAGATGTTATTTAATTATTAACCCCACACCTGACTGTCGCTTTGCTCCTAACTCAAATCCTGGATTAGCTCTTGTTCTGACAAAGAACGCTTATAGTCGTGCAACAGCAAATCCAGAACATGAAGTAGAACCACTTTAAACCCATTGTATATAGTTTAGTAAATGGTCCGTACATTGGGACCTTAAGTGGTGTGGCGCCTATTCAAATGGGCAGCAGTAGTGAAGGACCTCACCCAATGAATTCATTGAAAGACGATCTGGGTCGAGACCATATGGGCGCTATAGAGAAATGTGGACACTTAATTTTACATTAACCATTCTTTATAGTACATGTAATTGTTACAGCCAAACTTGTCACCAGGAGGGGTCGTGATGATGTCATTTGCGCTGTTACAGAAATTCATGTCAACTGCCAGCAATTCACAGATTTTTCCTTTATAACCTCACTGAGACACTAAACTAAAAATAAAACTTATTAACTGTTCAGATTGTATTGCTATCCTCATGACCTAAACCTGATTTCTGTCAGCATGAAACTTGTCTTCAAACTTACTTGTGTATTTTTTCGTGCTTGGTAGCACCAGGTTGACCTGTCCATACTTCTGTGCCTCAGCTGCTGCGGCTGCTGACCAGTAGCCAGTCACGATGTAGTCGGCCTGTTTGGTTGGTTTCAGGCCCATCAGGTTCAGAGCAATGGCTGCAAACTGGCCAGATCCACCACCCTGCAGGAACAGGACCTTGTAGTTGTTCGGAATGGCACTGGAACAACATATATTAATGTTATTATTTTTACAAAGTTTTTTAGTAATCGAGTCATTTCAGGACTGAAGACTACTCCATGTCCCAAAAATTTCTGAGGACCTCTTTAGCCATTGGCCTAAGAGCTATTTTCTCTATAGTTTTGATAAGAAAGCAATTTAGAAGTAGAACTCACAGAATCTGTCGTAAAGTTGTTTCTGCATAATTCAAGATGTTGGCAAACTGAGAACTCCTGTGGCTCAGCTCTGCAACCCAAACATAAGACTTGGCTAAGAAACCATCTTCTTTAATGCTTCAACTGTTAAACACAAAAGATGCAGGAAATAAAAAAATAGAGAAAGTGGTTATTGTATGGCCAGAATAGCATCATGAACAAAGTGAAAATTCGTAGGGTATTTCTAAGCAGAATCTGTTTAGGGTCTTAGGCGCATTTTGAAGTTGCTGATGCTTACCCAGCACACCGATACCAGAGTTGTCATAGTTCAGCAAAGCCCTCTGTGCCTTTTCCAGTACCTAAAAACGTAATTTAATTGAAGAATTAATCAACAAATAACAACAATTATATGAACAACAAAGGCAAAGCTGGAAGCAGTAAAAGCAATGGCCTGAAACCTTGCAGCTTTTTAATGAATAAATCGAGAGATTCTTTATTGTTTAAATAGTCTTTGGCAATTTTTTGGCTTCCTTTTACAGACCTTATTAACCCAAGATACAAGTCTTAATTATAGTCAAGATGGGTGGGCAAACTGTCATCCTTCGGCGAAGTCGGGAACCACTCCAAGACTACGATAAGCAATGCGAACGCCGTAATAATATGACTGTTGAAAGGATAATTATTCTCGTTTGAGCTCTTCAGAAGCGAGGGTTAACCCCCGCATTGTATGGTCTATTACACAGATTTGAATCTCGGGTTTGCACTGTCCGTACACGGGGACCATATCTGGCGTGGCGCCCATTCATACGGGCAGCGGTTGTGAAGGATCTCACCCGATTAATTCATTGAAAAATTAGCAGGGTCGACGTCATACTCGTCGCTATAGAAAAACGTGTAGGCCTACATTTACATTTATACATTTTGTAGATCATACGACTACTAGGGACCGAAGACGTATGGGCTGCATTTCGTAAATTATTGCCGCCTTCCTCGTTCGGTGGGAGTCGACGCGCCTTGCAGAAGGCGAGCACAACCGAAGCGCCAGCTTTCGTGGAAGTCCGCCGTCGCACAGTGACGGACAGACTGACACAGACAGAATCAGACCAAATAGCCAGACGAGCGATTCAAACAGGACCAAACACATCGAAAGAAATAATGTCGGACCACCACCTTGTAGAAAAGAGTAGGTTTACGGTAGGCCTATACGCTGACATTGTAATGCCGTCGGAGCAGGAAATAGTTGCATATGCTTATTTACGCTTATTTAACTGCTTCGCTGTTGCAAGTCTTATAGAGCCTATAATTAGTGTCGCAAGTAGGCCTATTTGGCAATTTATGTGAACTCTGATGGGCAGTAGGCCTTGTTGGCTACTGTGGGTAACAACTCGTATTCAAACTAGGCCTACTTTTTGAGCAGGCTAGTTAAAAAGTAGTTGTAACTATAATAGACCCCTAGATGAACTACGTTTTCAGCAAGTGGGTTTTTCAGTTGCATAATAACCAACTTGTCTCCAAATAATTTTCTGTTGCAGTTGGCAATAGTGTGTTAAAGTTCTATTTCCATTTATAGAACAGACATCTCGTTATGAATTAATAAACTGATAATATATGATTATGAATTAATGAAGTGAGATGCACAGTTTAAAAATTCATCACTACTACGATGATGCAGCTAAGTGTGAAAATGCCGCCTAAAATGCATTTACCATTCCAAACACAATTGTCTACCAGTAATCTCTCAAACTCCGCCAAGATGCGGCTGCAAGTCTGACTAACTTGTGATATTAACTTTTAAGACATTGTGACCTATTTACGGGTTTAGTAATATAGACAATGGCACGTGTATTCAGCTCATTGTCTTGAAATGTTTTATTATTTTGTCCATTTCTGACACTTTACTAGATGTAGGCCTATAGATGCAATACTGAACATTACTTAGCGAATGCTGCATTCTGTTTTATTTTAAGTTGAAGATTAAAAATCAGTTACGCCTGTTATCCAGCCAACCAGTTCCAATCTTACAGCAAGACTAAATGCAATTTAAAAGTAGTTGTAGTTAAACTAATTTTGAAGCAGTTAGTTCCCATCACTGAAAATTATGTGTAATGAGCTGGCGCTAAAAGGGAGTGTGTTTAACTGCATAACTGTAGATTAGGCCAATGAGCACTATTTAAAATCTTTGTCATGTCACAATCGCACAAATGTTCAGAAGTAAAAAAACCTACGAAAATGCCAATAATTTTTTTAATTGTAGCACCTAGGCTGTATAAGTAGGCTGCTAAATAAGCAATGCTGGCCTATTTAAGGTGACGGGTTAAGGTGCTGACTGGCGACGCCCGAGACCGTGTTGCGTTTTCATGATAAAATGATCCTACAGCTTAGTAAACAAAGGCATTGCTGTCTACATCATAAAATTTATTTTTGTTTCAGTAGATCGTGAGCTGTTACATTTTAGGCATTGGGCGGTTACATTCCTATTTTATCTCTTGGCCTACTTTAAGTTCGCGCATTGAGATATTTCTTGTTTCTATTTCGGTGTTCTGGTTGCAACTTCGCTGTTGGTCAAAGATCTGAGCATTGAGGGGTTGCCCAGGACCACCAACAACTTAATTGAAGTTATTGAGGAGGGGTAGGCCAGGACCATCAACAATATCCTTGTGTGATATTTGTAGCCTAGCTCCCTCAGAAGACTTCCGGTCGCATTCAATGTCGACATGCGCAGACGACGCATTTATGGACTGGACGGTTACACCCTACACAGCGATAACGAATGGGGTGCAAGGAAAGCGGGGTTAAAGGGGCTTTAAACATCGAATTGAGGAAGGACTGCTATTCACGATATCAAGATCAAGAAAGTCCTGCTTCCAAACTGAAAGAACGCCGAAGACAATGCAAAACCCATAAACCGAGGAAATCAAGCGCCACAAGGGTGCAACTGATCTGCATTTGTGCAAGACGAGCCTTTGGGGGCTATTCACTAAACCCTATATAATTAATAACCCAGTGAGTATTACACCGGGTACTATGAAGGTGTAAATATAACAAGGCGGCCGATGTATTATACATAAGGTCAATGGGTGTAGGCCTATGCACACATGAAATGTAAGAGCGACTCTTCAGCAGTACAGGCCTACTAGCTTTTCAAAGGCCTCTGGTGACGTGCATAGAGCACATGCTAATCACGTGCTGCTCTCGCGGTCAATGTCTGGCACGGCTGAGAGACTGAAAGCCAAGAGGTTGCCGCGCAGACCTGACAAGCCTCTCACGAGACAGAGAAAACATGCGTTGGCCTCGATATTCCCATTTGGCCGACTTGGAACAGATGCCCCCGCGAATTGTAACGGCTGCAGACAGTCTATTGTAACATGCATGGCCAATGGGCGACTGCGTACAATAAGGTTACGTCTCCTCCTCCTCCTCCTCTCTTCAAGCGCGCAGACAAACGCCTCTTTGGTGGTTGGTTATTTTATTTGTATCTCTGATATATTTACCAGTTTTTTGCTACGTACTTCACTTGATTAAATGCACGCGTTGGTACAGAAAGAATTCTGTCAGTGAATGTACTCAGTGCCCCCGTCGCGGGTGCCTGGGTTTTCTCAAAAGATTCGCCCGATGACGCTTCAAAGCAGCCTCCCTATATCCGTTCACTTAGCGCCATTTAAAATTGGACATTGCTTGCATGGCAATTAATATTTGGTCTTTATCCAACCTCGACTAATGTAATTTCCTTCCATTTAGTGCGTAGAGAACTCCAATATGTCTGGAATGCAAATTTTGAAAATATGGTCCCCTAAAGCGCATGCATGCCAATATGAAGGCTTGATGTAGGCTTCTGAATTAGCTTGCTATCTGTGAACTTGTAGTTAGGTCGCACGACGGTTAGCGCAGGGTTAGGTCGTAAGGTCTACCCAAAGCTAGCTGCGTGGCTGCTTGAACTTCCAATTTCGCATTTCGGCAGAATTTCAAAATATCGTAAAACTTCTTATAAACGTCCCCGGCGGTTATCTGTACAAGTTGTTTATGTTAGATTATTTATTTTAGATTTGTTTATTTGCCATTTTGCAGCTATAAGTTACTGTTCGGTGTAACAGAAGTCTTCGAGTTTTAAATCAGTAGGCCTATCACCTTTTTAATTTCTTTTTACCACGACTACCGCTAATATCCAGCATATCGGCCCCGAAACTAGACAGGTGTTTAAAGCGGCAGGCGTTTATTTGAGTTCAATTTCCCGAAAACAGTTTTATAGAAAGAGGTCGAAATCCTAGGTTTGAAAAACTAGTATGGACTAACTAATCGGCAATAGTAGCCGAACGTATAGGATCTCAATGTTTCCCCCACACAATAACATCGTATCCCATCGCGTAGACATTGACTTCTTGGAAAAAGTCCTAATTCCACCATACAAATGTTATCTTTTAATTTTCGGGAATCCGGGTCGTACTTAGAAAATCGATATCGGGGATCCGGTCGAAATTCGTTTCGGGGATTCGCTACTCATCCGTTTATTTGCAAAAATCGTTTTTGCCCCCGGCAGCTATTGGAGACCAGCGTTTAACTGGTTTAACAGTCGCAGTAGTTTATTTTATTCTGTTGGACATGCTTATAGCTTTCTGCGCTTTTAAACAGTCATATTATTGCTAATAAAGCGCTGTTTCAATGTGATACCTACAGTTCAAGTGACCAACAGACTGAGGTAACTAAGGAAACCCGTTGCCACAGGTCAATGTAGGCCTAAATGTACCACGGTTTCCTATAGCGACCGTATGGCCTCCACCCTGCTCATTTTTCAATGAATTTATCGAGTGAGATTCACCATAAGTAGGCAATTCGCGCACCACAAAGTTCAGTCTAAAAGGAACCCACTCGAACGAAAAGTCCATTTACACGATTAACGCACTTTCACGCGCATGCCTTTGCAGTTTTTTTAATCTTGTGTGTAGGCTATTCACCGTTATTTAATCCTCAAGCCTCTTCATAATTTTGGATCTGGACCTGGAACCAATTTTGTGTTTTTATTGAGTGCCATTAAAAATAAGCTAGTTCCCATGACTTGGCTTCGTAGACGCTGACGAAATTTCGTGATTAGTCGTAGTTTTCTACAGTTTCTTACCTCCTTTGGTATCTTGGCTGGGCCCGGTCCAAAATTTACAACAGCGTTTCTGGTCGTCATCTTCTGTTACGGTTGAAAAATAAATCAGACAACAGACTGTGATACGGTTTAAAAATTATTGATCATTTGGCGAAATTATTAAAACAAGATATGCTGCTGGTCGCGACAGTTGAAACGCCTTGTCGTCGTAACGGGGCTTCGAATCCAACTGACAGCCAAGCAGTGGCGACCGAAGGAGCTCTTGTCTTGTGGCCTGGGTTGGAGGGTGAGGTGTTAAAGGGCCCGAGGGAGGTGAGGAGTAAACTGTGGGGCGCTTAAAAGAATTACGGACCAGAGTTCGAGACCCGCTGAATGACTAAAACGAGACCAGATCAGTTGTCTAGGGCGGATCGCCCTATTGTCAATCCCCAAAGCCACAAATGGGCTTAGGCCAACATGTACTACATAAGGGTCATTCATTCGATTACACGGCCTTTGCATTTGATAAATAAGTAATGAATAGATATACATAATGGATAGGCGTAAACATTAGTAAGGCAGCCATATATACGTGGCCGCTTCGCCCGAAATAAAAACAGCATTCAGACTGAGCGGCACCTAAGTACTCGTGAGTGAATTGGGTGTTCGCCCATTTGAAAGGCTGCTTTCGTCATCCAAGCGAATCCATTTATCTGGCAGAAAGTAAGGGCGCGAACTTCATTGTCTACCCAATAATCGAGACAGCTATAGTTCATACACACACATGCGCACACACCCACACACACAGACATTGTTCGAATGCCTTTGAAGACCTGTCAAAGGTAAGGCTGACATCAACGGTCCTGAAGTCGTTCGACTCTGAAAGGCAATGAAATGCTATCTCCCAGATATAAAGAGGTGCGATTTAAGATGAAAATGTTTTTATTATTAAAAATTTAAAAGCCTTACGCACGGTCCAATAGGCCGCTGAAACGTTTTGAAGTAGGCCTATTTAAAAGCAACACAATGATATATCCATTACTTTCAGTATTGCTTGGCACAATGCAACTTGTCGATAGCCAATATAGAAGTCTAGAACGACTGAAAATTTTTTTAAAAGTAAACTGTTGAGTAGCAGTCTTCCAACGTTCCACTCCCCTCTGCCACGTCAGCGTTTTATGTTTATCAACTCGGCAATGACTGACAATTTCACCAAATCAATGTTTAGCCAGACGTTGCGCAGGCAAATAAAATCATTGATCGTAAAAAAATAAATATCGTCGGGAAATAAGACACTAGCTCCACTGTCAAAATCTGTTTAAACTGCAGCAACTCATTTTTCGTTGGAGCACAGGACTTTTCTGGGTGAGAAAACCATAAAAAACGCCGCTTTCTGTCTTTTGTGCCAGTCACCAATGTCAGAGGCCATGCTTACTGTAGGCCTATTTGCAGTTCGGTCAGCGCAAAAGAACCGCAGCACAAAATGGGTCAATTCAAGATCCAGGCCTAGGGCAAGGTCTATCAGACAATACAATGGGATGACAGTCGACGGTGGGGAGGCGTGGATACTGCGGCCTTGTGAGTAAACCAGCAGCAATCTTCCCTTTGACAGCCTATATACTTACCAAGTCTTATGGCACAAAACGAGCCTATAGTACGTATTGGTTCTCGCGTTAGACCTGCATAAGCCTGCCAAAAAGGAAGTGTGGCTGGAAACAACTTAAAGGGCAACTTGACTCAACATTTAACAACAGCGACAACACCAAGAAGATAACATTGAAATGACAGTGTGTTGTACATTTGTTTATTTCCGTATCAAAACTGCAAAAGACCAGTCACTATATTCTCACACATAATACAGTTCATGCAGAATATATAGAGTACAGAAGCATTAAACCATACTTGCACTTAAAACAAAACATATAGCATAAACAACTCTACGTCCAGTCAATTTAAGACAACTTAAAATATCAAACCCGTGCATTAAAGAAAAAAAAATACTGCAGGCACTCCAGAACATGTTTTGCTTTTATCCATCAGATGCAAACCAAAATGAACTGTTAAACAAACAAGTCTTTAAACTCTTACAGACTCCATCTCATGAACCTCAAAACCACTAAGTCAGACTAAATCGGACTGTCCAAAGAATGCACACAAAAAAATGACCTTCTTCGGTACCCTCTGTCCCCTTCTCCACATTTGGCATTACCTTCTCCCATTTCTCTTTGTAGATGCCTGCACTGAACGGGGGGGGGGGAATTTGATACTCTCACATCCAGAAGAAGCATTCTAATTTAATCCAACACAGTACAGACTGTCTGCCGTCTTACTGAAGTTGGTTTACTGCACATGCAGTACTGAAATAATTTACGTACCAAATTTAGATGCTGATGTCCGCAGTATGCATCTTCCCACATATGCAGACATCATTAACGGACGACCTTCTTAACAACTTATTGTTATGATTTGAGATGTAATAGGGTAGTCATCGAATTAATTAATGTGTCTGCATATCAATCCTGATATAAAATTCACATGCAAAGGTGAAGGTTTCTACATTACACTAGGCTACGTTAAAATATGTCACTAGCAGTGCAACCATATAAGGAATTTGCTAAATATTACCAGGTTTCACAGGCGGAATTAGTTTGATCATACAGCATGAATGAAATGGAACATTCAAGAAAAATCATGAAACAGGAATGCTGAAATCTTAACGACGACACCAACATCAAAGTTTCTGCTCTTGTGCATCATAATTATGCACCACATCCTCTATATTTTGTAAAATGTTGTTCATCTTTTGTTTGATCCATTTGTTAATATGGAAGATCTCTAGCTTTCTGGCATCTATCACAGACTGAGGATCAGCAGCATTGGCACTCCTAGGAATTGTTTGAAAATAAAGAAAAACAGTTTAATAGCTTACACAAAATATTAGCAACAGCAGTAAATAAACATCAAAAAGTTCAGGTGATCACCATGAAAATCCGTGTGCTGTATTACCCATTTACCAGGTTCAAAATCTTGTATCGCAAATCTTATATATTAACCAGGAGAGAATCAAGACTTAGGAACTCTGCTCCAACATCTCACTGATCTGTAGATGAATTACTCAAATGACAGTTTTGAAGCCCCTTGATAAATGTACAAGTAAAAGAGTTATTACCAGTAACTTAACCCTCTAGAAAAATTCCTCAGTAGTTTTACCGAAAGATATGAATAGTTTGTCAACTGATTTACAAATACAATGACATAAATCCAATAAGAAGACATCCATCTTAACCTCCCCAACTGCATTATTATTATTTCCTTGTTTATTAAGCATCACTATCTAATGACCAAGCATCAGTCGACAATGCTCAGCAACTGCAAGACTCTGAGTGAAGGACTTGCTCAAGGTTCCTACACAGTAGCCAGCTCAAGGGAGGCTCAAACTTGTACTCTCCATGTTGCAAGCTGCGAGCTCTAGTCAACCGCTACCATGCCCCACTAATACTCATTAATACCCATTTACTGACTTCAGAAAACTGGCCGAGCTGGCCCACATGATCTTGTATTCCATGGACAGACTCTCATCCAGGTACTAAGCCAATAAAGACAATCAACATGTAAATACAAATTTTACTGGTACTAAGCAAAGCTCAAAGAAGTTTTGAATGGTCACATAAACCTGTGCTGAGCTTACCTGAGGTCAAGATGATGGGCACCACCCTCTATAAGGACAGATACGACAGAGCTACTTATGTTTTTCAAGATCTACAAGAAGAATGGAATAAACACGGTTAAAGTTCATATCCACATAGTTACTGACTGTTGGGGTACTGACTGTCTTCATGATCTCTCATTCATCTATTCATTCACTCGTTCATTACTGTCCCAACAAACTCTAATAAAACTATACAAAATTCCTCTGAGATACAAAAGGCAGATGTAGGAAGGTAATAGAGCAGCTAACAACACAGAATAAACACAAACAAAAAACAACAGCCCAACTGAACTGTAACCATGAAAAAACAAAGCTAACAATACAAATGATTACATGATTAACTAATCATTATGTGTTTAATGATGTCAAATAGGTGCACATGCATTTTTAAACAAATTTAAATTTAGCAGTACACACAGATAAAAACATCAACAGGAAGCTAAAGTACAGTTAGTAGAAAGTAGTCTACTGCAACTTTGTGTAAAATGAACATTTGGAAGAACTCCCTATAAGTATGAAATTTTGGTTTTCAAGAAATTTAAGAAAGAGTATGGGGATTTTCGTGAAATGATGCAAATGGAAAGTCAGAGTAAAGTTACTCTCCATTATGGGATGGGCGACAAGAAACTGATAAAACAATTTAACAGGACAAATATGGATAAATCAGAAAGTAATAAAAACTAAGGCATACATGTTGGCTAGAACTTAATTGACGTTGACATTTACAGACGTTGCATATGAATTTAAGGGTGACTTAATTTTAAATTAAGTAGCGTCTGCCACTTTGGGAGAATAGCCGTAAACAACTGACCATTGCCTGTGAAAAACTCATTTAGCTTAGTTTTAGCTATGCAACATGTTCCTTCAGTATCAACGCAATCAATGTTTGAAATATGTTCTGCTTTCCCTTCCTGGTGTAACGAGACCCTACATTTGGCTTACAGCACCGCTTCAAAATGAACTTCTCAGAGGCCTAAAACCACAGTAAACAGAAAGGTCTCGAAGTGTTAGCGACTTCACTTCTTTAGCCTTGGCATATGACGGTGGGTGGCCAGTCCTCTACCTTGCTGCCTGATCTTCCCACAGACGGCGTACAGTCAGGGTATTCTTTTTATAGTGGAGTTTGCTAAGATGTGCAAGTGGATCAGAAATCTCAAACGTTGTTTCCGCCAGTGTGGATCTGAACCCCAGCCGCTGGGTTTACAGTCCACTGTGCCAACCACTAGACCATACTACAGGATATATGAGAATGCCTGGCAATCAAGAGATCTGCTGAGCTTTTACAGAACAGTTCAACTTGGTAAAGTTGGAATCAAAGAGGTCGTCAGCAACACCTAATGACCTTAAGTCTGAGCTCCTATACAGCTTTCAGTGCTTCTTGTTATAAGCTACTGTCTAGTTTCAAAACTTTAATAGGACCAGTTGCTAATTTTAAAACTGCTTAATTCTAAAACTAAGACTCATTGAATATATTTAACTGAGATAAATAAATACACAGACTGACTTGAAGAAAAAGAAAAGTTCAACAAGGCCTGAATCACTTTTCTCTAATTAAACAAGGAGCCCTATTCCACTCACTTTGGCACTTTGTATGCAAATGAGAATACTGTATGCTATGAAAATGGTGATTTAAAAGTCATTATACAGGTATATGATTAGATAAGACTATATGATCACAGGATCAACTGAATTAAAACAGATTCAATTTAGGTAAGACAAGAATTTAAACCTACTCCTCCTCGAGCCCATGGGTCAAGTAGACCATTTGAAAAAACAATATTGCTTGATGAACTGATGTCTACAAACAGACAAAAAAATTTGTTACAAATTAATATAGTATTACTGAATTTACATCACTTAAATCATACCCAGTACTAGGTATATCCTTCTTCAACATTAAAACCTTAGACAAAAGCAATCTACAGCAAAACACAGCTCAAGGCTCAATGGTTTCTCAAAGGCTTTCAAAAATAAAAAAGGTCTCTGCTGTCACTGACATTTAGTTACACTAACATATTATATTAATTTAAAGTGCAAATTTTCTCCATTTCATATGTCAACCATTGATCAGGATATGAACTGTGGTGCATTGCGAAGATGATGATGATTCAATCATGTTTCAGGCCATCGAAACGTTTCCTGTTGGATTTCGATAGTAGTTGACACTTCAGCAGCAAGATCGTTCAACTTGAAAATCATGTCTCAGATGACTGCCATACTTAAGCCATTACCCCATGCAACCATACCTTGCAGTGAAATGCACACTGCTATAAATACAAATATGATAATATATCAATTGTATATATTTATTATCTACACAAATATATGGCTAAGTACTCAATGATTAGGTACTGCCTCAAACTGTATCCCAACAGCCATGATCAAAATGCACATGCCAACCTTTTCCCCAGAAACTTGTTCGTGCCCAATCATTTCTTGGCATGATTTGCCATCTCTTGTTGCAGTAGCTGTCTCGCTGTTTCAGAGTAAATGGTAATTCTGGGAACATATCCGTCTTGTTGTCAGTTCCAGATGGCAGTATAAACTCTGTGCATGACTAAAAATCACTTCAGTAAATATTTTATCAGAAATAAAAAACAAAATTCCATCCTCTGGACAAAGGTAAGAGATCTAAATGACAGATAAGACAAACAAAAGAGCTGAACTTGAACTTCTTGAACAGATGTCTGATTTTCTCACTTGATGGTGCATCCTACTCTTGAGAAACTAATTCAACATAACCAAACTCTTTCACTAAAGCATTACAAATGTTTATCAAGCAGATAAACAAAAGAACAAATATAAATATCAAGATTTGTTTTGGTCCCATGCCACTGATCAAGTTGGTTTCGAAGGCACTGTGCATCACCAAGAAATTGAAAGATTTACATCAGATTACAGTACAGTACAGTACGCTAATACAACACCATGATTCTGAAGGTTAAGAATGACCATAAACCTTCAAGATGAATCTAGAAATATAATCAGCCATAAATACAGTGAAGCACGAGCAGAACCTGATAGTCCCAAGCAAATGAGTCCGGTCCAAGACCGCATCCAGTTGGATCGGAGCATTCCACGTATTCCTTGTATATGTCATGACATTTTCCATCACCATAAATCAAATCTGCAGAAATAGTGTTTTATTAGGCAATTAGATTAAAAACATTTCCAAAAAATTAGGATGATCTGTATTCGTTTCTACTAATAATAATTATTACTAATTAATAATAATAACTAATAATTAGTAGGTCACATAAATTAATAGATCTACTGATTACTATCAATATATATTTCTACTTTACCAATATATCAACTCCAATACCTTGACAGTGTATGACATGAAGTATAGTGGAGAGCCATAAACCAGCAGAAATGTTCAGCTTAGCAACAAAAACAGTAATAGTGCTAAGCCTACACAACACAGAAATAAGACAGTCACTGAATAAGGAAACAACTGTAGTTCAACGAAGATCTGACAGCCATAAATACAGTGAAAAATGAGCAGAACCTGCCAAGCAGAACAAGCCTCTGACATGAGAGATCCTCAGGATGATCCGATACATTCCCTATCTGGACCACGTGAGCAACCTTGCAATCAGAAGAAGAACAGCGATGGTACCAGTCTCTGCCACCATCCAAAAACTTCTTCAGGCATGCCTCTCATGCTCCAGAAGACAAGGGCCACCTGTGGGTCTCAATGGACTAGAGTCATGAAGAAGGATCTTGCCGATCTCGTTTGGCCTTTGTACAGCATGGAGGAAGGCCCAGGACAGAACAGCATGGCATCGCATCCTGGACAAGGCTACGTTCTGGTGAGTTCACCACTAGAGACAATGAAGATTCCAATGTTCTGGCCATTTGAAAAGACAGTAAGTTGACCGGATCAGACACAAGACACTACACATGGAATATCTGAAGTAAAGAGAAACAAAGAAAGACTCTAACCATGCTGGAAAGACAACATAAATGAAGACATAACAAGAGATTAAACATGACACAGGCAATGGACCTGACATTAGATTATTCATTTGTACCCATCACTGGCAAATGCCAGGAACTTGTGATGATAATGACGTGTCTACCTCTCAAAGGCCCTGACTCATGGCTGCCTGATAGACCTATATAAAGTTTCTCTAAATGTAGGTTGAAATACTGCATCTTTTTTCTTCAGGATTTGTGCTGGCATTTGGACTACAGCTAAAACCCCAATTTTAATAGACTGCATTTTCCCCATAGACTGTGACCCTGTCTTCATGTGTCTCCCAGCTGTATTTTCACCAGACTTATGCTGGAGTTTACTGAACTAATTGGGTGACTGAAACCTTGTGCATAATTATGCAGGCACTATGCAAGTTCTAAGTTTAGATATACCCACATTCCTTAGTTTTACCTGAAGCTGCTGATAGTCCAGACATGGAAGTTGCAGCGCTTACAAGCCGACTGCATGCTTCCTAATGGATGAAATAAACACACAGAGGTCACAGTTAAAATCAGAGCAACTGAAACTGTGCAATTCAAATAGTTGCTTAAGAGGTCTGACGATAAATTCTTCAAAAAGCAAGACTTCTGAAGCTTCTTAAATTATCTGCACTTTGATCAAAGTAAAGCCATATTTATGATAAAAATCTTCTAATGCAGAAAAATTCAAGATTGCTCAGCCACAAAGTAAAGACAAAACTCGACTGATATTAGCTAAAACAGCATGTTAAGACTCACTACTTCACCCATGCTTTTGCACTATTCCACCTTGGCCCCTAGCGAACATACATCCACGCCTCAGATTCAGGTGTACTGATATTGCATGCATTATAAGTGCTTCAAATAAATAATAATAAAATAGTTGTACAATGACAAAACATTTGTCATTGTTGATTGCGATTTAATTAGTGATTTTCTATTTATAGGAGTAACATTTATTTCAACTGTTTGATAGCAAAAGTAGAAACTGAAGGTTGCTGAAAATTCATAAAATGATATAAAGTTTGTGCACACTAGCAACCTACTTTGACAGGATTTGCAGGTAACGGAGCAAGGAAACTGGTTGGATAAGGATAATCCATCATTGCAAGGCTAGCAAATCCGGACCTAATCCATCCCACCAGATGGCGATAATTTCCATCACTTTCTAGAGGGCTGCACAGCTTAAATGCTGAAGAAATGTTGACCAGACCTAGAACAGATGATACACAAAAATCACATTTCCTATAAAATCAAAAAATTGAATACTGTATTTTCTTTGGCTGCTCATAACAGCCGACATTATGATTATTCAAACCTCGCCATCCTCCTTCTCAGTACCACAAGACGCAGGAGTCAAATCCAGGCATAACCTTGACAGTAGCCATAAAATTATCAAGGCAGTTGGTAAATATTCATGAAAGCAGTAGAATTTGGTCCTGGCATAAGATGGGAAGTAAATGGGAAGCCCTGCAATGCACTGACCCCATTTCCATGAACTTGGGATTCATTGATTGCAAGCTCAAGAGCCCAAGAAAAGGAAACAAGTGCCTCTCCTATCAATTTTGTTTTGACTGAGCATCTGTGAATAAGGTGGTTCCCACAACTTAGCTTTCATTGAGTGCTGCAGAAATCTTGAGATTATGATTACGATTCCACTTATGGGATAACCTTGTAAAGGAAAACATGCAAGTCAGCAGAATATAAAACTTTTTACCTCAAGTAAAATGTTGGTTCCCTGGAACACCCATGTCTTACCTGCCTTTCCAGAAGCAGCAAGTTCAGCCATGATTATAAAGGCATCAACGACTCTCTCACTGCATCCTGCTTTTGCGTCATGAAAATGCTGTCAAATTCACATAACATATTCACTATAGCTGTTTGTATCTTAAAAGGTAGTATATACATTGTAATGTTTTAAAAGACTGTTGCCACGTGACATAATGTATAGAAAGACGTTTGGTAGTCAATCTAAAACACTAGTCAGTGGTCAGTCTTAAAACATTAGTTGGTGGCAGCGGTGATATTAGCGTCTCTTCGGGGTTTCTTGGCGTGTTGTTTCGTTGACGAAGAATGTTCAATTGATGCTTTTATTCTAACAACAAGTCTATTTACGACCTATTTACAGAATCACGATGTTCTTAGACGTACTGTAGTTTCACTCTCAGCTGCTAACTTCTTTCTCCCGCACCCGTTTCGTCAGTTTGTCCGTTGTTGCAGCTTGCTTCGGCCGAGACAGGATTCCTCTTTCGCATGTTGCTGAGAGTGCTTCGTGGTTCTCGCGTCACTGAAAGTGAACCCCGACTCGCTTGTTCACTCCCTTTTTATGCTCTCTTCCAGCTCCTAGCAGCAGACATCAAAAGCATTCTTTCTTCCCCTTCCTGCCTCGCCGCATTATCATGGCTTCCTTTCCTGTAGTCTGCTAGCGACAGACTTCAATCAACCTTCCATCTACCCTCTTCCATCGCTGCATCATCATGGCTCGCATTCCAGTGCTCTGCCATTTGTCTTGACGATCACAGATCTTGCAGATCCTTCCAGTCCCCCCGCTTGCACGCGTTGCCCTTTAGAGCCGTGTCTGTGTGCCTTTGTCTGCCTCCTTTCCTCTGTCTGTTCTGTGTGTCGTCCTTTAGCCTTTGCATCAGTCATGCTTAAATATTTCTGCCCTTTATCTATTACTGATTTAGTTCTAAATACTACAGTTAATTGTTTATATAATTAATTGTTCATCGTTTTATATAATGTCCTCTATTTGTGGCCGTATTTCGCATCATCGTCTCCTCGGTTTCCCTTACATACATATACAGTACAGACATATACATACATACCAGTACATACATACATACATGCATACATACATGCATACATACATGCATACATACATGCATACATACATACATGCATGCATACATACACTTGGAAACAGTCAGACAAACAAAATTCTATTAAACTTAATGAAGATTTAGCAATGCAGAAAATGGACATTAATGCAGCATCACTTCAGGTATCTTTCCACTCAGAGATTTTATACAAATGGTGCTACATAAATGTCTGATTAAATTACATTACACTACAAAGAAAAATCAAATTCTTAAGCTGTTCTCTGCCTTATTCCAGCAATAATTCTTCTTGTTCGTCTCATCTGTTCAATCCTTTCTAGTTTCTAACCATGCATCACATTATCTTTCATGTCTTCTTTATATATTCATGGATGGAACAAGTCTGCTGGAAATATCAAGACCTTTACCTTCAAGTGGTTGTATCCACATGGGTGAATCCAGATGTTCAGAAATAGGGGGACCAAATTTACCATGGTGGAGGTGTAGTAATGTGAACAATTTTAGGACCCTTTTGAAAACTCAGAATTTAATGACTTTTCAAAGAATTTTGTTAACTTTCTGTTACTTCCACAGTGTTTCATTTGTTTTTCCACTTTCCCATGATCTTTCATAAATTTCTTTTAGGAGGCATCCCACTCCCCAAACTGGTTCAAATTCTGATTTACTGACTGCACATTTAATAAATGTTTCATATAAAAATTATAAAAATGAAAGCTGACAACCCGTGCCAAGGAAAGACTGCATGCTTTTTGGAATACTGTTGTGTTTTTTGCAGTCCAGCTTCAAATCCATCACCTTTTAGTGAAAGAGGTACACAATAAAGGAGAAATAAAACCTTATCTTACCTTACTAACCTTACCTTATATTACCAATTCTGTTCTTCACTTAAACTGAAAGCAACCTGAGTGACATCTTGGTAGAAGTTCTCTCTGGGTGACTCTCCACTCACTACCAAAATCGGTGCACTGGCTGCAATGCTTCCATCGATGATATTTGGATAGCGAAAACGCATGTAACCACTCAACATGCCACCATAACTACAAAAAGACCATTCGTCTACATACTTTAATCAATAATAATAATAATAAACATCAATAATAATAATAGGAAATTACAATAATTTCTATCAAACAGGAGCAAAACCATGAGCAACAATATATCCTAAATCAAGAAACATTCTGTACAACAGATGAATTCAAGTATCTGGACATTTGCAGAGTACCTTCCAAAGACCTCTCTCGAGGCACTCCTCACCAGGCTAAATGATGTTGGAGTTCATCAAGGACAAGCCTGTCCGAGTAACATAATGGGCAGTGAGCAACTTCTAGCCTTCATGAGATGGTTAGCGTGTAAGAACCTTAAGTAAGTCTTCAACATGTAACTGCCACAAGCTTAGCACTTGTAAGTGCTTAATCCTTAGCACTGATAAGTGCACAATTTTAAGCACCAAATCTAATTACTAATACTGGTCATTAGATTTGGTGCTATATACCTAGAAGAAATAATAAATTATTAATAAATAAGTCCTGCCCTACCTTCCTCCAAATGCAATCACTGCACAGTTTGTGGCATTGTAGCTTGTCTTCAAGTCTGTTATCAAAAGAGCAAAGTCAGCCATTGCCTGCTCGGCTGTTAACAGATCGATATAAGGATGAACAAAACTTTTTTCCTCACCAAATAGAAGAGATTTTCCATAGTACCTCTACAAACAAACCGTACTCAGCTGAAGTACAACTTCATTTGCAGAATAATTATTATCATTATGAAAACCCTGATGATATCAAATATGAAAACAATGAGCGCTACTTCAGTCACAGGATCTCAAGACATCTTTTGTGATAGATTCAGAATTAAGATCACAATGGTACCAGAACCTCAGATGTAGTTGCAGTGTGTGTACTACCATTCCAGCAATAAATAATCATAAAATAATAATAACAATGGTTGATTGGGTTTTGTCAAGTCTTCTTCTTCTGCGACTTGAGCAGACTTCATGCAGGAGGTTGGCTGCCATCCATCAGCCATCACCTCTCCCCAGTAAGATGAAGTTTCTTTCCGCAGCAGCCTTCTGCATACAGTACTACAGTGCTTAAAGGAATGTTCCCAGATATTCTTAAGGATGAGGATTAATTTTCCAGAACTTTCTGTTGCATTACTAGTTTAATTTTTTAAATCCTAGGGGAATATTGATACTTTGGTAAAAATAAGAATAATAATATTTCTAGGCAATAATTACAAATTAATTACATGTTCCATGAAAACAACAAGAGCCTTGAACTGTGGAGCGATGTCAAACATGAAGCCTGTGTTTTTCCAAAATCCCTCGATATTTCCCTCATTTCCAGTGTAGACAAAAATTGGACCTTGTGACTTGTACCACCACTGATCTGCAAGACATAAAATCATTCATTTTATTATGCTGACTGGAACAACAGCTTTCCAATATTACTTGAAATCTGATGCACCTTTTAGTGTATGTTGCTTTTATCATACGAAACGTTCTTCTATTACCCTGTAAAAGTAAATTTTCTAGTAAATTTTAACTATGTATACCTTCCCTTTTCCCAGGACCATTTGATATATATATATATATATATATATATATATATATATATATATATATATATATATATATATATATATATATATATATATATATATATATATATATATATATATATATATATATATATATATATATATATATATATATATATATATATATATATATATAGATAGATAGATAACATTGGAAGAGCAATGAGCCACTTATGAAAATGTAGGCGCTCACAATTTATTGAATTCCCGCTCTTCTTGGCCAGTGGTAATCTTGATCGAACCAGATTTAACGGAGATCTACCTCACTCTCTCAATGATGTGCAATTATTGACCCACCCTGTACCAAGTAGCGCTGCTTGAATGTCGGTTTTCCGAAGTTCCGCTCATAGAAATTGAAATGGTCGACCCGTTGCTCGAAGAACAGTTCTTTGTATGGCGGAGGCTCGCAGCGCGTGCCTTCGAAAATGCAGCAAGCAAAAACTGCAATAAATAATCGAGACGGCATGATTCTCTTCTTCATCTTGTCATCCGTCTCCATACACCTCCTCTCGATTTCGGAGCACGAGTTCGTCGACAACATATTGTTTAAAGAGTCAGCACGCCGCAATAAATATTATATATTGCCAGCTTAGAACTGATGGGTTTTGTTTATTATTTCTTTATTGTTTGCAAATTTATTTTTTTTAAACTGTCGTAAAGCATCAAAAGTTTCCGTTTATAAATACGCAGACATAAATCAGCTAGCTGAGCTTGATTTTGGTCAAAGCTTATCTGCATGATGCTTGCATCAACACCTTCTCGTAATTTAGTCAGTGCTGTTAATTACGCAATCAGAATAAATTTCTCTACATATATTTAATCGTCTCTAGAAACATCAACAGAAGCATGTGATCGCAGCACATTCCCATATCTCCGAATTATTTGTACACGGGTTTGTCATGTGATGTATCCGCCTGTAAATTACGGTAATGTGATGTAATGCTCTGTTTAAAGACGAATCTTTGCATTTAGTCGAAGAGAGGGATTAACCCATGTACAGCGCCCTTTTCTTCGGCCTCGGCTGTGCTACGGCGCTATATAAATTGTCTTATTATTATTATTATTATTATTATTATTATTATTATTATTATTATTATTATTATTATTATTATTATTATTATTATTATTAAACGTTCATACTTTGGAGGTTTTGTGATGAGTTTAACAAGACGTTTTCTATGTAGTCATCTGAAATTGATGAAGGATCGCGGACATACCTGTGTAATTGTAATTGTAATTATGATTAGGAATTTCGATCGTGCCGGAATCCAAAACACAAGGCATCAATCGATGGCGCACCAAAGCCAAACAGCAATCAGGTCAATATCCAGGTCATTCCACAAGACAGTCCATGTTAGTTAAGCAGTTTGAAAAAGGAAAGGCTTAAGCTGAGAACGAAAAGACTCGCCTTATCTCTCTTCTCGCTTCAATTTCAAGCACCAACCACCGTAGCCATCTGACTGTTGGATCTTGACCTGGGACCGAAACCTTTTTCCTATCGATTTTGTTTTGACTGAGCGCCTTGAATAAGCTAGTTCCCGCGACTTAGCTTTTATTGGGCGCGGTAGAAGTCTCGAGATTACGATTACTATTTATAACATCATTATGAACAGCAAGCAAGATTCTGTTAAATACAAGTTACGCTACGCAGGCTGAAATGGGAAGATTAGTGAGTTGCAAGATAGGTGATTTTACATACGATTTATAACTACACGATCAAGAATTTGGGATACAAAATTTTAAGTTGAGATGGGACGGTAATTGGATAGGTCATCGGGATCGAGAGAAGGTTTCTTTAACAGAAGATGAACTATAGCATGAGCGAAAGCAGATGGGAAGGATCCCTCATTCAGTGAGAAATTGATAATTGATATAGGCCTAATGGCTGGAAATAGGACATCAAAGCACTTTCAGAAGAGAATGTTTCAGAGGCAACTTTTGTTAGATGAAGAAAGGATGAGTTTGTGAACCTCTGGAAGATTTATTGGCTGAAAGTAGTCTAATACGGCTGGTGAAAATCTAGGATGAGGAAATTTATCATATACAGTAATAAGTAACCAACAAATTTCAGCCTTGTGCCAGAAATTTTATGTGCAAAGAAAGTCAAGAATTCACTGGCTAGCTCTTGGATAGTTGAGAACACGTCAAAGAACAAATTTAACTTCTCTCTATGTTATAACTAATTCAAAGCCATCTGCAGAGTTTTTGGTGATGCAGAACTTTCAGCAATTAACTTTGTTAAGCATACAGATTTGGCAGATGAACAACTTTTTGCATAAGTTTGCACTGTTGCTTGGACCTAAAATGGCCAGAGGGAAGGTGAAAGTGGGCCACCGATGCTGTAGCTGACTTTTGCAATGCATAGCTTTAGAAATAACAGAGTTAAACCAAGCCTGCAGTGTGCGCTCTAATCGTAATCATAATCCCGAGATTTCTACAGCGCTCAACGAAAGCCACGTCACGGGGACCAGCTTAATCGCAGGCGCTCAGTCAAAACAAAATCGATAGGCTAAAGGGTTCGGTTCCAGGTCAAGCTCCAAAAGTCAGGCAGAGAGACAACGTGGCAGCTACGGTGGGTGATGTTTGGGATTGGAGCGGAAAGAGAGATAAGAGGAAGAAGGGGAGTCGGGATAGGATCTGGAAAGAGGAATGTTTTCAGTTTTGAGTGAAAGAAAAATGCAGAAATTGCAAGCGGCGGAGCATATTTGTATGATGGGTAAGATAACTGTCGCAGTTCTGGGAGGGAGTTTATTCCAGAGTGGTGGGGCAGCTATAGCTATGGTGCGATTACCATTTTTTAAGTAGGCCTATGAGGTGACGGATGGACGGAGAAGTGTTAGCGCAGAAGAAGAGCTGGTTGAGCGGAGTGCCTGGATTGTAAATAACTCACGAAGATAGGAGGGTTGTGAGGATTGAAGTGTGTTGTAGGTAAGGGCTTTGTGATTTAAGAACATTATGGTATTTGGGGGTTTCGGTGACAGCACGAGCAAAAGCATTCTGGATGGTTTGAAGGCGGATTATTTGGGTGGAGCCTATGTTCAGGAAAAGTGAATCGCATTAGGCTAATTTAGCATGGACTATGGAAGTGGCGATGGTTGATGCAGGGTTAAAGTCAAGCATAGGGTGGATTCTGCGAAGGCCACGGATATGCATGAAGCAAGAGCGGGGAGATGGGTAATGTGATCAGAGAAACTGAGTTTTTGGTCGAAGATCACACCTAAGCTGCGGACAGAAGAGTTAGTGTTAAAGGTGTGTGTGGAGGCAGAGTCCGGGGCTGAGAGTGATAGAGGGATCTGAAATTTTCTTGAGCTGGTCGCGTAGGCCTATAAGTATGAATTCGGTTTTGGGTGGGTTCAAGCACAGGAGATTAGTTGTCATCCATGAGGAGATCTAACCGTACGAAGAAGATGATCTGTGGAGTCGTTGAAACAGTTCGTAGAAAAACAGATGAGCAGTTGAACGTCATCAGCATACAGGTGATGATCGATATTGCTTGCTTTTATGAGTGAACTGAGTGGGGTAGTGTAGAGGATAAACAGAAGAGTTCCAAGAACAGAGCCCTGTGGAACTCCACAAGTGAGAGGGCATGACTGGGATGAGGATTCCGATATTTTGACGGAGAAAGAGCGGGAGGAGAACACAATGCTCCCTTTCAGGTGCGCGCGCGCACGTTTTGAGAATAGCGTGCACAACAATTTTCTGCCAGCGCACACATTTTGTGAGCGTTCCGGTTACTTAAAAGTTAAATTGAGCTCACTGTTACAGCTTCTGGAATAGTTGTCAGTCCGCACGTACTTACATATATACATGCATACGTACATACGTGCATACAGTACATATACACATACACGATAAATACGTACACACATACACACATACATGTATACATATATATACACATGCTTACATACATACGTACATACATATGTACATGCATATTGCATACACACATACGTAAGTACGAGCGCACATATATACATACATGACTTAGGATTTCTGTCATATACATACTTTAGCCTACACTCGTCATATATAAATAATTTACACTCGTCTTTGTTGAGGACAGACCCATAAGGAATTTCGCGCCAAAAACGCAACTTGCTTGGCATCACTGGACATCTGGACACCAGCTGGACATGCGTTTTCGATTAACCCGACCGTAACGCATCCACGTGGAAGAGATGGACGTGTCTGCACTAGTTCTTAAGAATATAAAGACCAGTGTAATTGTCTTACAGAGTTTAGGCCTCAGACTGGAGTTTTTAATGTCGATGCAGACTTTTATTAGTCCCTTAAAGTGTGCACGTTTTTCTGTTGCGACTCTGATCTCGACCTTGCTCATTTTTCAATGAAGTAGGTTCGAACATGAAAATAGTTTGAGTGTTAGGCTTGCACAGATCGATTTTCCTACAGAGACTGAACGATTCAGAGGCCATTCTCAAGACCCCAGCATTTGGCCAACTTTAAACGGTGAAAACAAGAGCTATTCCAGGGGAAGCCCATACAGACATGCCCCCATTTAATTCTTTGTGGGACATGTATACCATTGAGTGCCCCCACCGGCTTCGGCGACAGTTGCCCATAGCTATTTTAATGTAAAACCGGCTGCACGATAATTACTGGTAAATGAAATAAAATGGAAAATAAGAAAGAAGTCGCGAGCACTTTGTGAGAGTAGGCAAACTGAGAACCAATGACTAAAAAACACATTGGCTACTTTCAACCGTTAAATGGGACCTTAACGGATCATCATCATCAATCATCAATAACCGTGGGCTCAATGCCCGTAGGTGTCCGATGCCCGTTTCACAATGTGTCTCCACTCGATTCTGTTTTGAGCCGCATGTCCCAGTCTCTGCAAGTCCGCGCCACACCACTCCTCAATGTCATCCACCCACTCTCGATGTGGTCTGCCTCTTTTGTTCGTACCTTCCATAATTCCAAACATCAGAGTCTTAATATTTCTGTCATCCTTCATTCTACAGATATGTCCAAACAATCCAAGTTTTCGCTGAATAACCTTCTGCAGTAGATTCTCGGTTATAGCCACTCTTTCGTAAACCTCTTCATTCCTAATCTTCTGAGTCCATCCGATCCTTAGGATTTTTCTGTAACATTTTCTCTCAAATGCCAAGACTCTCCGTCGTGAGTCTTTTGTCAGGACCCATGTCTCACATCCATAAATCATGGTGCTAAATACACATGTCTTTAATGCCTCCAGTTTTGTTTTCATGCTGATTGCTCTGCTCTTCCAAGTTTTATCCATTGCTTTCAACACTGCTATTCCCCTCGCTATTCGTATCTTTATTTCACTTTTCTAGGTCATATGTCATATTACTTCCAAGATAAGTGAACCTCTCTACATTCTCCAGCTGCATTCTTTCAACCACTATCTGCTGGGTGATATTTTTGTCGCCAAATACCTTAACGGATGAAGGACTGTAATTCATAAAGAAATTTTGCTGACTGGCAACCTTTACACCGGCTCCAAAGGGCGAAGCACTAAAGTAGGTCTGAAATTTTCTGAGCACGAATGCAGCATTCGAATTTTATGCGAATAAGATTGGGGGCTGCTAAGGGTGCCAGTGTATAAAACCAACCCAAGCCTAAAATTTTCACAAATACTGGGGAGCTTTACCTTTGAATCAAGAGGGTCATTCTCAGGACTTCTCAAGGATTAGGCCTATTTGTATATTAAGGTTAACAACTGGGGTTATACTGGGCTATTAGTGCCCCATTAAACTCAAGGCTGGGGTGGTTGAAATTGCCATTAAGCTTACCAGCAGGGCCGCTTTTACAGCGTATCTTAAAAATTCTAATGAAATTTTGGCATTTACAGGGTAGATGATCGTAGTAAGTCAAAGGTTGGCTGCAGGAACATCGCTTTCGTACCTCGGATCTTGAAACGCCAGTGTTCACTTCACGATCTGTTAATGTCCGGTGCAAAATAAGAAGCGAAAATATGGCACAACCCCACTGAGCAAGACCTGCAGACGGAGCCCAAACTCGCCATCCTGCCTAGTCGGCTGGGGCGTAAAGCTGAGGCTAAAGTGGAGGAACACTTGATATTGGCATTAACGAGATCTCCTTCCTCCCTCCTTACATTCGCTCGAGGCTCCTTCGTTCTCGACAGGTGGTCAGTATCGTAATCCAATTCGAGACGCTCGGAGGAGACCGTCTTTTGTCAGCGAATCTACGACCTGAGTCACCTCCAGACGGCTAGGAAATCGCCATTCACGACGAAATGAAATCAGACAGTTCCATGACATGGAGGGGGGACAGGTTGGCGCTTTCCTCGCAGGCAGCCAGGCAGGCAGGCAGCCAGGCAGGCAGCCAGGCAGGTTAGGGTGAATGCCGCCGCCGCCTCCGCCACTGCGTTGGATGAATGTGCTTCGTCTGTGACTTCACGTTCGTTCATTCACGTTCTGGCTATTCAGATTCTCGCCTATCTCATCGAAAAATAAAATCGGACGACTGAATAGATATCGAAAAGAATTCGGATTCGGACTACGAAGTGACTTCGTAGGCTTTTTAGACAGACTTACTAAAACTACAGGACCTACAGTTCTTCGAGTGAAGTTATAACCACTGCTGTTAATTCACTTCGAACCAGCAGCGGCACCTGAAGGAGAGACTCCCAGGATGTTACGCGACAACATCGTGATCCTAGCGACGATTGCCGTAATCACTGATGGTACGTTTCTTGCAAATGTTTCGATTTGGCTTCCAAATTAGATATCGTCAAGGAAACATATTAGTTCCTCATTCATGCGTGGAATTTTGGTATAGTAATATGCATGCGTGTGCGTGTGTATATGTAGGTGTGTATATATGCATGTATGCTTTCATGTACGCACGTATGTATGTATGTGCATATGTATGTGTGTTTATATCAACAACTTGTCAATGTTATGCAAAAACGTGAATATCAGCAGCTTTTAAATGCTTGTAGATACATTCTTATTCTTATCTGTGTAATGCCACTATCAAGTGACGCTAAGCAATTCTGTGCAAAGGACTTGCTTAAGGTCCCCCAGCAGCTGAAGGGAGACTGAAACGTTCAGTGTCTGTCATACAAGGTTTGTGCTTAATTGATCAGCTACATGTTTACGAATGCTTAGATGTATTAAAGTACTGATGAATTTTGTATGAACTTCTGATGATATGATGTGAAGTGTCACTGATGGAGTTGGTCAGTCACAATCGAGTATTGTTTATAGATGAAACACAGTTGACATCTGAAGGCTTTTATTAATGACGTTGACGATGTTTCTGCAGTTACATCACATTATTGTATTTTGACATTCTGATCAGACCTTAAAACTTCTATAGTGCCACTGAAATAATGCCCAAGGCATCAACTGATGACTGCTTCTAGGTGAAATCATGCATGGCCAGGGATGGACAAATTACACAGTAAAATGTAATTGAATTACAAATTACATACAAATTACTTTTTAAAATGTAATTCAATTACCAATTGCAAATTACTTTGGAATTTTGATCGAAAATACAGATTACAAATTATGTAATTTCAGAACACTAAAATTACAAATTACTTGCAACAATGAGGTCATGAACTTGAAACAGGAAAGCCATACTTTTTTGCACCTTTGATTTTGTACTACACTGTTTATTTAATTTTCTTTAAGAAGCAACAGTTGTTCAAACAGTTTGTCTGACAAATGGTATCTGTTGGGCCTCTGCTATTTTATTTATGCAATAAATAAGAGGAATTTACTTTCACCATTCTCACGCTCTATTATTTCGAAAAACACGCCATTTAGCATTGCTGACATATGAATATTTTCAACAAAACTAGTACATGTGGTTATATGCTCTGCCATTATCGGTTTTCTGATGCAATAGAAATGAACGAACTTGCCACAAGAGCACCATACCCGCCGGATCAACCATTTAAGCGCTTGCTTTATAACTTTATCTGCCATACTGGTTCCCTGCTATTTTATTTCTAAAATAAGTAAGAGGAATTTTCAACACACAGAATTTGAATTGAACGTGACTAAAGTAATGAAAGTAATTCGATTTTACAGTATGTATTTTGAAATTACAAATTATATGAAAAAATGTAATTCAGTTACAAATTACAAATTACCTTGATGCAGAGTAACAAAATACAAATTACCAATTACAATTGTAATTGAAATTATGTAATTTCAATTACATCAATTAAGTTACTGCCCATCCCTGTGCATGGCGAAGTAAAAAGTTGAAACCAAGTCACCATACAAAAGATACAGAAACAGCCTATAGAGAATCTGGTCATCACCAAGATAGGACAAGTTTCAGTCGTCACTGACTTTGCAGAGTAAACATGTGTTGAGTTACAGAGCATTTAGGGCCAATGATGGAAACTGCAGACCCTTCCAGAACCCTCCTTTTCCTTGAAACAGTTACCATTAGACAGTCAGAGGGTCAGGTCAAGTAGTTGTCGTATTTACATGAGACATTCTAGTATCACCATCTATACAGAGGACAAATCTTTTGTACATTTAAAATGAAATCACTCTATTAATGTCAAATACAATATGAAATATAGTTAAATTAAAACTATGAACAAATTAGACCAAAATAATTATTTAAACTGTAATATTTGAAATATAAAAGTGAAATCTAAATTGAATTAATGTGACAGTTTAAATATAAACATAAATAGCTGGAACTAAAGAATCAATTACAAATAACTTGTTATCCTTTCATTTACAAATAATTATTCAGCCTCAGTACTGAACAGGACACAGTATCTTGAACAAGAGAGCTCAAAAGGCCGCTTAAAAGAGCATTTACTTCCCATTTGGATATGTTACTTGAGAACATTTCCAGCCGTCAAAGCTGAGCAACAGTTGTAAATTTGACTTTAGACTAATTTGAGAGAATTTCTCACACCTGGCAAAGTGTATGCTGATCAGGTCTCCATTTATACAGTTGTATCCTAATTATCTGGTGACCATCTGGTACTGGTTTCCAGTGCTTGATTTCCTAGAGCTGAACATGGACCTCTGAGAACCACAGCACAGAGGACAGTCTTTGTGGATTTCTGAAAGCCAGAACTGTTTGTCTTGTTCAAAGCGAAAGATCTTGGATTTCAAAAGGTTGGTGGAGAAGTGGGGGAGGGGTCAGACTGACCAGGGGTCAGACTGACCAGGGGTCATTGGGGGCTTTATTGACCATTAAGGTCAGGTGTCAGGCCGGACTTTGTCTGACGGAAGCCAAGCAGGACACTTGCTTGTTATCACTAATACTGTAGATGTAGTTTGTCAAACCTTCATAATTTGAAGTCACTTTGGCTTTTAGTAAATCCTTATCCATAGCAAGCTGTTTGTTAACTGATCAGAATTAGCTTGAGCAACAATAAAAGGCTAACGCTAATGCTAATTAATTTCATTACATTTGTCAAGTCTCATTTACCACCTTAGTGACTAACTACTATGACTGCTACATTACTCACAGTACTACATGCTTTACATTACAACTACTGTAATGACATAGAATCAAAATGCATCAGCTATCAAACAGAGGCCACTTTTTGAAATTCATTGCATAAAAGTCAACTTGCATTAACTGTCAATGCATTACATTAATAATTTATATGGTTCTATTTGCCGAGCAGTGATTGTTAAGCAAAAAGAATGAGGCAATCAAAGCTTCTGTAAGGTCTCAGCAGTGTCTAAATATGCTGAGGTTTGGCTGTAAACAAAGTGCTACTCTAGTTCCTCTGCCTAATGCCCTTGCAGTGTTTAGATCTGTTTTATCCTCAGTATTTTCTAGGATGACATTGTAGCTTTGCCCCATGAAGGTTTAAATAAAACCCAGTTTGCATTTGGCTCCAAGCTGATCTTCACGAGATTTGATTGGAGTTTGTTGGAACTGGAGGACAATTTATTTCATGGCATTTCCCAGATATGGATAGATGCTGGATCATATCAACGGAACACATAAGAGTTAAAAGCAAACTGTAGGATGCTTAAGTTTACTTGTCGGAGTCATGGTCATTCCATAGAATTATGTAATTCATGTGCTCTTGTTAGTTGCAAATAAAGACCTCTCACTACTTACTTATTTACTTGCTTGCTTAATTGGTTAGTCATAAGACACTTAATATAGCACCTTTTAAGTGCCTGAGAAAAACAATGCCAGCACTAGATGAAGTGATGTTCAGGTCGTTGAGAACAAAAGTTCTTATGGCTTATACTGTGATTATTTTTCAGTTACTGATTTTTAAAAATGATTAGTAAAAGCACTAAGTTTAGTATTGTTTTTGTATTTGTTCTGAATATTTTCTCAAGTGTTCTGATATTTTAACCTCCAACATTATAGCATAATGATAGTCATGGTTGTTGGTGGAATTAGGAGTTACTAGGTTCTGTCTGTCTGTCTGTCCGTCCGTCCGTCTGTCTGTATGTCTGTCTGTGAATTGTCATTGCTGAATAGGACCCATGATGTCTAGCTGTAATTTCAGCCTGGCATTCATTGTTGAGTACCTGGTAATTATTGAGCATAGATTATTGAGCACTGAATCATGAGTCAGCATCGCTCTGTCATCGGCTGCTGTGGCTGCGGCTGCAGAAGACCCTCGTTTCAGTCGACAGTTGTGCGATTATTTATTCATAGAAACACTAATTAATTTGTCTTGTGCAGAAAACTTCAGGCAATTTATTTTTGAAAGAGCATGGAGGATTGCTCTCAGGTACCTCAAACAGTACATTACGATTTGGGATACAAGTAAATGGCCAAAAAACCATACACTGATAAATGAGCACATGAAGTCAGTTACTTAGATGGTATGTGCTGTGGTGCCACGAGGTCCTGGTGGCCCCATCCAAGGAAGGGTGCAATTGGACCTGCATAAGTTTTGTGGTAACCAGTATTGATGGACTGTGAGCCATCGAGGGGAGGGTTAGGGAAGGAGGAAGGGAGGGAAGGAGGCGGGAGGAGTAGTGCAGACAGGGTGTTGATTCTGGCCAGTAGTCAGCCTTCTGGCTCTTTCTTCAGACTATTATGGGTCTTAATGATGTGGTCCGAGTTTGGCCAAGGGTTTATTTGACAGTGATAGAAGTCCATAAAAGGTTGGACTGGATTCCTGATTAATGGACTGGGCCATTGCTAATGATGGGCCATAATTGGCAGGGTGGATTTGAGGGAGGGAGGAAGGGCAGGTCAGAAGGGGTGAATAGGTGAGGAACCCTGCTTAGGGGTCTTTTAGGTTTTGGGTTTTGATGTTATGATGAAAACAAAAGACAGATTCAGAAAGTCATAAAACTTGACCTTAAGAGCCAACACTTTGTACCATTTATTTTATAAATATATACAGAAACATATTTAACATGCACAAATGGAAATTTGTTAAAGACACACATTCTGGCAGTATGGATCTTATTCATATAATAGTAAAGTATCCCATTTCTCACAAGCCAGACATCTAGGTGTTCTTAAAGACTGGGGTAAAGGACTTTGTCACAGTGCCGAATTTTTGACTATTGTTGTAATTACAGTATTAATATAATTTATTTATGTTGTATCATAGAATTGATCATTTTATGTTTGCTTATTTTGCATCTGTCTGAACTTAATTGGTTAGTTTATGTATTTTCTAACTTTGTGGTTAATAAACATATATATATATATATATGTACATCTCAGGTTGCTTTATAGTGTTACATTTCTTGTTCATGGTCCACCTAGGTCAAAGGGTGACCAAGAAATCAGAATAGTTATTAAAATGAAGAGTTTTGGTTAGCTAACCTGTCAGTTGTCTTTGTTTACTAAACATTGATCCCATTGTTTTACCTATCTGCTGTTGTAATTGTATTGTCTGTAATTATAATTGTAAACAGTCTGATGCTGTGTGCGTTACCTGGGAGGGGATCTGTGCTTCAGTGAAATCTATCAACATATAACACTGGCCAACACATAATTTGTTGCCTCAAATGTTAGAACTGTTTCTGGGTGTATTTGACCTGCTGATTCCAGAAAAGGCACCAGTTTTCTCCCAGCAGGTCTAGTTTTCGAGATATAGAACATTATGCCATATACCAGTCCTTGCCTCTGCTCGCCCATAAAACATAAGGCTATAGCTATAATTATGTAGTGCTCAATTTATTATGTGATACACTAAATAAACATAATAATACAAATACTTAAAAGAAAATGGTAGTACCTGAAACTGTACTTATATGATACCAAACAGAACAAGTTTGTTATAAAAATTTCAAGTCATTCGACACCGAAGAAGCTCCTTTTGTACGATTTCCGAGTGTGGCATCAGCCGGAACAATCGCGCATAATATTCCAGCAATAGTCTGCCATCATGTGTGCATCCCATCTTCCTTGATATCGATTTTCCATTGTTTTGATGTCTTGGTGAAATCTTTCACCTTGCTCTTCGCTGAAGTCACCAAGATTCTCTGGAAAGCGATCTAAGTGACTGTGGAGATAATGGACTTTAATGCTCATGTTGCAGCCAAGCTTGTTGAAATGAAGAAGCATATCCTCTACTAGTTGTGCATAATTGTCTGCCTTCTTGTTGCCAAGAAAATTTTTAGTTACAAGAACAAAGGAAGACCAGGCACAAGATTCGATTTCATTCATTGATGGTATGAAAAGTGGGTCATTCATAAGTTGCCTGATCTGTGGACCATCGAAGATTCCAGCCTTCAATTTTTCCATTGTAATTCCTGGTAACTTGTGTACTATGTATTCGAAGCATGAACCTTCTTTATTCAAAGCCCTGACAAATTGTTTCATCAGGCCTAGCTTTATATGTAGTGGTGGCAGTATGATCCTATCTCGTGCCACCAAAGATTCCTTGATTACATTTTGAGCTCCAACCACCATGTCTTTCCTCGAAGGCCAATCTTTTCTTGTCCAATGTTCATGCTTGTCTCTACTGTCCCAAAGACACAAAAAGCAGGGATACTTTGTGTAGCCACTTTGTTGACCAAGGAGGAAATTTACCATCTTCAAGTCTATACAAATTACCCATTGATGTTCTTTGTATTTTATCTTTTCCAGTACTAAAGAGATGGCATTGTACTCTTCTTTCATCCTGGTGGAGTGACCGATTGGAATATAACCAAATTTGTTGCCGTTATTTAAAAGCACACATTTCAGACTACGTTTTGAACTGTCGATAAAAAGACGCCACTCATCTGGGCTGTAATCCGACAGACCAATTTTCTTCAATAAGTTGCTGCTGTCATTACAGAATACTAGGTTGTTGTCTTCGGTAAAGAATGGCAGCAAATCCTTTTCTCTGTTTCTATAAATTGTAATTTTCGTTCCAGGCTGAAGTGCATTCTTTTCCTTTAGTCTGGACGAAAGCAATTCAGAGGACTCTTTGGAAAGATTTAAGTCCCTGATCAGATCACTCAACTCTTTTTGGTCAAAACGTTCACTGTGTGAAGTTGATTGGAAATCACTGTCACTGCCCCCACTTTCTTCACTTTCGTCATCTTGTCCGATATTGGACATGCAAGTCTCATCGTCTGAGAGCTGAGGTAGTTCGCGAAAAGGTGGAACTGGTACGATATCCGAATGCGGAACAGGTCTCCTGGCTGAAGGTATATCAGGGTAAGACAACTTGTGACGATTATTTCGATTGATGCCTATGATATTAACCATACAAAAGTAACAGTCGTCGAAGTGGTTTATCTGTTCCCTCCAAACCATCGGTACACCAAATTTCAGGCAGCTTCTCTTTCCAATTGTCCAGTGGCGCAATTGTTCAATACAAGTTTTGCATACTGTCTGAGGAGCCCATTGCTTATCTTGATCTCCAAGTTTGACACCAAAATAACCTACATATGCTCTTTTTACAAACTCAGAAATCGGTTTCCTGTTTGCTTTTAGTGTGTATTCCCCACAAATGTAGCAGAATATGTCTGGATGGTTAATGCAGCTCCGCCTGGAAGTAGCCATAACCTTAAGGATGTTCGCATCTGAGGAATTAAATGACTAACCTAAAAAATAGTAAGAACATGTAGTTATTTAATGCTCACATTCACAGATTGTTCTTGCGACCAACTCTTAATATGCCCTAAGACGACTGCGGCTGCTCTAGCTTTCAGGAGGCGGTCTATATAGGCTATAAATGCTGACTTCAGCATAATCTATTTACATAGTTCGAAACCATGAAACGCTGTATAAGCACAAATAAATTCTAAATGAGGCCATGAATTTAGTGCTGAGTAAGCTGTAGGCTACGGAATAGTTATTTCGTTGAATCAGCAATATCTCAGCACGCGGCAAGATATGCTGATTTTACATTATAAGGATGTAGGCATTATATGAATCAGCAAGAATTATAATTAGCCATAAATAAAGCTTATTATGACATTTTAGTTTTGCCAAAGACATCGTTTAAAGAGTGGACTGGGTTTTCTTTACAAAATCGACGATATCTCAGAAACTAGACCTGATGCACTCAATCCAATGACATTTTCTGAATCAGCGCCCAAAATTACCCCAAGAACAGGTCTAAAACCGAAGGCAACAAGAAAAAAAATTTTTTCTGTTGGCCAGTGTAATTCTTGATAAATTAGAAATTTAGGTTACAACATTTAGAAGTGCATGGCTGGCGATTATACTTGCTCATGTTGCAATCTACGTAATCGTTCATCTCTACCACATAATACATGTAATAACGGCTACTTGGCTACTTACTTATTTATTGTCAGGTCAATCTTGCAAGATATAATCAAGATATAATGTTTGTTGCGTGTGTGTTGTGTGTGTATATGTGTATATGTGTGTCTTTGTGTTTTTCATTCTAATATATAACCTATTGGTTTGTGTTCAATCAAGATATAATGTCCTCTGAACCTGGATATATATCTTCATGGGTACGTTGAATGTAATTGTATATATGCTATGTCTTATGTGTATATAAACCAATTGATAAGGATAGGAAACACCTGCTTTGGCTTAAGTTGTCGGCTTCCGGAATGATCCTGAGAAGAGGAATTAGGAGAGTTGTTTATTGCATGAGGAGTTGCTGGTTTACTAGCTGGCTTTTGAAGAATGATTTAAAACTTTGAACAGTTTCCAATACCTTGTAAATGATTTTCATGAATTGGAATTATGTGTTTTACGTGTTGAATAGCATCATGTATTATTATTATTAATTAAAAACTTCTAGAGTGCTGGTGTCTAATGTGCAAGGCATCAACTGATGATGCTTTAGATTTAATCCGCTTTCAGGTCGATATCCAGAAGATCAGTCCACTAAGACAGAGAGGCAGCCTACGGCAGATAAGCCAACTGAAAAAGGTAAGCCTTAAGTCGAGAACGAAATGACATAACAGAGTGAGCATAACGCCCTAATGCAGGAAGAGAATTCCATAATTTCGGTCCAGCAGCCGAAAAAGCTCACATGTTCATGTACATATTCTCTTATGATTACCTACAAGAGAAATGTTACTCTCCAGCTTTGAGTGATGGCTGCTGATTATTCCAGCATATGGGAGGACAAACGGTGCAGAGGTGTGGTTTAAAAGCAGACAAAAAGATGATGTAGGGTGTGGATGTTTGGTCAGAGAAGGCTTTCTGACTCAGGCCACTGATTACCTGCCTTAATTAATGACCTGGTCGTAAGTCACGTGATGTTACAGCCATACATATAAGCTGTCCAAACAAAGAATGATGAATGCGCTTTTTGTCGGCTACTTTGCATGTTTGCATCTTTGATGATTCTGTTACCGTTTTATGGTGTAACAACAGTTATTGCTGTAGGCCTGGTAACAAAGGCTGGCGTCAGTTGGGAAGATGGCGTTTTGTGAGGGTGGTGATAAATTCTATAAGCTGACAGTTGCTTTTCATTGACGGGAGACAGTTTGGAGCCGGGCCATCTGACTCACCCACGGTGGCTTGGGATCTGATCCCTGACATGTAATGCAAACAGCACTGGCCTCTGGTTGCAACGGCCCATGGGAGGCTGCCAGGGACAGGCTTAGCCTCTAGCTCTCATCCACTGGGCTGCATTTTGTTGGCCCGGACGACCTGCCAGACGGGCCTTGTATTTATTCAACACAGGTAGATAATTGGATTCGGTGCCAACAGTAATTGGTTAAGATGTGCAGGGAATGTCTTTATCAGGCGCCGTTTGGCTTGGTTTCAGATTTGTAGTGTTAATGCCAAAAGATCTTATCAGTCTGAGTAGTGGTCTTTGTAGTCTGAATCCCGGTGTCATTCAGATGATCTGGTTAATAATAGCAAATGAGGGAGATAGCAGCCGTGTGATTTATGATGGGCATAGAGAAGGAATAAGGAAGAATGGGTTAGGAGGGAAAGGGAAGGGGATTACCGTGGTGCATGTTCGATGAGAATGATGAACAGACTAATGGTAATACCATAGGAAGACTCACATAACATTTTAAGCTGCTCACAACTTCTCCAGTGCTATCAAACTTCTCTGTTATGAAGGTTGATTGTTTAGGCTTAAGAAACACAAAGCTAACAGCTGAAGGACAGACAGACGGACGGACAGACAGACAGACAGACGGAGGCAGGTGAGGAACAAGTGTGGAGGAGACACTGCTGCTACAGAGGATGCCTGGTTTGTGGAACAGTTGGTTCTTGTGTTGGAAGGAGGCAGAGATCAATAGAGAAGGAACTGATGAGAAACCAACAGAGCTTTTCTAAGAGACTTATTTGTCCATTTGTAAATGTTGTGACAGATGTTCTTAGTTGATTATCCATCTTTTTCATCTCATCTGGGCTGGAATCTTTGGAGATAGGACGAGTGTGTGTGTGTGTGTGCCCGCGTGTGTGTGGGCTTCTTGGAAGGTGTTCTGTGACCTCTGCTGTTTTTAGTTAGATAGGATTTCAAAATTCACTTTCCTCATTCTAAGCTTCTCTGTTATTTTCACCCCAACCAAAAAAGTTGGAGTTAAGATAGGTATGTTTCAGCGTACCTGTAAAATGAACAAGACCCTTGACACAGTTAAATGATTACACTGCTGTCTTACAGTTATTAATTACGCTCAGAGTTATTACCCTGAAATGCTTATTACAGTAGCATTTATAGCTGGAGTACATTCATTGTTGGGCTGTGACTTTATTACTAGACGTTTAGTTGATGTCACTATGAGTTTCTGCTGTGTGGAGATCTTTTAATTTTCTGAGTGTGCTAAAGGACTGAGTTAAAACAATTTTGTGAAGGGCTTGTGATGCTTGGCATGTTAGGCTACTATATCAGAGGTCAGCTGGTCAAAACCTAATCAGACTGAAGAAATTTTTCAGGTTCGGTCACACTGCTCCATACTTTGAGCTGATTCTGTTAAAACACAATTTGGTGCTTTACGATAAATGTAATACTAACATATTCCAAATCCTATAGCCATTTCATGCTGTTAGAATACCTGGCTGTTGCCGCAGGCTATCGACTCAACTGCTTTCCTTTTCTAAGTCTTCTGTTTCGTATTTCATGGAAGGGTGGAACTTTTATGATCCCAGATAAGTTATCTCCTTGGAAAGTGGCCAAACTTTCTTTGAAGAGTGCTCCTCAGTTTGATCTCTTTGCATCCCTGCTTGTTCCGTGAATTCCTTTCTCTACATAGGATCTTCGGTGTTCTGCATTGTACAGGTTCTGCTGCCTTGATTTGGTGTCATTAAAGAGATACTGCTATCTAGGCATTAAGTGTGGGTGGCCATGTCGATGCCTTCTCTGCCTCCATGTCGAATCCGTCACTTCCTTCATGTATCCATGTATCATTTCGAACTGTGGACTGACAATGGAGATGGATTCTCCATGTCAGACTTCATCCCCTCCACGCCATTTTATGTAATGGGTGGAATTGCAGGCGTCTGGCGTTGGACTGGCACGAACAGCAGCTGGAGCAGCTATGATTCAGTCGGTCAGCAGCTGGTGAAGCTAGCTTCCGAAATGGACGGCACCGTGCCTAGCATGTAACTCTGTGGAAACGCCTCTTCCTGCTGACGGTCAGTGTGGAAAAACGATTGCCGGAAGGCAGGAACCTAGTCAGCGAAATGGAAAAGTTGACCACAAATTTGTGACCAAAGTGCAGTCATGTCCTTGTGAATTTAAGTGGAGCGCTGTTTTGTGGCATTCCTTTGACTTCAGATTATGCCCCTGCCATCTTGAAGTTTGCCTTTGTGGCTTCAAGAATCTGTCCTACCCGCACGTGGCCTCACCGTGTCACCATTCACCAATGCCAAATATGGCCTCTCCGTGTCACCATTCACCAATGCCAAATATGGCCTCTCCGTGCCACCATTCACCAATGTCAAATATGGCCTCTCCGTGTCACCATTCACCAATGCCAAATATGGCCTCTCCGTGCCACCATTCACCAATGCCAAATATGGCCTCTCCGTGTCACCATTCACCAATGACTGCTCATGAAAAATATTCCATGTCTCTGCAAGAAATTTTGATGGGAAAAAATTGACCAGTCAGAATTTCATATTTAAAAGATATCAATTCATAGTCAGGATCCAGTGCTAACAGTAAAATTATTAGGAGATTACCAAAGACTTATGCACAGGATTAGACCACTTCTGCATGTATTCATTAACATTGTGAATGGTTAGTTACTGATTGTTTTGCTAGTACTTAGGTCATACAGATGATAACAGTTATTACTGTTCTGTCCAATGTACAATGCTAGAAAATGTAATGTATTATGTGCTTGTCAGTTGCAGTCATGGGATAGTTGCTAGTTTTCTGGATTTAGGCAGTAGTAGGTGTGCATTTTTGCCAGACAATATGTGTGCAGAACTGTTATGAGCCCTGCATTGGCCTTTGCTTGTTGTGATCAGATAATGGCTTGAAGGGATTGAAGGGATTTTCTGTATACTAGTAATGAGTATGTAATATCTGTAATGTGTTTAGGAGAATCGCAAATATTTGCTGATCAATGATCCATTTCCTGTGAGACCGCAGCAGAGAAAACTTATCTGGCAAGATGGAATTTCGTTGTTATGCAATCCCTTAAATTCACTTGGTCTTTCCAAAGGATCAATGCCGGCCACACAGCGGCCACAAAAACGTCCTCTGGCAAAGCCTTATCTGATCGTGGCTGCTGCAGACACGTTCCTCTTGGTGCGATGGATAGATGGTAGAATGAAATTCCTCCAGATACCAGATGACTATCTGTTATTGATGACTTCTGACCTCTGAACTAAGGGGTTCAGGGCTTCTTGGGACTTGATTAAGTGACAGGAAAGTCCCATCTGCAGGGCAATGCCTTGCAGAGGATTCCCCATCTGCAGGAAGCTTCCTTCATCCGGAGTATTGATTGCACCTAGAACTTTTACGACTCTTATCTGACCATTAGTTGTGACAATGCTTCTGATTAGTAAAGGTTTTATATTCTCTGCCAACTGAAGTGTGCTTGTTGAGTCCCTGCTTTTAGGCTCTAATGCACCTAATGCGTTAATGTTTCTAGAGACAGACAAACAGACAGACAGACAGGCAGACAGGCACCTCAGTACAGACACATTGGTACAGACTTATACAGACACATACCGGTACATTCACAGACATATAGACATGCAGACAGCCAGCCGTGAGGACAAACAAAGACGGACGGATACTCCTACAGATGACTAGTGCCAGGAGTGGCTTTATATCCTGTTTCATGGGAATCTGGTTCGGAGGCCGGATTTTCCACCTCTTGGAGCTGGAGTTTATAGTCCATGCCAAATTACAGCCCATAAGAGGGTGAGGGCATTGTGGTGGAGTGTGAGTGGGTATTTCTGTCCCACTTGTACTGATGTTTGTAGTTTGCATTGCTGCCAATCATTCATGGATCGTCGTAAAGGGCCTTGGCTTTCCAGTCTTCCACTTTGACTGATGACCTGTTTTATTTGAAAATAGTGCTTTGTGCTCTTATGGGGAACACTTTTTTTGCTAACATAACATGAATTCGACATTGCATTTAGCACTTGAAGCAGATTATGTTCAAATGGTTACTGATGTTTAGAACTGGAATGAATGCACCTTCAAAGCCACTGGCCTGCACAACCTAATCCTATGCAATGGACTTTCAATGTTCAGCTCCAGCATTCCACTGTTCATGAAAGAGACAAATTTCCGTAATAGTTAAGATTCCTATACCATGTCCAACTTAAAAACATGCCTCTTTGTGCTCCATGTCCAAATAAATTTTTATTCCATTTTACTCCCTATCCAAATAAATTCATGTTTCCTTATCAACCGTCTAAAATCATGTTCTATTCAGATAAAAACATGCTCTGTTATGAGCCCCATCTGAATGAAATCGTGACTCTTTACACACCATGTGCAATTAAAAATCATGCTGCCTTAAACACTTGTGTATAAAATTTTTGCTTTGAGTGAAGTATAGAAAATTGTTATCATGGAGGACTGGTTTCAGCAATCACATCGGACAGCCTTGAATTCAGAAAGTGAGAATGTTTTTGTTTGATGCTAACAAATATCAACAACAGTCGCACAAAGTCAGAAGCAGTGACAGTCTGATCTTGACATCTTGGCATAGTTTATAACTCTACTCAGCAGGCAGGGAAAGAGAGCTTATTCTAAAGAACTGGGTTATTTGGGGGACTCAGAAGGAAAGCTATCAAGAAGATGGAGGGCAAATTTGAATTAGATTTTGTATCCCACCAAATTCAGAGTTAACTCTGCCACTCCCAATACTAATCATCATTTTTATGACACAGCATCCTCGTTAAACACTACTACAGAGATAACACAACTGACCAAAGCCACAAAAGACATACAAAGAGGGGTACATGTAACAGGGATCAAGGAGTTAGCAGGTAGAATGCAGTGGAAAGCAGAATGAGGTCTTCAGACAAAACATTGGCACACCTGTATGCACTGTTTGAAACCAAAGTGAAAAAATTGATTATCAACTAAGTTAACGGGTTTTCCACCAGAAAATCCGGTTTCAGTAATATCTAAGAGGATAAATTATTATGTCATAATATGGCAAATATAAAAAGAGTCTGATTTTTAGAGAGATTGTAAAAAGATGATTTTATTCAGACAGGGTTTGTAAGCACGTTGGAAGATGAGCATTTTATTTGAACTTGGGTGTTGTGGAAGCAAAATAAAAAGGAGCATGATTTTATTTTGAAAGAGTGTAGATTATAGAAGCACAGTTTTACCAAACAGGTTAATATATACTTTTTTAATTCATATAACAATGTTGGGAAGTTGTTGGTTGCAAAATATAGAAGTTTGATTTCATAGATTGAAAGTAGTAAAGCACTGAAGCCCATGGAAAGTCGGAATGCTACTAGTTATCTTTGTGGCGGTTTTCAACTCCGCGATTTTACGGTTGGTCTTCTTGAACAGAAGTGAATAAGAAAGAATTCGCTGTTTCTGTGGTTGCTGTTTGCTTTCATTAAATACTCCAGTGAATGTTGCAGCAGACCATGAAACTGAATGACAGTTGAAATGCGTTGCTTCTGTCTGCAGTCTGTTGCAGCCATTCTGGGATTATGGGGTAGTAGGAGGAGCTGATGCTTAGGGCCAGGTACATTGGCACTGAGCCAACCCACGCATAAATCCGAGATGTCATGGTGGAATCATTGAATGAGTCATTGGCAACCTGGCAGTTGATCTGAGGCCAGACTGGTTTCTCAGTTCTCCTTTCTGAATAACAGGTGACTGAATTGAACAGAGATGCTGTGGTAATTGCAGCTTACCCAAGCTGATGCGATATAATTTTGATTTAAGAGGACAGCATGAAATTGATTTTATCATCACATCAATCATAGGTCTGAATAAACAGAGTAACTGATTGCTTGTTTGTTGACTTTTGACTGCAGCCTCTGGGGTTTGACATCAAGTGCATCATGTGAAACAGACAGCGTGTTGTTAAGGAGTGCATCCTGTGAGGAACTGTTGTCTTGTGGCTGATTTTTTTGCTTCTGCTGAAGCTGATTAATTGATCTGTTGAAACTACATTGATGTCTTGGAGAAGTGTTTCTCATAAGAGATTTGCTGCTGCCTTACCTTCTTTCCCTCTGGCAGCAATGTTCATAGGACCCACAGTGGACCTACATCATGCCACCAGTTGCCCCACTGGCACAGTGTGGACCTGCTGTGGATCCAGTTAATGTGACTGTCTGTCTGAGTCCTTCCTTTCCTGGCCTTACGTTGCCTCATCTTACTCACTTGTTTACATGTGTCTATGGAAACTCCTCAAAAAGTCACAGGATCATTTGGCTGAGGCTAAAATAATATAATGTGATATAAAAAAGTATAAACAAACCAATAACAGAATCACTTTTAAGCTTTCTATTTGCTTCTATGCATTGACTCTGGAGGAATGGCAGACTGAGTTGGTCTAGAGATTCTAACCACCGTTGTCCAACGTTCCCTTAATTTTTTTCACCATGTGTGCACTGACCTACCGCTAGGGCAGTAAATTTGGGGCCTGCGCTCTGATCCACGTAGCATTGCTTGCACATCTACTGGAGCTAAACTAAATGGCCATAAAATCACTTTTAAAAAGAAGAAACTGTAAGGACAAGTTTAATTTGTATTAAGATTGTTCTGCTTTTGTCTTTAGGATTGTCCATAGAGGACCTCTGCAAAAAATGACCTACTTTGGAATCTCCCTTCCCTTCCCTTCCCTTCCCTTGTCCGCATTTGTAAGCATTTGGCATTACTACCCATCACATTCCCTGTTGCAGAAGTCCACAGTGCAGTGGAGTACTATGGCCTAGATTAGATTTGGACGTCCTGCATCGGGCATAACCCCTTCTCATTGTTCTCATTTAGTTTCCATGTGTTGTGTTATAGAAAATTAAGTTCTCATTGAAGGTCCTCCCAAAAAAGACTGAGTCAAATGGAGAAAGATTTGTTGTATTTTTCTGTATTTAGAATATGCTTATGAGGAGTTTCTATGGAGGCATATGAAAATATAAGCAAGTGTCATCTGTTTTACCTTTTTACGTTTTATAATTCTGCATATCTGTATAGTTTATGCATTTCTAAGATGAATGTAGTTAACCTTTGATATGTCATGTTGATGTGGTGATCATTCAGTCTTTGTTGAACTTGCGCACAAAACGAGATCATAACATTCTTTGACTTAAACGTCCACCGCTTGCCGCTGTCTTCTAGACGGAGACGAAGACGGAGGGTGGCCGGACTGGCGGAACAACTTGAAATGCAGGAAATCTGGACTGCAAGAGAGCAAACAAGTGCCTCAGACAAGTGCTGCTGTTATCAGTTCCGATCTTGAGATGGTCTGTCAATAACACTTGGACTCTAATCTTTACTCAAGCTTTCTGGAAGGCCTGGCTCCTCGGCCAGGAACGGACGCCCCTCCCACGCTTCGGAGGTACTTGTTCTTCGGATATAGTGAATTAGGGTGCCTAGCCATCTGCCAGGTCAGTAATTGCCCCTATGACTGGGGTATTAATGCCGTGTTTTATTGCCACCCATGTCGGTTATGAAGACTGCATTCCGATTTTCTACAAGCCTTTCTTCTCAGCCTCTTTGTGTATTTTGTGTGAAGCCTGGTCTGCTCTAATCTAATCCAGACTAATCGTTTTCAGTTGAAGTGCCGGCTCTTCATGCATCAGAAGCAAAGCTAGAGGAAAAGTAGAGGCATATGTCTTGGGGATTCTGATTTGTACTCAACTGTTCAATATTCAGTAAGAGACACCACCAATTGCTTCCGTAATGCTGTTGATTTCCAAATATTAATTGTTTTTTTTATCACACTCAGTTGATTGCACGAGACTGCCTTTGATTAATCTAGTGAATGTATTAACCACTTAAAAGCAGTTTGAACAGACAGCAAAATCTCCACACATTATGAACTAAAGCCAGACATGTTTTGTCTAATAACTATAACAACAGTAATAACATCTGAATGTAAATTGTATATTAGTATCAATCAGTTTTGTCCTGATAAGGCAAGGTCGTTGTTCTGTAAGTGAGGGTTGTCCAAGATGTTGTCCTAGAGTAGTTTGTCAGCTGAAGTTCAAGTATGAAAGCAGCACAGGCTGTTTACAAGCTTTTAATAATCTTTTGATGATGATCTTAATTGTAAACACTTATGGTCTTTGAGCATTCAAGTTGTTTTAACTGGCATAACTTTATTAAAGATAAACATGGTCAGCCATTGTACTCTGCAATTTGTGCCTTCGTGAGATTGTGAAAAGGTGCTATATGATTAGCCAGATACATGTATACATGCACAGATGCATATATACATTGTCTACTTTATTTACAAGGTTTTGGTTTATACAGTTTTGCTGTCTTTTGTCAGGCTTAGTCTGATATCAGTGCTTGTAACATGGAGTGATCAGAATCCAAATTGTCTGTTTTTGAGTTGCACTCTGCAATTTGTGCTATGGAGCTAATAATTCCCAGTTGGAATACAGATTCCATTGCAGTTGTCTTGCATGAATGCTGCTAATCATGCCAATCGATTTTCTCCAGATGACAGACACGCTTTAGTGAAGTACGATGAGATTGGCACTCGAGGAGTTCGTGTGCTGCTCTCTTTGAGACTTCCTTCTTCACTCAGCCTATTATTCTCTGCTTCCTGGGACTCTGCTCAGAAGTAGGTCAAGATTGTGGATGCATATTACCGGCATTTCATTAATGGCTTATATGGAGATTGACAATAGCTTTTACTTGTAGTTATTATTATTTTTTTATTATTAATTTCCATAGTACTAGTGTCTAATGCACGAGGCATCAAGTGATGATACACCCAAATCAAAACCACAATCAGATCACTATCTGGAAGGTCAATCCACAAAGACACAGAGACAGCATACGGTGAATAAGCAGCTTGAAAAAGTAAGTTTTCAGTTGAGAATGAAATGATACAATTGACTAAGCAGAATGAACAGATACAGGAGAAGAGTTCCAAAATCTAGGTAAAGCTCTTTCACAAAGAACAGTTCTAGTTTTAGCAATAGCCAGAGAAAGGAAATCAGGTGATCTTACTGAAAGGTGATAAGACTGGGGAATTAGGAGTGATTTTAAATATTGTGGTTCGCTGCAATTTAATGTTTTAAAAACTAAAAGCCACAATTCTTTGCTGAACAGGTAGCTGATGCAATGATTTAATTACAGGGGTTATATGCTGATATCTTGATGTATTAACAATGACTCTGGCTAAAGAGTTCTGAACCATCTGGAGTTTCTGTAAGTTTGACCTTGTGATACCAGTAAGAAGCAAGTAACAGTGATCCAGGCAACTGGAGACCAATGCATTTGTCAGAGATATCCTAGATGACAGAAGGACATAATGCCTGATTCTGCATATGTCGCAAAATATGTATATATGATGATTTACAAATATCTTTACATTCACTTTGTTGGTGAGGGCATAGTAGAGTTAAAGACAATGCTCAAGTTAAAAGCAGAGTCAGGCAATTCAAATAGTGACTCACTTAGTTTTAAAGATTTAAGCCATTCAAACTTCTTGAGCATCAGTGGAGTGCCCAACATGCGTAATTCAGTTTATACTGGGTTGAGGAGGAGTTTATTAGCTGCCATTCAAAACTGCACTTAATTCAAGTGAACAGCAGCTGCAAAAATAAGTGACATGACAAACTGTCAAGCAAAAAATAAATTTGAGTATCATGAGCATACTAGTGAATAATTGCCAAGCAGTCATGAAGAACAAGTGCTGTCACCCTACCTATGTTCCATAGCGCTCATGATGTCATTATGATGTCATTATGAACGACTAAGTGGCTAGATAATGAGTTTGATACACTTCAGAACTACCTGTTCAAAAAGAATGTTTTAAACAAAATTCAGAGTCGAGATGGGCCTATGATATATTCATAGTAACTGTTCTTGTGGCTAGTGCATTGCCTTATAAGTGATGCCTGATGTTTAATCAAAATTCAGGAAACTACATCTGGGATTTACTAACATAAAATTATGCCTTATAGAGTAAAGAACTGATTAAATCAGGCTGTTTGAGGTGCTAACTCCTTTACTAACACTAGCCTGTGATTAAGCCATGCCATTAAACGAAATTGTGCTGTAGACAAAAACCGTCTGCTAGCTGTCAGCACTCACTATTGTATTGTAAACAGATATTTACATTTACCTGGCTGCTTTTGAGTGGCTCTCGATGTACTGCACCTATATAACAGCCACAAAGATGAGGAAAGGTCAGATAGGTCTATGTTAGTGCTGGTGCTTTAAGTTAGAAAGGATTCCAGATGCCATTTACGTTACGTTATCTTGTGTAAAGCCTGTTTTTCTGGATAGTTGGATACTGGGTTACTTTGGGTGGAGGGAAATACCTGCATGAACCGGCTGATCAGGGTGCATTTATTGGGAGGGGAGAGCGTATAACTAGGAGAAAATGTATGGCAAACTGTATCTTCAGTGGCAAATAGCCAGACCCTGTGCTACATGTGGTTCCTAAACTGTTTCATCTGATGAATGCCAAAGATGTAATCAGTGAAATAGGATGAGAAATTCCTAGCATCTGGTGGTGTATATATTTTTTTGAAATTGCAAGTGGACTAAGAAAGACTCAGAGGAAGTCATCAATAGCACCTCTTCTGCAAATGAAAATAGATTGGAAGAAACCAGATCACTGCTGTTTCAAATGTACTGTGAATGGGCAAAATATTGTAATCATAAGCTCAAGATTTCTCCTCTGCACAATGAAAGCTAAGTTCATGGAATCAGCTTATTCACAAGCACTCAGTCAAAACAAAATTGTTATGCAGGAAGGGTTTGATTCCAGGTCAAGATCCAAGAGTCAAACAGGCGGACAGTTAAACGGCTACGGAGGATGGTGCTTGGAATTGAACGCAAAGTGAGATAAAGGGAAGACGAAGAATCAGGATAGGATTTGTGGAATAGGAGTGTTTTCAGTTTCGAGTGAAAGGCTAGTGCTGAAAGTGCATATGTGTGTATATATCAATAAATGCATATACATAAGTACTGTGTGTCATTTAGATTAAGGGAAGCTGAATATTGCAAGGTGTCCTGGAAATGAAAGAGATAACTTGTGTTGTCTGAGAGTTCTGAGTTTTTGCTGTGGAATGATTGGCTCTGAGACTGTATTGGTGGCTTTTCTCTGACACTGGTACTCATAATAGCCACCTGCTGCTACATACAGTGGAATATAAATGCTGAAGAATGTTTAACTTCACACCAACTGAATTAATTTAACTTTTTTCATTAGTCCATCTAGGCATCTCTGTTATACAATGCAGCTGTTCAGCCTTCCGTTTGGGTGTTTGCCTCCAACCTCTCATTCAATGAACACATTAATTCTACATACATACATACATAAATGCACACAAACATACGTGCATATATACATAGGTATAGAATTAACGTGTTCTGCTACATCTGTAATTTCCGTAGGATTAGGCATCGCTTTCCCTTTTCCTCCCTGGTTTGTTTGGCTAATGCCCTGGTCTCCAGTCTTCTTGACTATTGCAACTCGCTTCCTACTGGCATTTCAAAAGCTAATTTGATGAAACTTCAAAGAATCCAAAATACATTGGCAAGAGCTATCACTAAACTTCAAAATATGAACATATATCGCCGATCCTAAAATCACTGCACTGGCTGTGCATAAGAAAGCGAATAATGTTCAAGACTGGACTAGTTGTATGTGACTCTACATTTCAAGCCAACGTGACTGTCTTTGCCCTGTGCTGACTCCCAAAACAACTTGTCTCTACTTAACCATGGCTTCTAACTGTCTTAATCTGACTATTCTGTGGAAAAGGACAGCTCTCGGCAGGCATGCGTTTCCTTTTACTGGTCTTGGACTGGTACTTTCTTCTGGCAGTGTGATTTAACCCCCCCCTTGCAACCAGGACGTCTGCCTTAGGTTAAAAGTTGGAAACAACCACATTTCTGTGAATTAATTTACCTGCAAATTTGGATGAGGCATGTGATAATTTTGAAGACTGAAGTTTGTGATCTGGGTCGTTTCCGTGTCAGAGATCTTTCAATGATGTCACATATTACAGGACTTATGAGGACAATCTTTGCAATCCTGAGACGAATGAGGTTTGTCTTCTGGTCTCTCACAAAAGATGTGACCAGCCAACTTGTGCAGTTTGATCCTGGGCTGAACTGATTACTGCGATGTCGCTTTTGCATACCAATAGTGGATATATTTCAGAGATTTAAATCTTGGACTAGCACGGTCCGTATGCGGAGACCTTAAATGGCATAGTACCCATTCAAATGGGCAGCGGTGGTGAAGGATCTGACCCGATAAATTCATTGGGAAAATGAGCACAGTCGAGGCTATGTGGTCGGTATAGAAAAACATGTACATTTACATTTATATTTTGTTGGCTTTCCACACGCAGTATTATTCGCCTTCAAGTGGTCATCAATGCAGCTGCTCGTTTGGTCGTTCATATAAAAAAGTTTGACCTTATTATACCCGTAATACAAGACCGGCTTTGGATCGGCGAGCTGGTCGAGTTCATACTTTGCCTTCTAGTATACAAGTATCTGCATAACTGTACACCACGCTATCTCACAGACCACATCAAGCCACTAGCTGATGACCCTGATTTACTGCTGTTGTGATCATCAAAAGTCTGTGGATGTATTTGTGCCCTGCAATAATTAAGACTAATATGGGTGATCAAACCTTTTGGGTCACTGGCACATGTACGTAGAAAATCATTCCAGACCAAAAATATTCATGCTTTCAAAAAATTGAAATTCTATATATTATGTAACCTTGTGCACTGACAATTGACATTGCAAGCATCCTAGAAGTAGCTCGCTACTGACAATGCTTCATAAATTGTAATTACATGACATTATGTTACATTACTACTTCCCATATTTAGACTCTGTAGCATTTACCAGTTGGTGGGTTTACCCTGTGTCACCAATAACATGTTGTCAACAATTTGTCACTAATTGTGGGTCCTTGTATTTGTGGTCTGTGTTGTCTTGTGTTTGGCCCCCTTTGTTGCTTCCATTATTTTTGGTGAATATAATTTTTATTTTGTTCCTGTTAGGTTCCACATTCTTGGAACTGTGGTTCCTAGAGGAACCTCAAGACACTGTGGTCACCAGAGGGAGTTCTGCGCTTCTGAACTGCAATGTCCATAGCAACCTACCTGTAGAAATTCAGTGGCTTAAGGATGGAATTACTGTCCAGTATGACAGCCGCAGGTGAGAAATAAATTAATTTTACGAGACGTTTATTTATTTTGAATCTTTTGTCAGCAATTGAGAATATTTCCTTTGCATGCAAATTTGTGAAAGCATGTCAAAGGTCACTTCCCCAACTTACTCATATTTATGTATGGGTCAAGCAGAGGTGTCAAAATATTGACCAGTAAAATACAGCCTGGGTACTTGAGTCCATTCTGGGTGAGTGTACTCCTTGCTCAGTAACTGGATATAAAACAATCCTCCAATTGGGCAGCTCTTGAGTCATTATTTGCACTTGGGCTTAGTTTACTGATTGGTAAGGGTCAAGTCCACCCTGATACCTCCCACCCCTGGCTCCACAGGTGACAGATAACTGCACTTTATTAAGGCTTGATGCTTCTTGGTGAAGTTTTGGGTATATACAATACCGACCTGGGTGCAACCCTTTGGGTGGATGCCCGGGCCTCTGGGTGCCTCCTGAAAGGCCTAGTAGCAAGATAGTTACCTCTGAAAAGCATGCATGAAACTTGTATGTATGTATTTATTTATTTATTTACTTATTTATTTATTTATGTATCTAACATTTGCATAGTGACTGTAGAGAAGGTGAGAAAGGCACTGAAACAAGGTAGTCTTGCAGCTCTAATAAGATGCTTCTTAAGATAAGCTGAAGATGTTTTTGAGCTATTTGTGGCGGTGAAGTTCTAATTTTGAATGGACGACTGTTCCACGAGGGCCGCTGTCCAATGCACGAGAAAGAATGGTGTGTTTGAATTGCTGTTTGGGATCACGGAACCAGAGGGTCCCCATAATGTGCCACAGAGAACAGTGTTCGTCAACCTGGCTGGCTTAACGCAGGCATCTTGTGACTGAACCGACCATCGAAGCGAGACCATGGAGGAGGATCTTGAATGTGGGCCTAATTCTATCCTATCCTCAACCAGTAGCAAATACAGTGTCTTCTGCGTGTAGTTTGAAAGATGTGAGAATTTTGGTGGGTTGGCTATGACCCAGGCAGCACCGTTAACGACAGATTGAAGCCGGCAAATTCCGAACTTCGGCAGGCCTGCAGGAACAACACTGCAGTAGTCCAAGTGCATTAAGATAAAGGAATGAATGAGGGTCTTAGTGGCTTCATGCGATATGTTTCACCAAATTACCCTGATAAAGATAATAGCAGCGACATTCCTGGGCTGGGAACCACAATACGTCGTCCAGCACCTTAGCATACTCTTGCATGAGGACCTATATACAGTATAGATGGTGGTCATCAACTCTCTCTGCAGGTCCTGCTTTTACCAACAGCGCTGCTATTGTCTTTCTGTCCCTCTGTGCTATTGTCTGTCGTGTGCCCAACCAAATGCGTGGTGTCTTCAGTGTATGCAATTTGAAACAGAATTTTTTCTTGATTTACTGTCTTTTAAAAGTAAACTAACAGTGCTGTAAAAACTGGCTGAAAATAGTTTTTATCTATTATTTTGTCTGTTGTTAATAATCTAGTTGTTATAAGTATTTATAATTATTATGCATTTAAGTAATGCTGACTTGCCTGAAAGTGTAACTGATGAAATTTCTTGACTGCCAGAAGGATTATGGGATTGTTGCAGGTACAAGTTGAGTAATGGTTCACTGTACTTTGATCATGTGGAACACACTGTTTCACATCGGCCAGATCAAGGCATGTACCAGTGCAGTGCAAGTGTGCGGCAGCATGGAACCATTGTCAGTCGCAAGGCCCATGTTCAAGTCTCATGTAAGTCACAGTTAAAGACAGAGGGAGAGACAGAGGGAGAGAGACAGAGAGACAGACAGATAGACAGACAGACAGACAAAAGGAGGAAGAGGTAGGAGGAGAAGGAGAGAGACTGTGGAATGATGCAATGATGCAATGATAAATGGGTGGATGTTGTTTCCCAGCAATGTCTTTAAATGCTGACATTTACAGGTGATCTGTAGTTGCTAATTATATCTGTTACTAATTATACAATTTTTTTACTTTATGCTTTTACGTAAAAGTTAACTTTATTAAGATTTTATACCAAAGTAAGACAGATTTCTACCATTTTTGATTGATTTGGTTGGATATTTCCAGATCTTAGAACCATCAGCAATGGATCACAGTCCCTGCCTCTGCATCTTGGTGATGTTGCAATGCTTCAGTGTCTTGCAGATGGTCTTCCTCCTCCATCAATTGCTTGGTACAGAGACGACAGACTTCTCAATCTCTCAAGCAGCAGCAGCAGCAGCAGTGGCTACTTTGTGCACACTGACAGCAGAGTCCTTGAAATTCAGAGCCTCAAATCAACTGACTTTGGAGGGTACAAGTGCAAGGCTCGGAATGCTAACGAAGAGCAACTGGGTCTTGTGGCCCAGATTTCTCCGCTTTACAATCTCTGTATGTATGCACAGCATAACATTCTAGTTATTTGTACAGCAGTTTAGTGGATGCTTTTCTGTTGCCTCTTCAGTTGTACCATGCTTGAATATAAATGACTAATCAAGAAATGTCAGTCTCTTAGGCATAATGTGTTTTAGTGCTTTTAGGCACTTATTAAATGCCACTGCCTTCAGATGCACTGCTTGATTAATTGCTTATCAGCACAAAGTGAAACTACTTTGTGATGTACAGCGCTAACCAATGTAAAAGTGACCCACTGCCAGAAAAGTACCAAAGCTGGGATTTCTGGACTAAATATGGCATGAGGTTTGTTGATGCTATTGGGATATATTTGCCAAATTTTATCTCAGTGTGTCCCAAAAATCCTATCATACTAAAATTCCAAAGATGCATTTGTGAGAAAATCAATATTGAAATTGCAAATATCTAAAAAAAACACTGCTGTGAAACTTATGCATTGTTATGGCTAAAAATTGACGCATGTCTTTTATGAAATGTCGCTCATCCTTTGGCTGCAGTCAGAGAATGGCAACCCCAGTCAAAAATCTGGACAACTCCAATCTTATCTAATTATGTAAATTCAATAGCTGCATTATAATGCAAAAAGCATCAAGACTTCAATGCCTATCCAGAGCTCATTCCATACCAGGAGGTCAGTCTGGGGATGCAGAGAGTCAGTCTAGGGAGGATAATCACATCGAAACAGGTAGTTCTGTAATGTAAGATCATAAAGGTCTCATGAGTTGACAAACAATGATCCATCTAAAGTGACATTATGCGTTTCGAACCCTGGATGAAATTTTTAAAACCAACAGTGCCTTTGAGAGATTGTGCTAAATGTCCAGCTGCAGACATTGGTCGTGCACCGTTTGCTTTGAACCAATGCTGTTGTTTGTTCTTTTTTAATTAGCTGCTTATCATGGGGTCGTGCCACAGTTTGTGATGACTCCTCGAGACCAGAGCTCACTTGAAGGTGACAATGTTGTTCTGCATTGCGGGGCAAACGGTCGGGATAGAAATGGCAAGCAGCCACAAATCACTTGGCTCAAAGATGGCTCCACTCTTGACTTAAGGTCAGTCTGCGTTTCTTTGAATCATTTCAAACAGTTTTTTAGGCTGCATTATTAATGTATGGTTATTTTAAAACTTGGTTCTTTTGAAGTTTTCTCAATAAATCTGGCTTTTGCCAAATGGAATAGGCTTGGACTTGCTATGTTAGTTACTTTTATTTGTTTTGAGAATTCTTTAAGTTTTTAGCTGAGTTGTAGGATTATTTATGCATGTGTGTGCAAATTTATCTTATTGAATTTTTATTTATCAGGTTCAGCTGGATAGATTCTTCAAGAGGGATAAAAGGAGCAGATAATGTTAATAGTTTAGTAATATTTCTAGCAAGACATTTTAAATGAATATCTGAAGTTATTGGGTGAGATCAGTTGTTCTTGGATATGTGTGAATATAGAGTGTGTTGGTTTAGCTAAACCTCTGGCATCTGCAGAAATAGTCTTTAACAATGAAGCTACATAAATGCCTGGATTGAAGAGTTCTGTGACTGCTGTTAGTGTTAGGGATGGGAGACTCTACACAGAAGGCCAAGGAAGTTTGCACATTGGCCGGTTAGAAGAGAGTGACTCGGGATTATACACTTGTCGGGCGACTAACTTGGAGGACTCACTTGATGCTGATGTGATGCTCAGGGTGTTGGGTGAGTATTTAGAGCTAGTGTCATCATACCCTCTAAATTGGTCCAGTCACATTAACTCTGTTTATTCTTCTTTGCTATGTTTTTGGGGTGCCTTTTCGGAAGCTCTGAAATGCAAAACAGTGTATTATTATTATCTCTTTTGTCAGTTGTGGTCTGTCAGGCCAACTAGAAGATCAGTCTCTTCACCCAACTCTAAGATAAACCGATGGTTATGAAAGTGTTAGAAACTTCATTTTGTTAGCCCCAGAGTACGAGGGACGGGTGGGGCCAGCTGTCTCCTTCACTTTCTAATCGTCCCATTCACAGTCTGCATTTGGTGTATTCAGCCAAGTCTGCTAGAGTGTGCCGGTGAAACAGAAATCTTGAAAATATCTTACCTGTAGATTGATCTCAACCACTAGACTTACATGTGTGTGCCACTGGACATATCAGACGTTGACTAAATGTGTATATTGCTTTTAATTTCAGTTCCACCGCGGTTTTTACGACGACCGATGAATCTTGAGGCTCAGCTAAACAGCGACGTTGAACTTGAGTGTGATGCTTATGGGAAACCGATGGCTTCAATTGAGTGGCTGAAGAATGGTGACATTGTGATTCCAAGTGATTATTTTCAGATAACTGAAGGACAAAACCTGAAGATTCTGGGAGTGGTTGCATCTGATGAGGGCTTGTACCAGTGCATGGCTTCTAACTCTGTAGGAACTGCACAGGCTTCAGCTCAGCTTCTAATTAAGCAGAAAGGTAAGAAATAATTCTAAACTTAACTAAATATTAAGGATGGAAATACCAGATATGAAGTAAAAAGTGATGACTACTGAAATAGCTAAAAGGATATGAAACAGGTACACTGGTGAGCTTAAGTGATAAAAAACTGATAGAAAAGTACTTGGCTAACAGGAAACCCTCACATGTCTTAAAATATGTTATTGTCACTGGTTGACAAACTGGTTTCTTGTCAGCTTGACTACGGTGACATTGGCCAGTGTCATAAATAAAAAATCTTCAAAAATCAACAAATCATTCATTCATTCATTCAGAACATTTTTATAGCACCTCTTCAGGTAGTATATTGAGGGGCACTCCTGGCACAGCTCTGGCAAAAGAGAACAGTGTTTAACTGTTGGTGAAAATGGATACTGGATTCCTGTTGAACAGAGTCAAATTCAAAATCTGTGTTGCAGTTTAAGAGGTGCTGCATTTAAACCAATCTACATTTCCTGCTCACTCTTCAAACTTACAAATATTCAATACGATCATCATACAGCCTGATTCGTGTTATATGCTGAGCCAGAACAGTGTTGTCATGGTAACACATTAACTGTGATACCAATGATACATGTATACTCTATAAGAATGTGATGTGGATTACATTTTTGTTCAGTTGCCAAAGATAATACGACTCCTTCACTTCTTAAGTCAGGAGCATCGCAGCCAGTGGCCCGTAAGGGTTCCATTCCTGCTCCTGCTGACTTAACTGCAACGGTTTTTTCATCTTCTTACGTCTCGTTGGCTTGGAAGCCACCACAGCTGTTGAAAGATTCTGCAGAAAATCTGGGCTACTTGGTTTCATGGAAGGAAGAAGGATCACCGAGGTTTGAAGATTTCTTCTGAGTGAATATCAACTTAAACTGGTAAGCGATGAAGACTGCAAAGGACTGGCACTGGTGTTTAGTTAGCTGTTGAAAGGCATTCATAAGTTGGTAGAAACTAGATTAAATTGAAAACTTCTAGAGAGCTTAGACCTTTTCTTCATAAAATAATTATGGGTAGTGTATAACTGAGCATTGTTGAGCTTTCAGCTTTACAAGAACATATCTTTATTGAGGTGGAACAAAACTAGAGATTGTGGACTGAATATTTTTGCTACCTTGTCAGGATTATGTGTTGCTGTAAATTAGAAGGTTAATCATTAGATTAGCATCAATTAGTTCAAGAGGTAACCTTTATGAAGCTTATTTGTGAATGCTATATATATATATATATATATATATATATATATATATATATATATATATATATATATATATATATATATATATATATATATATATATATATATATATATATATATATATATATATATATATATATATATATATATATATATATATATATAAAATGAACAATGTATATCTCATCATGGCAAGAAAGCTGTTAAAAATTTAATGTATATTGCAAAAACTACATATCACTTGCTTTCAATCTGGCTTTGCTAATGGCATCTTCTTGAACAACAGTGTTAAATATCCTATTAAGTAACTCTTACAGCACAGTGATCATAATAATAAACTGTGTGTTGGTGGTTATAATAATAATCTCAGTAAAATGGTGACTGCAAAAGATGAAGCAGAGGATTAGCATTGGTGAATGCTTGCACCTATTTATTATGTAGGGAGCGTGTGATGAACATTACTGCCTCTGAAGCTGATGTTAATTTCTTGAAGCCATCCACAAAGTACACATTCCGTGTTGCAGCTTTCAGTTCTCAAGGTGTTAGTCCACATGCGGCCATTGTGGAAGCTGAAACACCTGCAGAAGGTAGGTACATTTATTAACGTGTAGCGATTCCCCTCATTTTCGCATTTATCTATGTTAGATGTGGTAGCTTGTTTGTTTGTAAAGCCTATAATTGCCAGCATTAATGCAAATGCCAGCATCATAAGGACATAAAATCGATATGGCAATAGTCTTAAGTGGCATGGTCACTGCAGCACCCACTTGAGCAATCTGGCTTTGCAGGTGAGTAAAATTGGTGCTAACAGTGGCACCAGAGGCGAATGTAATTGATACTTATGAGACAGCTGGCCTGTTGAAAGTTTATGGATGCACTGACACTCTGTTGAGTAAAATGAGACTTGTATCTAAGGTGACATATAAATGTAAGGTTTAATTTCATGATGTATTAAGACATAATAAGTACTGCTAAGTTCGTTAATAAATATCATTTTACAAATGCCACCATCTCAGCCAATCACAGTCAAGATTACATTAAAAAGACATGCTGCTGTGTCGACCAATCATAATCCAGATTAAAATGCCATCTGCTACTGATGTGTATTGTTAGAATATTGGCTATGAACTTAAGAGGTTTAAAGCTTAAAATTCAACGCATTGACCCCACGACCTACCCAATACTATAATGCATATGGCTAGTTGTTAATAATTAGGTGTTTGGAAACTGTTCCCTGTGCTTTAGAAGCACCAAGGGAAACAGGGAGCTAGCTAAAAAAGTTTGAATTAACTGTTGGCTCTTGGCAGATGCTTTTGCAAAGAGCATCAAGGCAACAATGAAATCACTTCAGCTGAATGGAATTCATCGAAGGCTTAAAATGTCTTGTGAATGTTAATCCATGAACTCCAGATCAATCTGAAAAGGACTCTGAAAAGAAGTCAATCTATATAGCATCAAACTTTGCTCTTGGCGTTTTGGTCATGTGATCATGTGATAAGGTATAAGACCAACCAAAGTGAGAGAAACTTTGACGTAATAGTCAAAAGTGAACTGTGACATTCAAAAAGTGACTTTTGTGCTGACCAAGATTTTGCTGGCAAGAAAGGCTTCATTTAAAAATGCTATAAATTCTTATGTCTTGTATTTTTAGTCACTTTTTAATATCTCTGATTTTTTTATTGAAGGACTTCTTCAGGGCAAAAAACAAGCTATAAATTAATTGTTGGTAATTAGTGCTTCTTCAGTTAAAAGTGTTGATCAGATATATAGCAAAATAAAGACAAGATGGATGTGTTATCTAGTTGATGAGATGAATTGGATGACAATGCCTGGATATGGTGAATGGATGTGTGAATTTTCTTGTCATCTTTCAGAGCATATTTAGTGTTTACTGATGTTTCGTTTTCATCATTGTGCAACACAGACATGATTCCTGGTCAGCCTCTGAACCTGGAAGTGACAGTTTTGTCTTCTACTTCGGTGAAGTTGACTTGGGAGAGTCCACAGCAGCTGTCTTCTGCTGAGCCAATCACACATTACAAGCTTTACTATGGTGTTATGGGTGATACATCTGGAGAGTCAGACGTCAACGTCATCGAGACTCAGTATGCAGTCACAGGCCTGCTCAAGTTCTACGAATACAGTTTTCGAGTTGTGGCCTACAACCGAAATGGACCAGGAGCTTCATCAGCTCGGGTTGTGTGTCTTACCCATTCCGATGGTAAGAAACGTTTTCAGCTTATGATAGCTAAAGACACACTTTTGTTGGTCTGTCGGACAACAGTGCCCATGTTATATTATCTGAAGTTTTGTTTTATGGTTTGAGTTAATTTTCAAGTTGTTAATAATCCTTGATTATTCTTGATAGTAACCTTTATCAGCTTTTCATGGGATAGTCAAGGATTCAGTTTCTGGTGATGGCACAATCTATTTTTATATTTTTGCTTAGGTTAAAAGAGCATTGGACTGCAGAATCTATTTTGCAGTGGCTTTAAACATGATTGTGTTTGGTTTGGTATTTTTAGTTCCTTCTTCAGCTCCACAGAATGTCACAGTCGAGGCTGCAAGTTCAACGGTAATCCTGATTATATTTGCAAGAATTTGTTATGCTAATCTGATCTACCTTCAGATGTGTTGGAAGCAATGAACCATTGGTGCCACGTCTGAAGTGCTATACTTATTCTATGTCTTTACATGTTGTGAAGTGCAATCAACATGAAGAGGGATAATATTGTAAAGACAACATTTTTAGATAGAAATTGAAGTATTATAAATTGATTCAAATATGCATCACAGATCGTCCTTAATATGTGTATTCAGCTCCAATTTAATTACGTGTATTTTTTACAAACCTTTCTTGATGGAACTTCTTCTCATTGCAGTACTGTTTCTTGTATTGAGCATGATAATTCCAGATGGAATGCTTTAGGTTGTGTGCACAGTTCAATGAGCACCAATCCTGCAAAACTCACTCCTGTCCTTCACCAAGTGAATCATTGGAATTTAAGCTTCTGGAAGGAGTGAAGGTCTTCTTTACGATCATTTGTGACTAAATCACGTATCCATGCATTGATTCATGTGTAGCTTCCAAGTTTCAAAACCAGAGTAATTCAAGTTCGATCATTCAGTTGTTAGAAGATATACATTTGAATATCCATTAATCCTGACAGTTACTTCAAGTATACACCTTGACTGCATAGTCATATCTGACAAACTCAATGGCCAAGTTTAGATGATAATTAATCTGTTGAGTTGATTTAGATGAATTATCAACTGCAGCTGACAGATTCTTTCAACTCCTTCATAAAATGTCCTCCTTGATGTCCGTAACAACTATTCTCCCCAACTCGCTGTCTTCAATTTTGTAATTTTAATTTGACGTGGCATCATTTGTTTCCATGGTGACTGCTTTACTCTATAGAAGATGAACTTACAACAAAGATAAAATTAAATATTTCCGCATGAATTTCTTATTTATGCTGTCAGTAAATGCTATTCTTGTCAATGAGCCTGTTTAAATTTGCATGTTAAAACGTTTCTTCCTAATTGTAATTGTAGAGCATTCTTGTTAGTTGGGAACCACCTCCAGAGGGCAGTCAAAATGGTGTTATTACAGGCTACAAAATTCAGTACAAACAGCGCAGAGAAAGAACAGGAAATATGATTACAACAGATGGCAGCAGACGTGTTTACAGTATTTCTGGTAATATTTCTTTATTTCTAGTAAATGATTCATATAATCTATGATTTGTCTCATACCAGTTTCTTAGAAGATATTTAACTTAACAATAGTTTAGTCACAGAGATCTTAAAATAGAGGAAAAACTGAAAGTCTAAAAGTTTATGTAATTCTAGTATTTTATTTACTGCTTCCAAGTTACCATATCATTTAAAGAAACAAGTCTTGGATTAAGATGACAACGAATACACGAGAAAGTTTATCTGACCATCCATTGTTAGATACATTTTTTTCTTTGTGTATTTTGTGTTTATGTGATTAGGTTGAGGAGTTATGCCAGTAGGTAGGTTACTCAGTAGTTCTAAATTGTTTCATGTATCATTAGCTTCAACATGTGTCAGCGTCAGAGGCGTCAATTGTTGAGTTACAAGGGAATTTGTCTGTATCTGTCAACTGACTGTTTCTGATTATAAGAACTACATAGATAATGGAAAGGAAAGAAAGGGGAAAGTTGGCTGACCTGAGTAAATTTGAAAATCTGCATTGACTTCCTGTTGCAGAACTATTAATATTTAGGATCGTCTTGATGGGACAGGCCTCATCCTGACATACGTTAGTGAGTTTTATGTTCCAGTCTCAAGTTGGCTGAGTGGATGATTGTTGCACTCTGTTGGCCACGAGGATATGCAGGTCCCATGCTTCTGCACATCAGCTTGAGCCCAACATGATATCTGCTGTGTCTGACCATCCTCTTGCAACATTCTTCTATTGCATGTACTGTCTCATTTGACCATGTGTCCATCGGCTGAGTGAGGAATCTTAGGTGTTGCAAGCACCATAAGTCTTACCTGGTTAGTTAAGCTAGATACCTCATGTGTGCAGTGCTTTAAGAGTTTCTTAAAAGATGTTTTATTACTCTCTTGATGCATATATACACCAGAAACTCATTGTAACACCGTCTTTGGGAGCCATATAAAGTGCCGCCTTATAACAAGACTACGTTACAGTGAAGTCGTTTCTACAGCAGCATGAAATCTGGGATCCGTGTCTTTGCCATTTTTTATCAGAATTTGTCTTATAGCAAAGTGTCTTATAACAAGTTTCCTGAGCACATACAAAGCTGACCAGTGTCAGTATGTAAGTGTGCAGTTGTGCTTCTGACTCCTAACAGGTTTGGAAAAGGGAAGTGAATACAGCATTTCAATTCAGGCTCAGACAGTGAATGGTAGCGGTCCAGCCACTCCGTGGATGACTGCAAGAACATTTGTGCATGACCTTGATGGTGAGTAAAAATGTTAAAAGGGAATTTTAAAATATTTCATTAAATAAAAATTTTCCTCAGTTTTGAGAGCCTTATTATCATGACCATTTATGTTGGTTGCATCATAATCATTGTTGTCATCATACTTGTTGTCGTTAATCATTTTTGTTTTGCAATCTGATGAATTCTTGTGTCAGACACAAATGGCCTGATATCTGTGGCATTTCAAAAGCAGTAGCAATAGCTGGAGCTGATGCTGTAAAAAACCCAGAAGAAAATTGTGGTATAAATTGTCTTTGTTATATGAATTGTTACATTGCATTACATTTCATACACTTATGCTTATTCACATTTTATCAAGAAGTCAGAAAGCTAATCAATGACAGGGAATTCCTGATAATCTGAGCACCACTTCCATTGCAGCCGATCCCTTCGACCAGTAGTTCTGGCTTACAGTTTTGTTATTTGACACACTGCGTCTTTAGAGTCGACTGTGCCGGGCAAACCAACATCACTGCAAGTGCGTCCTGTGACAAACACTGTCATGGTCAGCTGGACTCCACCTGTGGAACAGGATATCATGATCCGTGGATATATTCTTGGATATGGTGCTGGGATTCCGGATATCTATCGCCAGGTTCTTGATGCTCGACTGAGACACTATACCATTCATGGACTTCGTAAGTGCAGCATTTCTGGTTATAAGTGTTTCTGCAGTAACTAATTGCTGCATGCGATTTTCAACGAATCTTTTAAGCTTGTCCATCTTATGATGTTAGAAAGTGCTCCTAGGTATGGTATGACCAATGACTTGTTTGGTTAACCAATTAATTGTAGTCTTTAGATGCCTATTAAATTTTGTTGTATGATGGATGAGATTTGTTTAGTAACGTAGGTTTGTTGCTCAGGTAGGCAGTAAGATGCATGAATTTAAATAAATTATTTTATTGATTGTTTGCTTTAAAACACTAGTTTCTGGCAAATACACGTATGCAGTGTCGTGTAGATGTGCCATCGCTTATTTTTCAGGGCCTTTGGTGCAGTATGTGATCAGCCTGAAGGCATTCAACAGTGCTGGTGAAGGGGTTCCAATTTACGACACAGTAACAACAAGAGAAGAAACTAGTGAGTCAGGTATCAGTTGCTTGTATAAAAGGTACTATAAAAATGTCCACATACATACACGTATACATATATACATACATGCTTGCATACATACATACATGCATACATACATACACATATATGAAAATACATGTATGCAAACATACGCAGTTCCGTTTCTTCCTGCCTACACTTGGTGACCAGTTACTATGATATCCAGAGGATCTTCATGGCTAGATGAGAAATAATAGTTCAAAATTGTGTTTTGTTAGTAGTAATGTTATGAATATCTTTTGTGTGTTTCTGTAAATTAGCCATGGAGCCATTGACTCCAATGATGCCTCCAGTTGGTTTGAAAACAATTGTTCGTTCATCAACAGCCATGACTCTGACATGGACTGACACGACTCTTGGTCGAAGTCAACGTGTCACTGACAACCGATTCTATACAGTCCGCTACAATCCGAAGTTTCTGCGCAAGTACAAGCTGGTCAACTGCACTGAGTTGATCCTGAATGTTGATGATCTTCAGCCTGACCAAGAATATGAGTTCAGCGTTAAAGTTTCAAAAGGAATGCGACAGAGCACTTGGAGTCTAAGTGTTTTTAACAAGACCAGGGAGGCTGGTATGATTACCCTTATCCATCTGCCTGGCATTTTCAGATTTTCTGTCTTTCAGTTTTTGCTTTCTGAATGTCCTTTTATTTGATCACTTCTGTAATAAATTTCATATCTTTGTTATACCAGTTGTAAGGAGTTCCTTATTTTTTCATCTATTTTAAACTTCATTTGTTGTGTGTATGTATCTAGGATCTCTAGGCATGTACATGACATTGTGCACGTATCTCCCAAAGTTAATTTTTGCATGGCCGACTAACAAACACATCAAGAAAGGTTTATCTTAAGGTAAGGTGAAAAGGAAAATGATAAGCAGAACAGCTAGGATTTTCAGCAGGTCTTAGTACCAGAAGATAGGCCAAGCTGTTTGCCAAAAGCTGCAACAAGTGGTGAGGTGATAACTGACTCAACAGGCCTGAAACAGAAACGCAAAGCTCCTTGTTGTATTCTTAGGCCTCTGCAACTTTTGTGCTCAAACATTGAATGCGAATCTTGATTCTGATTCTGTCCTTGACCAGGAGCCAGTGCAGTGCTTCTTCCGAGGTGCACCTGCACTGGTTCCTGCCCTGTCACTGAATGACCATGTTGCTGAATGGCCATCAACTGTAACACCTCTGCAGTTCAAGGCAGATGCCAATTTTCCTAACTATACAGCTGCAGATTTGATTAATGCAACAGACATTCTGGGTTGCAAATGTTGCCTGGCTTTAGACTCAGCATTTCATGATGTTGAAAGATAAAATGGTTAAAAGAACTGACACAGGTTGTAGATGAACCAACATTTGATCATCAGTGAACATCAGTGAATAAATGATCATTTTTGCCTGAAATCCATGTGAAATTTAGGACTTAAAACACTGTAACTGCAGAAAATATCTGAAATCACTAGTCAACACAGTGACTTAGAGCATGTAATTGTAATCATAATCCAGAGATTTCTACAATGCCCAACAAAAGCCGTGTCAGAGGAACCAGCTTATTCACAGGCACATGTGAATTGTGGAGCACACACTTCTCTTTTCTTATTCTTACATTCATTCAGATTTATGCCATTCAGTCATTCAATCTATCTTTCGTTAATAAGACTTTGGTTTTGTTTTGATTATTGGATGCACTTTAATTTTTACTTCTGTTCAAACTGTGCTTTGGTTTCGTTTCTCTAGCTCCTTCGTCTGCTCCTCGTGATTTGACTGTTGTCACAATTCGCGACTCAACTGCTGTCATTCTAAACTGGCAGCCACCACGTCAACCTAATGGGCAATTAACAGGTGGTGCATTATAATTATGGATTAGTCTGTGGTGTTTTCAACTTAGTAGCCTTAAAAGTATCAATGTGTACTCTCCTTGTTTTTGTCATCAGAATACTTGGCATTTTAATTATTTGTTTACATGCAGTTTTTTCATTTTTTTATTGTTTATCACTAGAACTGTTTGTTTACTTTGCTTATATATCAGGCTATTTGGTTCACTATTCAACGGATCCCAATGCTCACGACATTGACTGGGTGGTGGAGGGAGTCATTGAGGAGCGGTTGACAACAACCATTCGTAACCTAAAGCCAGAGACAACTTATTACTTCAAGGTTCAGGCACGCAATGACGTGGGGTATGGACCACTATCACCAACCGTCATATTTCGTACACCCAGGTGTAAGTCTTCTTCCTGGATTTTTTACAATTAACTTAAGTTAGCTGGCAGTTTTCTCTTAAACTTCTGTCAACATTTGTTTCCTTGAGTAATAATAAATTCATAATATATAATTGCAAGTTGTAAAGGTTATGTTGTTTTTGGTAATAATAATTATGTTAGAAGTATGACTAAACTAATGTTATGACTATAACTAATGTTATCATTAATTAATATTATTAATTAATTTTATGAATGAAGTCACTTTTGTATTTGTGATATTTTATTGCTGTCATTTAATTATGAAATTACTGGTTGTGAATGCATACCTGTGCTTTTTGATTGCAGTTGATGGCAGCAATGGTGGTATGATTGAAACACCAGATGATTATGGGAGAGGCACTCTGGATCGGCCAAACGCAAAGAGTATGCTTAGACTTTTAATATTTTCTTGTAAGGTGCAGAATTTTTTCTCTTTTACTAGACAGTACTCCAATGAGAGTTTTGTGCAAATGCATGTTTAGCAGATTTGTGTAATCTAATCCAAACCTTGGAGTGTCTAACCAGTGGTCACCAACCTTTTTCAAGGCTGCCTTACTAACTCAGCAAGATCCAGAGAAGGATGGGCTGCCATAATTTCTGAAGCAAAAAATTGCACCTGATTATCATTTAGGATTGCAACATAGCACAGTGATTATTTAATAAAAATATATTTGAGAAAGGTCAAAGGAAAAACAAGACCATTATTACAATTTTCAGAGAAAAGTCATCAGTGATTTCATTAGAAATTGTTCAGAACAGGAAACTGAACATTTTTATGGGGCACCTTCACAAAGAGAGCTATTTCTTAAAAGCTCCTGCAGGCTGCCACAAACATCTTGGAGAGTTGCCTATGACCTTGCAGTTTGGTGACAAGACTGGAAAGAGTGGGATGGTGACCAGATTTGTAAACAAGATTGTTGCCTCTACCTTGTTACCTTTACTGGATGTTGGAATTGTCTGGAATAGTTGGGAAGAGGCCGAACTACAGATGATCAGGTTACAGTTTTAAACTGAACAGCAAGTTCTAATTCTTTTGATAGTTCTTACACTGGTAATACAGAACTTCTTTATAATGCACTTCATTATGATGCAAATTCTGAAATAGCACAGTCAGGGCATGGATCCCAAACTTCAGTCGTTAGAACGCAACATGGTATTTGATTTGGCTCCAGAGTGTAACGTTATATGGAGGAGATACTAGCACATTGCTAAATTTTCTTAGAAGTTCATGTTTCCATCTGTTACCTTCTTTTTCAGACAACTGGATGATGCAGACTCCACATCCAGACGAAGGTAGAAGAAAAATAGAAAATATCTTCATGCAGCTGTTTAACACAAATATTCTTACTTTCCATGATTAATGCTTTACTCTAAATGGATAATTTATTCTTATCCAGAGAAACATATCTAAAATATATCTACAAAATGGTGTTAAATTCTGGTAACCTTCAGATTTGTGTAGTGGACAATTGCCAGGGTTCAAGTCCTGGTGCATCACATGAAGAAAACTAGATTGCTAAAACCTGTGAATTTTATAAATTTGTTTCATACTAATACATTAGTAGTAGTGTATGTGTCTATCAAAGCATTTATATGCATGGAATCTTTTTCAACTTCTGAAATAGTGACTCTAAAGAATCACTTCTAAGAGATTCTTCAGAGATGCAGTACAGATGCTTCGTTACAATATTGTTAATGTTAATTTGTTATTGTTATTATTGGCTATTTATTTAAGTTTGGATTACAATTGCTGTCAGTCAGTGATTAATAAGACTAGATTCCCATTCTGTAGCCACTGACTTCCCTCAGTTCACCTTTTCTGCTTCTGTTCAGAAACTGAATACATGTAATTCATTTAATGATTTGATGAGGCCATGTTAATATGTTAACTGTTTTGTGCAAATAACAGAGACATTGGATGCTGGCAATGGTGCTGTTGGCATGTCGTCAAGTTACCTGTGGATCATAATTGGATGCCTTGGTGGAACTGTCCTTGTCATTTTCTTTGTGATTGTGGCTGCTTGCTTCTTCTGCAGGCAATCAAGAACAGCAAATACTGACAATTTCAGCATGCAGAAGTACGTTTATATGCTGCAAAATATCAGATTGGAATTGAATTGACAATATATGTAAATAGATATGACATGAGTTTACAGTATCTTCACTCTGCCAACATTAGGATCATGTTCTTTTCATGTAAAATTGTGGATATTTGCCTTTTGAGCACTGCTCATGGTGGTATTGAAACTGCAGTTTACTTTGCTTGAACTGCAGTTTAAATGTTCTTTGCACATGACTGTCACTGAACACTACCGTTTTATAGAACAGTGAAATGAACGTGGAAGTTAGTGACAAATTCTGCAGTCTAACTGATTCTAATCTGTAACAGTCTGCACGCATTAGACTGGTCCCACTGAGACTGAAGAATTGAGCTGACAGTCTAGACCTTTGTCTAGACCTTTGGGATTTGCTGTGGGTTATGGAAGACTTGGAGCTTTTATGATGTTAATCAATGCGCTGATCGAATACTGTAGGGGTCTGTTAACGGTTCAGTGTTTCATGGACATAATTCTTTCCTGACTCAAATAAAAAGACTGGTTACTGTTGTCCTTACTACAGATGTAGAAATTATATAATCTGAAGTTTTATTATTTTCAGAGGTGGAGTTGTGCCATCGAAGATGGCCAAGTCAGAACTCAGCGACCTCAAACCCCCTGACCTTTGGATACATGGCAACATCGAACTGTCTGAACTAGATCAAGAGAGTGATGCGGAAAATGCAACGGTTGGTCGACATGGAGCCAGAGGACAACACGAAAGAAATGTTACAGGTATAACACTTGAGCTTAGCACATGTTAAGTTGTTTCTTCTCTAGAAATATGTCTAAGTTCACTTATTCATGTTCATCCTGAAAGAATAGTGACTTGATGTGTAGAGAATGTTGACATATATATATATATATATATATATATATATATATATATATATATATATATATATATATATATATATATATATATATATATATATATTCTACCTATATCAGTCATATACATGTATATATTGTACGTATATATTGTATATAATGTGTATATATATATATATATTGTATAGAACTGATTAAGTTTGAATTACTTCAGATTGATTTTAGAGAATTTGGTGTTTCTAGAATTTGCTTTGTATGCTCTCCTCCATTAATGGAAGTGCTGAATAATTTGGTAAAAACATGATGGAAGTCTGACAAGTGAATTTCAGAATTTAAATAAAGTTTTCTTACCAGATTGATGATCTTGGTAAAAACTATTACAGATGTAAATAACTTTACCATTTTGTAGTTGATCTTGTAACAAATACACATAAAATGAATGAGAAGAACCCAGTTTTTAAATTGTTTGCAGTACAGTCAAGTGTATGATAATTCTTGTAGGTAATTTAGAGGAAGAGAGATATCAGAATCTGTCAATGCGACCATTGCCTGCCATTATGCCGTTAGATGCTTCGCTTGGTCACAAAGAACTTCGTAAGTGCTCTTGGTTTTTTGAAGTAATGTGTGACTGTGCCTGAGATAACCCTCACAAAGTTGGAAAAATTTGGTATTTGGTTTAATATTGCATTGGATTGGACTGGAAGTGCTGAATAATTTGGTGAAAGCTGCATGTTTTTTTCACAAATAGTAAGAAAGTTACAACTATTTAATATGTACATTGCCAATCAAAAAGTTAAATCTTGCCTAAAATTTAGATGACTAGTTTAAATTAAATAGATTTTTTTGCATGCAGAATTAGTTATTTAGCCTGAAGTTTAACTTAAGACCTTATATATATATATATATACATACATATATATACATATATATATTTGAGTCATATATATTTGGATTATATATTGTGAACCACTGTGGAAATTATGCTCAGAACTATTTGTGACCTATTCTATGCATAAAAGAGCCTTTTGAGTCAATTTCTTCCATATCTATTTTTCCAAGTTTGTAAGGCTTTTCTCAGGCATGATCACATTTCCTTTACTAGTATACTAATTGTATTCCTTTACTGGGTAAAATTTCTAGGAACTGCTATTCCTTGGTCAGACAGTTAGTATAGAAATTACAAAATTCATTTTTTTCAGAATGTAGAATATGATTCAACAGTTGAATATAAACCTGCACAAGTAACATGTTCAAATTCCACATATCTGTAGTAATTGGCAGGCAGAGCATAGAATACATTCATTTTTTAAAGTTGTTAAGTTGACTTTGAAATAAAATAAATAGCTAGAAATAAATTAAAATGGCCATCTGGGTGCCACCTAGCAAACTGATGTATATATGTATCTCCACACCACCTAGTGAACAAGTCTATAAATCACAATCTATGTGATCACCTGAGAAAACCCTGACAAAGTCAGATAAAATCAAAACTGGGTTTGACATTGCACTGGATTGGGTTAAAATTGCTGAATAATTAGATGAAAACTGCATGTTTCAATCACAAATAGTGGAAATTTACAAATTTTTAAAGATATAAGTCTCTTTGCAGCTACTTTTGAGAAATCATGAGTCAAAAGTTATTATAACTATGACCAAACCTGTTGCAGGCATAGGTTTATGAATGTTTATCATTACAGTAAATTGGAGCATATTCTTGCATCTCTGCCATCAACAAAATTTCCATTGAAAAATGACTAAGAAAAAAATTTACATGACTTGGTAGTTTACATAATAATTTAAATTTCTGCATGCAACTTTAAATTAGGGCACCAAAGGGACATGTTAAATTAAGGTTTTTGTTGCAGGCATCGCAATAAAATTGAACATAAACATATTTAGATATCAAACCTTTAAGACACAGTTTGATAGCTAAGACAACAAGGAATATACATGTAAATGTGCAAAGAACTCAATTTTAGCCATTTTATGCCTACTTGCATACTTGCATTTTGAGCGTGTTTTCCACTTCGTGAGGGCTTTCTCAGGCATAGTCAAATATTTCTGAACAACAACAAGCACTTATGAAAGAGAATACTTGAAATTTGATGTGGTAATTTCTTTCTCGTTGACATTTTGTAAATTTAAACTGTTTTTTTCTTAAAACACAGCAACTACCTCTTCTGACTTCAAATATCCAAGCTGTTTAAATCAGCCATCAAGACACAACTCACTTAGCTCTCGATCTCACTTCCCTCACACACCAAGAGTCAATGTGGCCGACATTTCACATACAAATTCAGGTAAATATTGTTTTGTTATTATTTTTCCACACAAATTAGAAATGAATGCTCAAGAATACAAAAATTAAGTTAGAAATATACAGTGAATAGAAATCATTCCTTCTTGCCTGGGATCTGAACCCAGCATCTCTGCAGTAAAAAATTATAACACTGTTTAAGAAATTCAATTTACCATACATACCCAGAATCAGTTGTAAGACAAATTTATGAAATCAGTTTGATTATGGACAAATGAATGTGCTGTTTCTGTCATTACTGATTACAGCGAGAGCTTTGAAGCCGTTTCTGAATTCCAGTTCCCCTAAAGTTACAAGTCCAGCATCTCAGCCACTAATCTCACCTCCTCCGCTTTGTCTCTCATCAAAACTATCAGAAGTGAGTTTGCATTTGTTCGTTTGGGTAGTAAGTGAATGTGTTAACACTGTTTATAAATCTGTGTTCCTGTTTGTTTTCATGTTTGCTTTTAGTATCTTTCTTCAGGAATGCCAGGTGTTGTTAGCCTCAAGGTCTGGCCTCGGACAGTGTGTCTTAATCCTGCTCCAAGTTTTAGAACAGCACATAGATGCATGTGGAATTGGAGATTACTCCAGATGCAACGAGAGGGCATGACTTGCCCATGCTGGGAATTTTTCTATTTTACATGAATTTCTTGTTTCTTGTGCAGAACTTTAATGGCTCAGATGAACTTACAGAAGAAATGGCAAACATTGAGGGACTGATGAAAGACCTCAGCGACATCACTCGACAGCAGTTCTCCTACTAGCGCAACTTCATCCATTTTGCAGGACGTAAAGAGCTGAAGTATGATCTCATTCAAGATTACGTTGCTACCAGTAACCACAGAGAAGCCAAGTAATCGTTCATTACTGTTGACGAGTTTATGCACTGCCCAAAGTGTTGAAGGAAAACTGCATTCCAAGAAGCCTCAGGACAAGTGGAATTTGTCTTCCGGTGGAATGTATTGATCAGATTTGGTGTTGGGTAGGAATTTCAATGTTCGGCATGATGAGCTGCTACCAGGTGATGTATGATTGGTGGAGAGTACTGGGGCAGTCGGTCTGGATCAGCAGAGCTTGTGCAGAATGATTAAAGCATTTGTTGGTGAACTGATTGCTTCCAGCTGCTGATCACCACAGAACTCTCTTGCTATCTTATCCCATGCATAGATTCCTCCTTACAAGGATCATGCAATAATCCCAGATAACTTGTATATACATAATATAATTGATGTGTTAGCACACTAAATGATTTCCTCTGCCAACAAACGCTTCTCTTATGATCTTAGGTAATTAAATTATTGTTGCCTTGTACTCTTCCAACCTATGAGGCAAATTATTGTCAAATGTCATGTGGACAGTACCTTTCTTGATCGCCGCATCTGTGCATCATAGGGCAGTTGTGTTTAGATTCTAAGCAGAAACTGGCAACCTTGAATGCTGATCAAGAAATAAGCAAAAAGAAACTGTGGCATTAATGTTATATAGTTAGACATATGTGTCCTCTTGTGTCTTGTGTGCTTCTTTGTGTTGTTTATTGTTACTTAAATAAGTGTCTGAGAAGAGATTTCTGCTTTTCTTTGTGGCAGGTTTCAGTGTTGCGATATGTCCCTGTCCAACACCAGTGATGTATGTCAATGCTTTGCCTAGTATTGAGAGCGTTGTGAATCATGATGATGTCATCACTGCTGGTGACAGCAAGTTTGCATGTAATAATAGCCATTTTGGCTTTAAAGTTTGTTATAACTTCATTAACTTCATCAGCTGTGATGACTTATGTGGTTCTGTTGGGAGTCATCTAGATCAATGGTAGCCTTAATCATTTGTATTTCACAGATCATTTCTTTGTAACTAGTTCTTTGCAGCCTGCAATTTGCAATATCTTGTTTTTTAGACTCTGTTGCTAATCACAGTGACTACTGACCACTGTTAGGCATTTCTGAGTTTGAAGGGTTTGCTGAGGCAGTTGGGATCCACAACAGAACTGACCACCCAGGTAATGCGTATGAGTCCTGGACTTGGTGATGGGATAAGTCGGACTTGTCCAGGTACTGCGTGGCAACAAGACGGAAGCTCAACCTAATTAATCCTGCCTGTTGTTGTGGGTGACCAGTAGCTTGCAACAACCAGCAGCATCGCCAGCTAAATAGTGGCTACTATGTTGGTACATGTATTGTTCATGCTCTTCACAGCACTGCCAAGCTCCTTGTTTGGAATTCAGACCAGTTCAGTGAAGTCATCCTCGAATGGTGAGCTGGATTGCCATAAAGCTGATTCTTGCTTCTGGCATAATGTATGGTTCAGTGCTGGACGTCCATCGTCAATTCAGCGACATGTACACATCGTTTTAAGTTTATGTGTCTTATATGTTTTCATTGTTTTCTGCCTTTTTGGTCTAACTAAAGGTGTTCATAGGGATTGATGTGTCCCTGGCAATGTGGGACTGGGAGAAGTTAATTTCTCCCAATCCTTCATTACTAGGAGCACCACCTACCAAACGACAAAAATGCAACTCAGTTAAACGGACACTGCATCACTGCAGCTTAGAGATTTGTCACCATAAACACCACAAGATTCTATAATATTCTTGGGACCCCTTAATTGCAGCTTTAAAAAGAGGTAACTTAATGGGACCAGGACAGCAACTTTGTGGTGACTGAGCAGATTGTGGCAGGTTTCAGTGTTGCGACTGACAGAGAAGAACGAGGTGTAGCTCTGATCCATGGAAAATATAACAAACTCTTCACAATGAATGAGGGGCAGAAGCAAGCAATAAGTTACTTCAGGTGGTGTCCAATCATTGGAAGCAGTACCCAGATGCCAACAAGAAATGGTCACTAAATTGTGAAGCTGAGAAACTGAAAGCAAAACTGAAACTCTGCACTAATAAAACAGCTGTGTAAAGTGCATGCCTATCAGTGGTACAAAATTATCCCTGAAGGGTATGCATTTAAGGCAACTTTTTCAAGTGTCTAACCTGCAACCTGACAGCTTATTACTTTTCCAGTGTTTAACCTGTTAACACTGATAACAGCCTATCAATTTTCTATAACAAAAGCAACCATCTGAAGACTGTGAGGTACACAAAAGATACACTTCACCCAACCACAAACTCAGGCACTACAAAAAGTGTCACAGTTTACAAGGCAAACACTTCAGCATTTGAACTCAAATCATAATCATAATCCCGAGATTTCTACCGGCCCAGTGAAAGCCACGTCATGGGGACCAACTTACTCACAGGCGCTCAGTAAAAACAAAATCGATAGGCAAAGTGGTTCCGTTCCAGGTAAAGATCCAAAAGTCAGGCAGAGAGACAGCACGTGGGTGATGTTTGGATTTGGTGCAGAATGAGAGATAAGAGGAAGAAGGGATATCAGGATAGGATCTGTGAAAGAGGAATGTTTTCTGTTTTGAGTGAAAAGTTGATGCAAAAATTGCAAGTGGTGGAGCATATAGACTATAAGTTTGTATTATGGGTCAGATAACTGTAGCAGTTCTGGGGGGAGTTTATTCCAGAGTCGTGGGGCAGTGTTGCCCCAAATTTTACATGAAACATCAAAAACTTTAGAAATGGCCTGCTCAGCTCTATGTATCTTAAAGTTAACTATGCTCACAACAGTTGCATGCAGGCTCATGCAAAAATACATGTTCAAACAGGCATATTTATGCTAAACAATAATAAAAATATGCATATTTGAAACAGAAGTGTATTACTAAGAGTAACAAATAAAGAGCAGAATCCAGCTATTCCTGCTTTGCTAGAGATAGCAGCAGAATAGCTTACCAGCTGAAATGCCTGCTCATGCAATCAGCACTGTCATTCAGTCATGGTGGCATTTCGTGTTCCGTATAATCATGTTAATTGGTTTGTCTATATGTATCTCACGTTCAATTACTTGTTTAAATTTTCTGCTCCATTATGTTCTGTTCAGAGTTTTCATCACAGTTATACAGAACTACTGAAAGTCAAATTTTTGTTTTTAGTTGCAACCAACAGCTATTTATGGTTTACCTTCATAAAGTAATTTCAGTAGGCAATCAAAAATTTCCGAACATCTAACAAAATTTAATTTAGAAGTTTTACGGTAGTACAGTTTAGTTTAGTGCAGCATGTATTTACAGATTTTGCTCAAATTTAGCTTTAGCACTTACAATGTTGTTCCCAAATTTGATAATAAAATGCATCAGTCAAGCTCTGTGTGATTCAGATACGCTGCTAGAAGATATCCATAAACTTTTAAAAGCACAAAAAGCGCAACCAGGGCATGTCCCGGCCTCCTGCTCCTCCTCCTCCTACGAAAGATCTTTGCCCTTCGGCCTGCCGCACTTTGGAAACCGGGCCGACGTCCCAACTGTATGTCCTCAGCCAACATTGATTGGGGCATTTTCATTTTCACTGCTTATCATTGGCATAATATAAACTGTTTATCATTGACATAATATAAACATTCTGACAGGGTGAGCTGTCGTGAAGTCATTTTCCATGAAATTCTGCATTTCCCCGAAATGTTGCTCCCCAAAGCTTCCTAGTCGAAAACACGAAGCATGCCGCTTCGCGACCTTTAGCTTACGACATTATAGCCAACATTTCGATCCCAAACCAAAATTTCGCGAAAATGTAATCGTAATCCCGAGATTTCTACTGCACCCAAAGAAAGCCACGTCACGGGGACCAGCTTATTAACAGGCAATCCAGCACTGAGAAATAGTTGACCTGACCGCCGTTTTGGCCTCTCTCGAAACATTATCAGAAAACTTTTATCTTAACTGAATTGTCAAAATAAAATAACCTCCCTGCCCTGCTGCCAATGCAATTAAATAAACTCATTAGCAAACATTATTAGGCCAGAAATCGTTTTTCAAAAACTGGCGATACAAGTTTAGCTCTTCTGCCAGTTTCACACTGTCCAGCTCCTCCCTCCATTCACTTCTGAAAAGCTTACGATAACCACTAATTACTTTCCATTATGACAACATTTTAGCCTAACTGTACAAAGAAACAAAACTTTTCTGCTTTCGTTTTTTATGAGTAGATGACCCAACGGTTCGCTGAATTCGTGTAATATGTCGTCTATGGTTGAGATGATAAAGCCATAATAAAAACAAGAGTTCTAAATTCTTTAAGATAAAAACTGACGTTATTTATAATCTTGTAAGTGATTTAGGTCTTATCGAATGGCCCTAAACTTGACCTTTGATTTTTTTGCTTTGGATCTAATCGTGAAATTATGTAGGCCTAGAGCTCGATGTGATGTTTGAATATTGGGAAAACCCAGTTTTCAGATGTCAGCTGATGTATAGGCCTACTTGGTTACGAGCGATTAGGCCATTAAGGGTGCTTAAATCAGACTGTGGTTTCGCAAGAAGCCTGAACAGGGAGTCCGAGGTTAGTCAATTCAATACCTACTGTTCAAAGCAAAATTTTTGTTGGGCATGTCGCCATAACTCGTTCATATCATGAATTACAGTACTGCAAAGTAAAAGGCCAAAACACGTAAGTAGTTTTAAGTAAAAGTAAATGTAACGAAGTACTGAAGTAAAACTGAAAGTATACAAACAAGAGTAGTTGAGTAAAATGTAAAAAAATTTGCCAAATAATATTGTAGAGTAAAAAGTTAAAGTTACCCAGTTTATGTGTGCGCAGGCGCGCGCGTGTATGACCGTATCAGAGAAACCCCTTACAAAGTCGGAAAAGTTAATTTTCGAGAAATGCGCTCAGGAAGCAAGTAAAATAAAATCAGTTTAAATTAATTTTTTTACATATTTATATTCCTTGTCTTAGCTATCAAGCTTTAAGTTCTTATGTAGAGTTTTCATGCTGTAATTACTTTTATTTTCAATTTTGTTATGAACAAAGCTTAATTTAACATGTCCACTTATGTTCTGATTAGAAGTTGCATGCACTGAGCAGTATACAAATGACCAACCCATGTAAGTATTCCTCTTAATTAGTTTCTTATGGAGATTTCATTGATAGCCGCCTCAGAGGTGTGCAAGTGCACTCCAGTTTCTTAGGCTATACTGATAAACATACACAACCCCTAGGCACAGCGACTTAGTTTGGTCATAGTTATGGTAAACTTTAACTTGCAATTCTGAAAAGTAGCCATGAAGAGTCCTGCATCTTTAAAAATTGTAATTATTTACTGTAATTTGTGATAAAAGCATTCAGTTTTCACCTACATGTAATTATTCAGCAATGCCAACCCAATTCAGTGCTATATCAAACCCAGCACAGCTTCAATGGAAAGGGTTTTGTGGCTGGCAGATTGGAATGGAAGGTACAGGTTTTGGGATGAAAGATGATTATTCAGATAACTGGCAACTACTACCGGTATTTCCAGGATTTTGGACATATAATTGTGAGTAGAGATGGGGTGATAGTTTGATTGATTATCAGGAGGGTTGGATGGATTTTGAGAAGAACTATGGCATGAGTGAAACTGGCGGAAAAGCAGCCTTCAGCAAGAGAAAGGTTGACTATGGATGAAGCCCAAGACATCAAAGCATTTTTAAAAAAGAACACATTGTTTATCAGGGGATGCGAAAATGAGATTTCAAATCTTAGTGAAGGCTGGAATGTTGGAAAAGCTGAATTGGGTACCTGGGCTGTATTTTGCCAAAATTTGACACCCCTTATGCCCTAATTAATTAATGACCCCATGTGAGGGACAGCCGATCCACCAAATGAATGGAAGTAAACCGGTAAAGCTTGTGCTTCTTCTGGCTTGAACCCAAAAGAAGGAATTCGTGAATTTTCAGTGTCATGCTACCATTGTAGCAATGCTCTGGTGTTTTGCCCTCTTTCCCTGTAGAAATGATGACCCCATTTGCTCTATGTGTGAGTGATTTTGCGTTTGATGAAACACCATAAATATTCCTGTTACTTTACCACTGCAGATCACACGTTCAAGTAGAAATTATAATGCAGTTTTTGTAATGAACCCATAAGCTTAAGCTGTAACAAAGTACTGAAAATACCACATAAGTGAATTATTAATTACCTTGTTAAAAATAAAAGTATTTCAACTCTTTAATACTATGTTATTTTGCAAGTAGAAGTACTAAAACTTTTACTTAAGTACAGTAATGCATTACTTTTACTTTGCTGCTGTTAAGCACTGATAAATAATTACATGTAAATAATGTTTTCTTTTTCACTAGGACATTTGGAATTCGTATGTAGTCTGCTCAGTGCTCGTAACACAAGAACACAAGACAAATGGCATACATAACGTATGAACTCATCATGCAAATAGCTGAGACCGACCCAAATTTGAAGAAAACTTTCCAAGGTCAGTGCAGACATGTCTGTTGGCAATCTTCTGAAGTTGTCAATCAGTCGGGTTTCGAACTATCAAATTGTCCAATCTGTACCACAGCGTTAATTTGAGAAAAGACACTGTCTTTGATTTTTGTGTGTATAATTGATTAACTGAAAAGTTCAATGACCACAGTACTTCAACGTCAACATGCAGTTTTCTAAACACATGATTCTATCAACGACATTTGTAAAGCAAACTATCAGTTGAGCACATTAAAATCCACTACCACAAAATTCCTGCACTTTCCCCAACAATGCTTTATCGCAATGCAACCAGCATTTCCGTGATAGCACCCCATGTGATTAATTGTGCTCCAGCCGACGTCACGCCAACCCATTGCACGTGGTCAGTGTGCGCACCCAGTATGTGCGTCAATGCGTGCACAAACTACTCAACGACCCGATGGCTTGACGATGTGACATCTTGGAAAATTCCATGGCCCACTCACCAGCCAATCTTGAACAAGTCAACAACCCAGTGATATGTCGATGTGATGTCGTGGAAAGTTTCAGTACAAATGCGTGCTTAAAACTTGCTTACTCAATAGCAGAATATTATATTCACAATGTCATCTTTGTGTTTTATGAACTTTGGACTTAATTTTTCAGTTGAGGTTTTTAAATATCAATAATGAAAGATACTTCAGTAGATTCATGTTAATAGCCTTGTGCTTTTCTCTGGTGTGAATTGGCTGTCAGTCCTGCATTGGAGCAGAGTTTTGATACTGTCAAGGATCATGTGGGATAATGGGTTATGCCATCTGGTTAGTATATTCCAACTCTCTGTCAGAAGACAAAAACACAAAATACGTACTAGCCGTTATGAATGTATTACATGGAAACATAAAATAGTGCATATTATTAATTAAAAGACAATGTTCATTCTACATATAGTTAAATCTAGACCTAAAGACCACTCCTTTCCCTCAGATCTTGAAACAGCCAAAGAACTCACAGAACTGTTTAGAAAGTCAGGTCAGTTCTTTGGTTGCCTCTTTCATGGGGAGACCTTCAAGAAGCAGAAATTGCAAGGCAAAAGCCCACAAAGGTTGGTAGGTGGCAGACTGTCTACCTTTCACCTCTCTGGTCATGCCTACTGGATGTCTGTGCAGATATCAAAGAGCATGTTTTGTCTTAAAAGGAGTCAGCAGAGTGTGGCCTGGCACATGATATTTGTTAGTGGAAACAAGGTGAACTCAGAGAGGCTACAATGTAGGGAATTGCAGTGATCAAGTCTGGTCCAAACACAAATGTACGTAAGTTTCCAGTTGCACTGCATCCAGACTAAAGCAAAGCTGTTAAAACCTGCAGAGGGAAAGCATGCTCAAAAAGTCACAAGTTAAATTGTTTGTTTACCATTTTGTTATCAGTTTAACTAAATATTCCTGAAATTATTCTTGGGCAGCGTTCTGTCTAAGCTGTGCTCACACGTGTTGTGGACTCTGTCCACAAACCTCAAATGTGATCCTGATAAATCTGAGCTCTTCTGGGTTTTTTGTCTTTTAAGCTTCTAAAATCTTCTGACTCCTTGCTGTCTGATTCTTATTGCCTCATCCTCTGAGTCGTGCACTTATTAACAGTTTTTGTTTTACCTCAGAAGGCTTCAACAGCCTTGGTAAAACTTACCTGAAACATTCTTATGCTATAGTTATTTATATCTTTGAGTGAATTTGTGTTCAACTTTGTTCCCAGGTGTTACACATCAGATAGTATATGGAGCTGCTGGTACAGCCATTGGTGGATTATGTGGCGGACCAGCTGGCGCTTTGCTTGGCGGAATTGCAGGTAATTAAAATTTAATTTAGTTTTATTAATTTCAACTATATTAAGTCCCTAAATCTCAGTCTGAGGCAAAGCCCAGAGTTAAATAGGTGTTGACAAGAAATTAAAAAATTAGCGATAATGATTTAAAGACTGCTTGTTTAATAGTTGCGTAACATATCCTGCAGACAGGTCGAAACATTTGCTGCATGAATGTGCTTTTATCTAGCAAGATGTGGCAGCCTTAATGTAGCTGTAACCAGACCAAGATATCAATCAATGTTGTACTGTTTTTTTGTAACTAGTTCCTTTTCTTTTTCTTGTTCTTCTCCTCATCCTAACCCTCAAGTCCATGGGCTCGCTGCGATTGATGTCCACTGAAGATTTAATCACTTCCCTTCAAACCTTCCAGTCATGTGCCACTAGAGTCAAATCAAGAAATAAATGGACACAAATAATCTGATCAGAAGCAAAATAGATCAAAGCATCAGTGGATTAAGAAGGTGCATGTTGACCCGTTTGCTTTTATGATTTCAAGTTTATGGGCAATGTACCTGCCTGACATACCTGCGTGCTCGTCTGACCCTCCTCTTTATTCAGACGGGATTGGTTTAGGTAACCCAAGACATGGGTTTATTTTATGTTGGCTAACTGTGTTTTGGGTTCCTGTTGAGCCTAACCACCTTTTAACAGCCATGTTTCTTGGGCCCCAGCTGGCCCCCACTTTCCACCAGCAGCACAATGTGGGCCAGCTGTAGACCCAATGAACATGGCTGTCTGGGTTGCATAATGCCCTAGGTGGTACTTCACCAGGCATTCCATTACTTTGTTATTCACCCCTTCACCACAATGAGGTGCATGAGGTGTGAGTTGGTCTTTGAAGGGACCGTAACAAGATGCTGATTGAAAAGCATTTCAGATTTAGGAACAGACTCTTAGGCCGAGTTTGGGAAAAACGATGACAAGTAATTTTATTTCTGTGTTTCAGGAAGTGCCATAGGGTATTGGACTGTGAATGACTATGAGTCAGTGATCACAGTTTTGAAGAAAATGAATGATGCTGACAGACAGCGCTTTGTGAGAGAAGTTGTCAGCCTGGTTGGATCTTCAGTTCCAGATGCTCTGCGGAACTTTGTGCAGACAGAAGCCAATCGAAAGCTACTGCTAGATGTCTTTAAGAAGTTTTGCTGAATTTGAAGCACAGCCTACTTCAATTGACTTCAGCAGTTGTGGTTGCCGATGTAATGAAGAAATTTGCCCAATGTTGTTTAGAGTGTCTGACGTGTTGCATCAGATACTGTAGCTTCGTAATTTTATAAACTGTTATGAAGCTGGTAAACTCAGGGCAATCTTGCATAATCAGTCACTACACTTCAGTCTTTTATTCTACCAGTAATTGTCCTTCACGTTTGTCCTCATTGGATCATGTCCAAACAGTTGGTTTCCTTGCATGACTTTGGTTGTCTTTTGACTGTTTGGTACTAGTCAGAGGCTGTCCAGTTGTTGGATATTGATGTATGTGCTTGATCGAGGAGATCCTTCAACCCAATGAACTTTCCTTTGGTAACAGTTTTGTTTGTAAATGGTGTGTCATAAAATCAGCAATTACTTTACCTTGCCTTACCTGACCTCCTTAATTGGAATCCAGTTTGGGTGTTATTGGTGAGGTTTTAGTTGTTCAGTTTTTGGCTGTCCTTGTTACAATGTTGGTTACGTGTAGCCCTTTTTTGTTGTTTTCTGTGATATTTGTTGTGCTCTATTTGTTGGTAGTAATAATAGAGGAACTTGTAAACTGTGTTGAATGCACTAGTAGCAGCACTGTAAACTGAAATTTTCTATTTTTATAAATGTGCCTTAAAAACTGAAATCTTGCTATTTTCATTTATTGGCTACATTTTTATAATAAACTCTTAGTTTCCAGTGCACTGGTTATTTAGGAATTTTGGAATCATCATTGTACTGAAAGAGGAGTCTGCTTGCGAGTCCTGCGCATCAAGGGTCGCTGGCGAACTCAAGTCTCTTTTCAGGATATGGTGGCGAGCGGTGCTATTGATCCGAGTCTTTATCTTCGGGGGACTTTAGGCCTTTAACAGCATGCGGGTCCGTGAATGGATCAGTCCGACCGTACAGAGATGTAACCACAATTACTTCTTTCACACGTATATTACAACTATGTACACCGTTTATACAGCAAATTCAGCAAAATCAGAGTCTATGATTCGCATCGGCCTATTAGTCTAGCGAGGTCTGTTTAAGAGATACAGGTTTATTATTTTTCTTCTGTTCTCCGGAACCTAACGCCTCTTTCGACCGTTGTTTAGCGAATGCCTTCTTCGCTTCGCACCCTTCCTTAACTTTCCCCTTCGTCTGTCAATCATCCAAATTCTCCCTTTCGCCATCCGATCAGCGTCCCTCTGTTCCGCCTGTCTCTCTCTCTCTCTCTTCCTCTCTCGCTCTCTCTCTCGTTTACTTCCACCTGTCAATCACGGGTGTCCTATCCGCGTCTCGTTAATGACATCCTTGGCTAACCGTTCCCCAGTGTTCCGTACGAATTAATTACACAAACACAATAGCTAAATTATCCGACATAATACAATCTACAATATGCAAAACCCTAAAATCCTCATTGTTTTTACAACGTTTCACTACAATCATGTCTTTCATTTATGTTGATTTTTTTAAAGGAAATAAGCCTATGTGTTGGTCTGATGGATTTCTTAACTTGGATTCAACATAGACTACAGGTCTTATGACTGTTAAATTTTGGAAAACGAGTATACCATGTTTGCTCCAAGTGTCGTGGAATTTGACTGTGGTCCAGTTGTTGACTCACATGCCCCCACAGTTTTCTAATCTAACCTAATCTAGTGACTTCTGTGGTGCTGTTATCATAATGCATAAAGCATCAGTTAATGGTCACTTCAAGTGAAATTGCAGTCAAATCATAATCTGTTACAAAAGCCAGGTTGAACTCCAATAAGTCAGAGAAACAAGAAGTCAAGCTGTGGTGGATAAACGACATGAAACAGATGAGTTTTACGTTTACTTCTGAATGACATGAAGGAACTGACAGAATGCACAGAACTAGGCAGTGAATTCCAAAGCCTTGGACCAGCCATTACGAATGCCTGGGAGCCTAACACCGTACTGGTGCCAGGCACATCAAGAGTCAAGAATATCTGCTGATTGAGTGCAATATTTGCTGGCATAAGGGTTAAGCAAGGAATGGAGACAGATCAGAAGATTGAAATGCAGTGCCTTGTGAACTAGAGGACAGCTTTTAAAATTGAATTCTTTGCTTGATGGGCAACCAGTTTATGAGTGCAGAATGCAGCATTAGTGTAATATGGTGATATTTAGGAATTTTTTATGGTTCTGGCCAGACAATCTGAACTATTTGTAGTTTGTGCAAATCTATTTTAGCAATGCCAGTGTGAAGTGAGTTGCAGCAGTCGTGATAACAAGACCTTAGAGTAGTTGCTAATGAAACTAAAACAGTTTGAGGTATGTGAGATCTGATTGTACAAATATCACGTACATGAAAATGAACTGATTTGCATTCAGTTTTAAATAGGCAGAAAAAGACATGGAGTCAGAAGTTATTCCTACACTGCATAGACATTTGGAATCACCCACAGTCAGTTCACATAACTGAAGAAACACCAGCCAATAAAAGTTATGGAGTTATCGACTACTGCCTAAAAAGAAGAATTAAGTCTTAGAAGAACTGAGAGGCTTGTTACTTGCCATCCATGAATGAACAACAAAAAGAGATGCAAGTAATTGGTGAGCTGAATTAAATGAGAAATTGTAGAATGAAAGAAATATAACTGGGTATCATCAGCATACGGATGGCATTCTAGAGAGCTTTCAGTCAGTATTGAACTGAGTGGTATAAACAGAAGCAGGCCCAGCACAGAACCCTGTAGGACAACACAGTTCAAGACAGTTGGCATCAGAATTGTGCACCAGTGTTAATACATGCATTAAGTATAGGAAATAGGTTATTACCCTGTGTAATGCCAAACCTCTTAACAGAATGATTTAAAGTGAAAGTATTGATTATGTTGATGAGATCTCTGCCCAGTAAAAGGATGGATGTAACCAGATTACCAGTGGCAATGCCAAGTACATGCTCAGTGATATCTCCATCAGTCTGTGTGTCATAAGTATTGAAATTATTAGCAAACAGACATTTGAAGAAATTCCTTCAAACCAGATGAAACAAAATTTCGCGCAACGATGTCCCAAAAAATTTGTTTCTCTTTCCGTTCGCCAGCTGTCAGCCTTAGCAACCATTTGATGACAGCTTCGCCGAGACGACTGCGATTTTAATCATAACGACAGTGCGATATTTATTAATTAGAATCCATAAATTCCATAAGGAAGTCTAACTGGGATCCTGTATTCATCCTCAGTTTTAAAGATTACCGAATAATACCACGAGGGCTACATAATGCCGGCTGACTGCTAGGCAACGGTCTCGGCCCCATGGCGAACAATAGTCGATGATCGTATTCAAATCTCTTCGATCTGTTTCATGAACCAGGCGCACGTGGTGCTCATGGAAACCAGGGCCCTATCGCAACGACCCGGAAGTGAAATCATTACCACCTGCGCGCACTTGGATAAATTAGTTCGTAACACATTTTTAATAAACTTCAAAAATAAGTATTTTGTTTTCAATTTTATATGCCACATTAAATTTTATATATGGTAATTTAACACATAGTTTCATATTAGACAAATAAAAAGTATATGCTGTGGTTGACAGGAACGATGATTGCGCCGGATGATTAGTCCTTAGTGACCGAACTATATTCATGGTCGATATAATGATGACAAAGATCAGTTTTGGTCTCAGTTTGTCATTTGCGATTTGAGAATACCGATTGTGCTTATATTCAGAGTTGTAGATTTTCACGATCAGAAATGTTCAAGAACACGTTCCAAAGCGGATTTTTATCGATACTTTACAGTATCGGAAGCAAACCTTTACAGATTTGGGACAAGAAAGTAAGTACCGTCACGCGGAGTTTAACTTGAAATCGCAAAGCATAGTAAAAACGAAGTGCTACAAGTTATTGCATTTATTTATTGGTGATTAATTTCGGCGACCATATTTTCTGCTCCGTACTTTTGTGTACTGTATTAAATTTTGCGATTGATGCGTGGCTATTCTATCCGAAATCCCTGTCTTCCTCTTATCCCTCTTTCCGCTCCAATCCCAAACATGTCTGTCAAGTTCCCAAACATCACCTACCGTAGTTGCCACGCTGTCTCTCTGCCTGACTCTTGGATCTTGACTTGGAATCGAACACTTTTGCCTATCGATTTTGTTTTGACTGAGCGCCTGTGAATAAGCAGGTCCCGTGACGTGGCTTTCGTTGGACGCTGTAGAAAACTCGGGATTACGATTACGATTATTCCTAAGACCCAGTATGGCCCGACGTTAAATGACGGATATGCCGAAAAGTATTTGGCCGGGCTGAACTGAACTTCGGGGCATCATAAAAATCAGAACGTACTGGTGCATGCACAAGCCTACGATCTAATTTTCGGTGGAAGCAAATATTAAAAGAACAAACTATGAGTGAAAATCTGACGACTCTTAGGGTAAAAGATTAAATGAATGTGGGACACTAAAACAATAAAGTACCACTGTAATGGTTTTGATATCTGCTTTAACTGTGAATTTTGATGGTTGCAATTACCTCTTCAAACTTTGCTTACAGGTCCGAAATGGTCACATCAAGCGTATCACAGATAATGATATCCAGTCACTGGTGTTAGAAATTGTAGGAACAAATGTCAGGTAAGATATTAAATTTCAAAGTAAACCAATGTTAAGGCTAAGTGTCAGTTATCAATTTCTAAATGAGAGAGAAACAAAGATTGAGTGGCTGATTAATGGAAGTGGTTTACTAATTTACCAAAAAAGGTATACAAGCATAATGCAGTGATAATATAAGTTGCAAAATTTCCTATTCCTTTCGTCAAAGGGACAATCCTAACTGGTCAACAGACCCACTCACTACCTTTGCATGTTTCAGATGACAATATGATTTTAGTTACATTTTTAAGAAAATGTTATGGTCTTTGTTAAACTTTAAAATAAACATTTTGTTTTTCTAGGTTTGGTTTAAGTATAAGTTTTAAATTGAAGAATGTTGGTTTATTTGTATATACAGTATTTTGCGAAAATTTATTTTCTAGCACAACATTTATCACTTGCCCAGCTGATCCAAAAAAGACACTTGGTATCAAGCTGCCATTTCTTGTCATGATCATCAAGAACCTGAAGAAATATTTCACCTTTGAAGTGCAGGTATATATGACAGCTGTTTCTTTTGAGTTTGGTCTTTCTGATAATCCCTGGATGTCTGTGAATTCACTTGCGTGGGTGTGGATTTTATTTCCACTCTGTGTGCTGGCCTGGATCATTACATTTATAAGCCTCTCATGTTACTCTTCTGATCATGACAGTGTGGTTTGAAAAATCAGAAGGGGGAGCAGTGGTGAAGGACTTCATCCAGTAAAATAAGCAGGGTTTAGTCTATGCATGTTTAATCGCTTTATAAAATATGTACTGATGCTGTTTATATGTCATATTTCACGAGAAAATGATGAAGACTTGTTAAGTAAGGCAGCTGCAAGGTAATGCGGAAGCTTTTCAATGGTTTGGTTTTGAACCTAAAAGATTATGTGGAAATGAAGTGCGACAGTTCAACAAGCGAACATCTGTTAGCACAACTCTGCATTAATTGATAAGGAATTGTCAGAGACATCTCTTGACTTTTGGGATTTGAACTCAGGATGCAGTGGTGAAAGACTTTCACATTTCCATATGACTGCTGGGTGATTCCATATGTATAATAATAATAATTATTATTAATTTCAGATGTTAGTTTATGTGTAATCTTAAAATGAAGTGTGGGTTAATCATGTGTGCAATGTTATAAAAAGTAGAAATTGGTTTGAATGGATTTGTTTGAAAAGAATAGAACAGATATTAGTAGAGAAAAATTCCATACTGTGACCGATCAGAAATATTTATTACCTCAGGTGCTGGACGACAAGAATGTGCGACGACGCTTCAGAGCAAGCAATTACCAGAGCACGACGCGAGTAAAGCCTTTTATCTGCACAATGCCAATGAGATTGGATGACGGATGGAACCAGATTCAGTTCAACCTCTCTGACTTCACGAGGCGTGCTTATGGTACAAATTACATCGAGACACTCAGAGTTCAGGTAAGAAAATGTTCACTGAAAACTACCTACACATGGTCACCAAAGTTAAACATATGTGCGGTGGTGCCAGTGTATGCACTGGGGGATAAATACTGGTGATGGTAACAAAATAAGTAAAACATGGCCTACCAAGGTACCTAACTAAAAAATGCTGGCTTGATTCTTTAAGGCATTTAAGTCATACTATAATTTATTACCTAACTAAAAAATGCTGGCTTGATTCTTTAAGGCATTTAAATCATACTATAATTTTTTTAATCGGTGTAAAAACCTTATTCTATGCAAGTTGCAAAGGTAAATCAACTTTCTTAAAAAGTGAGGCATAGTACATGCATGGAATAACTTGGCTATTACTTTGCACTTTCTTAAATTGATTTTCTATGTTTATTAACAAAGCGAAATGAATTTTTGCGTCTTGCAGATCCATGCAAACTGCCGCATACGTCGTGTTTACTTTTCGGATCGTCTTTATTCTGAAGAGGAACTTCCGGCTGAATTCAAGCTATATCTTCCTGTCCAAGGAAAGAAATGAAACTGACTCATTTTAGAAACTGGTTGCAATTATATCCATGGACTTGTACATAAATGAAATTAAACTTCAATTTTCTGTTCTGTTTGTCATTTAATTTGTTATGTATGTGTATTATAGTATTGTCCTGCTGCTTTATTCACTGAGATGATCTTGTGACCTATGTGTACCTTATTTTATATTTCCTTGGGGATTAAAATGTTCCAATACTACCACACTTACAACTTTAAGGGCAAAGCAGAGTGGTTGGAATGTGCTTGTTAAACCTTCTGTAGCTTTAAAAATTTTTGTGAAGTCCCTAAACCTATGGGACAAACATTTCTTGTAGCTTCATAATCAGGAGCTTACTAAGATATATACATAAGTTTGGATTTTTGAACAGACGTGTTTTGGTAGACTTGTGTTGCTTTACACCTCCCATTTTGCTTTTAGAAGAAGCTTTTAAAGTTTGAACTTTCCAAAAACATATTTTTCATTTACTGGTACATTGGTCTCTCTGTCAGTTGCCAAAGATGTTTCAAATATAAAGTCTTATTCCTTAGCTGGTTGCACCCTTTTCTCTCTCGGGAAACTCTGTGTTCCACAAGTTAATCAGTCTGTTCCATTGTCCTGAACTTTTGCAACTGCACGGTTTAAGATGATCAGCTGGTTGTTTGGGAATTGGTTTTGTATTAACACGAATAGAGATCAGTAATGGTTCTGTGCCATTGTTCTTTCAACAATTGAAAATCTAGTTTAAATCATGGTTTATTTAGGACCATCTCCTAGTTTTCTTCAAGTGGTATTTGTTTAAAATTGTTGACTTTTTCATGGCATAAGTTACTCAAGCTGTAATTTATTGCTGTTAAGTGTTGATGTGTCATGTAAGACAAACTGGCATTTCTTTATTATGTTGTTAGTAAAAATAATCATATTAATTGTTAGTGAACTTTATGATGCAAATAATGATAATATAAAAACAGCAGTTTTGCAGAAGACTTGCCATAAAGTTAGGCTGCAACTGTGATCAATGTTATTTGAAATTGAAATTTCGATAATAAATGCCCGTTTACCCAGAAAGTTGAGTTTTTAACTGAATTACACCTTATCTTTCATATGGTTAATCCTGTTTAAATTGAGCAACTGGTTAAAAATTTGGCAAGCAACACAGAGTTTAAATTCCTCTGCCAGAATTTTTAGAAAATTTCACAGTTTAAAATATAAAGTGACTATCATGAATCTGGATTAATTTTCCCATATTTTTTGTGTAGCTTGGTGACGAATTGCCAGTTTCAAATGACAAGCCAACCTATAGTAGCCGAATGTATATCCAAGAACAGTTAGTTTTATGAAATTTTGATGGGGGTCAAATTTAGGAAGTGAAACTGATTATAAATAAAATTTCTGACAGAATTTCACTTGTTTTGGAGGAGGATGTTTATGAATGAGTGCCTCACAACTATGTTAGTGGTAATTGGGGTGGAAAAAACCTACTTTTGGAAAAGAAAAAAATTTACATTTTTAGGTTTTATTATTTCCACCAGATGATGTATTCTACGAGTTCAGTGCTGTGCTGCAGCATGATTTGCCTAAACATTGCAATCGCAACGATATCGATCACAATTTGCTTTTCAACCAAAAATACAGAAGCAAAGATCAGGTTTTATTTTTTCGTTTCTACCAAACAACTATAATCCTGAAAACCTAATTTTGGACTTTCAGAGGTTATTAGGTTTTTAAAAAATGAATACTACTTGCATCTTGTCGTTTGACATCTCCTTTCACAGTTTATACGAAGCACTGATTCTACTTCTGGAACAACCTTCCACTTTAAATTTGAACTGCTACATTAGAAAAAGCTAAAAAATATTTACAATTTATCTTAATCACACTCTTTAGATCTTTCAGATGCCATGTTTCAATGAGATATTCTTAAAAGCAGGGGCTTACGGAATTGAATTTGTGCCAGATGGGAATTGAAGCAATGTTCCTTAAAGAAGGGAAATTGGCAAGTGACAGGTAAGAAGTAAAAGGAAATGGCAAGTTTCTAGCAAAAACTTGAAAGATCTTGAGAAAACAAAAAGTTCTTATCATCCAAAGTTCTGAACACCACCACTTCTAAAATGATACTTTATGGTTCATTGGCACAAAGCACAATTTATACAAAGATAACACGTTACATTCAGATACAAGTCACATCAGATTAGATACAGTTAAAGGACTTTAAAAACTCTGTTCATCGTATACAGAAAAGGCCCAATTAGAATGATGTTACAAAACAAGCACTTGAAAACTGATGGGCAGTTGGTCAAATTGATGGACAGATGGTCACAAAAAATATACTTCTGAAAGTAGCTTATACAGTAAAAACTAGTTTGAAAGTTTAGGAAAATGATTGTTAAATAAGTTTTAGTAAACACATTAACTGCATGACATTTACTTGAAAAACTGCTTTGTTTCACTATTACTTTCTGATGCAATGAAACTGCTTTTAAGGCAGTTACACAAATAATTGAACTCCCTTCTTGGTAGTTAAACCAACTGTCAACTACTGCAGGGAATAGCAGTGCTGGCCACATATTTACACTACCATCGAAGTAGTTTAAACAACATTTCAGCATGGTTACCATATACAGCTGTTTTAAAAAGAAACTTTCTATAAATAAATTAAACTTCTTTCTACATGTTTCAACTATATGCAGTATTACCTGCTCATTACAAAAGCTACATGGACATAAAACATTTGCTTTTCTTTACGCAACAAATTTACTTTCACATCCCCAGACCACAAATCATAGCAGCAGTAAAACTTACACAAGGTCATCAGGTCAAAAAAGGTTAAAACAAAATCTTTCATTTATACTAACTTCTCAGTAAGTTATTTTCTTGTGCAATTTCCACAAACGATCAAACAATAATTTGATGCAGTTTCACAAAAGCAAAACTCATAAAACATTCTTTATTATAAATTGTAAATTTGTTACAAGAATATTTCTACATTCAATTAAAAAGGATTGTCTGTAGCAGATTTCATATTCTAGAAATATTTAAGTAAAATTATTTAAAATGCAGAACATCACCAACTATGCAGTTTTATCTAGAGCAAAGCATTTGACTGAGATTTTTCATCTCATTTGCACAGAACTTTGCCAACAGAAATGATCATGGAATGATCTTGGAAAGCTGTGAACCTGCATCCCAACATGCACCTACATCAGTCTGGTTTGAAATAAATCTTACTCAAGCTTTCATGCAAGGTTAAATCTACAACATTTTTATATAAGATTTATTGCCTTTGCCACCTAATAAACACTGTAAAACAAAACAAAAACATGCTTCATGTAATATTTTCAATGATAAACCCTAATCTGTCATACGTGGGGTCAACCAGTCCACAAAATCAAAGAACCAATTCACGCTTAATAAACTAAACTTTTGTAAACAGACCAAGTAAAGTTAAAAAACCAAAAATTGCAACACATTTTAGATCTAAATTTCAGTATCTTTATACACTGCACAATCCAGTTTTGTAGCACATTTCCTTACATCACAGAGGAGTTAAGGCATTGGTAAGTTAACTACAGTATTGGCTGATACGCATCAAATTTGTATACATCTAATTGAATAGAATTTATATTTAACTGGCAACATGACCAAAAACTTTAAATTTAATTTAAGTTGGAGACATCCTGAAAAGGTTCAAATCTTACCCAGATCACAGAATAAAATCTTAAAACACAGCAGTCTATCAAGGAAAGGTAACTTTTCTGAAGTCTTTTGGATAAAGACAGCAGCGATCTTAGACTAATGATCTGGAAGCAGCAAAACACCTGAACACAGCAGAATTATTGAAAGCTCTAAATCATAAACACATATTAGCACCTTGTTTAAAATCAAATACTAAAATTAAATCCTTACTTTGTCCTAGACCTAAAGAATTTGGAAAGCTGTGAACCTGCATCCCAACATGCACCTACAAACGGAGACTTCAGGATACATTTGCAGAATTCGGATGACCATCATGCACTGGGACTTTAAAACAAAACAACAATGAATGAATAAAGCATTATACGACAGACACATGTCTTCAAAAGCCCTTAAAGTTATGCTAGCCAACTGAAAATACTGCCAGATGATATAATACCAGATAACCACTACAACAATGCCACTTTGATAAAAGTTGTACCAGCCTAGCAGCATCCATGTAACCCTCGCTAGATTAAGATCCAGTAGAGAAATGACGGTCTTTGATAACTAGCTCTGTGGTTATGACTAACATCCAAAAATCAACCTGTACATGCCCCTCCTAACCTAAATCCAAACTCACACAGCAGTTGCAGAAGTTACTCATTCTCATACTAGAGCTGAATAAAATGGCTTTAACAGACTCGGCAACAAATCAGAAGTACTTTTGTACTTCAGAAGTACCTCTCTAATATCTGCCTGGACCAGTTAACATAACACCTACTATTTACAACAGTTATAGATTTGGTATTGTTGCCATAAGTTTTGCTACATGGACAGCTTTACTTTCAGTGCAATTTATCTTTTGGCAAACTTGTCCAAAAACTGTTCAGGACTTTCATAATTTAGCCAGACAACCACCAAAACAGAGAATTTTTAGCAAGTTATATAATATTTCTCCAAGCTGATGCTGGCTGAGTACTGAAGTCTCAAATTTTTTTATGACTTCCACAGGCTACAGAAGAATCAAATTTAATTAGTGGATATCACAATTAGACACTTATAAAACCATATGAAAACCTCTCAACCATCCTCTCTAATATTTGCCTGCTGCTTCAACAAATTTAAAACATATTTTGACTTCAAAATATAAATATATATATATACATGCTGGCCTGATATCAAGGCTACCAACTGCACCATCAAAGTCATTGGATTTCATTCAAAAGAAAACTTTCATGTGAGTGCAACAAACCAACTGAAAACTAGTAGACAGGACCAGAGCCCTGGTGAACTAAGTTTGCTCTGAAAGGTTTATAAAGTTCATCAAATTGACTCATTCAACTTCAAAGCTTCACATATAAAGGGGTGATAAAGTTCTGATAACAGATCTACAAGAACCAAGAGCAAAACAATTATTCCACAAAAAAGTTTACCCTTAAGTTCTGGACAATGCTTATAGCATAAAAAACTAATCCAGCTAATGAACATAAAGTACATCAAAGAAGCCATACAGACAATCAGTCGTGGCATGGCAGCACAGCAGAGGGAGTTTCCTCAGTGGCAAAATCATACTGTGATGCAATTATGTCTAAAATTTCTTACCAGGATTAATAAAACATTGAAAGCACAAAACTAAGACAAAAAACTCTCAAAACGTGACTATATACTTTACCCTTAGAACTTTGGCTCAAAATGACCTTATAAGCTAACCTGACATGAGTCCAAAACCACAGCTTTACAATTCTGCAATATTTTGTTCATTTTCATCTCAGTACTAGACACTAGATTCCAGTACTATGAGCCATAGTTTCTGTTGTCATCATCATAGTTGTCTTCAGTATCGTGAAATGTTGTATAAGCAGGATGCAAGAACGACATTCAGTTCTGCTGGAAAGAGGAAAGGCAATTTTAGTCGCAATTTTAAAGCAATATTATTCGACAGAGAAGTGTGGCCCAGCTGAAGTGCAAACACACGACAACAGCCAGCAACAGCTGGACAACCTATCACTTAGGTTTAGAAGGCTTAGATAGTTTCACATGATGTACTTGGATTCAAATCCCAGGATTCACAAAGGTCAATGGCAAATGCAGTTCGCAATCGGCCAATCAAATCCTAAATAATTTAAGCAGACAAGAGCTTGAAATAGCATTTGTGAATGTGCAAGAGAAAAACCTCAAAAAGTAGGAAAAAATCAAAACTGAGTTTGACACTGCACTGGATTGGGTTGGAATTGCTAAATAACTAGATCAAAACCAAATGTTTCGACTGTTACTAAAGTTTAAAGATGTATGTCTCTTTATGGCCACTATTGAGAAATCAAGGGTTAAAGTTTACCATAATGATGACTCAACCTAAGTTGCTGTGCCTAGAGGTCATGAATGTTCGTTCATAAGAATAGCAAATTGGAGTACATTCATATACCTCTAAAGCTGTCACCAAATCATGAAATCTCCATAAAAAACTGGTTAAAAACTATTTACATGACTTGTTTGTTTGCATAATACTCGATATATATGGGACATGCTTAATTAAGTTTTTCTTGCAGGGCATCAAAATAAAATTGAAATAAAAATAGTTTGACAGTGAAACTCCAAATAAGGACTTACAATTTGACAGCTAACACAATACACATACACAAAGAACTCATTTTGACCCATTTTATGCCCACTTGCCTTCTGAGTGCATTTCTTGCAAATTCATTCTCCAACTTTATGAGGGTTTTCTCATTCACGTAACACTTGTGTTTTCAAAACAGAATCTCCACAGAAAGTGACCTATTAAAGCATGCACGAGAAAGCACACCAACCAGAAACATGGCTCACAAGAAGTAAGAAACAGTTCTTTAAAAATACATCTATGCAAGTAAAAAGAGCCTTTTACCCTTAAGTTGAATGTATAATGAAGAAGATGTCGTGATTTCTTCTCTTTGCAATGCAGGAATACAAATGACAGAAATCTGCTCTAGCCAAAGAAGCCTCAAAATGTAAAATAAGGTAAGGTAAATTAAGTAGCTTACTTACACAACATTAGATCACGTATGAATAGCATTTTACCCTCTTAGTAAATGTAAAAGCACAATGGCAAAGACAATGCAAGACCTCTCTTTCTAAAATCAGCAGCAGGATTACCAGAAATCTGGCTAAGGCTATGTAGACTACTCTAACTAACTAACTACTTGACCAACTCTGACTGTCTCACTCTGACCACACCAAGGACCAAAGCCTCTTGGTGGGGGAGCCTCTTCTGTCGCTGACCCCAGACTCTGGAACTTTCTTCCGAAAACATTCGCTCTACAGAGTCTGTGTTGGCCTTTATATCTCTACTAAAAGTCCATCTTTAATTGGAGTTATTTCCTCCATAGGCTAATTCTGTGTTTCTTCGACTTTTGTCTTAGCTCTTGACTGAACTTACCCTGAAATTTGATATACACACCGACTCACTCTGCTTAGTAGCGACCATCGACTGATGCCTTGAGCATTATTACAGTGGTGATATAGAAGTTCTTGAATTATTAACATATGGATAACAGGCAACACTACATATTAATTACAGGTAAAACAGGTAATTGAAAATTTCTTGGCGCAAACAGCTAATTGTCAGCTGGAAAAGCCAAATTCGAAGGTAATTCATGTAGTCTAATGCAGCAGCGGAATTTTATCGTCCAAATGTCTTGTTCTTCAACTTCCGCCAAGTCTCTACCAAATCTTATCGAAGCAGGTGACCAGGTGCTTTCACATCAGACACAAAAGCTTTACTAAGAAGTTTAGAATACATTAACAAATGATAATATCTGCCCAATCAAAAAAGCATTCTATAGTAAAATATGCATTTACACATCAGTAATAATACATGTTAATGGACCTAAAACACTGTGGTCACAAAAACAAAAAGCTACCAAACTGCTCAACTGCAAAACAACAAAACATTAATTTGCATAAAAAACTTAAGTTTGAGCACCACACTAAAGCAAAGTGCAATGTACTGTAATGCCACCATAGTAAGCAGTCAAATAATGCCCTACTCTGCACTTCTCTTACTGTAGTGCATTGCACTAAGTGCCATGCACTTCTTAGCAATAATGAGCAATTGTTCTGTGCTGTTCTTATAAAACGACTGTGCTGTTTTTCATATTGACATCATATTGTGATGAACACTCATAAACTGCAGTTTCTATGCTGTATTAAATTTAACTGCCAGAAAGTGCTAAAATTCTTTACTCCCAAACACTAGCAATGCACTGTATGCAGGCTTCTCGGTTCTATGCACTGGTGGTTGTTGCCTTTCCAGTGGTCAATGCAACATTTGCCATTGTCTAACCAGCTGCTGATGCACCAGCAATTCATCAAAGCAGAATAATATCATCATCATTACTTGATCTCTTTCCTGTAAACTACTGCAAGCAACAGGTAATACAACACAGAGACACCAATTGTAATACAGCTAAGATTAATTCACTGAACAATGAGCAGAGTCGAGGCCATATGGTTGCTGCGCAAAACACGCGTACATTTACATCCACATTTAAAGAGTCAAGACCTGTTCCAAATCAGCGAGTAAGGACTAAACACTAAAACAGGTCAATTATGGCAAGAATAGCAATACTGTAGACATAGAGTCACCACAGAGTGACAGTAATGGAGTTGTGATAACCAATGTACTTCACTGGTATGTCTGAGATCCAATGTCAACATCAGCGCAAATACGGACACCAGGATACATTGTACAGACAGTTTAACATGACAGACAGTATGATGTGCAGAAACAACATACCAGATAATGTACTATTTACTCTTTTATCAATTTGAATAACAACTCTAAATGCCAAGCTATAACCAGAATACACATTTCAGGTAACTGCTCACACTACAGAGTAAAAAGTCATATCCACATAATCTCTTATGTTAATTAATTTAGTGTAATGTATTGCTCTGTATTAGATTTCATTTCTGCTCAATTTATTACTACCACTTGGTCACATCTTACTTACCTTAACTGACCATAAGTAACATCACCATTTCAATAGCGTGGTTTGGAAAAATAACAATTTGCATATATGTTCACATCATTAAGGACCACAAATCCAACTAACCTATTTTCAAGTGATCTGTACATCAGCTTCCCTATAATGAGATTTTTCACTTGCTTTTCATCGAGCTGAGCTTTCAAAAAGCTGGTTTCTTTTTAAATATGCAACAGGCTTCCAAGGAACCGGCTTCCAGTGAGCAGAAATTCCAAAGAGCAGAAAATACTGGATCCATCAACTTGTCCATCAGCAAACAAGATGGCAGTGTTCAACCGCATGATGGCTCTAGGCCTATATGTGATGGGCCAAAGCTGGGCAATGCTACTGTCACCACTACATATCTACCTTCATAACAGCAGTCATTACCACCAGCATCACTATTATTAATGAACTCCAGGCAGTGAATATTATGGCAAGAATAAGCAGAAATAAATAAATAAATCATAACAAATTATCAAACAATGGCATATCATGTCATGTCGAGATCACATCTTCTACATGGCATCCATTCCCACATGACACGTACCATAACCAAGACATCAACAAACACAACAACAACAACAGCCATCACTTGGAACGTTTGTCTATCTCAAGCGGAGAGAAAATGCAAAACAATTATACATACTGCGTGAAATATGTTTTTGCTACGAACAGATGAGTAGCTGCCATTTACCTCCATACCATAAAGATCAGCTACTGTAACCTTACCCAAACAAAAAACATTCAAATGTTTAACTGCAAACCTCATCCTGTGAACAAGCAGCAAAGAAAGCCATAAAGAGAAATCAAATGCCTCACGAAGTAAACCAGAATAGTTTCCAATGTTTTGGGAATCGTGTAGCATCAACCTCACAAGTAATTTGATTGTCTTCAGCCAATTCACTTGATTTGGATGCACTTGATTTCCTTCGTTAAGTCAGAAATGTGGACTTTCTACCCTGAATAATACATGATAGTTTTTCAAATTTTCTCTCCAGTACCTTCAGTTTTCTTTCTTAGTACCTTCAACCTAATCTATATTTTGAACTTAACAACTGGCATACTTTCAAAAGCAGTGCAACCACAGCAACAATATTTCACAACAGATCTGTGGAAGTGTTGCAAAATGTTCACTACCTAATACTATGCTGACAATATGTAAAGCCCCGTTAAACAATAAAATGACACAGAGTATTTAACACAAAGATGTTTTATAGCACTGCCTCTCTGGACCAGCACAGTCTGCTTTCTCTTCAACTTCTGGGTACAATGCTGACAAGATCAACCTTTAGATAAGAAATATCGCAAAAGCAAAGGCACCAAGAGTCATCTTATCCGCTGTCAAAGACCTCTTCATGAAGAGCCGGTAGACGGAAGTCAGGGGTCGTCATTTTCATGTCCTGCATTTTCTGCGAATGAATCTCATTGATGTGTGCAAGAAGTGGCAGTGTTCTGATCGTTTGGTCGAAGTGAGTATCATAGTCATCTACAGCAGCAGAAAAAGAAATTCTTCCTTGTTTCTGAGTTTACAGTCACAATCTATTTTGATGTATCTTGTGCATTTATACCAAATTTAAAGGCAGAAACCAGCTTAGAAAGCATTAAGTAATAAGCATCACTTAGAAATAGACCATACTCTCCATACATCTTATGTTGATATTAATATAATTTTATTTAAATTTTGTTTAAAAATTATAAAAAGCATGACACTCAAGCAGAATGGTCTGGGAAGGACATGTAGCTGCATAACCTAGAATGCTGATCTTGATTCAGCCATTTGAAAGTTGTTTACCCAGGAAGAGCAGAAAGAAATTCCAATATCTCATTCCTCAAGCAGATAAAGTGAACAGAAAATTAATGGTAAACCATTACGGCCAGTTCAAATTGGCTGTGCACAAACCAAACCCTCTGTGTCCTTCCAAAATGTGAATGCTATACCACTGTCACTACATGTTAACACGAAGTCGTTTCCACTTTTGTATCCGAATTAAAAAGAAAACAGTTCCAAATATGGTTGTCACCTATCATGCCTTTTGAAAAGCGTACCTTTTGTTTCTAAGCAGTTGCAATCAAATCACTTAGACGAAAATACCAAGGTACTGTTCTACAACTCTCTAAGAAAGTCTGATCTAATACATAGTACCTGTAGTACTTTGATCATGGATATACAACAGAAGATTATAAGAATTTGCTCATGAAATAAGATTTATTAGTTACCTGGTCTAATTTTCTGCATTTGACAGTAGAGTGACTGTAAATAGAGGCTGCGTAATTTGTATACAGCCCTTGTGTTTGATAAGCCTTCACGATCTGAAATTATTTGAAACAGCAGAAATGCACGCAATATACCCAGACATACAAAAACTCCTCTGTATTAAGATACGGAATGGCTGGTGGTTTGGCATTGTGAATATGATGCTGGCAAGCACAGTAAGATAGCAATGCTTAGAACTGTAATAAATAAATACCAATAATAACATTAATAAAATAATTAAGAACAAAGCCACCAACAAAGTGATTGAAATAGCTGCAAGAGAGAAGTATGGAAATAACACTCATTAATGTGACTCAGATACTTGTGTCATATTAATTTATGAATTCACCTCAAAAGCACAGTTAAAGACAATCAAAATTTAGACTGCAAGCTTTCAGAAGCTCAATGACTACAGAAGTGAGTTATATTAAACATCTTATGTCTAGTTTTTACACAAATTTAAAAATTAAGAATAACATTTTTTAGCATGACCTACATTTGCAACTACCTAATAATCATATTCAGCTGAATAGTGTGTTCAATTAATTATTTGTATTCAGATGAATAGTAAGAACTGCTATTTTGCACTGCTCTAATAGCAAGAAGTCATAAAATGCAATGAGGAAGACAACAGAATATTGAATTGTAATAATCCAGTAGTATCAGGACAAGTGAATGGACAAGCGAATGGACAAGTGAATGGACAAGTGCATAGTTAGTATCATTAATCAGAGATCAACAAATAGGTTGAATCTGCCACAGGTAAAAGTAACAGGATCATGTAGTGCTTTTTCAACTGAAGGGCCTCTTTAATTCAACACCAAATAACAATCAGTTTCTTCTGACAAAAAATCAATAAGCATCCAAAGGTGAGATCAAAAGGACAAGTCCCACTAACAGTCAGGTAATTTCATTTAACAGATTTCAAGATGGTATTGTTAACAATTTTATGTTCAGTTTCATAAACTGTGTGTCCTCTAAAATGTTCTCTTTTCACAATAAATATTAGACCAATGTGGCTAATAAGTAACATTTACATGATGTCTAAACTGGTACACGACATACCAACACTGTAGCAGGTGACAGAACATAAAAAGTGTTTACCTGGATTCAGTATCATGACACCTGTCAGGAGGGCCAGCTCTGCATCCGTCAGCTTCAGAACGTTAAATACATCCGCAAATTTGTACTGTTGCTCAAAGAAATCACCAAGAGGCATCAGCTTCACCATATCTCTAGAAAGCATATATTAAACAATGGAGAAATATTTCTGCATATAAACCAGCCTGTTATGTATTTCAAGGAAACTAGCTTTATGGATATTAAAGTCCCTTTGCCTAGGAGCAAGAACGCCACGTGCAGAAAAGGGTTACATACATCAAACACCCCATTTCATACATGCACCCAACTCTACAGCAAACAAAATCATACAAGAAATAAGTAAAGTACTAAATGGTTTGCTTATCAAAGTGTAATTTTTAATAACAGCTAAAAATGGAAATGTCTGATGCACAGAGTTTTCAGGTAAGCAGTCCCCAGTTTCTAACAACAAATTTAACTCACTGCTCTGTTGTATCATCGATATAAAATCTCTGAGTCAAATAAATCTGACAACTGTGGCATATCTAAGAAATTATAAAGATATCAACAATATACAATTTCTGTTGCTCAGTGAAGTTTAGCTCACCCACCTAGGCACTCTGGCTGTCATGTCAGGAATGAACATTCCCTCATCTGAAAACAGGTTTGTGTATCGAGCAAGTATGACCTCAAAGGAGCCTTGCTTTATAAGAATAATCTTGTCCTCTTGACTTAGTTCAGAAAAGCCTAACAACATCAAACATATTCATTGAGTTTCTAATCATATACAGAACAGCACTTCTGCCTAACACGGCTCGGACTGGATTTTTTTAACTGTTTAGATCAACCATCAGACGGAGAGCCACAAGCTGCATGTTTTACAGGCACTAAATAGGGGTTAATCCACAAACACGACATACTGATAATCTGTACATGATTGATAGCCAAAAATGATACAGCAGAATGATCAAAAAGTGTATGAAAAACAACTTCTTGGCACATTATGGTGACAAGTGCTATATGTGCAGCAAATGATAATTACATTTCATGTAACATTACGCCAGTATTTACAGTAATTCTTCAGCATTATCCAGTACATAACAACACTTATATAATGTATTATTGCTATTACTTATTTAGCAAATTATGTGAAATAAATAGCATGGTGATGTAATTTTTAAATAAGTCACTGGCATGGAAACCAATGTCCAGGTTTTGCTGGCTGCAGATCCCTCTGCTCCACAACATGGGGTAAACTGGTTGTGCGCTTTGCATGCATCTTGACAATGCAACATGCCTTTTAAGTCATGGGGCAAACTACATGGAATGACTTTCCTGTGGATTTGCTTCCTTAAGTGTCGATAAGAAATAATTTCGTAATTCGTAATCTCGAGATTTCTACAGCGCCCAGCAAAAGCTAAGTCGTGGGAACCAGCTTATTCACAGGCGCTCAGTCAAAACAAAATCGCTAGGCAAAAGGGTTCGGTTCCAGGTCAAGATCCAGGAGTCAGGCAGTCAGACAGTCAGACGGCCATGGTGGATGGTGTTTGAAATTGAAGCGAAAAGAGAGATAAGGGGAAGAGGAAGAAATACGTGTTGTATTAAGTATTGGTAACAATATTAGTAAATACATTAGGTGTATAGTGTTCTAAGATAATTATACAATGTACCTGGTAACCTCTTGCTAAAGGCAACAACTCGCTTGATGACTGGCACCATGTTGCTGACAAACTCTTGCCACCAGTATGACGGGTCTTGTGACACCATCATCCCTTTAATCAGTTGCATGTCCCATAGCTTTTTAAAGCAGAAAGTCTGGGTTAAAACTACATAGAAGCACTCCATTCTACACATAAATTTAGAAAGCTTTTCAGTCTAACAGCAAGCACTAAACTGTGAACAGCATTGGCATCTAATATCAACTGATGCAACAGTTGTAATCTTAACAAAACTGAATTCAAATTGTGACACCATACATTCTTCCCATGCTTAAATTTGTAATGATAAAAAAATGAGGACCATGAGAAGAGCCTTAAGGACCTGATCTCATTCAGTCCTCTGTACTTTAATTTAAAATCTTGCAACTACTAAATAACTTCAAATGCATTAGTTGGTTTAAAATTCTACCACTTGAGAAAACACAGTTCTGTATGAAAGCCAAATGCACATTATTATACAAGTTAACAGACTGCTCAGAACTAAATAGCAAGATTCATTCTTCCCACCTTTGGCTTGTCTTTCATCATTTCCTTGTACTTTCTGAGTCCATCAGCCACTTTTTCTGTTGTGTAGTTGCAAGTATTCATGTGTGCCTCTATAGTGGCTGAAATGACGTGATCAACAAGTTGAAGACGGGTTCCAGATGGCACCAGCTTGGCTTCGTCCATTAGCTGCTTCAGCATTACACTCATCTGCATAATTTTGACATCTGTGCTTGATCCAGGATGGTTGCCACTCAACAGAGGTGAATTTTGATTCTCTTTGATCAGCACAGTATTGAGTCCCTCAAAAATGTCCGGATCTGTTTTGCTGATGCTGCGTGGAGTTACACTCAATGTGTTTGGATGTAATGTGTTTGGATGTCCTCGTCTGTTTCGTTCAGCATAGATGATCCGTTCCTGCTCAAGTTTCTTTGTCAGGAAATCAGTGTCTGCAAAGATGGTGGTCAGCCCCTTTTGCTGCAATAGTCCTCCTGAACCAATTGAAGATGTGTTTGGGGAGTGCAGAACATCATCAGCTGGACAGAAGGATGTGTTGAGGATCACACGGCCCTCTCGGTCGATGAAAGCTATCGCATCCCTCATGTACTTCTCGCAGTTGTGCTGACATCTAGTGACAAAGTCAGCCCCTGAAGTGCTGTCGTGACTTGTGTCTAATGCACTGTTTGACAAAAACTGGTTTTGTTGCAGGTCCTCTGCTTGAAGCATCGAGCCTCCAGAACTCAGGGCCGCCGCACCGAAACTCTGTGTTGTATAACTGCCACCCTGCAGGTGACATTCCTTGAAGAGTGGCACCTCACTTATCAGGTCACCGTTGTAGATGTGTCCAGAATTTGGGCTTCCATACTGACCAGTGGTCAGCACAGAGAAGCTGTCCACTGGGCTGCTAGGCATTGGTACCTTGGAATGCATGGTGATTGGGGCCTGGCTCTGATTATTCAGAGAAGACACAAAATACTAAAAGAAAATGACAATATGAAAAGGTCAGTAAGCATAGGTAACATATCAACGCTCATGACCAATATCACCTGCACCTATCAGCAATAGTTCTCCTGTATGCATGTATGTAAGTATATAAGTAAGTACATGTGTTTATGTATGTGTATATGAAGATACTTTTTAAAGCACCTTTTGAAGACCTATCAAAAATGCTGCAAACATGACTATCTAACTCATACATTTGGCGCAAACAAACCAATGGCATGCCATCTAACCAGCTCTTATAAATCCAGAATCTTTCAGAGTCTTAAGAATCTTTTGAAGTTTTTGCATAAGTCTCATAACAACAATCCAGCAACCACAGCACCACTTGGTTTGTGTGACTAATTAAGAAATTGTCCATTTCGCTTGATATGCGAAGATTCGAAATGCTAGGAGGCAATGATGCATAAGGCTCAAGTGTTCCCACTGAACACTCATGATGCTCACACTGCAACTTAGTTGATTAAGATTATCGCTTATGATCAAGTGATACTGATTCAGCAAATTCAAATGAAATGAATAACATCGTGTAATAAATTTTTATTTTTTTTGTTCCTGGGTAGGAAGTGTTATTTTCTAAATGCTTATGCCTCAAAAGTACAGAAAATGGTTATTATTCCCCACAAACTTCACTTCTGTGACCAAGAAAGTGATATTCTGAAATTTACCTACTTTACAGAACATTCAAGATGAATTCAGTGCTGAGTAAACTTGGAGTAACTGCTAGAACTTTCTAGAACTTTTGAGAATATTCTAGAACATCCGAGAACCTTCTGAAACTCTCCAGAAATATGAATAGCAGTATAAAATACAGTGGCCTTAAGCCCACCAGTTCAGTTTAGTTGTAGCTGCCTAAGTGGATACATATGTGAGAAGGCATCAAAAGGCTGCAAGCATTTGGCAGACGTATTTTGCAGCCAATATATTAAGATAAGAGCGAAAACAGGGAGTGGACAGATGATATAAGGGATTGGTGTAAGCAAGACTTGCACGCCTTGGTAAGAACAGCACAAGATCGGGAACTTTGGAGACAAGTGACAATGCATGCAGTGGACACCTACGGGCTCTCGGCCCATGGATCATGATGATGAAGAGCAAAAAATTACTCCGTGGAAGCATCTGTTAAGATGTATGAAGCCTACGAAGCATATTTCAGCATGCCTGTCGGGGATCAAGACAAACCCTGGGCACCTCATTTCACCTGGAAGCACTGCAGAAAAAATGCTGGATGGTCTTCTTCTGGTTCCCTGCCCTCAAGCAGGTAACATCTGATGACGCCACTCCTCTCTGTGCTGAGCTTCTTCTTTCAACTTGCTGTATCCATTCGTCATCATCCAATCCAGCAGCATCTGTCTGGGTCTTCCTCTTGTCCTCCTCCCCTCCATTCTGCCCTCAATTACAGTTCTCAAGAGTGAGTCCCCTCTCAGTATGTGACCAATCCATTTTTGCTGGAGGGCAAGATGGACAACTGATACTCACTTAGATGGTGACATTTTATGTTATAAAAGTTTTAAAAGTTTAAAATGTTGTAACTTTTTATTGAACAAATATATGATATATGAAACATGTTGCAAGAATGTCTTACACATTAGTCATGGGTGAAATACATTTATTTTGTTATGATCATAATTTCATTTTGTTCTTTTGCAGGATGGTACAGAGGGCAAAAGAGAGTCATGAAGTTTGCATTCCCAAGAATTTGGCGAGAACCCACTGACCCCACAAGCAATTGCTACTTCTGCATGGTGGATCCTTCCAAACACTGGACTGGCAAGAATGTACCTGCTATCACATATCCGGACCTTCCTTCATCCATCACCCCAGTGCCACACAGCCATCTCCAGAAGAGAGCAGTAAGTCAGAGAGCAAGGAAGATGTTGGAGATCCAGATTACAATTTCTGAGCTGAAGAGAGCAACCCATACTATCCCAACCAAAAAAATCTCAACAACTTGATCAGAGACCTTGGTCTCATCAAGTCCAGTGCCAAGCTTTGACGACTACGCTCAAGCAGTGGAATTTGTAGGATGAAGGTGTGCAAATCGAAGATCAGAGGAAGTGTCAACAAGCTTTTTCCAATTTCCTCACCAGTCAAGATGGGCTCTGCTTCTGCCACAATGTGACCGGTCTGTTCAAGGTAAATTGAATCAACTGTAACCCAAACAAGTGGCATCTCTTCATTGATAGTTCTTCCAGAAGCCTCAAGCCATGCTGCTCCACAATGGGAACAAGTACCCGTCTCTTCCTCTGGATCACTCAGTACACCTCAAAGAGGATTACAACAGCATCAAGAGCTTACTAGATGCCTTGAAGCATGATGAGTAGGGCTGGAAGGTCATCGGAGACTCAAAAATGGTAACACTGCTGATGGGTCTCCAAGGGAGCTTTACCAAGTTTCCCTGCTAGCTTTGCCTTTCGGACACCAAGATGCACTACCACTGGTGGGACTGGCCACAGCAGGCTGAGTTCTCTGTGGGGAGGAACAACATCAAGGTCCATCAGTGGGAACCACTGGTGGACCCCAGAAGGTGCTGATGACACTGCTGCACATCAAATTGGGCCTTATGAAACAATTTGTCACATCAGCCTTCAAGTACCTTCAAGATTTCTTCCCTAAGCTGTCTGAGGCAAAGGTCAAGACCAGTGTCTTCATCAGACCACAGATAAAGAAGATGTGGAGTGCAAAGCATTTTCCAAGAAGCTTAGGAAGGAGAAAGCGGCTTAGAACAGCTTTGTTGCAGTGGTAAGGGGCTTCCTGGGCAATCACAAGGCCAAAACTATGTGGAACTGGTTGAGACTCTGGTGAAGAACTACAGCAAAATGGGCTGCAGGATATCCCTCAAAGTTCATATCCTTGATGTTCACCTTGAAAACTTCAAGAAGAACATGGAAGCATACTGGGAGGAGCAAGGTGAGCGTTTCCACCAGGATATACTGGACTTTGAACATCGCTACCAAGGACAGTTTAACGAGAACATGATGGGAGACTACATTTGGGGCTGATTCGTGAAAGTGATTTAAGTATAATCGTAATTCTCGAAAAAACTCACTTCTAAATCTTTTGTGGTCATTTTTGTATAACTGTAGTGTAAGTACATGTTAATATTGATTCATATGATGTTTTTTTACTTTATTTGCACAAAAACACGCAAATTTGCCATTTCTTCATTGGAAATGGGTAAATTTCAAAATATCAATGTCTTGGTCAGAAAAGTAAAGTTTGAAGGGAATAACAACCATTTTCTATACTTTTGAGGCATAAGGAAGTAACAAATAACACTTACTACCCAGGCACAAACACTTTATTACTTAGTGGAATTATTCATAGGCCTACCGTGCAGTCATATATACGTGTGTGCAAGAGCCCACCCCTCGTGACATTTCCTGTTATTTGAGTATTATTTGCTCACAGAAGAACTTGTTGCCATCAATGAACTCTTACATCATTTAAGCAAGTGATAAGCATCTTCAAGAAGTACTTAGAATGTGCTATAAAATGTTCAGTTACATATATAAAAAGAGCCTCAGTCAAAAATAATTTTTATTTTACAGCTCAAGTGCTCTGCACTGATCATGCAGTACAACTAGAATTTTAAAAAATGTACTGAAATACGAGAGTTTGACATCTGCTGAGTTTGACAAACCTGCAGCTCAGTCAGGCCGTCTGTGCAGCTCTGATTAGATGGTCGATAGGATGGGGAGCTGGGAATGGATTCATCCAGCCGTGCCTGTGAACGGATGCTGGTGTTGGATGCTTCCTTGAGTCGCTTTGGTCGTCTGCCTAAACGAGATGCTACAAGTACAAAAGCAAAAACAGGTCATCACTCAGCAACAACTTCTGACTAGGAGTTAGCTTCTGAATCAGTGGAAACATTGTATGCATGAAGATATGCTATGAAATTAAGGCCACTGTTTCATATAATGTCTTAAAACTTAACAAAAATAGTACTTAGCAACTGAAGGAATTTCATTGTGATGAAAACTTCTACAAAAAGCTGTCTATGGCAGGAAAGGATGAAAAAATTAGTAGCTAATAATTACTAGTTTTGCTTAAAGAAAGGGAAAGTAGTTTACTTACAAATTTACAAGAAAACTAGATTTTTAGCAAAAATGACTCAATCCACTAAAATGAGAAAGGTCCATAAGACACATTTTTCAGTAACCTACATATTCAAAGTGCAGGCTTCTCAATCTAACCTAAACTGGACATGACAGGTCTGCAAAAACACCTCTAGCAGCAGAATGAAAACAGTCTTTGAATGAAATATGCATCATAGGCAATGAAAGCCTGTCTCAAACAAAGGCTGAAAAGGCAGAAATGTCATGCTCATTATCTGAAGCCATGAAAACAAACCAACATAGCCAAATTTGAAAACCAAATATCGTAATACAAAAACAGAATCCGCCTGCCTCATATGGTAATAATCTAACGCAATGCTTTGTATGTCATTTGGACATCAATAACAAGTTCATTAAAGCCTGACAGTAGCCATTCTGCCTGTCTTTGTTGCAGTCGGACAGAAGAATTTTTATGATAATGTCTCTAAGACCTGCACAGATACGTAGATTGTATTGTGAAACAGTAACTGCATCATAATCAATAAATGGAGTATTTGTGTTTCGCTGTCACCATTGCTTCCAAAGCAACAGAAAACAGATGTCTACAGGAACCCCACTGGTTCTTCATTGACAGAGACTGGGCTTGTGTGGATTTCAACACTTATTAACTTTGAAGACATATATTTCAAAAGGTACCATAATGGCACCCTACTGCTGTCATCTTATTACAAACCTCAAATTGTGAGAAGCAAATATAAAATTAGGAGCAGCCATAATTGCAGATAATGCTTAACAGCAGAACATCTTATGCTTAAACTCTTTCAGCAGAAACTGCACTAAAACAAAGCATTGATCAGAGAGTCCTGAATATATAATGCTTCATCTCAAAAATTTTTGTCTAAAAAAAGTCTAAATCATGTTCACCTAGCAACTCAGGTGCAATAAAACAAGCAAAGCAGACAAAGGGGAGATCCAGGGACAATCTGGTTATGGAACACATCTGAGACCATGGGGTCACGCCATTGAGTTGGCCCCCCAAATTGGCTTCAGCAAGGATGACACTACCATTAAACTGAAAAATGTGCAAAAGTCTGACAAAGGGCAAGAAATGTCATGAAACAAGAATGTTGGGGAAGAATGGAAAAATCAGCCAAAACAGAAAACTAAAAGACCAGTAGTTTTCATTGTTACTGTATCTCTTTGTTTTCACCTTTTTAAGTTAATTTTTACTGGTGTCACAAAACAAACCCTATTTAGTTACAAATGGAAATAATTCACAATCCACAAGAAGGCCCTTCTGATCCAAATTTTACCTGCCATTGAGGGTTTGGAAATCACTGTTCAAGTGTATAAAATGGAAACAGGAAAAGAAAATGGTACATGTAGTAAATACACTTGAAGTCATAAGATTTGTTTTGAGAGTCTCTCAAACACATTAAAGCTATAAAATACCGTCAAGCACAAACTGCTAAGATCATTCATTCTCAGGGAGCAGATTATTTGATGCCTTTTAAACACTGACAGAAACAAAGAGGACAACAGGCATGACAAACAGATCTTATAAACAGAGCCTACATTTCACCAAGACGTAGAAGACAGCAGACTGGTATGTTTGAACAAGCACATTAATAAGCTTGGTCTCAGTGACAGCAGATGGGAAATGAATGCCAACAAAAAACTTTTAAATCAAACAATGCAGACACACATGAGACATTGGTAAGAGGATACAATGACACAACATTCTTAATTGAGATGTCTGCTGGACTGCTAATTTCACCAGTCTGGGCTTACATGACTGCTGTCAAAAAAAGATATCACCCCATACTTGGATGTATGGGGTGATATCCTGAATTAATTATAAATGCACGCACGTGATGTTACTACAGTGAGTTTGAATATTCGCTGTAGTAATATCACGTGTGTGCGTTGATGCACAAAGGTATCCCTTATATGTCTACACATATATATGCCTTACTATTTTTTCTCTTTCACTTTCACTTTCTGTCTCCTTTCACAGCCTCCATCTCCCTGCCTGTCTCCCTTTCTCTCATCCCCCCTCTTTCTCCCTTTCTATTTCATCTCTCTTTCACTCTTTATTTTCCACTCTCTTCCTATTTTTTATTGCCTATCATCTATCTCTGTCTTTGTCTCCCTCTCCCTCTCGCTCTTTCGCTCAAGTGTGAGCAAGTACACATTATGTATCAGAAGTATGAAATTCGGTGCTTGTAACTTTAAGTTATAACACCAGATTAACTTACCACGCTATACATTTGTATACAGTAGGCCTATACAATTTTCCTGGACGACGTTGCCAGATAAGTGTGTGATTATGAATATGCCTTGTAAGAACTTTTCACAAAGACCTAACCAGATGTATTAGAATCATGTGCTGCAATGCACTTGTTGCGCGGAACGCCTAAACCTGGGTTTTCTTTGCCATAACTGAAGAATATAGTGCAATACAAAGAGACTGAGCATCAGAGATGTAAGAGAAAGAGGTCAAGCATAAGCTACCATTCAGGCCATCTGTTGCATTGTAAGGCCTCTGGGCAATGACTTTTCAAATGCCCTTAGGCTTGAACAGGGACAACGAGCAGAGGGAACTAGACAGGCCTAACATATGTCTGCATAGAAACAAGCTACTGCTGAGCCAATTGAAGTTGGCTCTTTGGACTTCGGACCTGGAATTCACCTGCACTTACGGACCTCAGGAGTCATGGTATGGTAATGCAAAAGTACTAGTCCATTAATTTTAATTTGTCTTTCAACGCAGTGCAAAAATTCTCTTACTTTCTAAAGCAGTCTCACGTCATAGTCCTTACAAATGCAGGACTAATCTTAGCCTTGTCAGCTGCTCTGGTAGTCTACACATAAGGCTGGCCAAGCCAACACCTGCCTAGCTAATTAGTTCAAGGCCAATCCCTTCCAGACAACAACTGTCTGGTAGTTATTGTAAGCTACTACTATGGGCTAACATTAATAAATGGCTTAGAGAATATGATCACATTACAGCGACATTAGATGCAAATGCCGTCTTTCACACGGCCCATGGCATGCGTAGCCCTACAAAAGCAGTATGCATCAGCTTTATGCTAGCAATGTGGGAGGCAAACTTCTGCACCTGCTTCTCTCCTTCAACCTCTGAGGCATTTCAGTTATCTGTCTCTTAAAAGATAATTACGTTACCTTTTACTGGATCTTTGAAGGCACTACATATGTGTCCAGTTACAATGAACAATTAATTTAGCAAAACTGATATTTCTGTCAACTTTTCATTACCTAAATTACTCATGAAATAATCCATTTCAGAAGACCAATAAAATATTACTGTACAATGCTTTAACTGCACATTATTTATGGATGCCACCTGGCCTTGCAGAAGAAGGTAAGGAAAGGTAATCGCTCATTATATCCTTCAGGTGGACAACTGTAGTAAATGTAACTGTAACGTTAGCACAGCAATTGTACACAGCCTAGCCAGATTCTTCAAAATCATTTCATCTAATCTGATAACTCCATAATGTCAGCACCTAACGGAACAGGTGTCAGTGAATGGATCCCATCACATTACACCATCTTAACTGAAGCAACCTTAGGCTGAGGCTTAGCAGTAGACTGTTTAGAGTGTCTCAGAATTAGTGACATTTTTCTGCCTTGTAATCCTCTTGTTCAAATCCAGATTACTGCTTTTGCAAGTTTTCTAGCCACAATTCAGGCAGAATCATCGGCCTGTTACAGAGACAGGTAATTCACTATTGATCAGCTTCAAGTTGGTGGAAACCAGAAACAAAGAAGACATTTACTTTAAGAGACAGATGAGGAAACACATAAAAGACAACCCACAAACATCACTTTAGCACAAATGTCCATCAACAGAACCGTTCTGTAAAGTGTTTCATGTCAAACTTAACCAGGGTTTAGACTTAAGTTCATTATTCCACAACAACTGATTTTTACTTAACGACACTTACATTATCAAAATTTTGTAAACTCGAATTAATTTCTTTTAATCTCTGAATGGTTTACAAATCTATTTCCAAAGAAGCTCAGCAGCATAGACTTAAAACTTAACTAACGTACAAAATGGGGGTCAGCAACTGTTAGGCCATTAATTAAATTACATCTTTTATATTTGTTAGTGATTCCAATTTGCTCCTATAACTCCAAAAGATCATAAGAATCAGTGTCAATGCCAATTCACACAGCTTCCTAAAAGTCTTGATAACTCTAGCTCCATTCTGATAGAACGATGTAAAGTCACATGGAAATAAGTAATCGTAATCATAATCTCAAGATTTCTACAGCGCCCAACAAAAGCCAAGTCATGGAAGCCAGCTTATTCACAGGCACTCAGTCAAAACCACATCAATAGGCAGAAAAGGTTTGGTTCCAGGTCAAGTCAGGCAGGCAGACAGTCAGATGGCTACAGTGGATGGTGTTTGAAATTGGAACAGGAAGAGAAATAAGGGGAAGAGGAAGAATCAGGATAAGATTTTTGGTAAAGTTATGTTTTCAGTTTTGAGTGAAAGACCAGTACAGAAATTGCAAGAGGTGAAGTGTTGAAGTGAAGACTCTCATATCATAGTGAGCTGTTGGAAAGGTGTTCAATTCCTTCTCTAAGTTGGTTTGATACCCAGCTGATACCAGTACCAAATTTTGCTGCTTTGCAACTGCAGCAAATGCACACAGATAACTAGCCTAAGGTTGTCACACAGAATGAGCTCTGCTGTTTAAACGCACAACTATTGGACCAAACAGTAAATGTGCTATTGCATAAACCACAGCGTCATGCTCTTAGATGGAAACAAAACAAAGAGAAAGTGAGCAGCCCTGATGAAGTATTGGCGACTTCGTTTTTCATAGTCTCCACATATGAGGGCCAGTGGCCAGCCCTCTCCATCACTGCCTGATCTTCCTATTGACAGTGTACAGTCAGTATACTTGTTACAGCTGAGTTAGCTAGGGGCACAAGTGGAACTAAAATCTCAAAACCAATTCCTGCAATGGCAGCATTTTGAACTCCCGACCTCTTGATCGATAATCCAGCTGGAGCAAACTAACCACTGCAGTATAGGGCACCCAAGATGGGAACAAACCCAGTTTTAAACACCACAAACTACATTTCATCCATCTACCGTGTCTCTTGGTATTGTCTTCACCTGCATGTTTATTACTCACTGCTCCTTCCTCTACCTATGGTATCAACTAGCTCACCTGCAACCTACTGTAATACAACAGCAAGCTATCAGATTTCAATTGAACTGCTTTGTAATTTCAATGATCCAACCATTTACTGTATAATCTCATGGTTTTAAGTCATGTAAGGCAATCCAAACTTAAATTTAAACTTGTGCCATATAAAAGCTCAAAATATTAACAGAGTGCATAGAGTTATCAGCATAGCATGAACAGCCAAACAGTGCTACTTGATGCACATGAGACATTGGTAAGAAGATACACCATAACAATCTAAAATGAGCAGAATTGACCTCTTACTGACCTTCACGTGACATACCAACAGTGTAACATTTCTTCAGGCGACAAAACTGGCAACTGTTTCGGCTGAATGGTGTGATTTCACACGACTCATTGACAGCACAACGGTGGGTCATACCCTGCGTAATGCAGCGTCGAAAGAACCCCTACAAGGACACATTTTAATCACACTATGTCAAAAATATGGTCAGATGACACAAAAATGTACATCTGTTATCTACCATGAACAAGGATAAATGAAAGCAACTGATAATAATGTAACACTGACCTGCCAAAATTTTAGAACACAGTGCTCCAAAATACCTTCTATCAAGTGTTGGAAAATATACAAGACAAGATAAAGTCACTTTAAGAGATGTTGATAGAAATGAAGTGCTAGCCATTTTACTTTCCTGATCTTGTCATTTGGGGAGGGGCAAGAGACCAGCCCTAGCTCTCACATCACATGATCAGCAATTCACTGATTTGTTGCCATGCCCACAAGTGAGAAAAGGGGTAGCAGAAGTTTAAAAAATTACATTTCTCCACCGTAGCAGTTCTGAAATGACGAAATGTGGTCCAGCCGACTAACCTTAGACTTTGTAACAGCAACTCACCCTCAAGTCATAATAGTAAAAAGTTCAAGGTTACTAACTGCCTCATTCCATCCACTTCATATCTGGGTTTTGTGGTTATCCACAGCAGTGGTTCTTACAATGATGGTGGTCCGCAGACCACTGTTGGTCCACAGAGTTCTGGTCACTGGTCCGCAAAAGTTAATAATTTATAATGCAAAAACGAAATGATTGAAACATAATTGGAAATTTGAGACTGCTCCCAGCAGTGGTTCCCATTTACAATATGAAGGTTGGTAACTAGAAATATTATGATAGACAAAGTGGAAAAGGTAGGTTAAAGTGATAGCTTGGAAGAGATTTCCAGATAACAGGTACAGCTATAGCTGAATGGGCACCAGGCAATGACAGTGTGCTATGTACTACAGACAACACCTTGGTAGTGATTCTGGTGAAAGGCTTTTCCATGCCTTGCTTGCTACATAAAAAATTGCTTGTGTATGCCTAAAGAACACAGTCAAATATTGAAATGCACATCTGATGTTGTCTTAACACAAGAATCAGACATATTATTACATGGCACATTACATTTGTTGATGGAAACAAGATGGAATCAGAGAGGCCACAAAGTGGAGAATTGCAGATATCCAGTCTGGTCCGAACAGAACAAGGCCTTGTACAATGAGTTCACAATTTCCAATTTATTTTGCCTTGAAAAGTTGTGTCTCATTAAACCACTGTCAATCATGAAGCCCTAAAAGTAATACACTTTAGTCCTTAGGAGAGTCACAATCAAGTTTCTGTACACAATCATCACATGATGCTTTGATTAGATTAAGTTAATGTACCTAAGAGCTTCAAATGCAGACCATGTCAAATAAAGGCTAACAGACTTCTGTCAAAGCGGCATCATCATTTAATGCCTTATAATTTGGCAGAAAGAAATTCCCATTCTCAGAGACAAGCAACCCCTATAACCTTATTTCATTTAAGTTAGCATAAAGCAAAACTAAAACCAGTCCAATAATTTCTGTGAAAGTTTTGAAGCTGGATCCAGTAACACTCACTGGCATAAATATAATGGTTTACCATGGAAAAACTTTCAGAGAAACAGAAGCGGCTATATCAGAGGTTTTCAAAGGAAAATTCAAACACTGTGTGCACAAGGCAGCCAAGAACCATAATCTCAGAATATCTTCAGCACACAAGAAAACTAAGTCATGCAAACCAGCTTATTCTCAGGTGCTCAGTCAAATTCAAAACTGGAAGGCAGGTAAGTTGAGTGCAGTTCCAGGATGAGATCCAATTGGGTGAGGCAGGTAGAGAGTCAGAAGGCTTTGGTGGGTGGTGTTCAGAATTGGAGCAGCAGAAGATAAGAATAAAGATAAGGAGAAGAGAAGGAATACTAGGTACCTGACCCATCTACACTAGGTGCCCAACCCAACTATACTGGACAGCTTACCCAGCCATGCTAAGTACTTGACCCAGATATAACAGGTACGTGACCCAGCAATACCTGAGACCTGCCACAGCTCTACACTAAGCACATGATGTATATGTCTGACCCAGTTATATTGGATACCAGTTAGATGTCCTGTCCAGCTACTAGATACCCCACAAAGATAAACTAGATACCTGAATCACATAGGCCAGAAACCTTACCCAGCTAAACTAGATATTTGGTCTAGCTATTAGATATCTGATCCAGCTACTGGGTTCTTGACACAGCTGTTAATTTTAAATACTGAACCAAGCCACCTGACCAAGCAACCAGATTTTTTTAATCTAACTACTGCAGATACCTGACCTGTCTGTACAAGACACTTGGCCAGCTGCTAGACTAAACACTGTAAACAGAAATTCCATAAGCATATTTCTTCTTGATGCCATCAGTTTACACTTAATAGCATGAACATTTATTTCAATGCTCAAAACACAATAGGATTCTGAAATTCTTGTAGATGACTAAATGGCACTTGGTGCCTCTTACAGGACCAACAGAAAGAGATGCCCCTCTACAGGGGAATAAGCATAAGCAGCAATGGAACCAATGACTGCCAAACCATGCTTGCCCAGAAATTCAAAATGAACTGCATCGCTGCTATGAATTAAAAGTAGGATGAGTGGGCAGGGCCAAAGCAGTTAGTCCTTAGTGAGACTGTCACTTAGACATGTCAAATCCAATAAACTGTGCTTAGGAGAGAGATGATGATCAGCATAAATATTCTTTACAGTTAAAATAAAGTGTCCATCATCAGAAAATAAAATAGTTTGGAACACTAGGCAAGGATCACTGTTAAAATAAAAGATTATCCGCTCAAACTGAGACGAATAATACACACCTGCACTCACATACATGCACAAAGGGTCATTTGAAAGTCATTTTGCAACCCAAATAACTAGGATTTTCAACATGCACAAGGGCAAAGAAAATGTAAGTAAGAATGTAGGTTTCATTTGCATCTGACGTGAAGAAATAAAGCAATACGTGTAGATCAAAAATCTGGTGCTTCCAGTTTAATAAACAAATCCTAAGTATTGTCCCAAAAAAGCATAACCAAACTACTTGCATTCAAAAGCCTTTAACATACACTGTACAAACTGACAGCCAAATACTGACAGCCAGAGACTAATGAACGTGTGACAGAAAAATGTGTAACAGGCATCAGTAATATTGCATGTGAGTGACAATCGTCTAAAAAATTGCAATAAATAGTGAGAGACATTTCTGATTTGATAAATCATCAGTGTATGACAAACATCTCCGATCTGACTCCCCACGCAACACAGTCTCTGCATGTGTGTGTGTTGTGTGTGTGCGTGCGTACGCTCACTCAAGTGTGTGTGTGTGACCGGAATAAGTCAAGGTGTGAGGAATGTACTATTGAGAACACATAAGGTATAACAATCTGGCAGAAATGGACCTTTGCCATTCATACAAAGGAGGCCATCACAAAGTTCATCGTCTAGAAGGAGTGACACACAAGAACAAACATATCTCTCAGTAATTAAACATGTTTGGAAAACAGCTTCACAAGAGGAACTGTCTAAATGTTGCCAGTGTCAAAAATGAAACAAGTCTACCTTGGAAATCTGCAGAGTGATGTTAGAAGTTATAACTGAAATAATGCTCTAATGAATTGGATTTTTCTTGTTCATATCACATTTGATTAGGCTATATTACTAGTGGTGTGTGTAGTGTTCAACTACACAAGCTGTTAGATCTACATAAAGGCCTAACCACATACTCCATTACTTTATCACACTACAGCGAAAATAATTAAGTAACAAGTATACTGTAACTGAATAACTGCTATCTCATAGTGCAACTGGTAATGTATCAATTGTTTATTACACATTATTTTATACTACAAATGGAAAGCGATTGTATTGACAGCAAAAAGCTGCCATTTTACAAGTCGCATAGACATAATAAGGTAATAAGTTCAAAAACCTTGCCTTAATTTAAGGGTTAATGCAGCAGTCATCCTCTGAATTTAAAAACATTCTAATGACTTTCCATTTAATGCTGTCATAATATGATCAAAAATGAAACCATAACTGCTTAATTTGCTGAAGGGCAGAAACAGCCAATAACGCCATCTACAGGTCTACAATGAATGACAGGCACACGGTGCAGGTATGTAGACCTGTGAAGTCTGGGTTGTGCAACCTTAGCAAGTAATTACTGAATCAGTAATAGCCTTTCGAACATTTCTTTCCACAGAAAGGTGCTTATTAAGGCACTGGATAGCAAATGAAATATATTCTGTCAATTTTCTGAGTTATTACCGGGACAGATGATTGAAACATTAATAAGCAGAAGAAATCAAAAATAAAAGAACCGCCATAAGATGCAGAAAGGACAAGCATTGTTTTTGGAGGAAAAAGCCAGACAGCAAACCAGAATTCAGCGAGTGTTTAATACAACTGATCTTGAACAAATGATGACTGACTATTTATCCGAATGAAGCAACCTGTGGCCCACAGAATCAAAAAATCACTCAAGATATTGTAGAATGGCTATTTTTATCACCTACAACAAATAAAGAAACATGAAATAAACTTCCATTTATACACGTGACAGGCACATATTTCTACAGTAGCATCAATGCATGTTATTTGTCATAAAGTTAAATACTTATGTATTTAACTTTCTATGCCTAAGCAGAAATTAAAGACTGATTTCTGATTTTGGGAATAAAACTTCAAGGATATTCGCCCCCGCGCTTCTATTTCTTTCTATTCTTTCTTAAAGAAAATTACAGATAAATAAAGTTTAATAAAATTGCAATCAAGAGCAGCAAAATTTTGAGACACAAGATTCAACACTTCAGAAACAACGTCAAACAAACACTTAGACATGAAGCTACTTCACACAATTCAGAATCAGTGCCAGTGACATTGTGACAGAAAAGCTTTACTTAAACTGTCAAATGTAGACAGCAAATATGAAAAACCAGGTTTGCACTTCAAAGTAATAAACCTTAAAACAGAAGCAGCATACCTCATAATCACATGTTCATCCAGCCATTTAAAATGCAAAAAACACTGAACAACATTTGCCGGTGCAAGGATTCAAACTCAGTCTGTCAAGGTGAAAGGGTGAATGATTGACACAAAGCCACAATGGCTCTGGAAAAATCTGTCAGCTCAAATGGCAGATATTAATAATAGTAAGACGATTTGTATAGCAAAGCACAAGTGATAGCTTAAAAATTCAATGGAAGAATCATAATCACACTCGGAAGCTCAAGACCTCTACAGCTCCCATATAAAGTTACAGGAACCAGCTTATTCACAGGTGCTTAGTCAAAAAAAGGATTAGGCAGAAAGGGTTTGGTTCCAGGTCAAGATCCAAGACTCAGGCAGGCAGATAGTCTATAGTGTTGGGAATTGGAGCAGAGAGAGTTAAAAGGAAAAAGAAGAATCAGAACAGGATTTGTGGAAGACAAGTGCTCCAGTTAAACATGGTGTTGTGTAGGCAGATCTACATAAAGTGAAAGATTCATTTACTCAGTTCATGAGTCAACTGCTCCATTTCACATCTCCAAGGTTGGCACTGAACACTTAATACACAGAAAAGAGACAACAGAAAGGAGAAAAATAATGGTCTAGTGACACCCTACAAAGTAATGTCCACTAAGAGCAGACAACTATGACACAAAAACACCCAACATGGTAACAGTAACACACACACACACACTCACACACACCTGTTCTGTAGAAGCTCCTTACAAGTGATACCCTGGTCACTGTAGCTTATAGCATCATGTATGTACGTATGCATGTCTCATGTATATATGCATACTATGCATTATGTATGTATGTGAGTATGTATGTATATGTGCATGTGTGCGTGTAACTGAACATTTCTAAGACCTTCTCAAAGGCCAAGATGTTACTATAATTTGTTATAACACCATAGCTGTCAGAGGCAGATCAAAAAATTTTAAGTTGGGGTAGGCAAAATTAAAGTAGGGTTCAAGGCATATTAATAAAACAATTAGGCAAGAAGTTTAAATGGTACGCATCCATTACTCCCCTCCCAGAATCCACTGACTGTGGCCAGCAGCCTACAAAAGCCAATCATTTCATCTTATCATATGCCACCACTTTAAACCTATGCAGGAATCCTACACAAAAAGAATTTAGAGGCACTCAAAATTTCTCAGTGACTTAATAGAGAATCAAATATCTGTGAGCCTGCTAACCATACGGTACTACTCTAAGCGTACGACAGCAGTTTGGGGTGGCAAGCAGATAATGCACATACTTTTAACCTCTGTTGCTAGTCTTCAAATCCCATGCCTTACTTGTTAACTGACAAAAGTAAGTAAGTAAGTAAGTAATGCATGTGTTAACATGTCACAAGTCCATCAGCTGAGCAAGGAATTGTAGGCATGGGTCACAGCGGTAAGACAACAAATGCAAGACGGTACAAATAGGTCTTAAGACGCTTTACGAATATTTCTAGTGAGATGCTGTCACGAGTAATACATCCTGGTATCCTAATCTTGACTTACAATGACCAAAGCAAATCTTCAATACATTGCAAGCACCACATCAATCACTTTTGACTTTTAAGAACAAGGAATCAAGAACACCTGAATAATCAGTTCTCAAAGATGATCATTTACCCCATTCTCTTTCTTTCTCCCTCTTACCCCTCTCTTTCCCTCCCCCCCTCTCTCTCTCTCTCTCTCTCTCTCTCTCTCTCTCTCTCTCTATATATATATATATATATATATATATATATATATATATCTTATCCATATCTGACCAAATTATTCTCTCTGGTTATCATTTACTCTTGGCTCAATGATTACATAAGGAGACTTTGACAATGCTCAGAGCAGTACTTGACCATGTTGGGGCCATTATAGCATATGGTCCTCATCCAGGATTTCTAATATTTCAATACTGTATCCCCACATAACATGATGAACCTATTTGTAGCAGTAAACCAGTTGAGGAACACAGTGTGATTTTCAGGATCATAAAAATTTATGTCCATTTTGTGTGCTACAAACCTTGTTACTAATGTCTTAACCAAAGGCCATTCTACTCCACTTAATGCTCTGGAAAGCTTAAATATTGTTGCCACCTTGGTAATACCTATGCAGCATGCCTTGTATGCGCGGATTACTATCTGCCTCTGTGTGTAGACTTCAAGTAGCGACTGATATGTGCATTAAGAAAGGTACTAAATTTGATGTAATATTCGATGCAAAAAATCTAAATTTTTCTGTGTCAGTCCTTCTAGTGATAACCAATGTTGTAATCTGGTTCTTGAGCAGAATTAATTATTAATTCGGTTCATGAATTGAAATATCCTGGTTTAAACTTATACTGCATACTTATACTGCGTACTTATACTGCATCTACATAAATTAAGCTTTTTAGGTCAATTATTCCATGGAAGTTACAAAAACAGTGTTCATAGTGATTGCTGTAAAGGACTTTTATCACTTTGTCATTATAATGGTATTCATATATATCTGCGTTAGATCATAGATGTGATCATGTTTTGTTTGCCAATTTTGCATCTGTGTGTATTTAACTTTTGTTTCAGCATTTTCTACCTTTGTATTGAATAAATCTATGTATTAATTCTCCATTATATTTATTATAATAATTAAATATAATGGAGTTAAAACTGTGCAGTATTTCCACTTTGCTCTAATGCTGAACTTTTATCGCTTCATCAGGATCATAGAAGTGAATACATTTTGTTCGCAAATTTTGCATCTGCCTATACTTAATTTTTTGTTTCTGAATTTTTTACCTTTGTGGTCAATAAACATATATACTTGCTCTTACTGAGACCTGGCTCCAAACTAGAGACATACCAGCATTCATACTGTACTCCCCAACCTTTCTTCTGCAGAATGAGCCACGCTGCAGGGGTAAAGGTCAGGAACTTGCTTTTCTTTTTGATCCTTTCTGCCACTGTATAGATTCATTTATCCAATTACTGCACCCAGGTCATTTGAGGTCCTGTTCTGCTACTCTATTTCTGGCAACAAACAGGTACTACTTATGAATATTTTTGTCCACCATCCCTCTATCTGACTGATTTTCCTAGTGAATTTCAGCCACTTCTTGAATATTCGCTTTCCTCCCCTTCTGAAATAGTTTTTATGGGCAAATTTACTATTCATCTTGATGTAGCTAGTCATTGTTTTTGGATGTTGGATGGGTTACTCCAAGTAAGTCATATCTTTCTGATCACAATGCAATTTTTTTAAAGTTTAACTTCCCATTTACAACACCTCCAAATTACAAAAATTGTTAGATTATGGTTATCTCCATCACACACAGCAAATGAACTAGCTATGCAGTTCCAGTCTACTTTAACTTAGCTTCTTGACAGACAAATTCCTTTTAGAATTAAGAGATTAGTAGCTAAGCATCACAGAAGTCAGAAGTTTCATCTAAAAAAGCCATCTCATTGACACAATTCCTACATCTCTTCTAAAAGAGTGCTTTGATATGCCAAGAAACAAAACGTGCCTCTCTTGTTCACCCAAATTCATCCAATCCTCAAAATCTTTGGAAACCGTAAACAACCTTCTTCAGCAAAGACTCCTCTCATCCTCTCCCAAACTCTACTGCACATCCATCCATTGCCAACTCCTTCACATTTCTCTCAAACATTTCAAAGTTTCCTCTCTCCGTCTCTCATTACAGACTTCTTATCGAGCTCAACAGCCACCCAAACTGACTCTTTACCCTCAGATGATCATGCTCACACAAGTTCATCACTTAACACATCTTTAAACCCTTCTGAGCCTGCTGCTGAAGTCAGAATCACTGCTCTCATTCGGTCCTCTCAAAACATGCAGTGCAAACTTGACCCAATCCCAACCTCTGTTCAACCCTTCTCTTTCCTATTATAACCAAGATCATCAACCTGTCTCTGTTGAATGGCACTCTTCCAATGCTCTTCAAAAACTTTAGTCAATAAACCACTTCTCAGAAAACTGTTTCTAGACAAGGAAATCCTCTCGAACTACTGCCCATTTAAAATCTCTCATTTCTAATTAAACCCCCACATGGTCGCTCTCTCTTGCCTCACTAGCGATCTTACTGTCTAACAACCCTTTCAATTCCAACCATTCTGCCTACACCAAACATCACTTCACTGAAACAGTCCTCTCCTCATTACACAGTAAACTTGTTATGGCAATAGGTTGTCAAAAATGTCTCTCACCCCTGTCTCTCATACATCTCTGCTGCCTTTGATACCACAGTCCACAAAAAATCCTTATATTATGCCTCTCCTCTGTATTTGTAATCTCAGGTACTGCCTTATCTTGAATCAAATCAAACCTTTCCTCTCGTTCTTTCACTCTTAATGCTGCTGGACACTCATCTAATCCTCACACTCTCACCTGTGGTGCTCCTGAAGCTTCTGTTCTTGTTCTATCCTGTCAGTCTTTATCCTTCTCCACTGAGGAAATTTATTTCCTCGTCTTCTGTTGATCATCACCTCTAGGTGCTGATGACACAAAACTTTTCATATCTTTCTCCTCTCACTTCTTTCAGATGCACTAAAGGATTTACACAATGCCATCACCAAGATATCAGCTTGGATGACTGCCAACCTTCTATGCCTCAACCCTTCAAAAACAGAATTTCTGTTAATGACCTCTGTGAACAGCTAAATAAACTACTCTATCATCCAGACCTTTCACCAAAGGATCTCACTTCACCTGCACCTTATTCTTCTCCAGGGCACAATCTCAGAATCATCTTCGAGAAAAGCCTTACCTTTGCTGACAACATCACCCAGTTATCTCACACCAGCTACATGCATATTCATGACCTTTGCCGACTTTGCCCCATACTTGGCTGTCAAACCACCTGCTGTCTGCACAACAGCCATCTCAGTTGCTCATTTCAAACTTCAATACTGCAACTCCCTGTTCTATAACACTGACCATCTCAAACAAAATGTATTTAAACAATCCAGAATGCTCTTGCTTGTGCAGTTACCAACACTCCCAAACACCACCATACGATGCCAGTGCTCAAATATCTTCATTGGCTTAAGGTCCCTGAGCGCATCCAGTACAAAATTGAATCTCTCACCTACGGTGCTCTTCCAACTTCTCAACCCTCCTCCATTCACCAGTTATTTGTTATCCAACTGCCCGCAAGTACTTGTTCTTTCTCATATCTTTTTCTATCTCGCCCTTCAGTCTCCTCCTCTCTCAAATTCTGCAACCACTCCTTAATCTATGCCAGTTCACTCATTCCCTTTCCACCTGTCAATACGATCACTCCGTTGCTTGGCCTCTCTCTTGCAGCATTCCACTCAACACTGAAACATAAACTTTTCAAGCTGTCCTATCCAGCTTCTGCTCCTGTACCATCCCATGACCATCACCAACGATTCCCCCATAGCACCATGTTGTCTACCAGAATTGACCCATAGGATTCCACCCTGGCACCAAACCTGGTCAAACAACCTGGTTCTGGTGGACTTGATTTGATACAGCATCAGTGAATAAGCTGGTCTCTCTGATGCAGCTTTTGTGTGGTACTGAGAAAATTTGGATATTAACATTTACATTCTATAAAAATGGTAACGAAACCATGATGATGTAAATAGTTTACCAAAACATTATCAGTGGAAAGCTGGTTATATCACTGGAAAAACTATAAAAAAATACAGTTTAAATGTAATACCACTACTTTAAATTATGACAGAAAATCATTTTTTAAAGAGAATAAATACACATTAAAATATTCACATTCTACTTCCATGTCTCACGATTCATTGCGTTCGGAATGTTGAAGTACTTGAAGCTGTTCATCAGTGACTCCATTGTGACATCAATTGTGGCACCTGTGACTCTTCTAAATTCAGAGCATCTTACATGCCTCAAATTGATTCACAAAAGACCAGACAGCTATCAAAAATTCCTTCAGACAGACAGACAGATAGACAGACAGACAGACAGACAGACAGGCAGGCAACTGGTCAAACAAGGAGAAGGAAGCTGTAGTAAGTTAAAAAGGCCTAAATATGCAACTTCACATGACGTTATGCATAACAAGAATGGCTCGACAGAGCTCAAGAGAACAGATGCTGACCTTGCATCCTTCACAAGAATCAACACCATAGTGGAAACCAGAAGCCTCATCTCCGCAGACTTTGCAAAGAGGTCCACGGCTGATACGAACTACCTGGGCATTTGACATCTTTGGCGGCACCCAATCCAAACACAAGTCAAAAGTTTCTACTCTGTACTGAAAGAAAGAAACACAAACAATGTCACAAAATACAATTTTTCCCTTAAAAGACAGTCTTCGAAAGGCAAGAATGCCAAACAGTTTTCATATCAGGTTTGAAACAGGCCATTTTTCAAACTGCTTATTGACCATTGATGTCAATGTATAATACATTTGCTACTGGTAGCACATGGCAACACATACAACATACACTGTAACAATTAAGCTGCACTATGCTGCAAAAGCTTCATAAAAGGCCATCTGATTCATCTTTCTTGAGTCACTATGAGGTTGCCCGATATCAGTGGTAAAAACTTACTTGTACCTCATTCAGAGGGGCAAACAATTTCAATATTTCTTGCAGTATTTGCTCTTATTTGCCCATGCATCCATAATTTTTCCATTTCCTAGTCTGCACACAAGACAGACCTTCAATACTGCCTCGGATTTTGTGCAATTTTCAGAAAATGCTTCATCTCTCAAGTTCAACCACCGTTATTATGGTCTGACCTGATTATAAATGAGTTCCTGTTTTCTACAGGTGTGGTCTATAAACCATTTGGACAATGTCAAATTCAGTGTTGCATGCAATTCAAATCTCCCACATGCAATGCATGGTATTTTGGGGGAGATGCTCATTACATGCACTCAGTTACATCACTTGGTGACAGAGGAAGCATATGGAAAATGCAGTTTAGCCTCAACCTGGCAAAAAACCATGGTGTAAACCTAGGGCTGTAGTTGTTCCCTGCCCCTCTGTGCCTTTCAGCCCCACTCACACCCCCCACGATACTAGATAAACACCCCTGCCCCAAAACCATGCCATCACACCTCAACCCAAACAGTCCTAGGGTTTACCCCACCGTAGCCCAAACCAGGGCATAAACACAGGGTCTTAGTTTTTCCCAGCCACTTTCCAGCCCCAGCTCGTACCCCTTACTGCCATGGGCTTTCCTGGTGTTATACCGATTCCGATTGCTTGTTAGAGGTGCACATGGCAGGAGCATATCTGCATCAAATGGCTTCAACATGCGTGGAACACATGCTTGCACTTGGATTAAGGTGGGTGAGAGGGACCCCTGTGGCAAATCCATCTCCAAAAACTGAGACAGGGTTAGCGGCCACAACCAGCCCCACTGCATGAGCAGCCACAACCAGACTCACAGTGTCAGTGATAACAACCGGCCGCCATGCATGGCATTATGTCAATGGACAAGTACATCAACCAGCTGCTCACAGAAGTTGATGAGGCGACCTGCCACAGTTTGTATTGGCTTAGGAAGAATGCATCCTCTGTGACTATCGTGCTGTTGTCTCAGTAGAGCACAGGCTGGAGGCAGATGTGCTGGTATTTCTCAATGCAATGACGCCAAACACAAATGCCCTCCCAGATGAGACCTTGGTTTGCCTCAGAGGTCTTAAGTTCAGCATTGTCCTAGTAGCAGAGATGGAAAGCAGACGATGACTGCCAAACAGATCTACAACGAGAATGCTGCTCCTGGCACCACCACAACTACGGCCTACTTTTGCTCTGATGCAGTGCTCATTCTCAATGCAGGCAATACTCCAGGCACACTTGCAGAAGCTAGAGTGCAGATGCTTCGGCACCTAGAGGAGTTCATTAATGAGAGATCACACTGGAGATTTAAAGCAGGTTGTGGCGCTGGATTTGGGAATAGCTCATTCAGCAAATTCACCTAGGAGAATAAATTTTGAAGGCATTAGATTTCTAGTAATGGTGACCAAAGTCAGAAAGTTTAAGCACCAGAACCTAACAGTTGCAGCGAGTGTCTTCGGCTGGGAGTATTAGCAAGAGTTCACAGCAGATAATGATGCCATTCGAAGGTGAAAACATCCGACAGTTTCAGAACCACCACAGGCAGTGCACACAGTATTGAACAAAGAAGAAAGCAACACACAGCTCATCACTGAGCAGAAGCCCTGCAGCTTCTGTTATGTTGTAGTCCACTATGACAGCTATGCTAGTGCCTCAGAGCTCTACCGTATGCAAATGCAAGAAAATGTGGAAGAGTTTCTATGCTGCCTTCACTAGAACTTGTGCAAATTTATGTACAGCTCTGCAGTGCGGCGAAGATGCGATAGGTGAAAGATAGCAATTGAACCTTCAACTCAGCCACTCAGCATCACCTAGGACGATGATAGACTAGGTGACAAGAAAGTAAGAGACCACTGCCACATCACTGGGCAGTATCACTGAGAGGTGTACAATGCATGCAACTTTATGCTGTGCATTTACCCAGACAACATGAAGATGCCACTCATGTTTTGCAATCTTCATGGCTATGACAGCCATCTGATCATGCAGAATGCGTCAGCACTGAGATCTCATGCATCCCAAACAACTTGGAAAAGTACATGACCTTCAGTATCAGCCAGTTACAGTTCATCGACAGCCTCCAGTTCCTGAATGGCTACTTGCATGAACTGGCGAGCAATCTGCAACTTCAGAACCTAACAGTTACAGCCGCAATCAGTGACATAACAAAGTTGGAGCCACTGTGGCACAAGGAATCTACCATATGACTATATCCACAGCTATGACCACTTCAAGAAGAGAGAGCTCCAACCGATAGAGGCATTCTACAGTGAACTCAGATGCAAAGGTATCAGTGACGAGGACCAAAAACATGCCAAAGCATATGGAAAGCATTCGACTGCGGGACTCTCAGCAGCTACCATGACCTGTACTTGTTATTATGCACCAACGCATTCCTATTGGCAGATGTCTTTGAGACATTCAGAGCCACTTTCATGAAACACTACAGTTTAGACCCAGCACATTATTTCAGTTTACCAGGAATGGCATAGGATGTGCTGTTGAAATAGCCAAAGGCTGGGCTAAAGCTCTACAGAAATCAACCAGCATGTCTTCGTCAGGGACTCTGGAAGGTATCAGAATGGCCTCAAAGCACTTTGCTAAAGCCAACAACCCTAACTGTCTGGAGCATGACCCAGGCAAACCCAACAGCTGGATCAAGTACCTATGATTTGGCAATGTGCAAGCACTTGCCAAATAGGAGCTTCTGCAGGAATAGTCCGTCACTAGATGAAGTGCTGGCAACACGAGACAACAAGCCTGAAGGCTACCTGCTCGAGGTCAGTATGGAATACTCAGAAAACTTAAATGAGGCCCACAGCAATTACCCATTTGCTCCACAGACAGTCAATTCCCAAGGCATGGTTTATTTACTACCAATGCGCACCCTAGAACAAGTTGTTTGGCCAGTTCACGGATTGCAAAAAGCTAGTCCCAAATCTATGCAACAAATAGTGCTATACTGTCCACTACCACAACCTAAAACTGTACCAGGAACTTGGAATGTGGGTGCCCAAGATACACCAAGTGCTAAAGTTCCAGCAGGAGACTTCCTGTCATATATAGCTTCTGACCTCTTTGCTGTTGGACTGAAACATACAGTACGTCTAAGTCCAACAGCAAAGAGGTCAGAACACACGACATGAACTAAAAGACTGAAACTTTCAGCATAAGAAAACAACAAATGCATGCAATTCTAGATTTCATATAAAACCAGCAGTTGGAGAACATCTGTGCAAAATAAGAACGTGGAACTACATATATCATCATATTATGTTCCCTCTAACCCACAGTTAGAAGCTATAAAGATCCTTTGTACATATGCATGTGTGCATGTATCACGACAATTAATATAACACGTTTTAAGTACCTCACAAAGGTGCATATGTTTCTTGTTAAAAACACAATGGAAAGATTTTGGTAAAAGAAACTGTAGGTAAACTATATTTGCAACAAATTGCTTCTGCTGCAGACTATAGATGAGCACGGGACGAAAAATCGAAGCCTAGCCCGGCCCTCGTCGAGCAGGGCCAAGCCCGGCCCAAATCGGCCTGGCCTGCATTGTAAAAATTGTGGCTTGGCCCAGCCCAGCCCAGTTTTATGCTTATCTCTAATCGGCATTGAATTCATAACCTGGAACATCACTGTCTGTCAACACACACAATGAGTGACAACAAAGAACCACTGAAGAAGATACTGACAGCTTGTTACCTTCTGACAGCCTAAAAATCAGCCAATACATTTCTCGGGATAGCATTCTGTCGATGACTACTGACACAACAGTGAAGCACAGATTACATCTCCGAAGTACAACACATGCTGAAAGCCAACATTTCTTTCAACCGTAGGCTACACGCACCTATTGCAAACAATACTCACTTTCACTGGCGGATGCCCTCCGAGTCTTTTTTAATTTTAGCTCTTCCTTTAACCCACACCACATATTCAGTTTCATGTGTCCATTCATTTTTCCTCTTCCTTCACCTTCATCTACATTCTTTGCCTTCTTCCTTTTTTGCATTTTGCTGTAGAAGAGCAGCAAACTCCCCCCCCCCCATATGGCTATGATTTAAAAATGATAAAGCAAGCTAATGTATAGTGACAAATAAAATATACACAAATGAACGTCTGGCCATTTTTAACGCACAGTATCACATAACAATGCATGGAACCAGTGTCTAATAATTCAGTATTATTGTCAGACATAACCAAGAGCTATAGCCCAGTTCAGACATTGCACCATGTCATGAACTGGGACAGGAGGACCAGACCACTAACAGCTTACTGCACTGCATCTTAAGGGTGAGCAAGTCCATATTCTTCAAAAAGTCAGTGAAGATTGACATCATCCAGCCAATCACAGGCATTACTAGACACGAGCAGCATATTAAATTATTTCATATTATTACACACAGTTGAAATACAATAAAATTCCTAAAAACAAAACGATTTAGTATGATATCAGAGCTGCATTGTGAAATTTAGGGTAAGAAGGTGAAAATTAGGATGTGGTTCAAGGGTGTGAGGCACCAAAGTTTTCTGACTAGGAGACCTGGGGAAGAGTGTCGTAAGCCAATGGTTGTAAAGCACATCTTTTGAAAATGCTACTGAGTTCACTTTTTGCATAAATAATAGGAAGTTGCCAGGGGGTTAGAATTACTCCTCCAGCACAAACATTTTGATCATTACTGAAAAGAAACCTTGACTTTTTCCCAGTTTGGTCTAAGGCTGAGCCCACAGTCAGCAGTGGATTTCAAAGGGGTTAAAACTGACCCCTGTCATAAACTGTTTGATCTTGACTGGGTTGGCTGACTTCTGATTATACTCAGGACTGAACAGTGAGTTCAGCAGTGAGTTCAGCATCTGCATTACAAGGTCATACCGACCTCACTCCAACAACATAGAACTTGAAAACCTTCTGTCAGTCTCCCATGGGCAAGATGGCCTTACTGCTGTGGATTATTCACTCTATGGTGTGGATGGATAATTAATGTGACTGAAAATCATAGACAGGGACAGGGGTTGCCAGAAGTTAAAAATCAACTCCTGGCCAATTTTCATATAAAACTGAGCTGGTTTACTTTTGACCTAAGGGGTGTCAAATCTCCCCAACCCCCACCAAATATAACCCTGGAAATAACTTTTAAATGCTTTCCTATTGTATTTTGAAGTCTTGGAACATAGGAAATTATGCAAATGACTGAAACTGAAAATGCAATTATTGTTGATTCCAGTCCCATCATAGAAGCTTATGCTATTATCTGTCTCACAATGACCTCCAATCATATAGTGAGGTGCACTAAACTGCCAGCCTGAAATCACTATCATCACTTCTAAACACCACTCTGAACTGGCAAAACACAAAAGTAGCTTAAACCCAAAAAGAGATGTAAAAAATCAGTTCAGTAAGTTTAGTTCAAGAAAAATTTCCACTCTAAACAAGTTGAGCCTTTCAGACAAAGAACAAAACTAGAACTAGGACAGCTGGAACAGAACAAAAATAAAAATTGCATGATCTGGAGCAATGCCTCAGACAGAGTACACAGCATCCGAGACTAATAGAGGCAGGTGACTAACACAGACAGGCTGGTGACAAAGAAATCAAAGCTACAGCCTACATCCGCTAAGCTCTGCCCATTGCACTAACAAGATCTGCATAAAACACATAAGCCTACCTGTTAGATAACATGTTGTTATATTGCACAGTTTAATGGAAGGACTTGGTTTGATTTTTGTAACATGAATAAATGTACCAAATCTCCAACAGTTCATGCTGCAATACACACAAGTACTAAACAACTAAATCTCCTGACAGTTGACATATTTTACTGAGAAACAACAAGACAATGTTATCCCCATCAGCAGAAATTTCAATCAACAACAGAACAAATTCTTTTAAAAACAAAAATTAACCAGAATACACTTTTTATATAGTTTTCATTCTCAAACTAAAATAACCTAAAATTCATAATTGTTTAAAAAACACTTCTTGAAACTAAGTTGTGCTATGCTACTGAACAGAAGCCAGAAACATTAAACTAAAAATAATCTAAGAAAAGCATAGTCCATTAACCAAATTAAATAGACAGGTCTGTCTTTCCAGCTCAACTCAACCAATTCTGAGGAAAGTTCCCACCCGACCATCTCAGAATTGGCTGAAATTTTAACCACATGCTGCAAGATGTATTGGATGGAAAAGCCCAAAATGTTTCTGCAATATTTAAAATACTTTCCAAGATATCGTTGATTCCGTGACCCCACCCTCCGAAGGCATTTCGCGAAACACACAGCAGAGGAAGCTATCATCTGACTTGACCAAGACATGATGACACATGCTGGGTTCCATTCCAACATGTCCTTCGTTTTGTACCAACACCCTGAGCACGCAGTAATAACACATGTCAGTATGAGTATCAGTTGGGCGATCCAGTTTGGAAGGCTGTAACAACTAAATTTTCATCTTATGTACAGAAAAACTCTCAAAATAGGATGCTGTATGCATAATTGACACTATTTTGATATTTTTAGATGTTTAGCAACTCCACAGAATATCTCATCATATGTATTTCATAGACCACCAATTAACATGAAATGTTTTCATAAATTCACTTTAATTATGATAAAGAAATGTTTATGTTAACTGTATTTTTAATAAAAATTACTTAGATATGTTGCATTTATATTTTTAAAAGTGATCATATTGGTTTCTCAGTTTTGATATTGATATGTTCAGGTAACAAGTCTGTTAATACCGCCCATAACTGCAACTCGTGATGCCAAAAAATGACCATATTTGACACTGTAAACTCCTTAAAACAAAAATAGCCATCGGGATTTTTGGACCACTTATCAAATGATCTATGCTCTATCAGAAAATACAATAAAAAATAATATTTTTCTGACCCTTTTTGGGAATATTTTTTCTCTCTGACCCCCCCTTGTCAGATATGGTGAACTTTGACCTACTATATCCAGCAGATGTGAATAAGTAATCAAGTCAAACTCTGCCAAGTAATTGCCAGCCACATAGACAGTATACATATAAAAATGGATTGCATTGTGCCTGGTACATTTGAAGATATTGATCACTGAATATTGCAAAATTTAGAAATAAAATGAATATGAAGGCACTTTTGACATTTAATACAGCTGAAATCATAGGATACACAGAAATAATAATTATATTTTTTTAATCTGCACAAGAAACTGTACACAAAGAAAATAAATCATCTAAATTGGTTTAAAAGCTCTAGAGATATCAATTCTCAAAAAGTGGACATCGTGAAGTTTCACGAAATGCCTTTGGAGGGTGGGGTCACGGAATCAACGATATCTTGGAAAGGATTTTAAATATTGCAGAAAGATTTTGGGCTTTTCCATCCAATACACCTTGCAACATGTGGTTAAAATTTCAGCCAATTCTGAGATGGTCGGGCGGGAACTTTCCTCAGGATTGGTTGAGTTGAGCTGGAACGACCCAGATGGAAAACAACCACAAAAGAAATAAACAGCAAAGTCCTTTATCACCTGCTCTCTATGTTTACCTGATGCAAAACCCACTTAACAGAAAAATTCAAACACCTGTTTACATGTATGTCCAATTCAAGTGAAATTAGCAAGGTTGATGTAGATAAAAAATCAATTTTAAAACATGCAGCCCTGGGCTTAAATCTAAATTCCATAAAGACACAGAAAAAAATTGTAGTAATTCAAAGCTAAATGCACACTTTATGACACCAACTTTATTCAGTCACCTTCTACAATATACATGTAGCTGATTCATTCCCCTTAATAAAACCCAGACACCTGAAATATAACTGTATTGTTAGCTTCCACAGTATCATCATCTAATTTCAAATATACACCAAGATGATATACATATATTCTAAAAAAATAGAGAATCGATCCACAAGTGTAGACTCAGGTTCAACACCTAATTCTGGCCGATTGGTGATGTGTAGACTTCTGTGCAACAGATTTTGTAGACGACTCAGTCGTCTACACTATTGTATACACAAGTTCTAAAAAGATTTGTGTAGAAAGAGGTCTACATCAATGTAGCATTTGGCTACATTTTTGTAGCAATAATATCTAATTAATCTAGTACTATGTTTACATTTATGTGGCACTGCATTTACATTTAAGTTGTAGTAATGCAGTGTTCCGTCTAAATCTATGTTGTAATAATGTGTACATTTATGACATATGACTTCTAAATTAATGTAGTGTTGCTTCTCCTTATACATAGTAATAATGCTTACACCTGACCACTAACAGCTTACTGCACTGCATTTTACTAAAGTATATGTGGCAATACCTAACGACTCGTTTGGTATTACTAAATATGCATAGTAATATCATTTCTCTGATAAGCAAATCAGTCACTGTAGTGCCACAAATGATGCCCTTTTAATTGCAGTTACAGTGTTAAAGCACATAAGAAACAGTTTACATAAACGTATTATAGTGACAACAGTTTCAATCAGCTAAACAGTTAATCTAAAAATAATAAATGCAGAGGCCTTAAAAGTTAGCCTACACCAGTTTAAAGAAACAAAATAGTGACAAACAATTTAAATGCGATAAACAGTCAATCAAAATTGATAAATTCAAATACCTTAAAACTGTATGTAATACATTTTTCAAAATCCCATGTAAGGGCAATCAGCATAAGAACATACTATGAAACAATTACTAAATAGAAAAAACTGGTCAACGGTTACTTTGGTATTTTTTACAATGACTTAACTAGTGGCACACCATAACTGGTCATTAACTTCGAAACAGAAAGTTACTCCATTGCAAGTACCAAAATATCCATAATTAATTACTATCACTAGGAGACAATGTCTGGTGCTAACTGGAAATCGCTGAAGTATCTGAAGATCGCCAGATATTGAATTCTGCACCAGCATGAGACATACCAAGCAGCTTCTGTATGAATGCATAAAACAGTTGCAATTCTTCAGGATATTCAATGCTGAAGACCCAAAAACACAAGACAAATACCAGGACCTCTGTAAGACATGATCTGTTTTCAATCACAACTACAGTTTTATCAAGTTTCTTATAAAAGGAACAATTAATCTGAAACAGAGTTGGCTGAACGATTCTTTCATCACATATAACTGAAATAGCACCACGCACAGAGTAATACTTCCTTTACTTTTGCAAAAACAACAACAGATCACTATTTAACGAATACACAGCACAATCAGCACCACTCACTCAACTTCAAAAAAGACACTGTTTGTTGCATCCTCCATATCTTGCAGTCTTGGATATCACCAAGAGGTTCTTCTGTGATTGTGGAATGTGTGTGCATTATCCAAGAGCGGCAGCTTGCTCATTCCACATAGTAAATGATTTGCTGCATGGTTGGATCAACTTTCTCGGAGAATCCTTTCAGCATCACCATCAGGCATAGTTGTTTGAACTTCATATGAACATCTGAAAAGTTCACAGTAATAATGTAAATGTAATCATAATCGCAAGTGCACATTACGTAGCATCTCTTCAAGAAAACTAATTGGAGATGCTGCCGACCTGATCACGTGAGACTACGATCAAACAAAATGATCTTAAACCTCTGGCAAAATAGAGGCAGAGAAAGAATAAGTAGCTAATATCACAGATTGCATAGCAGCCTCTACCAGAATAAAGAGCTGATCCTGGTAAAGCTACAATATCGCATTGTGGAAGCAGAAGAAAGGGAACAACCAGATCACCCTGTGCTGCAAAACAGAGAGATCTGAGGCCAGGCACCGATGATACTGCAATATGTAGCTCCTAAGATAAGCTGGAGTACAAGCAGCCAGGCAGTTAAACATCATCATCACCTATGGCCTGCCCCGCTCTGGAGCATAGCCTTGTCCATAACATGCTGCCAACCATCTCTGTTTTTGGCCGTGTGAAGTCTAAAACTCAGCAGACGCAGGTCGAACTTCACCACTCTTGTCCATGTATGGCAAGAGCATCCAACTGGTCTCTTCCAACCTCTTGTGGGGCCAGATATCATGGCGCATAGAGCTCTGGCATGATCCTGTTCGCTGCTGCAGTAAGCAATTTGTCCAAACGGTCGAAGCCTCTTGGACTGGATCATCTCCGACACAGGGATGTACATTGTGCACCGACAGACATCTGTGTTGGTGACATCAGTATAAGTTAACCCTACCATGGCCCAACCATTAACACAGACAAAGTAACTCACTAACAGCACTGAAACTTTAACAAGCTACAATAATTACACCTCAAAATCTTGAAGTTATCTATCCCTGGCTTGAGCAAGAACTCAAGTGATATGTATCCTTAAATTCAAAAGAAATCGATACACCACCAACCTAGCTTTTGCTTTGCATCAGTGAGTCCATACTACTGTAATGAATGGATCTTATGACCATCTCCACTGAGTACCGGGAGTGCTTCAAGACTGTCCATTCCGACATTGGATCATAAACTATCTCCTATGAAATAGCACAGGAGAAATTTTAAGTGACATGTCCATGCATATGCAAAACATTCTCAATGGCAAGTTAAACCTCATACTTCCTGTATATATACAGCCCATACTAAATAAAGCAATCTCTCAAATCAAGTTTTTGCAAAACAATAATTAGGTAATATGTAAACAACAGCCTTCTACAAAAATCTAGAGAATGCCAGAAATGAAAACGAATGCTAAATGCTACTTACTTTACTGAAAACAGGATATATGCCACTGAAGGATTTTGTAATTGCTATCTTCTCCTTACTAAGCCAGTCTTGTCTGAGTACAAGAGCTACAAAGTTTGAATTTTAATATCATGTTTAAATCATAATATCAAGCACAACGACAAGAAAACCAAATTACTGAAACACAGCCATGCATTTAAAAACGTATTAGTGGTCAGTGATTTGCTACAGCATTTCTTAACCTTTGTAAAGCATTTTCTTCAGGTGCGATCCTGTACGAACAGTGCATGCCACTTTTAGTTCCCATAAGGTGGGGCACGGTAGCCAAATTGACAGAGCGCTCAGCTTGTAGCGTGGAGATTACTGGTTCGAGCTTCCCATTATATGGTTGCTGTGTAGTGAGCTTAAGCAAGTCTTCACTCACAACTGCGTGTAATAAATGCAAAATAACAATAATAAACAGAATGGTGTGTGGGCCCGGAATATATATAATTACAATGTGAAAGTCCATGCAGTTGCAAATAAGTGAGTCAACTACAGCCAAAACAACACAAATCTGAAACTGAACTCCAAGAATATCACACTTAAAAACTGTATAAATTGCAAACACAGAAATCTGAAAGACTTAACAGGTTTAGTTTCTTTTCTCTAATGAAAAGTCACAAACTGTACAGACCTTAGCTGGAACTTCAAATGTAAATTAAAGTTATCAACTTCAAAGAGACGATTAAAGACTATTATATTTGATCGTGGTCCCGCACTGTCAGGTCGGAGCACTTCCGATGACTTTTCTTGAAGCGGTGCTATAAAAATGTGCACTCACAAATACAAATAAAAAAATTAACATTTTGCTGTTGTTCACGAGATATTATTATCCCACAATTTTCACAAAAAGCACGCTGAATAAATAATTGTAACCATCTGAAATGTTAACAAATACTCAAGAAGATATAAGTTGGAGTTACAATAATTAACTTACTTTCAACAAATGATTCCTTACATAACAGTTTACAGTCTAAAATCGAATATGAAATGCGAGCCAATCACCAGCAAATGGGATGATCGAAGTACACTGAAAACGACTGATTACGGCAGATACGCAACTCCTATGCTACGCTATAACGCGCTAACCTAACCCTTTACTCTCGAAACGAACCCAAATCTTGATAGCCGTTTAACGATATTTGATAGAAGTGTCTTCTAGCAAATTTCCCTATAAGGATGCAAGTGCATCTAAAATACTGAACCATCTGTAGCCTATTTCCTGGCAACAATTTATGAAAACAAATTATAAATCTACAATGGTGTTGTATTAAAAATCCACACTCAGAGTTGCATATTTTTTACTACAATTCTGTTGCACTAAAATGTCCACATTTTGTTGCAAAAACATCCACATTAGTGTAGGAAAATCAGCTTAACAAAAGATGTAGACAAAGTGGTCTACACTTTTCCTTACAGAGTACATGTAAACAAACACTAAAGGATCACAAGAAATTGTAATATAATGTCTACTACTGTATGTGAAAGTGTGAATTATTGTGAGATAATAGTGAATCGAGTATTAACACACAAATAATTTAAGTGATCTGACAAATTGATATCAATAACAAAATGCATCACATACCTATATCACAATATATCCATGATTATGGTTATTTAAGCGCTTTAGATGCTAACTTTAACAAAACTATAGCAGACGAACCAAGCCATATTTGAAAGTATACTGTAAAACTTCTTATAAATTCCCCTGGTGTTTATTTGTAGAGATCGTTTTTACACCCCAGTGGCAATTAGAGATTGGAGTTTAAAAGACACTGGTGCTTATTTCTACAAACAATGTTTACCCTTCTCCTCCCCCAAAAATACTGTATTTATGTATCTTTTTACCAAGAATACCACTAACTGAGATGCTAAAATATGGCTGCACATCTTTCTCACCATCTGCCGCTTTCATATGATGTAATTGTGGCATACACACTGGTATCAGCTTACTGATGCCTAACTAAGACCCCACGTTTATTAGCAACTGGTGTTTAAAAGAGGCTGGCATTTATTTATACAAATCATTTTCATCCCAGCAGCTAATGAAGACCAGTGTTTAATTGGGACCCACAGCTAAAATGTTTTACAGCATACAAGCATCATCATTCCAACATACCTCTATTCTTACTTGATGTGTGACCAGGCAAGATGGTGCAGATTGTCTCCCTATGCTTGAGGCTCAAGAAAATAACCAGGGCAGATATGCTATTTTTAATCCTTTTTCACCCAAATCATCCTGTCCCTTGAAATATTCAAGCAGTCTTACCCCAAAAGAGCCAATATCCTTTGTGTTGGCTTAAAATGGAAAGGCAGAAAATAATTCAAATGCCTAAACAGGAAAACCACTGGATATCTACAAAACCACAATAACAGTTGCAGAGTCTCAAACACCAGTTTCAAAATATCTGACAAATACTGATCAGTTCACCTGAAGTCTGATCAAAATCTTCAATCTCAAAACCTACCTAATACAGAAGTGAGCACAGAACTGTAGCAATTACCCTGTAGTAGCCTGTATTTTAAAGAAATAACTAAATGGCAAACATATTTTGCAATATCTGATAGCTGCGAATGCTAGCTGGTTGAACAAAACAATGTTAATTAAAGTTAAAAATCTGTCTGCTAATTTAGTTTTTCTATATTACATCATCTAAGATAATATTGCTGTTCCTACAAGCTTCCGTCAAAAAACTGTTTTCTTCATTTGCTTGTCCCTCTCATACCTATTCCAACTGTATTTCAAACTCTTGGATGAGCTGATCATGATATTAAAATTCAGCTAGTGACAAACATCGCCTATACAGCATCGAGTTTTTATAAGTTTTTGAAGAATCTATGAAATCATAATCCTTAACTCTCTTTTCATAGATGAGCTTCTGCAGCCTCCGACTCTGTTTTAGTCAATTTTGCTTATTCTGGAGATGGATTGTCTTTATTTCTGTTTCTTAGTCAATTTTTGCTTATTCTGGAGATGGATTGTCTTTATTTCTGTTTCTTAGTCAATTTTTGCATATTCTGGAAATGGATTGTCTTTATTTCTTTTTCTTAGTCAATTTTTGCTTATTCTGGAGATGGATTGACTTTATTTCTTTTTCTTCGTCAATTTCTGCTTATTCTGGAGATGGATTGTCTTTATTTCTTTTTCTTAGTCAATTTTTGCTTATTCTGGAGATGGATAGTCTTTCTTTCTCTTTTCCATTCACATTAGCAAATTCTGATGCAGCCACAATGGCTCAAATGATGAGCAAATCACAGTGGGTCTATGGAAAAGCACAATCAGCAACTGAACACTGAATCCTGCACCGAATTAAGGATTTTCACTGACTCCATAAATTCTTCAAAGGTCAGAACCCAAACTACATCATAAAGTAGTATTTCACGACCACGTGTAAAGCTATTTCTGAGGCTTATAGTTTCAGGACTGAGAGAAAGACAGGGCCACTTAAAAACTGCGGCTCTGGAAAGTAATCCAGTTCAAGACCTGTCATTTATGATTTAGAATTATAATGTATTTTCATAAACAAGTGGCAACACTGTAGCATTTCAATGTTTTTCCTCAAATTCAAATTTTTGTGCACATTTTCTGCCTTGCCGTTGCTTCACTGAATCCAGGAATTCCAATTTTCAGATGACATATGTAAGTCTGGGGACAGTCAGATACCATTCCAATGAAAACCAGTCTACCAATTTAAAATGGTGGTTGGGCATTGGTGCTCAGTGACCAAATACGATCCACAAAAACAGGAAATCCACAGCAGACTTAAGAAAACTTCAAGATGCGGATTTGGACAGAGTAAAGACCAAATATACAAGAATTCTGAAACAAATTCTATGTATGACGAAAAAAGTTATCCAAATGAACAAGATGCATAAACAGGGGCAAACTTGGCCACTAGACATGTGTGATGTTGTATAAAATTTGGCATTTGGGTAGATGTCCAATTATCAAATTTAAACAGATCAAAATGGGGTCCAAGTCGCCCAAGCATCTCATAGAAGGCAATTTAAGCTGGTTGGCCACAAGGGTAATATATTATAAAACTTTCTGAAGGCAACTGGTATAGCACGGAAGCTCATCAAAATGAGTCATTTGGGTGATCAGGTCATCTGTTTTGAAACTAGAACATGTACAGATCAAAACATGAACTAAAAGTCATCCATGAAAGTAATTACATCCAAACTTACCTCAAAATAGCCTTAATATGGGAAAGATTGCATGAAATGCACACTGTATTCACACAGTGTCATTCTGCTTTGCTATCATTTGCAATACACTTATAGCACTTGCCATGAAAACGTATTTAGCATTTGCATCAGATAATTGGATTATTATATGTTTCTGTAAATCAATAGCCAAACAAAAGCAAAAGGAACACTAAAAGAATAGCTTTCCGATCCATGGAAAATATCATTACACTATCATTACGTTTGCTGGCCAGCTGCCAATAAGAAGGTCAGAATGTCTCAAACCAGACAACAATGGCAATCATACTGAACCCAGTGTTATTAGCAGAAGCCCTCTTACACTATTCTTTGCATGCCACGTCATACAGAGACAAGGTAAGCACAAATGCCAAAAAGACCTACAAGACTGAAACAAGTGCACAGAGTCTAAGCCAATTGGTTCCTAAACATACACACAAATACACCTACACATTTCAAATACATGCAGAGAGATATATGTAAATATTTGTTGTAGAAACTTCTTTCTACTATCATGTCTAGATTCTAATGCAACATAATCTGGAGACCTTCATGGTACTAACAGCAGACAAGGCATCAATCCGAGTTGAGTAAAGCCATACTCATAATCCTTTGAAACAAATTACTACCAATTTTCTTAGTTAAAATACGAAATTGCAATACGGTATAATAGTGTATATAATGACTTATTAGATACAACACTTGTATATAAATACAGAACTTCATCAACAATAATCATTATTATTATAACAATTTTTTAAAACAACAGCAGTAATAGTAATAATAGTAATAATAATAATAATAATAATAATAATAATAATAATAATGCATTGCTGTCTAAACTGCCAAGATATCTTAATATCATACAACAGAATATTGTTAAAAATGCCAAGCCTCTTACAGCCAGCCACCAAGCCATCATGGTTCAAATTCAGATGCATCATAGGAAATTAACAATTCATTGTCAAGCCATATAATCTACCATATAATCATAGTGTGACTTACCCAGCTTCAGACTTTTATTATCGTGTATTTGAAACGTAAGAAATAAATTTATTCAGAAACTAAAGCAAGTTATTCAGAAAAGAAGTGGTACCCACTCAGATGCAAAATATCACCAGATAATGTGCTCCTCTATTTCCATTTCTAATAAAGTAGTGGAGCAGGTGACAAGTTATATGTCAAAATGATATGAAACAAATGCAAGAAAAACATCAAAGGTAAGTTTCTAAAAAAACTTCCATAACGTGATAGTTGTCCCAGGTGCCAACGCCACCCATAAAGCCATCACAGACAACACGTCTCCATTCAAAAAACACAATACCAACACACGTTAGAATGGTTAAAAGATGTCATAATTTAGTTTCACAAGGAAAAACGTCTAAAGTCGTTAAGCATCAGGCAACAACACCAACATGAATTCAACTTCAATTTTGGTTACAAGCAGGGTAAAGCGCTTACCTAGGTAAGTCAATCAATACAACATAAAGCAAGTGATATGAGTTCAACCTAAGGCTATTCACACACCATCTGGAAACTGGATAATAGCATAAGTGCATAATTATCTGAAAGGGTCAGGCAGATCAAGACATAAGCAAAATTTACGAGACTACCCCAAACTAATTTATCAGCAAGCATTTCTGATACATAAATTATAGGATAGCATGGTTCATTTAAATATCGCTTACAAACGGCTTCTGTATTATATAGAAAATAGATGCTAAATAGCTCAATAGGAACTTGTAGTGTCTGATCAAAACAACTTCAACAAAGTGCAGATAATGTTAAAAAGAAAAACGAGAAATAAGACAATTTTACTAACTAAGATCTAGTTCCACGTTTTAACTTTGTGTATGCAGGTAAAAGGTGCAAGTAACACATGTGCCCCTACAGAAACTCTTCGGAAGTGCAGTCTCACAGTTTGAAGGATCTTTTGGTTGAACTGCAATGCACTACTACAGGTATCCAAAAACAGCACATCTTCAACTCCCTGACTTGCATTAGTATGGTACTCATTTACCAACCGTGACAGAATGAAAGGCTGAGCTCAGCCAGATGACCCGGTATCTCACGGATTATCATCCATCCACGAACAACCTTGTTTTAATGTAGTGTCATATCCACAGCACCATCCATGTAGACCCAAACTGCCATGTATACATGCATTATGTGTATGTATATATTATATATTATATATATATATATTTATATTTATGGTAGCTGGAGGCTGTTAAGAAAGTCTCAAAAGCACTGTACTAAAAAGTGCTACATGATCTTAATGTCCATTAGACTGCAGAGTGTGATCGAGTGATGACCCATACAGATGGAAAAAGTCACTAAGCATGCATGCTCTTTTGTGGCATCCGACTCACAAAATAATCTCCAAGGCTAGTAATTAACACCACATTCAGAAGCCCTAGAATGGCGCTGCATCAGAGATGTAGAAGGGCTCCATTGACAAAACACCCAAAAACACAGCAATGGTCATTGCAGATACCTCTTCACTTGTGACAGCAGGTCCACAGAATTCACAAAAAGCAAATGTATTCTCAGATTTCTGTTGCTGGAGGAAGTAGGAAATGACCCAGTTTGGGCAGCCAGCAACTTACAGCAGGAATTCATCCATCATAATAGGCCTTGGCATGTATTTGCACTGTAGCTTACAGGCAACACCATGTGTGAGGTGTTCATTTTACACGGTTATGCCCACTGACTAAACCTCTTTAAGCTGGCAACAGGTGCACACATTTGTCCAAATCCATGTCGCTGGTATGGCCACCAACTGACAAGATAACAAAAGGTCACCTACTCTGTGGCCTTGACACCACAGCAGAATGGAAATCATGACTTTCTGGTCATAGCTGCTTCCAAAATCTTTAACCTGTGTTGGGTAATGGAGTAATTCAGGTAAATGACTCCATCCGAGTCTTATGCAAACCACTATTCATTCAACAGCTGCTAAACATTTCTGTATACAAATCAAGTAAAATCTGAGACAAGTGCAAAAATGTTTCAAATACTAACTCAGGCTAAAAACCAATCAAATTTGAAGAAGATCAGTGGGCAATGGTGCTCTGTAAATCATATAATTATTATCATAGTGTCAACGTTTGACCACTCAAACAAACAATGGAGCACAAAGCATTACATTGAAATTTAATACAGTACGTTTTATGTCCTTCAGTTGCTGTTCTGTGAAAACAATGGACCTACAGCTGGGAGTTGAGCTGCAAATTTAGTTTTCAGAACGTCATATGAAAAATTGCAATATAAAAAATTATATACAAAATACACCATGATGCCATTTAGCCGATATATTTGCTTTCAACTCTGTGTCTAAGGCTCAAATCCACTTAATCAAGTGAAATCTGAAATCAACGCACTGAAGGTAAACCATGTAAGGATAGTGAACCATGTATGAAACACTGTCCAGTTTTGGATATCTGCTGTTGTTGAAAGTGACATGCAGCAATGACCTAACCTTAATTTACCTTACCTTACCAAACATCTAACAAAATAGCACTTACATAACCTTACTTTACCAAATCTTACCGAACTGCATATCAAGCATCTCCAACAAGCATCTGCACAAGCTTCTTACTTGTTTCACCAGCCAACGTCTGCGGTCAATGGGTTAACAAGGATCTTGTCAGTAGGAATTTCTACTTGCCTAAAGCTGTCTCCACAGAAGTGTTAGTACACTCTGGTTAAGGGCCTCTTTTCTACAATGCTCTAATGAGTCCATATGTTCAGATTTTGTGCTGCTTCTCAGTTGACTTCTTTGGTCTGGTTTCCATTGTTTGATTTCAGGGGTACTCAAAATTAAAGTCTTTTTCTGACATTTCTAGTACAACTTTCTAACATGAATATAATCAGAAACAGCAAAACTCATGTGAAATCCATGTCATCAATCACCTGAATCAATCAAGAAGAAAACTGAAAACCAATGAAACAGCTCTATAATGTATTCTAAATTAAAATTACTAACTTGTCATCTACCTCTTATGTGAAAACTACATGCAATCCAGGCAGCCATGTTCGTTGGGCCCACTGTGGGTCCTCAGGCCCTATGTGGGCCCAACAAGTGGCTGCCAGGGTGAGAATTATGGTAGAATGGTGTGTCTTTGAGACATTGCCTGCAATTAAATAGTTTGTGCAGGCTATACCACATGCTGGCTGATCAAAAAACAATCAAGAAGGCTCTGATCCATGCACAGGGGCATACATCTGTCAGCTTCTGCAGGCCTACCTGACAGAACAATATTTCATACTCTAGCAAACATACAGGTCACACTGCCAGTAAAGTCACCATATCTGGCTGAGCACTATTAGCAAATGCAATGGAAGCCCCAAGGCACCTAATAACAGAACAGACGACCAAGTCAGGTATCCTAGCAGACTAATTCACTCTTAAATGAATTGGTATTTTGCTAGATTTACAGACAAAAACTCTGTTGAACCGGTACACTTAGCCTTTGTGTTGACTGAGCAGCTGGCGGACACTGACACCAAGACCCAAACGATGCAAATATCTCAAATGCAAACACAGTTCAAGACCATGATAAGAGCATTGGCAGGAGCATCTTCTTTTCTGCTGGCACATGTGTTCTCAATGCAGAAAGACAGGGCAAAGAAGAACCTCCAATCTAAAACTACACAGAGGTAAAACCTGGAGAAAAACAGCAAATCACGAGCTACATAAATGATGCAAGAAACTGATAACCACAAAATTAACAAATGGGAAGGAATACACAAAGCACAACATGAAACACTTAGTTAATCAGATTGAGAAACATTATTTTTGTAAGAAATAAAATTAAGAGATTAGCTTTTTGACCTTTGCAGTGTAAGAATTAAATATAGTTAATCTACAGAATTTTTACTTGCATGCAATAGTTTTGTTTCAAATCAGCAGCTAAAGCATAATATGCAAACAAAATTTCAGTCAGTCATCCCTTTGAACAGTGTAATACAAATATTTAATTCCGTTGAACAGTTCATTAAAACAATCACAGAGTATAAATAGAACCGTGGCTTGGTCTTTTAATCAACTAAAGTCATCTTGCTGGTACCTCTTATCTAACTGTTGACTTTAAATTTTTTCTTTTATTAAATCTGTACCTAATATTACAACTTCTGTATCATCATTAAAATTTTGCACAATACATAAGTCAATGGCATACCATATCTATCATTATACCTATCAATTCCAGAGTTAGGATTCGTCCAATGAGACAAGCAGGGTCCATTCAGTGACACAGGCAGTCTAAGGATGAATACAATGAAGCCTACTGAAACCGGCAGGACAAGCATGCAGAAGATACAATCCGGCTTCTCATCTCAATCAAACAGCACCTCCATCATTGATATTGCATTAGCCTATGCAAAATTTCCAAGTCCCAGCAATAAAAATATCCCCCAAAAGGAAACTCCGTTAAAACTCATAAGGAATGGCAAACTAACTTATAAAATAAAAAATCCTAAAATCAAACTAAGGTGGGCCTTATATGTTGACAAAATAGCAAAGCAAAACATGATGTAACAGTGATTAAACTCATGACTCAACATAGAATGAATGGACACCAATTTCTTGACATCCAGGTTGCACAAAAAAGCATGGGTTCCAAAATGAAGACAAAATGCTATTTTCACCTGTGGAACAAGTGCAACAATTATTACAAATACATAGATAAATGGTCCCTGTAGTATAGGTTCAATTTAGATAAATGGTCAGTTAGATACCAGGATTAAGTTCAATTTTTACATTGGGCTATTAAGATAAACTACCAATTTGTTAATCAAACATCAGTTGCCAGCAAAACTAAAATCTAAGTTAGGTTCAAGCAGTTAAATTCTTTTCATTCTGGAGTTCTAACGGTAGAAAAAATAACCCCAGCTGCATAAATTAATTAACACCAGATGCACAATGGAATGAACCCCAAATGCACAAAGAAAAAACCCCAGATGTAGAAAGGAATAAGCTCCAAGTGCACAAAGCAGTAAACCCCAGATGCACAAAAAAATAAACCCCAAATGCAAAAAGGAATAAACCCCGATGCACAAACATATGAACCACTGATGCAAAATGAATAAAATAAATCCTAGATGCTAGATGCACAAAGGAATAAATCCCAAATGCGCCAAAGAATGAGCCCCATATGCATTGTTCCGTCTACTTTTTTCATCGTGTGCGCACTGGCCTATCCCATCGGTAGTCAAATCTGGGACCTGCTCTTTGGTTTGTCTTTAGGGTCATCCATAAATAACCCCCACAAAAATTACTTACTTGTGACACCTCCCTCCCCTTTGTCCATACTTGGTATTACCCTCTCCCATCCCCTTTATGAACACTGGCACTCCAAGGAAGTACTAAGGCCTAGATTGGTCTAATTTGTTGATGCTGCAAGACTAGCAGTGTTACAGGATTGGGTACTTTGATACTGCCTAGTCCTGTAAACTGGCTCTAATTAATTATTAGATCCAGTGCAGACTGCCTGCTGTCTAAAGGAAGACCTGTGGTGAATAATTATCTGTACCAAATCTCCATGTGGTGGTTCACATTGGGCCCCTCCCTTTATCTGTTTCTGTCCGTATTTGTGTGACTCTTCCCCACCACCTTTTCGAATGTCCTTAATGGACGATTGACAACTAGAGGGCACATGATTCAAACTGATTTCATGCAATGCAAGTTTATTTGGCACTAACAGTTAGCATACAGTTCATCCTTGAAGATACTGAAAATTGCTCTCTTATCTATATTCCCATGTTTCGTAATAAAATCAACACGGACTTGTCTCAGGGGTCGCTTTAAATAATCCAACTTCCATTCATCCAATCATTTACTAGTGGTAAAATTGCCACTAGCACTGGTTTTTGTGCATATATTGCAAACAGCAACATCTGAAGTGTCACGGTATGTAAAAACTTCTTTACAGTAAGGGTTTGCTCAGACCAGCACCCAATAACTTTTTTCATCTAGAATATCTGTATTTCAATAGTTTTGTGCTATCCGACTGTTGTGAAATAGTTTATAACGATATATTCGTTAAGCCTTGTCTAAAATCATTTGCAAGTTTTTTTCTAGCCAAAAGCCACCATCGGATAACTTTAGTCTAAGCATTTATTTAGTCACAAATGTGTGAATATATAGGGAGAAAGCTTGTAGAGCAATCCAGTCAAGTAGCCTAGGGTATAGGCTAGAAGTGTAATTTAGTCCCACTGACTAACAGTGACTGTATTATGAAAATGAAAGACTTCTTACACTACTGATCAAGTAACATGATACAACCAGTTAGCAGAGAGGGCAGTCAGGCTTTGATACCTTTACCACAGAACATCCATCATAGAGAGGCTAGAGTTCACAGTCCAAACAGCAGTGCTCATTTGGCTCATAAGGTGAACATGCAACTGGTAGCAGCTATGGCCCAATGTATATATGGCCAGATGACTGTGCAGACTACCTAGTTGGACATGTCGTATGGTTTTGCAACACGGGCCTTGTTTTGACTTTCTAAATATAATCAGTTAAATATGTCAACAGCTGTAACAGAAAATGGTTGCTGGTCCTATCCTCAAAAGTAACAACTTAGAGAGAGCATTGCCAATATGCACAAAGAAATGAACCCTGATGCACAACAGAATAAATCCCAGATGCACACAAAAATAAATCCCAGATGCACACAAAAATAAATCCCAGATGCACACAAAAATAAATCCCAGATGCACACAAAAATAAATCCCAGATGCACACAAAAATAAATCCCAGATGCAGATAGGAATGAACCCCAGATGCACAAAGGAATAAATCATAGACGCACAAAGGAATAAATCCCAGATGCACACAAAAATAAATCCCAGATGCACACAAAAATAAATCCCAGATGCACACAAAAATAAATCCCAGATGCACACAAAAATAAATCCCAGATGCACACAAAAATAAATCCCAGATGCACACAAAAATAAATCCCAGATGCACACAAAAATAAATCCCAGATGCACACAAAAATAAATCCCAGATGCAGATAGGAATGAACCCCAGATGCACAAAGGAATAAATCATAGACGCACAAAGGAATAAATCCCAGATGCACACAAAAATAAATCCCAGATGCACACAAAAATAAATCCCAGATGCACACAAAAATAAATCCCAGATGCACACAAAAATAAATCCCAGATGCACACAAAAATAAATCCCAGATGCACACAAAAATAAATCCCAGATGCACACAAAAATAAATCCCAGATGCACACAAAAATAAATCCCAGATGCACACAAAAATAAATCCCAGATGCACACAAAAATAAATCCCAGATGCACACAAAAATAAATCCCAGATGCACACAAAAATAAATCCCAGATGCAGAAAGGAATGAACCCCAGATGCACAAAGGAATAAATCCTAGATGCAGATAGGAATGAACCCCAAATGCACAAAGAAATGAACGGTCAAGATACCTAAAGGAATGATAGATGTACAAAGGAATTAATCCCAGATGTACAAGAGTGAATGCTGGATGCAATAAAGAATGGACCTGAATGAATACATCCCAGATTCAACAACAAAAAATAATCCCGGATGAAGAGGTGAAAAGCTAAACCATAAGCAATCATCAATCACCCCACCAACAGCAAATGGAGACTGCAAAGCAGAAAGTTGCCTCAGTAAGTGTACATGAACATCAAAGCACATATGCCCATAATTAGCTAATCTGTTCCTGAACAGTTCAGTCTAGTGGAAAGACCCAATTCCTTTGTATTTGCTGCTAACAATGTGCCTCAAAGTTTGACCTAGTGATAATATAAGTTCAGACAGATGAATACTGGTAATATCGATCATGATTCAGTGATGCATCAGAGTAAGCCATCCTAATTTGAAGTTCACTAAAAATCACTCACAAGCACCTAACAGATCAAGAGTGTCATGATTAGCCTTGTTACAAGTTAGCTTAATTATGTTATAATATCAGATACTATAGAGAATTCAGAATAGTTTTGATCATGCAATCAAAATTGTCTCACGCTGTAAAATGTATCAAATAAATGCAAAAGAATCATTAGTTTTAGTAGTGTGGGTAGTAAGTAGGAGTGGTGGCAATGATAATGACGATGACGATGATGATAATGATGACATGATGATAAGTTAACAACACAAGTATTAACAACAGCAACATTAAAAACACAAAAAACAAATTTAAAAAAAAAATTAAAAAAACAAATCAGTAAAAAAGTAAATTTACGTTAGGTCATTATGAATATGTGTGACACTGTAGAGCTGATTAGTTGAGTGCTTGCACTGTAACATGAAGCACACAGATTCAAAGCCTCTCCGAGATGGCTGCTGAGTAAAGATTTTGAGCAAGTCCTTAATGCACAACAGCTTAGCCAGTCATTACATACTGATCCTATACAATTTTATGAAATAAATAACTAAAACTAGACAGCAAAATTCAATCAGCTGTTTGCCAGTGACATGTCACAAACACTTCACAAAGTTCCTCTGAGCTTACATTAGAAACTTTTGAAAAATAACTTTCACCATTCTTAGGAGTTCCAAAATCAAAGATCACTGCCACCTGTGATGGGACTACATTTGCTGTAGTTGAAACACGGACTACAGGCCACTGTACTCCCTGATGGGAACTACAGCAAATACCAAGAGTGAATACCCAAAAAGAGCTAAACCAACAGCCATATTTGCAAAGAAGAAAGAGTAAGCCAATGTAGCTCCTGGGTTCATTTTTTGGGATGCTGACACATAAAAATGTTGCACTTTTATTGTCAATCCTTTAATAGGATACTAAAGAATTCCAAATCCTTTAATCAATAATGTTTCTAAAGATAACATGTGATTAAACAATGCAATTCATCAGCAAGTACTCAAGTACTCCAGCCTTAATTGATTCAAAATTTAAATAAACAGTTATCCTGCCAGTTAAGATAGCACTGGACCACTGGTACCATAAAATTACAAGAACTGAAAAAACATCTTGTCACAACTTTGCAATCAGCTTTAATATAAATTTAGATTTAAACTAAAAAAATGCTCAACCCAAAGTTGTCAGTGTTTGAACACCTTTTTAATGCAATAGCTGAGCAACCATCTGTTCATTATCGGATAACAGTTCATAGTTTTGTTAAGACTCAAAGCAAGGCTTTGGTCCAAATACAAGAAAAATGTGAGACAGCTCAATCACCTTGACACCCATAAAAAGAAAGAAATATAGCATCAAATCCTTACATCTCACAGCAAATGAGCACATCTGTTTAGAATTAAAAATCCAAAGAAAATTTACTGCAGCATAACAGTTTCCATTCCTTTGAGGCACAGCTGTCCCACTCAACTTGCAAAATCACAATGACAGGTATACATATACACTTGACATTATTGCATCAGCATAATTTATGGTTTTGCCCATTCATATTTATTTATTCTAATTCAAGACCAGATTCATAATCAGATTAGCATTTCATAATTGGATTATCAAAGCTGCAGGAGAAGAAGCCTATTTAATCTAAATGTCAAAGGCACAGTCACCATAAACTGGCAATGGATCATAGGATGCAATGCATGGAGACTTTAGGGAGTTGGCTGATTTTAGTAAGAGTTGCAGTGCATGCAAGTTCTTCAACAAAATATAACATGAACCTGAACAATAAACAATAAATATGAATCAAACTAGTCAAGCCAGTCAGGAGTGTAATCAATTAGCAAACAGTGGCTTCAAGGTGATCTAGAACGGATCACCTTGTTCCAGTCCACGAATTCAAAAGTGTCAACTACTTATCCCTTAAATGTGAAGATTCCTTTAGGCATCCAGAAATTAATCTAAACCAAATAGGTAAGAGCCATATACATATATGCAATAGATTACTGTGTTCTGACATGGTGGTCTAATTAGTAGCATTCTGGCTTTGTGATCCAGTGATCCTGGGTTCCAGCCTGCCGAGTAGCAGCCTTGGTCATGTTACAAGCACGTATTTGCCTTTTCCAGATTATTTGGGACTAGCATCAGCTGGCAAGTAAACGGCAAGTCTTGTAGTACACTGGTAACATATCCAGGACTGTGAGATTCACCTCTAAGTAAGGAAATGAGCACCTCTCTTCTGCATCCCACACTGTGATATAATCATGCTGATTATGAATTATGATTATGATTATTTGCTGTTACAGTCTGTTGCAATTTGCTAAGCAGAAGCTGCAAAGCAGCAAGAAGCAAACACAACACACTAACTTTTTACCAAAATCTAGATTTAGACTAGTTTATCTTGCTGAATTAAATAGCCAAATAAAGCAAGAATTTCTTTATTGCGTACTGTTTCTTTCAAATAAAAGCTGATATTAATGTGTCGCATATGTACCTTATTGATCTAAAATAATTAGTGTCACATAAAGCCTGAAGTTTGTGGATCCTGAATGTGGAAAGTCAAAACAAAGAACATAAAGCATTCAACCAAATTTATTTTAAAATCGCTTCCATTCCAAACACAATTTCAAATTAAATAGTATTCCTAGCAGCCTTTACAAGTGCAATGATGCCCATTGTGAATATCTTTTAGACTCATTTTCTTGACCATATCGAGTTCTAATGCTTTCTTTAGCCCACTACAACCCAAAAATACGCCACTACATTGAAATATACATGGTTGCAAATACTATTTCAGTTTAACGCAGCCCTCGCCACAACATGGTACTTGATATGGATCCAAAATCCCATGTTATAGCAAGGGTTCAGTGTAATCACAATAAAGTGTACTCATGTACATTAAAAGTATGTGATCATGTTGGGAATGAACAGTTACACAGAAAGGGACAGAGATTGGGATAAAGGTAGACAGACAGACAGAGAGAAAGAGAGAAAGCCCTCTTCAACTTCTCTGTAGCCACACTGGCAGATGAAAGGATACTTTTTAAGTTGCTTAAAGGTAGCCACAAAAAACCAACCAATCAAATCACCCACCCATGATGCACCACTTATCATCGTTGTGTGTGTGTGTGCGCACGCGTGCACATGTCTGTGCATATGTCTGTGCAAGTGATATATATGGTGGCAAACCATTGACAAAGGTGCAGCAGGGAGCATGAGTTCAGAAATGGTTCAGTGGTTCACCATCCTCTTAAGCCAATCAGTTACCAGTCAAATAAAGTTTGCTTTTTCTTAATTTGGGCAAGATTTCCCCTTAAGCGACTATCTCACCACTCTAGAGCAAGAGTATCATTGACTAATTCTTATTCCCCAACAAACCTAACTACATTCTCATATCAGCTTATGAAAACTTACTGATAAAAGTATTCTTTTCAAGTTTGCTGATGATCCAAACCAACTATAAGATGGTTGTGTAATGAAGAAGGAAATGAGTTACTGTGTGAGGATCGAAGGAGGATGTTCAAGAAGTCACATGAATGACAGATGCTTTTCAATTTCTAAAGACAAGTTTTCAATGATACATGTGGGAACGAAAAACAAAAAATTTCCCTAAAAAATGGGAAGCAAGGTATTGAATGTAACTAAGGAAGAAAGACACTGGGAGTGATTATAATTAGGCATAAGCGTGCAAAATACGACAATGCGCAGAAACAGCTAATAGTGTTAAATCAACATTAGGTACAATGAGGACAACAGGGTCATTCCAGCTCAACTCAACCAATGCCTCCCACTTGACCATCTCAGAATTGGCTGAAATTTTAACCACATGTTGCGAGATGTATTGGATGAAAAAAAAACAAAATTTTTCTGCAATATTTAAAATACTTTCCAAGTTATCATTGATTCCATGACCCCACCCTCCAAAGGCAATTCGCGAAACTTCGTGATGTTCACTTTTTGAGAACTGTTATCTCTAGAACTGTTAGACTAAATCAGATGAATTTTTTCTGTTTGTACAGTTTCTAGCACAGATTACAAAAATATAATAATTGTTATGTGTCCCATAATTTCAGCTGTATTAAATGTCAAAAGTGCCTTCATATTCACTTTATTTCTAAATTTTGCAATATTCAGTGATCAATATCTTCAAATGTACCAGGCACAATGCATTCCATTTTTATATGTATACTGTCTATGTGGCTGGCAGTTACTTGGCAAAGTTTGACTTGATTACTTATTCACATCTGCTGGATATAGTAGGTCAAAGTTCACCAAATCTAACAAGGGGGGGTCAAAGAGAAAACATATTCCAAAAAGGGTCATAAAAATACATCTTTTTATTGTATTTTCTGATAAAGCATAGATCAATTGATAAGTGTTCCAAAAAATCCCAATGGGGGAATTTGTTTTAAGGAGTTTACAGTGTGTCAAACATGGTCATTTTTTTGGCATCACGAGCTGCAGTTATATGTGATATTTGACAGACTTGTGACCCAGGTATATCATTATCAAAACTGTGAAACCACTGTGGTAACTTTTTAAACTATAATGCAACATATCTAAATAATTTTATTAAAAATACAGTTAACATAAACATTTTTTATCATATTTAAAGTGAATTTACAAACAAAATTTCATGTTTTTTGGTGGTCTATCAAAGTACATACGATGAAATATTCTGCGAAACTGACAAACATCTTACGATATCAAGATAATATCATTTATGCATACAGCATCATATATTTTGAAAGTTTTTCTGTACATAAGATGAAAATTTTGTTGTTACAGTCTTCCATACTGAATCATCCAGCTGGTACTGACATGCGCTATTACTATGTGCTCAAGGTGCTTGCACAAAATGAAGGTCATGTTGGCATGGAACCCAGCATATGTCACCATGCCTTGGCCAAGTCAGACGTTAGCTTCATTTTGTTCATGCTTCAAAAACCATGAGCCCAAATTTGATACAAATCCTTTTCTGAATAGGAAGCCAGTGCAAAGATAAGATTTAAGTACAGGAGTTATATGCTCATATTTGGACTGGTCAGCCAAAGAGTTCTAAGCTCTATGATGTTTCTGCATGTTTGACTTTGTGATACCATTAAGAAGAAAGTTACAGTAATCAATTTGACTATAACACCAATGCTTTACCATAGATATCCTGGAGGACAAGGGCACATAATGCCAAATTCTGCATAAGGCAAGAATATACATGTATGATGACTTACAAATACCATTTACATAGTCGATCCAAGACATAGCAGAATCAAAAACTCCCAAGTTATGAGCAGCATCAGTGAACTCAACAAGTGAGCTGCCCAGTTCTAAAGACTTAAGCCACTCAAACTTCTTGAGCTGCAGTGGAGTGCCCAGAAGTAGAAATTCAGATTTTGACACGTCAAGGAGAAGTTTATTAGTTGTATTTTGAAAGACTGCAATATCTTAAAGCTGTGGACAACAACTGCACAAATGAGTCACAATATCAACGGAAATGTAAATTGAGTACACCTGCAAAAAAAGAAAACCTAGTGAAAGAGCATTGATCAATGTACCTAGTGGCATGGTGCATAACGTGAACAGAAAAGGGCGAAGCACAAAACCCCGCTGGATGCCACATGTCAACAAAGCGCTAGTCGAAAATTACCATTCAAATATAGTGATTGAGTGTGTGGACTGAGATAAGTAGCTAACGAATGCAAGTCAAACTAAGACACCCAAAACCAGTACTGAAGGCAAAGCAAAAGAGAATTGTCACAATATCAAAAACAGCAGACAAGGCCAGAAGAACAAGTGCCTTCAGTCCCTACTCTGATAAACAGAACACATGATATCATCATGACCCGCAAGAAGAATAGATTCTGTTGAATGAAACTTCCAGTATGTGGACTGAAAGAGGGAGATTAGTGAGTTGGAAGATAGGTGAGTTTGCACATGATTCATAATTGATTCAAGCATTTTACATATAAAATTCAAGGTTGAGGTAGGTCTGTAAACAGATCAGTCACCAGGACTGAAAGGTTTCTTTATTAAAGGATGAAGTAAGGCATGAGCAAAAGCAGATGGGAAGGATCCCTCACAAAATGAGAAACTGATTATTGATGTAATGGCTGGATCCAGGACATCAAAACACTCTTTCAGAAGAGATGTAGGAATGGTGTCAAGGTGACATCTGTTGTTATGTGACAAAATTATAAATTTCTAAACCTTTGCAAGAGTTGTTGCTTGAAAGTAGTCTAAGACAGGAGGCAAAGAAATAAGATGAAGAAATCATAATTGAAAACTCGAGATTTCCAAAGCGTCCAACGAAAGCTAAATTGTGGGAACCAACTTATTCACATGCGCTCAGTCAAAACAAAATCGTTAGGGAGGAGGGTTAGAAATGGTTCCAGGTCGATTTTAGCAGGCAGTCAGAAGGCTACGGTGGATGGTGTTTGGAATTGGAGCGACAAGATAGATGAGGAAGAAGAGGAATCAGGACAGGATCTGTAGAAGAGGAGTGTTTTTAATTCTGAGTGAAAGACCTGCATAGAGATTACAGCAAGTGTTGGTGAGTTTGTATGATGGGTCAGATAATTGTCGTAATTCTTGTGGGAGTTTATTCCAGAGGGGTGGGGCAGCTATAGTTAAGCGAGCGATTTTCAAATTTTAAGGATGAGGTGATGGGAGGCTGGAGAAGTGTTAGGGCAGTACAGTAGTGGGTTGAACAGAGTCGATGTCGTTGACTGTAAGTAACTGGGGAAGATAGGATGGTTGGGAGGATTGAAGTGTGTTGTAGGTAAGTGACAGGACTTATACTCCATTTGTTCAGGTATTTAAGCCAGTGAAGTAATTTGAGAACAGAAGTGATATGACGGTGTTTGGGGGTTTTGGTGACATCACAAGTGAGAATATTCAGGATAGCTTGAAGGTGGTTTATTTGGGTGGTGCCTATATTCAGGAAAAGTGCTTTGCAGTAATTTAGTATGGATGTAGCAACGGTAGATGCTTAGGGCAGATTCTGCAAAGATGGTCTAATCAGTAGCATTCAAGGATATGCATGAAGAAACAGCAGGAAAGGCAAGCGATATGATCAGAAAAGGTGAGGTTTTGGTCGAATATCACACCTAAGTTGTGAAGAGGAGAGTTAGTATTAAAAGTGTTGGTGGAGGCAGTGGGAGATAGAGGGGTCAGGAATTTTCTTGAGCTGGTCACATAGGCCTATAAGTATGAATTCAGTTTTGGATGGGTTCAAGCACAGGAGATTAGATGTTATTCAGAAGGAGATCTGTGTAATTGAAAGCAGAAGCTGGTCTATAGAGTCACTGAAGCAACTTGGAGAGAAAGAGGTGAATAGTTGGGCATCATCAGCATAATTTTTGCAATTGAGCTTGCTTTAATAAGTAGACTGAGTAGGGTAGTATAAAGGATAAACAGAAGTATTCCAAGAACAGATCCTTGTGGAACTCCGCAAGTGAGAGGGCATGGTTGGGATGAGGCTTCCAATGTTTTAATAAAGAGTGGCAGGAGAGACAGGATTGCATCCAGAGGACAGCAGTGTCAGTAAAACCAAACTATGTTGAAAGTCTTTGATGTAAGATGTTGTGGTAAATGGTCAGAGGCACAGACAAGAAACCTGTTGATGAGAGATGCAGAGGTGATAGACTGAAAAGTGATGATGTGGTAATGAGGTCAAATTTCAGCCTTATACCTGGAAATTCTGTCTGTAAAATAGGTCAAGGATTTACCAGCAAGCTGCTGGGTAGCCGAGCGCACAGTAGGGGATAAATTTATCTTCTCCCAATGTAATAACTTATTTCAGGCCAACCACAAGGTTTTTGGTGATGCAGAACTTTCCACAATTAAATTTTTTTAAATGCAGATTTGGCAGATGAAACAATTTTTCATACAATTTTGCCCTGTTGTTTAAACCTAGTGTAATGCAAGGAAAGATGATGATAGGATAGCAGACGTACTGCACGCTCTTATTTCATCATCTGTATTTCCTAACTTTTGGTATCTTCTGTGACACAATTACTTCATCTCTCTTCACGGATATATCTTCTGTTTTGGTAAGTTCATTCCACCATAATTTTTGCAATTTCTAACAACTATATCACCTAATTTTTGCTGCCATCATGCACCCTTTATTCTCCTTGCTTCTCTGCCTTCTGCCATGTTACCTCCATCAACACATACTCCATCTGAAAGGCCAACATAATGTCTCTGTCAGTCATTCTTCTCTTCTTAATCCTATGCTGCGGGCGATCCCTTCTATATTGGGTGCCAACCCTTCCACCTGGCTTGCCCTACATAACTCCAACAGCAAAACATTTTAACTCCCCCAAATCTGGCTCTCCATCAACCAGTATGGACATCTATTTTTCATTCCTTAACCATTCTTCCTAGCCTCTTCACTTAGACAATCTCTGCAGCACCCCACCTGCCATACTCTCTTCAACCTATTAATCCTACTCTCCCGAAAAACATCCACCCCAGATGCACTCCTCCTTGTCCTCCTTCTCCTGCTCTTCCTCTTCTCCAAATCCTCCCCACCTCCTCCTGCTCCTCTAAAATCACCTTTCAGTAGTGTCGACAATAACCTACTCACAAGCAACAATTGCTTCTTAATCCACATTCTAAATATATGTATGATCAATTCTCCATCCTGCACCAAGAAATTAAAGATACAGCCCTCTCCACTCAGCCATCTGACATATTTGCCTTAACTGAAACTTGGCTCAATTCAAACACAACTCTTGCTCAATATCAAGACAGTATTCCTCCTTGCTACCACCTCTACAGTACACCTCGCCTTCCAAACCATCAACTCCACCAACATAATTGGTGGGCACATTGTCTTTCTCACCAAGGAACCTGCCACCATTCTAGATTCACATGGTTAATTTTTTCACTCTTAAACTTTCTCACACGCATTTGACTATCTTTAATGTTTATCACCCTCCATCCTCATACTCAAGTCGTAAATTGGTCTTCTTGAAAGAATTCACCACTCTCCTTTCCACTGCTGCCACTACACCTCATGAATTCCTGACTAAAGGCAATTTTAATACACATGTCGATAATCCCTTCAATACAATTGCTTCTGAATTCCTCACCCTATTATTACCATCAAACCTTGTCCAGAGTGTCAAATTCCCCATCGGAATTCACAACCACACACTTGACCTCATTATCACATCATCACTCTTCAGTCTATCACCTGATATCTCTTTCTCTTATGATACACCATCCAATCGTTAACCCAGCTTCACAAATCTTATCCTACCTACTCCTGTCTTCCATTCATTTCACTGCATTTTATAAGAGTTTATTATCCAAGATTTCTCACTGATTCAGTTATGCTCTCAAAATGGCCAGTAAGGACTAAAAACATGAACCAATCAGGAATATGAACAATGAAGGCCTGGCTCCAAAGCATACCACACGGTTTGCATTTAGTCTCTGTCAACAATGTCAAACTGAACTCTAGTTCACATCCTTCAACAAGACTTAAGCACTGGAATGGCGTGGCACCCACTAAAATGGGCAGCAGTAGTAAAGGATCTCACTCGATCAATTCATTGAAAACGAAGCAAGGTCAAAGCCACAAGGTCATTATAGAAAAACTTGTATATTTATATTTACCTGTAATCCATAAAGAAGTCTACACATCCAAATACCATCATGGATAAATACTGCTCGTTTGAAATCAATAATTACCAGTACCCAGAGAATCAGTGAATGGCAATGGACTATGGCAGTCCTGGCACATTCATTCTCAGCAAGAACTAACTAAGCAGAGTAAAAAATAGTAGGAACTAATAAACCAAAGTAAAAAATAGTAGGAGTAATTTTTCTCCCATCTTTCTTTCCTTCCTTCTTTCTCACCAACGTCCTAAGTTGCTCACCTTCAGGTCCCTCAACATGCAGAGCACAGTCTGCAAATGGGCACTTGTTCCTGATCTGATAGAATCAAACCAGTTAGATGTGCTCAGCATCTGTAAAACTTGGATATCTGCTGAAGATCCCAATATCATCAAGTTCGACATGGCTCTGCCAGGGTACATGACCAGACATGTCCACTGTTTAGCCTGGTGATTATCCACCATGAAATGCTCACCATCAATAACTCATCCACTTCAGAACATGGTAAAAAAACAGTTTCCACTTCAAAGCAGTTTGAATTATCGCCTATAACTTCTTGCTCCTCTTTATCAACATCTAATGATGTCCAGATTCAAACCTTAATGGCATCCACCATGAATTTAGCAACCTTCTTGCAGCTACTACTTTGATTGGCAGTGATCATCTCATTATCTGCAGACACTTAAACTGCCCAGCATCTGCAACGATCTAACCACCGTACTTGACATCTTGGGTTTTTAAACAGCTTGTCAGGTCCAACATGTGGTGGGCGACACTGTGTCATTGTTTTTGGCTCCTGATGACACCCCTTACAGCTTTGCTCATCAGCTAAACAACATTCTCACCAAACACTGAATCAATTGGCTCCACTTTGGAAACTCACTAAGTGCCCAGGAAAGAAGATCAATCCCTGGCTGTCTCCAGAAGCTGCAGATGCAAAACGACTTTGACAACACCTAGAAAGGCAATGGAAGGCCACCACTGATGAACTTGTCTGCCGTGCATATCGGTCAGCATGCCAGAATGCCAACAAACTCATCAACAAATCACACCAACAACACTACAGTAACACCATTTTGGAAAAGCCTAACGGATCTCAACAGCAGTGGTCAGCATTGAAGGACCTACTGCAATCCACAGTACAATCTGAGGTGTTACCAACTGAAGAATGCTGAAGAAATACTGTTCCATGTTCTCCAACTTTTTCATCAACAACATCAAGTCAGTTAAGGTACTGATTGCCAAGCAACTGTCTGAACAACCCATGGACCCCCGCATCAGGTGGGGACCATGTCAGCATGCATCTAGATAACCTCAAGCCCATGGATGCTGTGGAAATCTTCAAACTACTCCCTTCGTAACCAACAAAAATCGTCTCTGATGGATGCTTTCCCATTGTCCCTGTTAAGTCATGCAAGGATGTGTTCACTCCAATCATCGTTTGTCTCTGCAATTTGTCTTTCATTAGTGGAAGGTTTCCAGCCTACTACAGTACTGCCTCTGTTACACCACTGCTGAAGAAGGAAGGTCTTGATCTGGATGATCCTTCTAACTATGGGCCAATTTCAAACTTATATACACTGCCAAAAATTTTGGAATGTGTCTTATTGGCTCGTCTCATGCCTCACATCAGCAGCTCCAGTAATTTTAAGTCATTAGTCAGCTTACCGTGGACATCACTTGACCGAAACAGCCTTATTGGAGATCCTTGATAATGTCCACATGGTCCAATTCCAGCCGACATCAACCCACTCCACTGATCGGCCTCAACCTCCTCTCTGCTGCTTTCATTACGGCTGACGAAGTCACATTCATCGCTAGCCTGCAGAAGACATTTGGCACTAACAGTGCTGTGCTGGATTGAATCTGCAGTTACCTGACAGACCGGTCACAACACATTAGCACTGGATCAACAAGGTTGCAGTCATCTCCCTCTGCATACGGTGTCAAAGAAGGGTCGGTGGGTCCTTGGCCCGATTCCTTTTACACTGCATGTGGCCCAAGTCACTGGTGTCATTTTGGCATATGGCATCAGTCTGCTGATAATACACAACTGTACACAGTGCTCAATCACACCACACCAACAATCTAACATGGTGTATTGAAACAGCAAGCTGCTGGATCCTAACAAATGGACTGTGTCTGACTCCAAAGAAGTCTGAAGTCATTGTACTTGGCACTTCCTCATCGACAAACTCAGTCAATGATCTAAAAACAGTTAACACTGTGGATGCTGACATTTCATTAGCAAGAACACTTAACAATCTTGGGGTGATGCTTGACTCTGAACTAATGGCTAGCAAGTCACTGCCCTCTGCAAAGCTTCGTATTTCTACATAACATCATGTTTAATCGTACTTGCCACTGGAACTTCTAAAGAAAGTCACTTGTAGTGTAGTAAGAGCAAAACTGGACTGCTGTAATTTGTGGCTGTATGGCATTACAAAGTCTTATATTGCTAAACTGCAATGTAACCAGAACTTGTTGGCTCCACCAATCAACCTGTTTACCTGTCATCTTCCTTACAGCACTACCTGCCATCCAGTTCTCAGCAATCAACTACACAAAACCGTTTGTGTCTCCCTGACATCTGAATCCCTTGGTATGAAATCTTCCAACGTGGATTAGGAATTCTGCACCAGCCATCTGGAATACTCTCCCTGTTTACAATACTCACAACAATATAGACATATTTTGATATTTCTCCCTAGACATATTTTGTAAAGCAGCTTAAGACCTATTCGTACGGCCCTGCTTTTGTTGTCTGACCGCTGTGACCCACCCAAGCCTAGCTCAGCTGATGGACATATAGTGCGTTAAACAATGCATTACTTACTTACTTACTTCTTCTACCCACCAGTGAAGCAATCTCAAACTATTATGATAATATGGCACACCCACTTCAGCTAAGCTTTCCATCTTTGCTTCATTCTTAGCACTGCATTTGTTCACTGGATTTTCATTTTATTTATGTTTTATTTTGCAATTCATTTGGACACTTTAAAATATCAAGTTCGTTAGCTGAACAATCAACAACCACTAAGCCATATACAGCTTCTTCTTAGTTGGTATAGCTCTGCAGCACAAACGAGATAGAAGAAAATGGCACCATATGTCAATTAGAATACAGTGCTCAGTTGAATTAGATCTTCAAAGATGCAAGTTTTTCAAGGGTTAAGTGATGGGGACTTTTTCATGTGGGATATCCAGCAACTTTAAAGTAGCATTTGCTCAATGTTATAGCTTTCTAGCATTTAATTTTTTCTATGCTACTAACCATAGCTGATAAACTGGTCTATTACAGTACAAAAGTATTCAGCTGGGCAATCTTGAACACCACCGTTCAGGACTTCATTGCCATCTGCCATCTGCGCTTGTGTGGGTGATCCACTGTGGGACACACAACCACTGAATACCAGTGAAAAGTCATTACATGGTCAAGTTTTGTCATAGAGGAACTGCTATTCTAAGATTGCGTTCGGCTTCAAAAGGGGACTTCAAAGTCAGAAGAGTAAACCTACAGTTTGGTAAAAGAATGTTTGAAGTAGCTGGTCCAGCTGAATGGAACTCTCTACCTGAATTCATCCGAAGATGCTCTTCAATAGATACTTTTAAATTAAAACTTAAGACTCTTTTATTCTCTCAGTACTATAACTAATTATTATGTTGTAACGCGTCCTTTGAGTAAGACATTGTTTTATTAAGGCGCGTTATAAATATAAGTTGTATTGTATTGTATTGTATTAAGAGTAACAGATATGTAAATCATTTAGCACTCTTTGTATGAGACCTGGTAGTTAAAAACAGGTTAACAAAACTATTGACAAACAAACACTGCAGATCAAAATATAAATTTTCTGAATAATATCAATAACAAAAATCAGTAAGCACATTTACAGACTGTCTCAGCAATTGATGATAATATTTAATAAATAAAGAAGATAGTTACTTATAGATTTGGAAAATAAACCACAATTAGAAATTAAATTCTAAGGTATTTAACACTATTTTCAGTATGTTATTATTATTATTATTACTAATATTATTATTAATCATTAAAAAGGTGCAGGAGGCTATTCACAGTACATTTTATAATAATAACAATTATCATTATATATTATTATTATTATTATTATTATTATTATTAAGCCAGTATCACCTTTTCCGCATAATTACAATTAACCAGGTAGCTATAGAAAGGCTCACTGAGTATTTATATTAACAATATTCAAAAAGTAGTATTCAGAATTTAAATATGCTAGGAATCAGTCACTCTCTGCATAAAACCGCATATTTTCAACATAACAGTAAAAGATATAAACTGAAAAGACCGGTTGGAGCCTAGCAAGAGAGTATCATGCCATAGTAATGCTGTCATAATGCGGAAACCAGCAAAACAGTCGACAGTTGAACTAATGACCCCATGAAAGGATCAATCACCTGCGACCTAACAACACAGGATGAACGGGTTTTGACTCATGCTGACTAGATTTATCAGGGAAATAACCCAGTTAAAACACAATGACACTTAATACATTAAGTAGTGCTGTAAGCTTACGTTATCAAAGTACCTTTGAAAACAATGGTTGAGTTACCTGTCCGACAAGAGAACATCACTGAAAATTCTTTCATGCGGTCTTAACAGAATGCAAAGTTCAAGGCCTTTGGCGACTGAGCTGCCGTCTACAGTATGTAATGCTGCCTACATACCAAACCACAGACAGAGTGCTGAACTCAAGTTAAGGTTTTGCTCCTATAAAACAGACTGACATCATTGAGCAGCACCCCTCTCTTCCGCCTTCTGCCACAGTAGTCTACTTCTAGTATAGGCTCAGCCAGCCGGCATAACGAGCAGACCGGGTCCTTGACAGTCCAACAACACAGTCGTCGAAATCACTTTGAAATGTATATATTTGGCAAATGTTTCAGGGACACCTGCACTGCTTTACCATTCGCTGTCCTCTGCACTATAAATACCGCCTACTCCTCCTCCTCCTCCCACTTCGTTGCCTGTCGTCCCTTCGTTGGTCTATTCACTAAACAAACCCCCTCGGCAGCGATGTTGTCCAGATCAGAAACAGTGGTACTAAGTGGCGGTGCCTTAGAAGCCAATAAGCCTTATTACATCATACAGGCTTTTGCAGCTGCAGCAGCTGCAGCAGCAGCAGGAGGATACAGCCACTGAGGCAAAGCACAGACAATACTCCTCCGCCTGCCAATATTATTTCCAATCAATCTGTACCCTGTACCCAATGCCTGCCTACAACGGCCAGAGTTTACTTTAGTACAAACGCATTCGTCTGTCCTTGGGCCTCTGGCTAAATGAAAACGCTCATAAATCAGAAGATAGAAAACAGGCTTACTAATCAGCAGGGCAGTCTGCAAGAGAAACTCAAAACTCACAGAAAAATATCTCTAAATATAAACCGTTGCGCATTCCAAAACAAAAACTTCCATAAATTTCGTCTACAGCAGTTACCTCAATAATGAAAATTATTTCCTCTTGTAATAATTGTAATAAAGTTGTAACACTGAACGTTTCAGTGCCTGCTAACAGATGTGAAAATCATTTGAAAAGACATCTGAAGTTGATCGTAAACTCCAAGTCATCACTTTTACTCCAAACTGAATCAACTTTTCATTGGACGTCTACAGAAACTTGAAACTTTGGCACACCCACAATAAAGGTTAAACTTGGGCATATAACAATTGTCAAAAAACAACCAATAACTTTTACCTTTAGGATAATCAAAGATTCTGACCTTGAAGGCAACCAATGACACTGACATCAAAAACAAAAGTAAAATACATACTCCATGTTCAATATTAAAAAAAACTATAAATGGCCAATTCTGTGTCACATGGTAACGGATAGGTCTGACCACTCACCTACCTTGTAATATAGGGTGTGAGGTTTTAAGCCTCACCTGAGCCAGTTACTGTGAAGGGACCTCGAGCAAATCCTTCCCACAGTTGCTCATTGTCATCAAATGATGTTTTGTCATTAGAGAATATCCCTAATAAATACAGGAATGAAAGATCCATTTTATAGCAATAAATAATAATAATAATTTTGAAATTCATTCTAAACTACTTTGTGTTCAGTCAGCCGATAAATGAACGATTAAACTCTGATAAGAAACATCCACTAATAAAGTAGTAAACTGTTGAGATGTTTACTTGAACTGGTGCTATATAAGAGTACTGCATTACTTTATGTGACATGAGTAATTCACTAGTATCCAGCTATATTAAAAAACTAAGCAGGTAAAAGACAAATATAGAAGTGAAGGAACAAAAGCAATGTTTTCCCAACAAATAAATAATACAGACACATTAAAGAGGTCTAACAAATTGCCTGACACCTTAAACAGGTCAGAAAATTGCGCATGTACCTCAAAACCGTCTAAAGAATTAGTACCTAATTACACCCGTTAGTTTAATTCTCAGTTTTCCGAAATAAGGGACTGTTAACAGGAGGCAAAGGAGGAGGAGGGGGACAGGAGTATTGATATAGGGGCAAATTCGAGGTAACTACGTTCTAAGCTCAGTTACATCCTGGTCACCCTATCCAACAGTCTGTTAAAAATTGCATTTCCAGTTTTAATTGTGTTGTCAGGCCAAACAAATTACTTACACTTAATTTACTCACTAACATGCTTACTCACACACTTGCCCCTCACAGCCCGAGTGATTTATTTTTGCCTTTTTTATGAACTTTTTACCTGCGTGTAGCCTACCACCACATATCTGAATTATATACAAAAGCGCACTGTATGCACATAGCCAGCCAGCCAGACAGACGTTCAGCGCATAAACAAATGCACATAATAGTATTTATGACTGTGTTTACCAACAGAAATGCTTTGTCTGTTTCAGTGCATCTGGGGTCAGCTGGTTCCCCACACGACATTCAAGCAAAACCCAACTTAGGATATTAAAGGCAAATATAAAACGTTTATCCTTCCAACCAAAAGCAAACCTCCTCATGTCCCCTTCTACAGTGGGAGAACATGATACTCACCCAGCATCATGTGAGGGCATACATCTGCTGACATGTCAACCCATCTTTCTGGTACATATGAATGTGTGTGCACGTGTGCATGTTCAAACCATACAGCATACAGCACACTCATAGATTAAACTGCATGCAGATTACATAACTCAGTACACACTGTAATTCCTGAACATGGTATCCACCATGAAGTCTTCTTCACGTGGCTTGATTTTCCTGGTTCGTCATCAGTTGAGTGCTGCATTAGGTAGTTGGATTCAGCAACTGTTTCCAACTCCCGTTCCATGTCAGTTGGATACATAACGTTGTGAATGATAAAAGAGACAAGTACATGATGCAACAGAAGACCCTAATGTTACACACAGAACATACAACCACTGTGCATGTGGAATTGTGGATACATGCAGACATGCGCAAAACACTGTGATATACCACAAAGACATACATACGCACACACATCATTTATAATTCAAAAGATGCTTTGTAATCAGATAGTGGTACTACATGATGAAGATGACAACGACGATGATGAAAGTTGTGGTGGTGATGCAAATGACCCTTAATTGAACCCTGTTACGTGTATGAAGCGTTAGCAAAGTCTTTATCTTCTTAATGTCAGCATATGAACGCAAATAGCAGTCCTCTCCTTCACTTGCTGTCTGATTTAAGTATACAGTTGATGTATTCGTTTTACTGCCGAGGTGCTAGAGTGCACCAGTGGAACAAAATCTTTAATAACATTCCATCTGGTTGATGATTTGACCTCAGGCTTCAGGGTAGTCCAGCACGCTAACCTCTAGACTGTTGTGTCATCAAGTGGTGCCATATAAATTCTTCCATTTAACAATACACATTTATCTATCACATGTATGCATTAGGGTTCATGCTTGTATGGTAAAAAAAAAATTTAAGTTTCAGTTTCTGAATAATTGGAAGGTGTCAAACAAGTTCAGTAGATAAAATCATAAATCAGGTGCAATTTGATATAAATTGGAGAATATTTAGAGGTTGCACAGTCTCTTGGAAGTTTCACCTAGAATGTTGTTTTGCCTCTTACTTTGGTCATCTACTTCGTGAATGAAAAGTCTAGTATGGCTCCTCTGCTAATAAATGTTGAAATTTTATTGACTTAAATAGCTGCATTAATTTTTTTAAATCATTATAACATGGAAAATAGAACTCTAAGCCAGTAAGACAGAGCCCACGGAACAAATTTCAAGAGATGAAAAAAGAGATGGAAGTTGTGAATGTAATATTGCGCTGCTAAGTCAGCAAGTTTTAAGCAAGTGTTTGTAAAAGAAATTTTCATTAATTTCCATGGTTGCTGATTTGTTTGTACATGCATCAATCAAGTGCTGGCTGGCACACACCAAAAAACATTGTGGTGGGTGCATATGATCAGTTGGTAGCGCCCTGTGGGCAGGCAGGCTGACATCCGCAGTGATTCTTGTCAACATACATTTTAACACGTGGGTGCTCACATGGCCTGAGTCAGAAGGTTTTTAGAAAATCCACATTTGTGCAATATTGGGAGGCCAGTCTAAATCAGTTTGTACTGGTCTGCCGTCTTGGCGGGAAAGGGCCTACATAAGCAGACGCAACTGCATTGTTAAGAAAGCATCAAGATTTGTAGCACTGGTCTGTTGTGTACTAAGTTGAAAGTCTGAGTTATAAATGTCGTCGACAGATTCATGCATTTCGAAAAAGAGACAATTCCAGTACTGTAGTGCTATTTATCACAAAGTCAAACATGCAGAAACTCCAGAGTTCAGAACTCCTTGGTTAGAGCCATAACAAATACTTCAAAATATCAGCACATAATCCCTGAGCTTAAATCTTTGCATTGCGCTCCTGTTCAGCAAAGGATTTGTTTCAAACTGGGTCTTACAGTTCATAAAACATAGAACTCCGGCCAACTACATTATTTAAAATCAGTCCTTATTCCCAAGACTTACCAATATTCTGCAATCAGTGCAAAGCCATCTAATTGTCTTTCTCTGGTCATACCTTGGACTACAACTGTTCTCAGTGAACAGGCTTTTTCGTTTTGGAACTCTTTCCCTGTGTATGTTCATTCTGCTCAGTTGCTTCTGTCAACACTTCTTTTCCAGAAATCTTATCCTGATTCTTCCTCTTCCCCTCATCTCTCTTCTCGCTTCAATTTCAAACAGCATCCACCGTAGCCGTCCGACTGTCTGAGTGCCTGACTCCTGGATCTTGACCCTTTTGCCTATCGATTTTGTTTTGACTGAGCGCCTGTGAATAAGCTGGTTCCCGCGACTTAGCTTTTGTTGAGCGCTGTAGAAATCTCGAGATTACGATTACGATTACGATTACGATTTCGTTCTCAACCTAAAACTTACCTGTCTCAAACTGCTTATCCACCATAGACCTTGTCGGCTGACCTTTTGGATACTGACCTGATTGCAGCTTGGCTTTGGTCAGCCATTGGTTGGCACCTTGTGCATCAGACACTAGTACAGTAGAAGTTACAAATTATTTTTATTTTATTATTATTATTATTATTATTATTAAACAGACATTTATAATGCACACAATTAATAACAGCTTCAAAGACGCACGCAACAACCCTAAAAAAGTCTTACCGAGTACTATCGAACAATATCATGGTGTATAGATTGATAGAAATGCACAGAAATCTAGGCAGACCTATTAAACATATAAGTTTTTAGCTTTAAAACTTGTTATAGGAAGAGTGTTATCTTTGATGCTAGTGGGTAACGCATTTCACCATGTGAGGCAAGAGTAAAAAATCCATGAGATCCAAATGCAGTGTAAATCTCTGAAACTATGAGATTTCAATTGGTCACAGAATGTAAGCAGGATCGACCAGGAACTGTTGCAACCAGAATGCAGAACCTGGATATATAGGATGGAGCCATTCCATGCTGGCATTTGTAGGCAGTCATGGCTAGTTTGTATTTGACTACCTGGAAAAGACAGCCAATGTAATTGCTGCCTCATCAGATCTGACACACTGGCTGAACATGGCAGACAGAGTACGAGTCACTCAGCAGTACGCAAGACAAACTGAAGTTTGCTGTATAAGTATCAGGGTAAACCTGTTAGAATACCATTAAAGTAATCAAGTCAACACATAACCAAAGCATGCACCAAGGCACATGCAGTCTCCCGAGTAAGCCAGCGATGAATAGCACACAGCTGACGAATATGGTAGTAGCAGATGCTGGTCAAGTGACTGATATGCGGAGTTAGTGATAGGTGGTTGTCAACAAGAAATCCGAGGTCAAGTAGTTTTGATAGGAATGACACGTTCAAAATAGGCCTGTAGTTTGTAGAGTTATGGGGATCCAGATTAGTCTTTTTCAAAACAGGCGTAACTGTTGCACACTTCTGTCTTGAAGGAAAGACACCTTGCTGAAGTGATGCATTGCAGAGAAAAATGATAAAGGGTGCAATCTCATTAACAAATTGCTTTATAATCCATGTTGGTGCAGGATCCAACTCACAGTTCCTATTTGGTGCATTCAAAATCAGCTGCAAATGGTTGCAACATCAAATATGTTGAACTTATCAAGAGTTGAGGAACAGTGGTCATCCTCAAAGACTGGCTCAGGTGCTGACGACGTCGAAGACCAAACTTGTTCAACCTTGTCACAAAATGCCCTAGAAAAATCAGAAGGAGTCAATTCACTAGATGACGCCGATGATACCTTTTTCCCTTTGGCTAGGACATCAGATTGTGTCTCTCATAGCTTCTTTGTGTTTCCAGAGCTATCCTTCACCCTCACCTCCCAGTACTTATTTTGCTTCAGCTCGTAAAGGCTACGCATAGTTCGTACCTGCTCAAACCAGTCGTGTTGATCACCAGCAAGTTGAAAGCGGCTAAGTAAATGGTCAGATATAGACACCTCCGGCGGCTCAACAATGACGATCAGATGAGGCAAGTCAAACCGAGGAATGACAAGATCTAAGGTATGGCCACATCAATGAGTCTGATCGGATGAGTCCAAATGACTGCAGAAGATCAGATAGCTGCATGACATGCATATTAGTGATGTCATCCATATGTATATTCAGATCTCCAGTAAAGATAATGTGACCACTGTAAACAGCCAACATGTTTCTTTCATGTTTCTCCCATGTGTTGGAAAAATATGTTAGAGAAAGCTGTCTCTGGATGCTGACACTATGTTAAACTATCGGCCAATTCCAAACTGGAATTTTATTTCTAAACTTCTTGAACGTGCTGTTAAAAGCCACTGGAGGCACATCTGTCTCCAAACGCCTTTCTTCTCCCTTTCCAGTCAGCATATTCCACTCCACTGCAACAGCTCTCTGGCCTATGAACAATGGCAAAGTAACTGCACTTGCAACTTCACGACCTGTCTGCTGCGTTTCATGCTGTCGATCAAGCTATCTTGTTACACTGCCTTAAGCACTGGTTTGGAGTATCAGGTCTGGCCCTAAACTGGTTTCAGTCACACGGTTTCAGTCCCCATGATCTATCTTCATAGGAAGATCAATGTCGATCCGGTACCATTCACCTGCTGTGTTCTTCAGGGCTCTGTTCTTGGCCCTCTGCTTTTTCTCCCTGTACTCTGCCAAGTATTTTTATTGAATCAAAGTGGTCCCAAAATCATCTGTATGCTTATGTACTCTATAGTTCTTTTGACAATTCTTCATCATCCAACTCTCTTTGTTAACTGAGCTTTTCAACCATGTGCAATCCTGGATGGTCGAAAATGGACTGCTCTTATATCAATTCAAAAACAAGTTCCAAATTTTTGGTACTACACAGCACCTGAACAAATCTAAATCGCTGAATTCTGTACACCTAGGTAATTCTGTCATACAGTACAGTTATCCAGCTCATCATTTAGGTGTTGCATATGATTCTACCCTATCCTTCAATGAACACATTAATTCAATATGTAGGTCACTCCGCTATCACATTTGTGACATTCAAAGAATTAGCATTACATTCCCTTTTCTGCCTTCGTTTGTCTGGCTAATGCCCTGGTCTCCAGCCATCCTGACTATTGTAACTCGCTTCTTATAGGCATTTCAAAAGCTAACTTGACGAAACTTCAAAGGGTCTAAAACACCTCGGCCAAATCCATGACTAGAACTCCAAAGTATCAGTATATATAAATCCATTTCTAAAATCGCTGCAGTGGCTACCCATATTACAAAGAATAATTTTTAAGATAGGGCTAACTGTAAGGTTCTAAGGTTTTAACAAACCTCACTATCTTCATCGCTTGCTGACTCCCAAGTCTTGTAACAACTTGACCAGGTCCTTTTACTGTCTCACTCTGACCAAGCCAAGAACAATGACAGCTCTTGGTCAGCATGCCTTTTCCGTTGTTTGCCCAGGCTCTGGAAGTTTTCCAGGAAATGTTTGCGCTACAGAGTCTGCATTGGCTTTCAGACTAAAAACCTCTTTTCCTGGACTTGTTTCCTCCACAGGGTGTTTCTGTGTCTTCGTGTATTTCCCTCTTGGTTTTTGACTAAATTTACCCAGGAATTTGGTAAGCACAATAACTTTGCTTAGTAGCAACCATTGACTGATGTCTTAAGCATTATTAAACTGGTGCTGTAGAAGTTCTTGGATTATTTTAATTATTATTATTATCACCTAGCCAGTGTTCACATCATGGAGAGGGATGCATATGGGTGTGCATCTGATTTGAGTATTTGTGAATGTGTGTTAGTGCATGCTTGTACATGTATCCATGCATGAGTATATACTAGTGCAGACTCCACTCATTCAAGGTTGGTGCTTGTACTTACAGTAGGCTTTGGATGACTTATGCATTGTCACTGTAATCTGCCAACAAGAGCAAAATTCAGATGTATTGACTTTATCCCAATCAAACTCTTGCAATCATCACGGCTGGAGTAGGCTGGTTTAATTTGGGATATCTTTGCTATTACCTGTAACTGAAAGATAAAGCTCCAGCATCATCTTCATTGCAATTTAGCAAAGAAGGAAACAGTTTCTGCTCATATAGCCTCTAACTTTTCAGAGTAAATGGATAGAAAGCACATGTATCCCATTAAATCTTCATTGCAGTGGTAATATAAGCCATGACAAAGAATTTAGGAATATTTTCTTAAATGTGAAATGTAATTTGCAGCAATATTAAAAGAACAAGGGAATGAAAAGTGAAGTAAAAAAGTGCTTCACTCACACACAAACACACACACACACACTACTTTCCACTGATCAACAGCCTGACCTCAGTTTTTGTGACTAAATCAATTTTTTCTAGGACAACCTAGATCTCACTGTTAACAATTATTGCTGAAGAGCTTTCTTACCTGTCTATCTTTATTAAGAAACAAGAGCCAAGCCAATTTCCATGTATTGCATTTTCCTGCTTGAAGGAGCTTTTGTTGGACCATGCACAAGAAATGCCAATCCTTACAAATTCGTTTAAATGTCATAATCCCAAGGAGACCAACCCAGCAGGCAGAAACAAGTTTTCAAGGCCAGGAACCAGCTGCACAGTCATGCAATCCACGTGCACCTGACTGATTGATGATCACAAATCACATAACTGGGCCATCACTTTCGTTTCTCCTCTCTTCAATTCACCCATGAAAATGAACTTGGAAACACCCAAACTTCAATTACAGGGGCCAGTACAACTGGGACTATACAAATTATCTCTGCCATTCATTCCCAAGCAATTCCAATTTGTAATGTAAATAACTGAGGTACATCCGCATAAAGGCACATGGAAACGACAAACGTATACACAGGCCCACCAGCAACAAAATACAGAGCAGACTGATATATAGCCGCAGACACACATTTAAAGGTCCCTGTCAGTGCTTTTTATGCCAGGCATGTATTTATAGATATAGGTGTTGGACTCGATGCCTTTCACAGTTAAAAGTGCATCAGGTACATAGGACTGGCTGTGTAAGTACTCTCTGCTAGCAGCTACAACTTGCTACTGTGGCACAAGGACTGGCAAGGCAAAGTGCCATTCATTTGTAAACAATTATAGCATTAAATTAGATGAATTGGTTGAAAGGTGCAACAAATATTTCAACAGATACAGGGTGCCAGGAAAACAGATATACAAACTACAGCTGAACTTTTAGCATTGTTCTTAGTTTGAAAAGAGAAAGATACAATCCAACTGATGATTACGAAAACTGCAGAATTGTTTAACAACAAAGAAATCAGCTGAGATGCAACAGAAACATTTTAGAGTATGAATCCCAACTTTTGCTAACGTCCAACCACTGGATTTTTGTAAGAAGAACAGTCCCTTAAGCTCAAGAGGCAGACATACGGGCATGAAGTGTTTGCAACTTCATTTTTCTTATGTGGGTGAGTCACTAGTCCTCTTCCTCACCATCTGATCTTCCCACTGATCATACACTGTCAATGGGAAGATCATCATAGCCGAGTTCACTAGGAATGCAAGTGAAGCCAAAAATCTCGAAATGGGGATTTGAACCCTGGCCTCTTGATTGACAATCCAGCACACTAGACACTAGACTATCATGCACCCCTGGATTTCTGTAAATCTAATGAAAATACAAGTTTCTAAGAAAAGTGAAGACAGCACAACATATTAGCAACAAAGTAAATAAGCAAACAAGTGTAAATGAAGAGTTAATCTATAAATTGCTGTGCATCCAATTTGACAGTTAACTGATACTAAAATTACTTTATTAGTCTAAGTACATGTATTTTAAAAAATTAATAAATTCAGTTTCGTATAGCACTGCTTCAAGGCATTGCCTCTGTAGTGCCTGAGCCTAGCCTTTATGAAGGATAACAGTTTTCAAGCACTGAAAAAGCTGCAAGTATTGAGTGTCCCTAGCCACTGGAAGAATGAGATCTAGAATAAAGCCATTCCTAATCTAATCTAATCTAGTAATGACTTCTGTAGTGCCATTATCATAATGCCAAGGCACCAATCGATGGTCGCTAAATATCTATATGTCCCAACTACTAAGAAGGCACAATGTTGCACTGAAATATGTCTTATTAGTCCTCCAAAGAGAAATATTTTCATCCTGTTGAGTTATTTGGTTCGTTCAAGATAGCTTTAACTACAAAGCAAGTGATATGAGTACTGAACATCTGTGCTATGACTCAGAACACAAATGTATTTATGGCTTGTACTTTTTCTGGCCAGAATGCATCTTATACTGCAGTTTAAGACACTTCAGTCTGTGTTTCCACCAGATCCTCTCCCTGGCATTCATTCTGTGCGACTGCCAAAGTGTATTCATGCATGTTTTTTAATCCATTTTGATAGATGCTTGTTCCCCATTCTTAAGCAAACATTACATTTTTTACTTGGCACCTTATGACTCGATATAAATTACATATTACAGAGGCTGGTGTCTGACTGTGCTGCTGCTGAATATCACTTGGTTTCCACTGTTTCCATCTCACACTTAATCAGATAACAATTTATTAAAAACTGCAGATTCACATGAAGCTTGATGCTACACTACAGCCTTACTCTGCAGCAGCATCTGAGACATCCTGCAGATTCTGTGAAAATTTTTATTTCATTTACTTGAAGTTAGTCATTCATTGGGTTATAAAACTCAAAAATAAGACTTCAAAAACAAGGCAAGAGTAACTATTTAACATTGAAAGAAACAAAACCAAAAGGCAGCAAGATCTAACAGCGGAAAACTTGTTTAGCAATAATATTTGCTTAAATAAAGAATAGCACCTATTCACTTGTCACAAACACAGAATGACTACAGCCATCATTAGTTTCAGTCATTTGTTTCAAACTGGGAACAACTGAACTTACAGTGTGACACTGTGACCAAGTGGTAAAGTACTTGTACACTGTGACCCACTGGTAGAGTACTAGCTTAATAACATTCTGCAAGTTCAAAACTAACTTAGGTGGGTAATTACATAAGGTTCCTTATTTCATAACATATAATTTTGCCTTAACATTCTTAATTGAAACCTAGTCATTTGATAGGAATATCAAATTGCAGTTCCTCTTATAATATGTCCTAACCAGCAAAATACAAAACCTATGCTCATGTTTGTCCCTTACTGTAAACTGAGAATGGTCCTGGCAGCAAATGAATATTGCCATTTGTCTCAAATCACAGCCTCTGCATGCCTATGGGTTTCATTTGCAACATCACTTATCACATCAACAGGATCAAATCAGGGACAGGGAAATGTGGCTAGCAAGAAGACAGCAGGACTGATATAACAAGAAGGAGAAAATGACCTGAGAACAGGTGACCTGGTTAGAAAACACCAAAGAACTATACTGGACCAAAGTACAACTGCCACCTGGAAGCTCACTACAATACAGAATTGGTCCTATGGCTGAATGCCAGAGCAGAAAACAGTAAGGAAAATAAAACCTGGCATCCAACAGCTGTATTTCATATTTGATTTCCACCTGCTACAGAATTCAAGTAATAACTTACACTTTTAAAGTAATGTCTCGAAACAGCAGACACTAATATAGCCAGAACGCTTACAGACATCAACTGCATAGTATTGAAGCAGTCACTTACGGTGGAAGACTATAGCCAGACATTACTTCTTATGCAATATGACAAAATTCTCTGGTAGCAGGCAACACATCAACGTTCTTTGACACCCGATGGTACGTCTACAAAGAGTATTTTAGCCACACCTCTCTGTGCCCAGCATTGTAGCAGACATTACTTTAAGAGTGTGGACTGCTGCTGCATAATGTAATGTAATGTAAACATTCACTCATATAGAACCATTTTACACATTTTTCTTGTTTCTTTACTGATTTTCTTTTAGGTTACAGATTTCTATTAAATTACAGCTTTATCATTTACAATACAAATTTATTACTTTACAGAATTTATATATTGTTATTACATTACAGATTTCTTGTAATGTCATATATTTCTTATAATGTTACACAATCCTTGTTGCTCTACAGATTTCCTATTATATTATAGATTTGTTGTTACAGATTCCCTATTGTACTAGCAATTTCTTTGCTATTGATTCTTATTACAATACTGACTTTCCATTTATATTATGAACTTATATTATGAAAGGATCCCTATTTTAGAACATGGCAGATTTAACATTATGTTACAGATTCCCTGTTATATGCCCTGTTATTTAAAGGTGCCTTATTAATCTCTGGACATTCTGGATTTCACAGTATGGTATATAAGAGTAATAGAGTCCAGTGCCCAGTTTATTCCCACTTCAGATGGCTGAGAAATGCCTAATGGTGTCCTGAATGCACAAACATTGACAGAAGAAAAGAGTATGAAACGTAACTGGCTTGCTAGTTTCTAAGGTACAGGTCATTAATTAGAGAAGTAGCCACCTGGTACAACGGATCCTGTGCAAGATGAGCCTTTTAGGCCAGTGGGCAGCATTAGGTTTTAGGACGACCAAAGCACTGATGACTAATATCCCTCTATTTAATAAGAAATCTTCTTTGTCTGGCTTGTAAAGGGGATTTAAACCAAATCATTCTGAAAAGAAATACAATCTTTGAGGTAAAATATCTTTATTACAAACTGCAAAAAACTAAAGCATGAATGCAAAGCAGATCAGGGAATGCTAAATCATCAGAACTTGATGGGATTTCATATAAGAGCATCAATGCCCGGCAAATATCCAGTCGGTCGCACTGCAATACTCGAGTAAAACACAATCAGAATGAGAAATATTATCTTAGTATCAGACAACATACCGCACAGCACCCAGAATGGTAAGGACAAAATCAGATGACCTTTTTTGCACTGAAAGTACAAAGCAATACCAAATGCACTTCAATTCTAACAGAAAACAGCACAATACAAGAAAAGCAGTAACTGGACAAAAGCATGTACAGCTGAAGAAAAAAGAAAACTTAGCAAAAATTTCACTACACGAAAATATGCTTAAACACAAAAAATCGAGGACTTGATATCGGGAAGCTGAGGACCTGACACAGGAAGGCAGTTTATTGGATTACGCGCTTTTAAAGTTTTTCATTCAAATTATATTAATCTTTTTTATACAGTTATTTCATCAGTTTTACTCTAAATTTCAGCAACCTGGTTGCCTTTTCATCCCACTTCAGAGATAAGTTTTTATTTAATAATTTCTCGTTTGCATTGGTTTCTTTGTCATTTTCCATGGCTGTTTCAGCACAAACAAACACCATATTATCGCCCACCCTATCTTGCCTGCTGGTCAACTTTATTTTTTGCAACAGGTCCTTCATTGCTCTATAATTGTTTTGGAATAGGTCCAAACCAACACCGCTGGCGTACTTTAGCTTTCTGTGCTCATACATTGCCCAAGAGCTGAAGGTTCTATCCTTTTCAAGTCAATCCAAGTTTGATTTCTTATGATGTTTGCATGACAGAAATGGCCCATATTACTGTGGGCATTTCTTCTGATAACGGGATTTGTGCAAAGTTACTCTTTCTCAGAATTTTCGGATGATTCTCCTCGATTTTGTCTGTTTCATAGTTTGAAACTGGCAATTTCATTGAAACTTGTTCCAAGTGCAGGTTTTTTGCTTAAGCCTTATCTATTGCTATCGCCTAAAACTATGAGTCTTCCACTGTGGGAGCACAGTCACACTCAAGTGTTCAATTCTCACCAACATTTCATTTTTCCTTCTCTTACTCTTGGTGGGGAATATTCAGGTGAACACAGGTCCACCAACCTCAATTCATTGCCTCAGTTTACGTCTGCTTAATATTTGTTTGATGCACATTAAGAGCTTCTTGATAAGGAAATACCTTTTCAAACTAAGAAAAATGTTGAGCACAAGCCACAGCCTCAGTTTAATTGCACTATTTCTGCTGCCAGGCCCCACAGAAGTCAGCTGGAACATTGGTGGCCCCACTCTCATATACCATCTGACTGTGCTAGATTTAAACAATGCAAAATTGTATGAAAACTTGTTTCATCTGCCAAATCTGCATATTTAACTAATTTGATCTCTGAGAGTTCGCTTCACCCAACACCACGGTGATGGCTCTAAATAAATTACTACAGCATGAAAAGTTAAATGTAGCCCGCCCCTCTTCTGCGCACTAGGCTACCCAAGAGCTTGCCAATAAATTCTTCAATTTCTTTGCAGATAAAATTTCTGGTATCAGGTTAAAATTGGCTGGTTCCTCTGCATCAGTTAAATTTCTCAATCCCAATTCTACACCTTCTATTTTAAACTACTTTCAGCCAGAAATACAATCTTCGAGATAAAATATCTTTATTCCAAACTGCAAAAACTTAAGCATGAATCAAAGATGATCAGAGAATGCTAAATCATCAGAACTTGATGACATTTTAAAATACTTTCAGCCAGCAACACCTGCAGAGGTTCATGCACACATCTCTTCCTCATCAAACAAAAGCTCTCTCCTTGACACTATTCCTACACTTCTTCAGAGAGAGTGCTTAATCCCAGGTCCAACCATTACTTTAATTAACTTCTAGTTGGATGAAAGATCCTTTCCACCCACCTTTGCTCATGCCATAGTTCATCTCCCTACTACAGAAAATTTCTCTCGATCCTGGCAACCTCTCTAATTAGAGACCCATTTCAACTTTGAATTTTGTATAAAAGATTCTTGAATGGGTGGTTTTGATTAATATGCAATCTCAACTATATTCCAGCTTGCTAATATCTTCCTCTCAGTCTTCATGCCATAAGTTTCACTCAACAAAATCCATACCTGCTGTTCATAATGTCACCAAGTGCTCTACAGACAAGGGTAGTGTGACAGTGCTCAGTTGTTCTTCCTGACTTGTCTGCTGCTTTTGATACTGTGGATCATTTGCTTCTTTTGTGTTGCCTCGAATATTGATTTGGAGTTTCAGGTCCTACCCTGAATTAGTTCCCTGTAGATCTCAATCCATACAGTCAGTATACTTAAATGGCAATTATTCATCAGAAAACTTTGCTACTGCATGGTGTCATTCAGGGTTTGGTGCTTGGCCCTCTTTTGTTCCCAATGTACACCACCACACTAAGTAACTACTTGGCAATCATTCACTAAGATATCATTTCTATGGGGATGATACTTAAATTTACATCTCGTTTGACAGTTTATCTTGTTATTCATCTGTGCAGCTGTTGTCTACCATCTATCAGGAGGTGCAGTTTTGGAAGGTGTCTTATAAACTCCTCCTTAAAACATTAAAAATAGAATTTCTGTGTTGGGCACTCCACAGCAACTGAAAAGTTTGAATGGTTTACATCTTTAAAACTGGGTGATTCATTTATTCAGGTGGCTGATTCTGCTTGTAACTTCAGTTTGTCTTTAACTCTACTTTGTCATAAAGAATTTCTTTTACAAATTGCTTATTCACCTTAGGCTGTCTCTCTACCTAGAATACAGATCTTCTGGATATTGATTTGATTATGGCTTGATTTTGGTGTGCCATCAGTTGATGCTTTGCGCTTAGTGACACCAGTGCTATAGACATTACTAATTAGTAACAAGACAAAAAATCATCAAGCCAAAAATCAGAATATTGTAACTAAGTCATCAAGTCATTCAACACTGCATGCTTACAAGTGCAAGCACAAAATAGGTTCTTAACCACATTCACGTGATAATTACAGAACTTGCAAGATTTCTGCTAAAGTGACTTCTTTATCAAGAAGATTCAGCTTAACAGCAGTCTGGCCAGACAGCATACAGATTTAAATATATGCCTAACTGTGAAAGCAGTACTGAGGTTTGCCAGCAGACACTGTCTAGTATAAAAGCACCTTGACATTCAGGCTACAAAAGCATGTCTGCAACTGCTTTTTTTCTAAACAGTCCATCTGGAAGCATCAGACACTAGCTGTATTACTGTACCGTCTGATCACTGCACGACATCTCTACCAAAGAGTTTTCAGAATTTCACACAAAATGGTGCACATTTTCCACACACGCACATCAAGTCAGACTGGGACCCATTTGGGGGCTTTGCCATTTCAAATATGCAAGGGGCCCCAGGCCCAATCTGGCCCATAAAATGCAGCATTATACTAATTTATTTATTTTAGGCATATCCTGCACATAATAAAAAATTATAATATAAATAATAATAACAATATTAATAATAATGACAGGCCTCAAACGTTGCTGTTATTGTTTAAATTTCCACCCTAGGGGCCCCGTGTGCTGAAACCAGAGGGGCCTATGTGCCATGGCACACGGGCTCATTGGCCAGTCCAGCATTGATTCACATTTTCCACACAGGAATAATCTGACTTTAGCATAAGTCAGCAGATTAAATCAAAGAAATCAGACTGTTAATGAGTAATCTGAAATTATTAAGATAAACTTCCCAACCATCAACTCTACAGCCCAAATAGAATGAAAATAGGAATAGATCATCTGGTAAGCTGAATCTTGTGATTTAATCATATATGCACTGTCTGATTTTGAAATACAGAACACATACATGTGCCATATTTCTGCTGTTCTTTATCCTGCAACACATCTTATGCTTTTAAAACTATGACTCCAAATTTTTACAAACTTTTGCAGTTTGAACTGAAAATAAAATAGAATATTAACTGAGCTAATTAATCAGCAATGAAGATTGCCCAAGAGATATTATGATAAATACTCGGAAGAAATTTAAAATTCTGTTTTTAACAACCCTGGAACTCTACTGGATAAATTAGTCAAGTCCAATGGCAATGGCTGTTCATCAAATTGAGGCAAAAGCCTATAAGTTACACCACTGAACAACTGATTATTCAAGCAGAATGTAAAATACGCAATTTTCAAATATTTATAGACGCATTTCATATTGTGATCAACCCAGTTCATATTTCAACGATTTTATCAAGAGAGATCCTACACCACCGCTATCCATTTGAATGCACACCATTATGTCTCTGTGTATGGAACATGCTAGCCTGAAATACAATCACTGATATACAGTCATCATCAGCATTCGATCTGCTATCCTCTTAAAAAGAGCAACGAATTCCGTTGGCTAACTAAATACCGAATAAGAAATGAATAAGAAGAATGAGAATTAAATAAGAATAAAATTTCTGTCCATAAAAACTGAATAGAAGAAGAACTAAAATTATTTTCAGAATTAAAATATCACTGCTCATGCATACAGTGTATACTAATTAAGAAAAATTATTAGAGACAAATTTTCCCCCACAACAGAGGCCTATACCATTCTACAATGTGAAATAGCAGTTAGTAATCTTTTACTTAGGCATCCCAAATTCAAGGATTAGTTAGTTTACTTGCACTGTAAACAAATCTGTGGAAAGTTCTATCAATTTTGGTGGTTCTTTGGGTCCACTAATAACTGGTTTAACATTCCACCATTTTATAAGGTGGAGCCAAACCAACAACTGCAGGGTCCACCACTGCAAACGTCCACCACAAATAGTCCACCACAGCAAACATGTAATGCTCCACCATTTATCGGTGGAATGGCTCACCACTCATGAGGTGGAATGTTGTACCATATTAGGGTGGAATGGTCCACCAATTACTGGTGGAATGGTCCACCATTTAAAAGGTGGAATGTTCCACCAGTTATTGGTGGCATGGGCCACTGTGGAAAATGCAGAATGTTCCATCAGTTTTGGGTGGGATGTTCTTCCTTCACAAGCAGGAATGCCCCATCAGTACCCACCAGTGGTTGGTGGAATGGTCCACCATTGAAATGTGGAATGCTCTAGCAAAACATAAGCAGACATGCAATGAACTCTGTTCCTGAAGTTCCGTTGCATCCTTGTTAGTCAAAAGAGCCGAAATACAGCGGGTTGGATTAAAATAGTGTGAGGCTCTTAATGTTCAGAAAAAGACAATTGAGCATCGTATAATTTATTTTCTGAGTTTTTTCATGCAGCATTAGAATCTTTAATTATAGCAAGTGTTTCTGATTATTTCTTTATATTTCTGATTATTTCTTGATATGTCTTCTATAATAGCATTAACAATACATTCTTCAACACAAAATTCATACACTGAATTTGGAGGTGTTGGCGGGAAATACCACCTTCTACTATGATTCATGTCATGTTTTATTTTTACAGGGTGGATGCTTGTATAGCACCTTCTAGCAATCTGCCGACAGCACTTCTTGCTAGCTTACCAGTAACTGACGTTATAATTTGATAAGAGTGACAAGTTCATCAGCAGGCAAATAAAGCTCAAACAGCTGGAAGACATCTCCTTTGGCAACTTATCACACACATGTAGAAGACTGTCAACTGAGTCCAAAGTTACTGATGACAGGTTCAGAGAGAGTTCAAGGATTGAGCTGTTAGTTAGTTAAGTTTTAACTTCTATTGCACCTGTTTCTAACACAAAAGGCATCAACCAATGGCACATCAAAACCAGTATGTAATCAGGTCAATATCCAGAAGATCAGTCCTCTAAGAAAGTCAGCATATGGTGGATAAGCAATTTGAAAAAGGAAATTCTTAACTTAAGATGAGAATGAAAGACACAAATGACAAAGCAGACTGAACAGATACAGGACAAAAATTTCAAAATCAAGATTCAGTACCTGAAAAAGCCCATTCACTAAGAAAAGTCCTAGTCATGGGCATAACCAGAGAAAGATAATAAGACAACCTAGTTGAATAATGATAAGTCTGGGGACCAGAAACTCCAAAACACTGCTGTGCTAAAGAAAACACTTAACTGAAGCATTCTGCACATGGTTTGGTTCACCAATTGGCACTCCCTGCATCACAGTCAAAGATCCCTCACATCAGCAGGTTCATGAACCTCACCTTTGTCAATAACTGGCCGGACAGTAACTGAATAATGAACACCTACCCACAGCAGACAATCAGTAAATGCTTCCCTTCACCTATTCCAACACCAAAGAAACTTGATCTTTACCACCACCTTGGACTCCGGAAATCTAAACCTCACCTCTGTCAATGTTTACCGTCGTCACTCTTTATCACACTGTTACTTTTTCCAAGATGCCAATCACTGTTCAAAGTTTCAGTCTCTTTTTCTTATAAATGTACAATAATGGGGATTTTAATATACACATGAATACTTTGGACAATGCTTCACGAAAGTTTCTCTCTTCTCCTGCATCTCCTTAGCAAGTAAAAACATGGACCATATATTTAATCTTCTTACAACCCAGTCCAGCTCTCCCTCTGTTAAAATGTCTCTCCTTCAACATCATATTCACCTAATCACACATTGCCAAATGTTACCTTTCAAGTTTCTTTCCATCACAAGCGCATTCCACTTACCTTTTCATCAATCACCACCTTGGGCAAATGCTCAATGTTTCAACTTTCAGAGCCCATGTCCCCACCTTCCCTGTGGTTATACCCAGTACACAGTACCAGGCTTACTCTCCAACTAAATTCACCTTTATCAGAAATCCCAGATAAGCTCTAATATATCTAAAGATGGTTACAGCATGACCTTCCCAGCCCTGGTACAAAATCAGATATTGCTGCTCCCAGAAGCTGTTCAACTGGTTTGAAATCAAATAGGGGTGCAGCTTTATTTAAAAGATAGCAACAACTGACCATTATCCAGGCTCTGAAGCCAAACTGGTCCATGATTAATCTCACCAACCAACAGATGCAACAGAAGCAGACACAAAGACAACCCATGATGTGCAGTCAAATATGTTCTACATGAATTTGCACTTAACCCAGGACAGAAAATAATGTTACTGGCACCACATAGCAGCAGCACACATAACTGAATTCAGAAACCAGGTAAAATGAATGGGCTTAAGCCAAGTTCCAAAAATGACCCAACCACACTGATGCATGTGTGAATTCAATAACAGACCTGTATCTATGAGTTTTGGCGAGGAGCAGAAACAGGAACACTACAGAATATAAAAGTAAGCAACATAATGGAGTAGCCGTAATCACAGTGACAGAAATTAATTCTTCTGACGATAAACACACTGATGAATTCTCCTTCCTGTTGACTGCATTTGTGGAAGTGATAACATTCAGCGATCAAGAGAGGTTTGGGAGAAGGATCTCAATAATTTTTTCAAATGACTTTGTTGCAGGTTTCATGGTGCTTTCAAACCTCAGCAGGCCATGTGTTTCCCACCGATCAAGCTCAGCAGTACAGGGACCTGTTTGCCCTTTTCGACATCGTGGGTAATAAAATGTTGTTTGACGTGTTTGGTAAATGTCACCCAGTCTTCGATAGCTTCATTGTCTCTGTTGAGTTAACCAATCAATAAAGCCATATTGATCCTTGTCACCAGGTATTGTGTGTGAAACCCAAACCTTTATTTAATGAAGTACCAAACAAGTTGATCTGCTGGCTAGCGTTCAGCTGCGAAGATTATCTGAGGTGCTAGTGTAATAAATAGGCTAACTGCAGCATTGAGTCCCATGAATGCAGGATGTTTCTGGTGGTGCCACAGTTACTATATACACTACATAATAATTATACTACTCTGCAAAACGGTTTCCCAACAAACACAGTTTTGGCATTGCATCTAGCATTCTACCACAAGTTTTTCTATGTGCTTACCTTCTTAGGCACTGACTGAAATCCAATCATTAAACAGGTGAAAAGTAACAGTGCAGATTAATAAATATTTTATTTGAACAGGAAAACTAACTGCCCACGTGGATAAAAACTTGGTGAACAATTATGTGATGGATTATAATTAATTTTATTTGTAAGAGGAAACATGACTGCAAATCACATTTCCTTCTTTCAGCAAAGCTATAGGCCATCACCTGCAAGGAGGCTATACGGCTGGAGATGCAGCTTGCTTTGGCCTGAAGCCACAGCTGCCATATTGGGACAGAGGCATAAAACATCAACTTCACCCTGTGTCAGCAATTGCCTGGACCCGTACCCCCAACATAGTGTGGTAGTAAGACGTCATATAATGATGACCCCAGCCGTCTATGCCGTACATGGGTTGTTTTGGTTCCACTGATGACAGGTATTCGATTTACCAATCCCACCGTCTTTAGGCCAACAGCTTAATCGGTCCAGGCAAGCTGTAGGCCTACCATGCTATATGAAACCAATTTCAGCACTTGTCTAACCAGTGGGGTCCCCGTAACCTAAGTTTTTCCTCGCTCTAGGTACAGAGAGGTTGCTAAGCATAACAAGTGGTGACTCTGATGCAGGAACAAATTTTGGCACTAGGCCTACTGCAGAAATAACCAAAGTCATCTCCTCAACGTAAACTCTGGGCCTCAACGGAATTTCGAAATATGTCAGTTTACCTTATAATTTTACCGCTGTTCGACACTGATTCTGGACCTTGAGTAATTTTGCTGGAACAGAAAAGAAATATAAACGCATTTAGAATTTGGAAAGAGAAATAAACCTTTTGGGGTAACAAGGTGTCCTTACTAGATTACTCCATATAAATATTCAAACGTCCTACCTCTGACATGCTTAAAACCAATTAAACCAATGAATCAGAACTCTCTAGTAACAGCTTCTGTTGAAAAGACAGAAACCTGAACTAAGCCACAATATTTAGGAGAACTTAGTTTAAGTACTTCGAGCGTTTCCAGTTGCAGACATTTTCTTACAAAACTCAAATGTAGCGTCAGTACATAGGTTAAAGGACAGCCGCTTCAACTTCAGACGGGTGGTATCGTTAAATAAGTAAGCAAATTTGTATCAGCCCTCTTGTCCTGTCTTGTCTTGTTTTGTCTTCTTAGGTGTTTTATATCTGAAGTTTGGCCGTCTCCAATCGTTGTCCTCAGTGGATGACACATAGTTAATCCTGTTCTAGTCCTTATATTATCAATCAATGCCATTCTAAAATCACCGAAAATGAGCAGGGTCGAGGCCATACCGTTGTTGTAGAAAACCGTGTTCATTTAAATTTACATTTCTCGGTCTTCGACGTGCTAGTGATCCAGATGTAGTACCCTGCTTTATTTCTTTATAAAACAATATCCATTCTTCCGTATTATAGGCCTATGACCAAATTATACGATATCTTCCTTGTCTTGACATTTGTTAATAACTTCCATTCAACCTGGCTTGTTTCAGTAACCAATCGTTGGTTTTCCTTGCCACGACACTCAGTATCTGCTTCAATTCCTTCAACATTTCAAGGCCATTTATCCTCATTTCATAAGTTTTTGACCGTACATCATTCGCAGTCGTATATTAATGTGACTGGTAATATCGGCTGTGTCTCATAAGCTCTGATGAGTGTTCTTGTCTTAGTTGTAACTAATAGTCCTAAATGTAAATGTAGGGCCTACATGTTTTTCTATAGCGACCGTATGGTCTCGACCCTGCGCATTTTCAATGAATTTGTTGAGTGAGATCCTTTACCACCGCTGCCCGTCTGAATGGGCGGCTCATCAGTTAAGGTCCTCGTATATGGACTGTACAATCCAACAACTCCGTAAGTTTGATTGCCTTACGTCTGCTCAGTTAGGCGGCTTATAATTAATCGTACTAAATGCCCACGCAATTTGGGGGTGAAGTTTAACTCCACCATGTCATTTCCCAGCCATGTTCAGGCTATATGCAGACCAGCTCTGTTTCACATACGATATATTCGTACAATCAGTCTTAATTCAACTAGCTAACGCATTGGTTTCGAGCAGACTAGACTACTGTAACTCACTTCTTATTGGTATTACTAAGTGAGATCTGCACAACTGCAAATTGTTCAAAATTCTCTTACCAAAAGTTGAGCCAAAAGAAAGACCTCCAAATATCAGCATACTAAGCCAATATTGTATTCATTGCACTGGCTGCCCATTGAACAAAGAATTCAATTCAAAATCTGTTTATGATTCACAATGTAGCACACTTAAATCAGCCGACTTATCTACATTCCATGCTTATCCCTAACACTGGTAGACATTGCACTCGATCAGTGGACACTGTGACTCTTGGTGTGTTCTATACCTGAACAGTGTTGGGTTCTCGGGCCTTCTCAGTGACTGGTCCAAAATTTGGAATTTCACTGCCCAGTTCAGTTCATTTTGCCAATTCTTTGATGTTTTTCAGGTCTAAGCCTGAAACATATAGATCTCTTCCAACTTGCCTACCCGTGGTAGTCTGGCTTCTGGTTTCTCTGACCTACTGGAATTCGACCAGGCTTCTCTAACACTTGATGATTTTTGACTGCGATTTTGACTTGAAGGGACCATTGGATGATGCCTTAGGCATTATGATAACAGCCCAATAGAAGTCTATAGATTAGTTTAAGATTAGATTAGATTAGTTTAAAATCTCTTAAATATAGCCACTATCGGTATGCGAACTGGCAACCTCATTCACAGAGGCACCCCAACTTACTCTTTAACCAATGTTAACTAGGCCAGTAGGGCCTAATACAAACTATGACTTTTCCATAGTTCCTTCAAGGTTCCCACGATTTCTTGACCATTGTTCCATCTAGCTCTGATTTTCTTTGTTCATTTTGCATCCTTGGTTATGACAGATCCAGGTAGGCCTGCGAGGATGTATCAATCCGCTAAGAAGAGGTAGAGGAGAAAAGGAGGAGGAAGAGAGGAAGGAGGAGGAGACAAAAGAAGAAGACGACGAAGTATCCCATTCCACTTATAGGCCTATGGCACCACATCAGAGAAATTTTTTATTGACAACACCTTTTTGCTTTCATTTGGGTTTTTGCTTACAAGTGGAAGGTGCACTTGAATTTTAACCACCAGCAGGCCTATCCATTTGAAGCTATACACAGGCCTATCCATTTCAGTCTGGATGTAGGTCTATCCATTTGAGGCCATAGGTAGGCCTATCCACTTGAGGTTGTATATAATTCTATCCATTTCAGGCTGTGTATAGGCCTACGCGAACTGGATTCTTTTCCGCACGCAATGTCCCCGGCGGTTGCTCTTTTTTGCATGGCTCTTTTCCGGATTTCTCCTTGGTCCCCGATGCAGCATTTTCTCATCTGTGGACGTTCAAGGGTGCGTAGACGGCTGCCTATCGATCGGTCCATACACTTTCCAGGGGTCGAGACCCAGATATTTTCATTAGTTTTGTTTTATGTAGCGACCCAGGCCATTAGTCTTGGCTCTGTGAAAATTTTCAGACGCAGTCACGTCGTAGACTTCGCCTATAAATGACTACGTGTAGGCTCTGTGATAACATGTTGAAACGCTGTGCCTCACGTGTATCGATAGCCCACCCTGCAGAAGGCAACTGAGCACTTGTGCTTTATGGAAACCACGGAAGCGCATTATTTTCGTTTCGATATGCTGTGGGCCTAAGCATAAGGCATTATCACAAATCAATCTATTAAACATCTATAGCCAAGCTGAAAATGTTTTTATTCGGCAAATAAAGTACACCAGGCTTTATGGTTAGAAAGGTCACGTGCGTGTACAGAAAGGCCTAAGCATCGCCTGTGAATCAGCTAATCCTACAGGGCCTAATATAGGCCCATACTTCTCACGACTCAGCCTCTTTAACGTTCGTGAACCAGCGCAGCGTATTTGGTTAGTAGGGCCTATTGCTGTCACTGGGCCTATCCCTATAAGGGGCCTTACAATAATTAGGCAGCGGTCTATGATTCAAACCAGTGCAAAAAAATAACGTTTTAGCCGGGTTTGATTTTTTCCTCCTGAAATTGGGGTCGACCCATTGCGCCAAAAGCTCAACCCATAGTCGTAAGAAAAATCGTCCTGGGGTTCGTTGTGAACCTCGGTTACCTCTCCGCATCCAAGTTTGTTCCCATTAATTATTCTCAAGCACTTTACACTAGATTGAACGATTCATAGTCAAAGGCGGATCCAATCCAGCCATGTCGTCCCACTTGATATAGGAGGGCATGCCACTGAGTGGCCCAATTTTTCTTCCAACCTCTTAATTAGAGGTATCACGCCTTCTATATTCTGTCCCCAACAAACTATGCGAACACGATCGTATTCCCACTTCTCTTCTCAAAGACTGTGCCTCTTTCCTTGCTCCTAATAATCAACCTTTCTCTCTCTCCTGGTTATTTTCCTCTGGCTTTCTTATAGTCTCTTGTCACCCCCCTTCTGAAAAATGCAAATTTAGGCAAAGAAAGCATCAATTACCGTTCCATCTCAAATCTTTCTTTATTATCTAAGCTAATTAAACGAATTGTCCTTACTCGGTTGAACGAATATCTTTCTTCTAACTCGCTTCTCAATCCTACCTATCTGGATTCACTAAACACCACTCCACTGAAACTCTGCTTATCTCTCTGTGAAGTAAACTAGTCTCTGCCATTAGTCATCAGCAAGTCTCTTGTCTCTGTCTTCTCAACATTTCTGCTGCCTCTGACACTGTCGTCCATGACTCCCTTCTTTAATGACTCTTTTTCTGGTCTGACATCTCTGATACTGTTCTTCTTTGTCTTCCCGCTCCTTTTCTGTAAAAGCTGCAAATTCACAACCACCTCACTCTCTCGTGGTGTCCCTCAACGGTCCGTCCTAGAAACACACTTCTCTTCATTTTCTACACTACGCCGCTGAGTCACCTCATAGAATCCTCTTCAGTCGACCATCATCTTTATGCTGATGACTCTCAACTCTTCATTTCCTTCTTTCCAAGTTCCTTTTCCTCATTCATCGCTCAGTTGCTTAATGTTGCCAACCAAATCTCGAAATTAGTATCTTCTAACCTCCTTTGCTTCAACCCTGCTGAAACTGAATTTGTTCTAGGTCTGCGAGATCAGATTAAGGAAATCCTTGACTCTTCTATCCACCTATCAACTAATTCCTCCATGCATTCTCACTTTCACCTCTGATTCGCCTGTACGCGATAACCTTTGACCCACATCTCTCGTTTTCAAATCGCATCTCAAAACACTGAGCACCTGTTTCATTCATATACGCGACCTTTACCGTATTCGCTCTATGTCCGACTTTAAATCTGCCTCTACCATCGCTACCTCCGTTGTCCACTCCAAATATGACTGACCACTGTAATCCCATTTTCTCTAACCTCAAATTCATTGAAATTAAGCGTCTTCAACTCATCCAAGCTATCACAAGGACACCCAAGCATTACCATGTCACTCCTATCCTGAAATCACTCAACTGATTGAAAATCCCCAAAAGCATCCATTTCTCTCACCTATAACTCTGCAATACTTCCAACCTACTTATTTTTGCAAACTCTGTCATCCAGTCACCCCGCTCTACCCATTCAGCCTCTTACCTCACTCTTGCCCGTTCCCCAGTAACGATTCATCTTAAGTCGTCTATCCCATCCATATAGGGCCTACCACGCTGCATCTTTATTCTGGAACGATCTCCCTCCTAAATTTCGTAAAATCTGCATTCCTCTGTCCCTTACGTCGTTCACCCACCATGGCCTGTCTTAAGTCCCTCTATCTGTTACTCCTTCAAATCTAAAGTTCCACCTATTCAAGAAATCTGACCCTGATCCATCCAATCTGCCGCCTTCCCATTTCCCTCAACCTAACACAACCGACCATTGCTGCTCCTGTCCCCCAAAACACTTCTTTTCCAAAAATCTTATCCTGATTCTTCCTCTTCCTCTTATCTCTCTTCTCGCTTCAATTTCAAACAGCATCCACCGTAGCCGTCCGACTGTCTGAGTGCCTGACTCCTGGATCTTGACCCTTTTGCCTATCGATTTTGTTTTGACTGAGCGCCTGTGAATAAGCTGGTTCCCGCGACTTAGCTTTCGTTGAGCGCTGTAGAAATCTCGAGATTACGATTACGATTACGATTCTCTGTCTAATCTTCTGGCAAACGGACTTTGTTCTTCCGATGGCATCTTTGGACAACCCCTCCTCTGTCTTAACGTAGCGCTCATAAATAAGCTATAGTGCCTTGTGCTTAGTTTTAATGTAGCGCTTTAGAAATTTTCGAAATTACAATTACGAGTACGTTTACTACATGCCTAGTTAGCTACATGGGTTAGTGCGTACGCCAAGGAGCCTCTGTGCGTGAGGATCCCAGGTTCACGACCCGGTCGTGGCTTATTTCAGAGATTTAAATCTAGGGCTAGTACGGTCCGTGCACGGGGACCTTAAACGGCGTGGCGCCCATTCAAACGGGCAGCAGTGGTTATGGATCTCACCCGATAAATTCATTGCAAAATGAGCTGGGTCGAGGCCATACGATCGCTATATAAAACCTATACATTTATTTATTTATTTACTACAACAAATATTTAACTGACGCATCCGATCTGTTGGTAAGTTTCTAGCCTCTAGTCTAGTTAGTAGCTTAACAAGGCCCGCAAGCGCGTAACAGTGATGGGCAATATCATAACAAGAAGATGAAGTTCATTCGAAGAAAGATAAGTAGGGTCAGTTGGGGCTTAGAAGTATAACGTCACAGAAAAGGCCCCCTGAGACAAGAAGCCCCGTGGAGATTATTTCTAACCTGTTGTTATATATGGACCAACCTCAACGGAATTGTGAGGAGTATGCCTATCATGTAGATTCTAGCGAATGAATCGGAGTAATATATCGTCCCAAAAATCTAGTACTTTTATTACTATTAAGGAAGTATGTTTACCGGTAGAAAAAAATTAGTTCAACACTAAACCATATACAGAAGAGTTAGTTTTCCTTAAAGGGGTTTTTTGCCCCATATCATGTTCAGCGCTGGTCTTTTAACACAGTCATCTTTCATCATCATCACGATCCATGGGCCAAGAGCCCGTAGGTGTCCACTGCATGCATTGTCATTTAACACAGTAAGAGGTCTGATTTATAGCGCATAAGTTTTGTCTGGGGATTCAGCGTCTGTTGTGTCGTGATAAAGTCATGGCAGATGCATTCGACAGGTGGCGTCATAGTAACGTCTCGCATGAAGTAGCCATACAATCACGCTAATACGTGTCCTATATAGTCACTTGAAATCGCTGGCGTATCATGCAGGTCGTTCTAATTTAGGAGCACGATATCGCATTTCTGTTCTTTCTGCTTCTGATCTTCATCTTGAACCCTTATCCTTCTTGGCCAAGGTGTTTCGTAGGAGGAAGGAGAATTTCTCCTCTTCACCCAGTAGCTCAACCACTCAGACTTTCTGTCATAAGAGACAAAAAATTTCCATGCATTTCGCTCACCTTTTCAGATCGTAGACTTCATGTCTTCCCTCACTGCTATACCAACCACAAAATAATTTCACTTGTTTCAGCCGAACGAAAAGAGACCAAAGAGCAATCACACTTCAAAACCCCCTCCACGTATGATTATTCAAAGAAGTCTTTTCTTACACACCGATGGTGGTTTGTAAATGGGCCTCTCATCCCTTGGCAGCCTCAGCAACTTCAACCCTCTAAATCCATTACGTAATAATTATGCGCCATCGGACGCTGGCGCTATAGGCTTTCTGAAATGGAGCAAATGGGGTAAGGAAGATTTTAAGAGGGCCCGGTGGTCGTACAAAACATGCATACACACATACATGCATGCATGCATACATAGGCCTACACACATGCACACACAAAAGTACATACATACATACATACACACATGCATACACACATACATACATGCATGCATGCTTGCATGAACGCATGTATACATGCATACATATATATATACATACATACATGCATACATTCATGCATGCATGCAGACATACGTATATACATGCACACAAACATACCTACGCGTATACATGAGCACAGCCAATCCTAATCTAAATGGCTGTTTAATCTTTCACCGACGGCTGCCAATGCGCCTGAAGACTCACAGGAGAGAGAGAGCAAAGCAAACATTTTGAAACAGCCTCTGTTTCTTCTCTTTCTTTTTGTTTCTTCTTTTTCTTCTGTTTCTTCTCTTTCCTCTCTTTCCTCTGTTTCTTTTTTTCTTCATGTCTTCTGTATCGTCTGTTTCTTCTGTTTCCTCTGTTTCTTTTCTTTTTCTATCTCTCCGTTTTCTTCTGTTTCTTTCCTCTGTTTCTTTTTTTCTTCATGTCTTCTGTATCGTCTGTTTCTTCTGTTTCCTCTGTTTCTTTTCTTTTTCTATCTCTCCGTTTTCTTCTGTTTCTTCTTCTTCTTTTCTTTCCTCCCACTTTGACGCGTGTGTAAGAAACAACCGGACATTAAAGATGTCGTACTGTCGGACTGCTATGGTCATGTCTGTGCCTCAGCCGAATGTTCCTTTGACCTTGGGGCCACCTTCTGAGTTGTTTGTACTTTCTATCGAGGGGTGTTTTACCTTTATCTTTACAAATAACTGTAGATAAATATGGTGTCTTGCAATGGTAAACCTTAAATGGATTATGGCTGACTAGTTCTGAGAACGTGACGTCTGAACTTCTGAAGTCCAGATAAATAAGAGAATGTGTTTACAAACAGCAGACACAGACAGAAACGGAGAGAAACTGAAACATGGACAGACATCGAGTGAGACATACGTTGAAACAAATGACCTGAAGCAGACCTTAGACCTCGGCGCTTTCAGCCATGCAAACCAACCTTAGGCAAGGTGTTCTGTAGGCTTATTCGGCCGATAGTGTAGATATTTCAGCCTATAGGCCTGCTATACTAGGGGTATGGGACAACAGACCTATGATGTTACGCATCGCAGCTTTAGCTTTGACGTAAGCTAACAAGCTCTTCTAGCTCGAGATCAGGGCTTCTGCGACTGGTTTGAACCGGTTGCATCAACCTTGACGGTCTGACCCACACTCAGTGCTTTCGCGAAATCGCCCTCTGCGTTGGAGGGTCAGCTAGTCTGCTGGGATTTGTAGCCGTTCCATACCTTGGAGGTCTCGGGGACGTAGATGTATATATAGGAGAAACCCATTTGAGTGTAGTTCATCTCACCCGATCAATTCATTGAAAAATGAGCATGGTCGTGGCCATACGGTCGCTATATAAAACCTACACATTTACATTTACATTTTAGTTGTCTAAGAATGCAGAGAAGCCGAAGATGATGGCATCGGTGTAACACACGGTTCGACAATGCTATCTGTGTCGATATCACATGAGAACACGGGTTGCAAACCTGGTTCGCAGAGGTCAAAAGCCGACGTGTTAGCCCCTCAGCCAGCCACGTGCCACTTCAAAACACATTGGACGCTCAGCGCCATTGTTAAGTGAAAATAGCATGGCTCGAGAATGGCCAATGCATCGGCTTCTGCGAATTGACATTCAGTTAAACGGAGGTCTTTGTGCTCAAGCTACTGAATAATCGCTGTTTACTGCGGCAAACAATGGCGTCACATAACTCTAGTCAGCTACGCATCCAATATATCTTTGAGCAGAGGACTGACCGTTGAACTCGGTGACGTCGCCGAAGCTCATTTCGAATCAACCTACGCCCCTTGCGCCACACACTCGGGTGGCGGCGCAATTTCATGGACCACCGACTGATTAAACAAGCGACAGACAGACAGACGCTGTAGATCAAAGGGTCTATAGTGCCTGTGATACATGTTACCTGGATCTGGACCAAGAGTACAACAACAGATATAGGACACAAAACTAATCCTTTTTTATATTTATTTATGATTAAATTCAAATACACCAGTACTCTTTGGGACAGTATGATTTTAAGCTAAAAAAGAAATGGTAAGGTAATACGATAGTGGTAGAAACGCATCTTATGAATAGACCTTGATATAACTTCATATAACTGTATAACTACGAACGTACTATGGTTAGTGCTGAACTGGCAGTGGCAGTCTATCGCCTGTAGGATGTACAAATAGTAAGAGATGTTATGATAGTGGAGCGAAATACAGCAAAACTTCAATCCATTCTGACCTAGAGACTTCTATAGCGTTGCTATCATTACATACAAGGCGTGGAACGAAGGAAGCCTACGTCTGTAAGCAAGTGAAATTGAAGTCTCTGTCAGAATCCGTTGAATGTAGGTCTGGTCAAAGTTCAAGAGGTCAGAGAGATATGCTGCAGACGGCGAGCCAGTCATTCAGTTCAGTGAAAAATGTGCAGGGTCGAGGTCGAACGGTCATGATGGAAAAGCATTTAGATTTATATTCAGTACTTTGGAAATGATGGGACTTGGGTCTGGAAATAAACTGACATGTAAATGGTGCAAGCGGGCAAAGACTTCTACGACTTTTACCGCAGAGAAAGCATGGGAGTCCAGTACATACATATGTAAATATGTAAATGTATGTATGCATGTACGTACATACGTACATGCATACATACATACACAATAATAATAATTAGTAACTTCTAATGCGCCGGTGTCTAATACACAAGGCATCAACAACACCAAAGCACCAAAGCCAAGCCACAATCAGGTCAGTATCCAGGTCAGTTCACAAGACAACGAGACAGACTATGGTGGATAAACAATTTGATAAAGGTAAGTTTTAAGCTGAGAACGAACTGACACAAGCATTTGAGCAGAACAGACACAGAGGGGGGGTTCCAAAATTGAGGACAAGCAACCAAAAAACCCATTCACCAAGAACAGTTTTAGTCCAAGGTATGAACAAAGAAGGACAATCAGAAGACCTTGCAGAATAATGATGAGTCTGAGGAATAAGGACTGATTTTAAGTATTGTGGTTGGCCGGAGTTCAATTTTTGTAAACTGTTAGTTCAAATTTGAAACAAATCCTTTGCTGAACAGGAAGCCAATGCAAATATTTAAGCTCAGGGATTATATGCTCATATTTTGAAGCATTTGTTATAGCTCTAGCCAAGGAGTTCTGAACTGTGGAGTTTCTGCATGTTTGACAAGAAGCGAGCTACAGTAGTAGGTACATGGAGATACACACACATACATACATACTGTAATGATGTACCCTCTAATCTGAAGGCTTGGTGATGTAGTCCAGTTTTTCACATGTCTCCTGTCCTGTCTGTAGCAACCAGCTCCTCCTAAGCAACCTGTCAGCCTCCATCCTTAGCAGCCTGTCTTCTGTACTCAGTGACCTCTTTGCTGTTCTCTGTGATATGTCTCCCGTACTTGGTGACCTGTCTCCTGTCTTTAGCAACCAGGCTTTCTTCCTAGCAACCTGTCACTTCGATTGCCTATAAAAGGAGATACTGGAATACGGTAGAACTTCCGACACTGCCGTACTCTGACGGTGCCAGTCCCAAGCCTGGATGAAGGAGGAGGGCAACGCTAATCATCTTCGTTATGACGTAGCGTCGTCGTTAAACACCAACTACACAATATGAACGAGTGGAGTATGACAATGGCTGTATTTCATGACATAGTGCGATGTATGACTCTTATCTGAGGCAACTGGCAGATCAGTGCATGGTTCTTGTCGTGTCTGAGCTTAAGTCAAAACATCCTCAACAGCTGAGACAGAGTCACTGAGGATTTAACTCTACACGTTTGTCTACAAGGCGCATAAGGGATAACTCTTTTGCTGTGTCAGACTTCGGGTTGTATCCCTGGCAGGTGTATCAGGCTGATCTGGGTGGAGGTTGCCTGTTGGGGTTTTGAAGGTTAGGGTAACAGATTCGATCTCATATATCGACGGTCATTTATACGTTTTAAATTAGCATTAAATATGGTTTAGCTTTAATGAGGGTGATGAGAGAGGCAACTTCTCCTCCTCTTGGGTGTCTGATTACAGATGCCATTGCGGCCCATTTACACCTTCACTCTCGGTTCCCACCACTGAACCCATGGAGTTCTAAATATTAGAATCCATATTTAGATTTCCATGACGGAACCCTAACCGACAGTCGGCACCTCTTGCAAGGCTAGGGCCTGCTGGGGTTAACAGGCGAAAACGTTTTGGTTAATTAAGGAAAGGGGTGAGTCCCCGCGAGGGGTAACTCAACCGAAGGTTACCTTCGGACTGTGTCATCTAGTACAGCGAACATAATCCGACAGACAGACTGTCAAACAGACACACGAGTAGAGACAGACAGATGCATACACAAAGGCAAACAGAAGCATACAGACTGACAGGGAGAGTCAGGCATACACGGACTGAGACATATGAAGAGACAGAAAGACAAGTAGATGGGAGGCTCTGAATGACTCTCAGCAGCATTGTCAGAAAAACTTTTCAAAAATATGGAGCGATGGATGGACGGATGGACGGACGGATGCATGGAAGAGTGGATGGATGGATGAACGGATCATTGGACGCCGGACGGATGGATGAGTGGGTGGGTGGACGGACGAACGTACGGACGGATGAATGGATGGATAAGATGGAGGGATGGATGAGATGGATGAACGGGATGGGTGGAAGGATGACAAAGCTTTATCGTAAAAGTAATCGTAAAATCGAGACTTCTATAGCGCCCAAAGAAAGCTAAATCGCGGGAGCCAGCGTATTCACAGGCGCTCAGTCCATACAAAATCGATAGGCAGGTAGGGTCAGATTCGGTTCCAGGTCAAGACCCAAAGGCCAGGAAGACAGACAGTCGACTACTACGGTGGGTGCTTGGAATTGGAGTGGCAAGATAGACAAGAGAACAGAGGGAATTTGGATATGATTTGTGGAAGAGGAATGTTTTCAGTTCTGAGTTAAAGAACTGCGCAGAGATGCAAGAGCTGAAGTGTTGATATAGATACTATACATTCTTTAGGCCTCTTGTAGAGATCTCTGCTGGCGTTCGACTACCTTTAGGCTGCGCTGCCTACAACCGAGCGTATTTGATGGAATGTCTAAGTTGTTATGTTTGCGAAACCCGTGCGTTGTTATCTGCTCTGTTATGACTGCTTTGTTCGTAGGACCTATGCAAACCGAGGCCTAGGTTTCCTTGTCTTTACCTGGCGGCGAAGAAGACGAATGTCTGCTCTTTATGTGTTGGAGAGTGTTGATGTCGACGCATAGGAGTCCTCTAACGCTGACCTGCTGATCTTTACGAATACTTATCGTCACAGGATTTGTGCAGCCAGGCCCGGGCCTCTTTGTCTCAATATTTGTGACTGAATACAATAATAACAATAATAACGCTAAAGAATGTGATTGTTGTCACTTTTGAAGTACTAGTTAACCTTGTTTTGAACAGCGTTGAATAGTTCAAACCAGTGCATGCAACTACGTGCGGATATCTTGATGGTCGTTGGCATGCATTGCCCGTATAATTAATGCGCATAAGCTTATGCCTATAGGCCTATAGGCCTGTGCTCTTGGCATCAGCCGTGCATACATTGAAACTCAACGACACCTAAGTCCTAAAGGTCTTTGTAAGCTAAATTAATCTGAATATGCTAATTAATATCTTTGTAATATCGCCGTATGCGACCGCATGGGGTCGTTAACATTTAGGCCTACATAGAACCTAAGTATAAATGTCGTATATGCCTTTTTAGCCTAAATTATTATGTGTGCTGATCTCAAATGGCTATTGACGGAACTTGAATGTGCGGTCTTAACCTACAGATCGATACATAATCAAATGACACCGGCGATAAGATAGACCTACTTCACAAGTCTATTTTAATTGTTCCATATCGTATGAATCGATATGACTGACTAGACTAGACTAGACTAGACTAGACTAGACTCGTTTCCCCTTCTGAAAGAAATTTTGAAGTTAAAAAAAACGGAAATTAATAGAAAAGTCATGTGTTGAGCATTAATCGATGACATGACACTGTGATACTTAACAACAACTCAAAATAAAACGTTTTTAGCCTTGATAGCCACAAAGTCTTTGAGATCTTCACCGAAATTTATGAAAGCGGCTGCTTCATTCTCAGTGGAAAGAACAGCAAGGATTGTTAGTCTCTCTTGTGACATGGTAGACCGTAAATAGGATATAATTTTTTTGGTTCAAGGTACGTTCAGAAGAGGCAGCTGAGACTGGCAATGTCAAATGAATCTGAAGAGCTGTGGCCAAAGTCTTTTATGCCTACAATCCTGTTGACGAAATGTAGGTCTACTTCAGCAGTCCAGTTGGAGAATTATCTATATTTTCCCCATTTCGTGTTGTTCTTTTGATGGAGGCGACTATCTGTATAGTCCTGGCACATTTCCAATCCATTTAATTCTTCTGAGTACTGATGTGCCATATTGATTCACTTAGTTTTTGAGTCCGATGCACTGTTCACGATTTCGACGACCCAGCTAATTCATCAAAGATTCAGCTTTATAAAGACAACAAAAGCGGCTCTCCTATACTCGTAATTGTGCAGCGATCGGGAATTTCAGCTTCAATTTGGCTAAGACTTATGCTTATATCACAGAATGATGCATTTCTTCCTGAGTACTCAGTTCAGCATCTGACATACCCGGTACTTTCATCAGGCATGGAACGTTTTCTTCTAATTTGTCTGCTCACTGTCACACCCCATTCACTGCATGATTTCTCAGCAGTGTGTAGGCCTATATGTGTTGCACAGAGGTCGTTTTTTCCAGTTTTCAATTAAGCCCATAAAAATTCCCAAGCTGATTCAGCTCGAAGAAATGTTGTTTCCTAATGAACCTGGAAACACTACTGAATTCGATCAGTTAAAGAGAAAATTTCTTGCCAAAAAACGGCAAAGCTACAAATTCCCGATTTTTCAATTCCATTCAGAATTGGAACTTGGGCCGTGATGAGTATCCAGCGTCTCAGTCGGAGTATCATGAAGATGTTCTGGTGCAGCAATCACGTTTTCAAGCTGACTTTAAATGGCTTTTGCTGCATCTGCTTTTAAGCTCCATCTAGTGTCAGTATGGTGCTTCAATGTAACGTTGACAAACCCATTCGGACTTTCCATCGGCGAGTCTAACAAGAGAAATAATCAAACACACGTCGCCTCACTGAACTTTCTCCAATGCCGGCACTGGCCTTAGAGAAAGGTAAGCGAGGCGACTGCCTAGGGCCTCAGGACTTATACTAGAACCTGACGCTTCTGGTCTAAAAACTATAGCAGGCGTAAATTTAGTCGCTGAGATAGATTTTCTTCTTTATTAATCCAGAGAGAGAGAGAGAGAGAGAGAGAGAGAGAGAGAGAGAGAGAGAGAGAGAGGAGAGAGAGAGAGAGAGAGAGAGAGAGAGAGAGAGAGAGAGAGAGAGAGAGAGAGAGAGAGAGAGAGAGAGAGAGAGAGAGAGAGAGAGAGAGAGAGAGAGAGAGAGAGAGAGAGAGAGAGAGAGTGAGAGATATGACATTTTATCTGACATGCGCAATAGTTCATTCTACCAGACTTCGCCAGCAGTGACCGATAAGCATAAATCTATAAAACGGGATGCAGGGATTTTCAGAGAAAGAAAGATTCTGGGTCAGTTCATCTCCAGAGCTGAAACTTGATAGGCCTACTGCATACAGTATATGCACTAGGACTATCTAGTCTGGTTTCCCATCGGTATAATCTTTGAATCTTTTCGACTTAGGCTCTCGTTGTCTCTTGTAATTGTAATTGTAATTGTAATCTGACATTTATAAAGCGCCACTTCAAGAATAGACTCATCAGAAGCGCTCCCGACCCGAACCAGTGAGACCACTGGCAAATAATACAGACTTCAGGCGCTTGCGAAACTGCGGAAGAGACAAACTGAGGAATACTAGCCGGAGCTCTCGGGAAAGGCGATTCCAGCTATTGGGTCCAACATAGGCAAAGCTTCTAGACTGCGCTGTAGCAGTGCGCATACGAGGGACAGTCAGAAGTCCAAGGGAGGCCGACCGGAGAGTGCTACGGCCTGGAACCAAGGAGACCGAAATGCAGAAGTCCTTAAGATATGATGGAGCAGAGCCAACGAGACAATTACGCATAAGCGTTAGGATCTTGAACTGGATACGCTGCTGAATGGGAAGCCAGTGTAGAGTGTCCCGTATAAAGGAAGTTATATGGCCATACCTGGGGACGCCTCCAATAAGACGGGCAGAAGCATTGAGAACAGATTGAAGCTTGGAAATATTGGCAAGTGAGAGTCCAGCAAAGATAGCGTTACCAAAGTCCACCCTGGTGCAGATAAGGGCATGAATTAGAGTAGTAACGGCATGAAAGGAGAGGGAGCGGCGGATGGTACGAAGCTGACGAAGGTGGTAGAAGCATGAGCGGGAGACACTGTTAACATGATCGGTCAAGGAGAGTTCCCGGTCCAGAACAACCCCAAGATCACGGACTTTGGAACAGAATTGAATGTCCGGAAACCTCTTAGGTGATCACCATTGACATTTTGGGTGCAGATGTCTAAAATTTTCGTTTCACCGCTCTCTTTGCCGCCTCTTGGACAGCGTTTAAAGTCAGTGGGCAGCACCACTCGCTATGCCACTGTTTAGAATCCCTACAACTGGGAGAGGTGTATTCACAAGCACTCACTTTATACATGTAGGTTAAAGGAGTCATTTTGCGATAATTAATATGCAGTTAATATAAAATGTTCGATGTCTGAACTTGTAAAACGTGCCCTTTCCATGGTTTCCGTCAACTTTTTGTATGAAGTAAATAGTAAATTATCTCCAGAAGATCGCGTAGGCCTAGTAGTTCACAGAACATCGAGAGACAAATTCGAAGTAAAGCGGCGGCTAGATGAATTTGCGTGTGTTGCTGTTGTGTTTTACATAGTCGAGAATATGTACAAAGCAATAAAACCTGAAGCAATAAAAGCCTTTGAACTCGCTAGATTTGTCAACACTTGGATAAAAACAAAGTTGCACAATCACACCGTGCCCTGCAAGTAGGCTTAGCCTACTTCCAATCATAAATAACATGGTGCAAAACGAGGCTCTTTGTTCACGACTTTTATACTATTTATATCTTGCAAACTGTTGTCGGAAAACACGGAGAGTGCATACATCACAAGTCCAAAAATCGAACGTGCAGCCATTTTTATACCAACTGTATATCAATTACTGCCAAGTAACTCCTTTAACCTATTTGTATAAGGTCATGTGGGTCACATAATTGCATATTTTTATAGCTCCGCTCCTGCGTCTCCTAGGTGTAGGGAATCGAAACGTGCTGCCGATTGTCCACCGTCAATCGATGAACGAGGGCGCTGTTCTGTCGTGGAAGTGACGGAATAGAGAACGTAGACGAAGAGAGCAAGAGAAAGAGAAGGAAGAGAACAGACGAATCTAGATCGAAGTTCCTTGCCAACATTTCCACATGAGGCCCATATTCAAGCATGGGACACTTATTGGCCCCATGTGGGACCCATCAAATGTTCATGGGCATGCTGACTGGTATGACTAGTAGAAGAAGGAGAATGCGAAGAAGAAGAATGCGAAGAAGAAGAATAGCAATGCGAAGAAGAAGGAGGAGGAGGAGGAGGAGGAGGAGGAGGAGGAGGAGGAGGAGGAGGAGGAGGAGGAGGAGGAGAGCCGGGAACTCGAAACAACTTTCGTCTGGGCGGATATTTGAGCCTCCGACTTCGGTTGACACAGTTCACCGCACGGTAACCACTGGACTGTCGAACACCCCAAGGGTATCTAGGAAAACAGGTCACTGCTGGAGAACTTCTATAGATTTGTGAAAACTGGTGTGCGCTACATGCTTTCCTCTTGTGAATACGTTGAAGATTAGGAGAAATCTTTAGGGAAAGATGAAGGGAAAACTAGAAGAAGCGAAAAGAAAAAGAGGAACAGATGGAGGATCAGATTGTCTGCAAGGATCAAAATTAATAAATCGGTCTTTAAAATAGCGAGAATTAACCATGGTATCTAATATCTGACACAAAACCTGCCCTCAAAATCTGCCTTGGTCGTCTCTTACGTTCGACTGCGTCCCTGTTTAAATCCACCCGTGTAAGTATGATACAGATGATTTTTGTTCAGTGATGTTGATCCGAGGGCCTGGTTTGAAATAATTAGGCCTTTCGTTACGCGAGTCGATCGTGCGGCTATCCAGCGCCTTTATTGTTGTAAGATCCACTTTGGCGGGAGGGGGATTGGCTTCTGTCTTCGTGATTCATTCATTACAGCGACCTGCCTGTACCGTTCAGAGGCCAGAGTAGACCGGTCCGAGGCCTACATCATGCAAGTGGTTCACCACTAGCTTGCCCTTCCGAACAACGCAGTTCCGCGTGACTCGGTCTAGTTCCGCCTAATAAGAATTCCAGATTTGTAATCAGTCGTATCAGTCTGTCTGTCTGTCTGTGTCTGTGTCTCCCGAGTCTCTCTCTCTTTTCTCTCTGAGATTCAGCCAAAATGTCATTGGTCGATGAGGGTGAATTGATCGCGACCGCTCCGGGTCTAGGCATGAGTAGTAGGCCAGGGACCAGTAGATTTAAGACGAGGCACCACTGGATGTAGACGCTTACACAACCGAACCGGCCGTTGAATCGCTTGGTCTCATGACAAATCACGGACCTCCATTACCGTCGTATAGGCTACCACGATTGAAAAACGCCTCTGTATCCAGATACCATTCGTCGTCTAAGGCGTAGTTAAATCTTCGCCAGGGACGACGACCGAAGGAGAAAGGTTTTTTCATCATCCAACGGAGTTGTTTTATCAGGCGCACATCTCTTGGCTCGTCACACGACAGGCGCTGCTCTGTTAACATTCGGCGACAAGTACACTGGCTGCGCAACACGACAAAAGCACGTGCTATCGGTGAACACAAGCACGTGGTTCTGAATCGCTGACCAGCCAAGCAAGTTCTGTCGAAATATAAGAGTTTCAGAACTGTGACGACGGCTTTTATCTTATCGTTTTACTCGATTGCTTATCGGATATTTAAAGTCATAATACATTGAACGCGTTGTTGTTGACTTGTTTAACGGAACTCGGACGAGACGGATTGGTATAAGCTTACAGCAAGGAATCGGCGGCAAAGGTTCGGCGAATAAGGGCATTATAGCGGAGTTTGCGTTGAGACTTAATAAGCTTTGAAATAGAATGTCTTGCAATGAAGGCGTTTCAAAAAATGATGGTGGAAACTTGAATATCTTTGGAGCGAAAGATTACCGACGGATAAACATAAGTTGTCCTTCAGGTTGGTTTGAAATTCATTCTGATTCCTTGTAACGCACCACAGACGAAGTAAAGATAACCTTCACGTGCTTTACCAAGAAGGTTTTAGGTTTGATATGTTACTACTGTGAGAATTGTTTTTTGGGGGTTAATGTCGAATGTTAAATTATGTCCCACAGATCTGTAACAAGAAGAACCTGGACATTAACACAGATGTAACATATTTCGTATTTTGCTTTTATTTTCTTAATTGTAAACAGTGTCTTGGTGTATGCAACATGATGTGCTTGTAATGTAAAACAGTTGCTTCTTTTAAGGGTTTGTCTTAGGTTTTATCCGAGCATGTTCAGAGTTTACTCTGAGCATACTCCATTCAGGCCTGTATACAAGAATAAGTGGAGAGGGTAGAGTAAGCAGAGTAACGTCATAAAACACACAGCTTATACTCCATTTTTCTGAATGGAGTATGCTCTGGAGTGCTGAAATATAGGACAACCTGAGTATATTCGGGGCAAACTGGAATGCAGATTGACTGAAGTTGCACTGGTTGACCCAACTACAGGCCAAGGTGTTACGTATATATACTGCTACTGGTTGTTAACCACTGTCTTTTGAAGTATTAAAATCTTCTAATGTGTTTCATTATTGCTTTTACAGCCATATTGCAGATTTGCTCACAGTGGAAAATTAGAGGTAGATCTAACACAAAATAACATTGTTTTGCAGATTTGAACAACTCAGTTTTGTTCGAGACACAATACAGTGTTGGCAGTGTTCTTGGCACTGGTGGATTTGGTACAGTTTATGCCGGAATACGTAAAGACGATGGTACAAAGGTAACAAACGACTCGAGTCTTAATTGATCTTTTCAAAGTTTGGTTTTGTTAAGAAGCCAGGCCATCAAACCTTAGACATTAGTCATGAAATACAGACCGACATTTTCATGTAGGAATGGTATTGCTATGTGTCATTCTGTCCGTGGTTTAGCTGTGACTTTCTGGTTATCAAGTAGATTTTCTTGATTTGGTGCAATGAAGAGGAAGTGCACATTTTCTGTATTTGACGATCAGCCAGCAAAAGATTGGCCCCAAAGTCATGAGCAGCTAGTCAGTGCCTCACAGGATGTACTCATTGCTTCTAAGTTCATGCTGGTGCTAAATTCTACTGGTTGCCTACAAAAGCACTTCTGCCTAATGTTGTAGTGCTCAGCATTCCCTCAGCACACTAACCTATGATAAACGATATTAAACCCTGATCACAATCAACTTTAATATAGCCTTACACGTGGTTTCTTCAACTGCTAATTTATACATTAAAGTAGTAGCATAGTAGCTAATGATTGCTAGTTAAGATAAACCTGTCACAGCAGGGTAGCATAGTGGCATTTCTGAACTGTAATGCTATATGCAGAATTGTCAGTATTTTGTTTGATGCAACTTGGGTATTCCAGCTTTTGTGCTTGGTTGTTGTGCTTGGGCTTAAAGTGAAAGATTTTCCCCAACTCTACTACAAAAGCACCACTGAGAACTGTTGTTGCCAGTAGTCAGCTGATAATGGAGCATTATCTTATCCTTGTTTTCCCCGCAGAGTTGACCTTGCAACTGCAATATACATTTGATTTTTCAGAGGCAAGACCTGAAACACAATGGTCCATATACATGACTACATTTTTAAAATGCTAGTAGCATAGAGGTAAGGGTGCTTAGCATGAATATTGCACACAGTGAATGGTGTAACATTATTGGTAGACGTTATTTGCTTGGGTTTTATGAAAGATAATCACGTGTATATTACAGGTCGCAGTCAAGCTTGTGGCCAGAAAGCAAGTAACAAATTTTGTCAAAGTAGGTTGATTTCCTTTTTAAACTTGTGTTTCAAATAATTTAATAATTTTGTTTTCAAGTAATAATTGTGTCTGCTTCTGTAATGCCATAATCTGGAATGGAATTACGTTCAGCTTTGAGTGAGAAGAGTACCCCATTCTCTGAATAATTAAGTATCCAGGCATGAATCAGTGTATGACATCACACTGTGAAGAGCAGGCACGGCATGTCCTTGGCAGTTCTTGTGCTACAGTAGAGGCAACATGAGCATTTTCAGGTGCTCTGTAAACAAATGAGCCAATTTGTTGCCTACAATTTATGAGTGTTTTGTTAAATATTAAGTAGACTACAAAAGTCAGGAAAATTAAAGGCAGAATTGTAATGAAAAATTTATGGAGCTTTCATCAGAGTGATGGAAAATTTTCTAATGCTTCCTGGAGTGTCAGATTTTGCATAATATGTCGGATGCAAAGAATGTCTCTGATGGAGTGACTGACCTGTATGACCTCTACCTGCTTGCACCTATACCGCCCATGCATAGCATGGCAATAAATTGTCTCATAATCTTGGTATTAGAATTGACAAAAACAGTTAAGACGAAATTCAGTTAACATGAATTGTTCACACTCGTCCCCTGCATTTCTTATTAAACAACTGTATTGATATTTAGGTAGCATTCGTTTTAGAAGCTACTTACATATACTTAGCTTTGTATACTGTAATAAAATGAAGTTAACTTGTGCAATATTTTGGGGAATGTTTTTATTGCCATTACTATTAAAATTTCAACCAATTTGCTATAGTGCAGTTGGCATGTTTCATCGTACCTAGTGTCTGATTTATAATCTATGACGTGCTGTCATTGCCTTCACAGTAGGCCCATTTGTTGACCTCGAAAGGCATTTGGCAGCTAGAGCCTCTTCTGTAGACATACTGATCTGATTTAGGACTTCAGCGTTTGTTCAACCTCGATTATCAGATCTGTGACCTAAAAACTCAGAATTCTGCTAGATTTTAATTGTGTCCATGACTATGTTGTTCTGATCAAAATCCAGTCTGAACTAGTTCCAGAAGGACAATGAAATCGTTGGTTTTTATTATTTACAACCCACTTTTAACCTGGCTTCGTCCAACTATACATAACATGTCAGCAGTTATTTTGAGTAATTTGTGATGCATGGATCAATGTTAAGCCTGATTTCTATGGTTCAACATGAAATGCAGGGGACTTGTGTAAACAATTCACTTTAACCAAATTTTACGTTAAACATCTAATCAACTAATCCGAGGAAAACCTACTGGGAGACGTATACGCTGTACTAGATTTAAGGAGGCACTTGTACAGTACATGTATTATGATGATAGCCACCGTGGATTCACACGTTTTGGCAATACAATCTATGACTGACCCAGGTTGCAGAAGTGTAAGCCAAGGCATTAGCCTGTTGTCCATATTTCACCTATCTGATGACATCTTTAGCTTTATTACTACTATGTGCCCCTATGTTAGTACAGATTTTGTTGATGTCTGCCACAACAAGTGGCAAATATCTACTCTAGCCTGTGCTGGTTAATGTGTATTTATTCTGTTCTACATGAAAAGTATTTTCCCATGAATGCAAAGGTCAACACTAATATCCAGAGCTGGCAGAGTTATAAATGATGTAGCCCAAATATGTCACAGCACATTAAGCACTGAATGTCTCAAACAATATCGGGGCACACCAAAATTATTATACACAAAGTGAAACAAAATACAACCATTTGCCATGGATGAATGGAGACGGGTGTTGAAAAGAAATCAACATTTTGTGTTGTCCAAGGTTCTGTATTGCATCTATTCCCTGTGACTGAAACATTTTCTCATGTTAGGTGATTTTTTGTGTTGTCCAAGGTTTTGTTACAACAGAACTAATTTACGTTTCAAACCACGATGCTGGAACAGAATAAGCATCCTTCTTATGTTAACCAATATATTGTATTATATGTTTTTCACTGTATTGTCATTTAATTTAGACCAGTATGATGTCTGAGGATGGTATATGAAGCTTCCATTCATTGCACTTTAATAATAAAGTTAAAGTTTAATAAAGTTAAATTGTAAGTGTTTGGATTTCAGTTCCAAGGTCATCTTTTTCCAATCGAAGTATACCTCATGCGCCGTGTAGCAAAAGTGGAAGGCGTTGTTCAATTACTCGAGCTTTATGAGAATTCGACGCATTTTATACTGGTACTGGAAAGACCAAGTCCATCTCAGGATCTCTTTGACTTCATAACTGAGAAACAAGCCTTGTCTGAGCACCAGGCACGCAACTTCATGAGTCAGATTTTGAAGATGGTGAAGGGAATTCATGAGGCTGGTGTGGTTCACCTTGACATCAAGGATGAGAACATGTTGGTGGAACTCAAAACATGTCGATTGCGACTTATTGACTTTGGGTCTGGAGAACTTCTGAATGATGGCAACTATACTGAGTTCCATGGTAACTATATATCTTTATATCATTTCCTTTTTAGCTCTTTAACCAGCCTATGGTTTACTAGACCTGTTTGTAGCTTAGAGGTGAGGTCGAGACTAGAACTGGCTGAAGAGTTGTTTGAAAAGGTGCTGTGATGACTGCTTATCCTGAGAGAATTTAATTTATACGTTGCACATAAAAGTTCTTGCATTTCGGAAGAGAATGTTTAGTGCAGTTACGTATTACATTGGTCAAGATTTCTTTGTTTCTTTTCGTCAAATCTTGTTGTGTTTTGTTCAGTAATCCACCACCAGGCATGTTTTCCACTTCACCAGATCATCAGAACTTTCAGTGGATGACTATCCATCATAGTTTTCTCATATGCAGGGACTATTTCTGTTTCTTGTTTCAAGTGCTTTAGTCTTGAAATTTCTGGGGGTCTCTTTTGCCACAGCTGGCTGGAACTGAAATGACGTATACCAATTTGAAACATGTTGTGTGTACTTTGTTTTTCAGGAACACGAGTGTACAGTCCACCAGAATGGATTCGTGATGGTTCCTTTAAAGCCATTCCTGCCACCGTGTGGTCACTGGGTATTCTGCTGTACAACATGGTAGTTGGAGACATTCCTTTCGAACAGGATACACAAATAATGAACAGTGCTATCTTCATTCCAAAACATCTGTCTCCTGGTAAGAGACACAACCAGTTGGCCTCTTCTTCTCTAAAACAAATCTGATCTGCTCAGGTAGCACCAGAATCTAAACAGTATCTTGGTATATGTGAGGTAAATTTAATTAAAGCATTAATTAGTTCAAGCATGATCATGAAATATGTGGCTCAAACTGAAGATAGCAAAAGACAGTATCTTGAAATACTTGAGCCAAAATTGATCTGAATGCATGACCTTGATACATGTTATTTAAAATAGTCTAATAACATAATCTTGAAAGATGTCACTGATGGAATATTATTAGTCTTAATAAACCAGTCATGAAACAGAGAAATGGTTCAATCTTCTACAGCGCCTTACTGCCCGGCACCAGAATTAATGTGTTATAAGACATAATTCCAAGGAGAGGAGTGGAAAAAACTGACAGTGGGTCTTGGATATCAAACAGTGTTCTGTTGGACAAATTATTCAGGGACTTGCAGAATCAGGTGTCAGATTTGAAAACTTGACCAATTATTCTCTTGCATTTAGATACAAATTAAGAGTCAGAGATTTTTGATGCTCTCTTCAACCCATAAGTTGTCAATGCAGAGATGTTCACTATGACACATTACTTTGTGTTTTGTGCTGCGATGTTTGTGGCTGAATTCTGTAGTTGTATTGTCTAGTCTTATTCGAAAATTAATACTAATTATATTGATTGTGTGTTTAATAATTAAGCAGTGACTTTGGTTTTCTTTTTCTGCAGAACTGCGGGATTTGATCTCATGGTGTTTGTCTCGCGATGCCTTAGAACGTCCATCCATCTTGGACATTTCCTATCATCCATGGATGATGCCCATTGGAAAAGACCTGCAGCAGATACTGAAGCTAGATTATGAAAAAGATACCGTCGCCACTTCCACTGTCTGATCTTTAAGACTTTATGATCGTTTTCTCTCTCTCTGCATTCATCCCTTCGTCGTACATCTAAGACAGATTCAGAGAAGTCTTTCAGTGACTGATAATGCTTTTTGGCATTTTGTGGTTCTTGTCAAGAACTGTTGCAAGTATTTCAGTGTCTAAACTGTTTTGGGTGTCTTCTGCAAGACATAATATGCTAGTCTTCAAAAGAACTGATTTCGTCATAATGCTCTTCCTTGCTGTTTAAGATGACTTATAGACATTATTATTTTATGTTGATGATCTAGATTATCAACACTCAGTCTTTTCAAAATCTATGAAGTTGTTTTTCTCAAACTGTTGCCCCAATTTCTAAATTTCTTGATGGTCAACCCTCTGAAATCCTGTTTGAATTTCAGTTTGAATTCACTTTATTATCAGACTTAACACAGAATTCTACAGCATTTATAATTCAGTATATATTTATCTGTGAAACCCATTTATATTGTGAAATCTGGGGCCATCTGTAGAACCATAAAAAGTTACTCTAAGCTTCAGTTTTGAAATATTAGTGAAAAGAATAATTATGTGAAGCATAATAATAATAATCTGAGAACTTCTATAGCACCACTGTAATAATGCTCAAGGCATCAGTTGATGTTTGCTGCTAAGCAAAATTGCTGTGCAAGCCAAATTCCATAGTGAATTCAGTCAAAAGCCAAGAAGGGAAGCATCAGCAGTGTAGCAAATAACTTGCAATTTAGTTTAGAATTTGAAACCATTTTTCCTATTAAGTTTTTCAGTTTCCCATCATGGAATTACAAAACTGGGTTTCTGTGCAGCCGATTGATGTTGAACTATGGGTTCAACAGAACAAACTGACATGGAAACAGCACTGTGTAAAGTATGGGTTAGCGGGTGATTTTACCATTTGCAGCCATTTATCTCCCTAGGAATCGTGTCAAACAGTTTGAAGACCACTTTAGATTCGGATGAGTCAGGCAAGCTAGTGATCTGAAGAGTCATGCCATGAATAAGTGAAGTCCCTAGAAAGAGCTGTGCTTTTGCTAAGGTTTGAAATCTCTGTTTCTTTTGTTTGCTTTGAAAATGCTGAAATTATGGTAGAAGTAATTACAATTTGGAAAATGTCCAACGCAGGGTTTTCCATATTGGTAAGTCAAAAATTGACTGCCTTACGTATGGCATTCAGTTATTGGTTTTAGATATTAGTGGTCTAGCAAATTCTGAATTATTTTTTATTGAGTGATTGGTTTTTGCTGTACTACCATAGTTAAGCAAACATTTAGTAATCCAGATTACAAACACTCAACAGATTCTGCTATTTATTTTGTACATATATAGATTTGAACTCTAAGATATTTCAGTTAAGTTGTTTTAGGGTAAAGTGTGTCAAATCGTGTTGTTTTTACTTGCAGTTAAGCGTATATAAGTTGTCGCTAATGAACAAAACTTGTTGCAGGAACTTATATTTATGAAGAGAACTTGATGTTTAACAAATGCAATGCAATGCATGTATATTAGGAGAAACGTTTGTCATGTCTGAACAGCCAGATTATTTATACCTAGTAAAAAACTTTACCTTGCTGCACCTTTAAATTGAAGTATTTGGCTTTACTGAGCAGTATGAGAATTAGTTGTATTTTTGTAAAAGAATTTAACAGATTATGACTTAAATTAGAACATGGCAAGATTTACTAACTCTACCTGTCTGGCTGTGACAGATTGTTCATGTATTTAGAGTGAAACCTAATAGTATTGACCCTAACGTTGCCTTGTATCTGTGTCCCTCTGGCATCTGTTTGCGGTTTTCACACCACCATAAATAGTATTTTAAACTGTTTTTAGTGGAAAGGAATTTCATTGGATTTGATGGATTAATTTTATACAACAGTGGAAAAGCTTGTGTTTGATAATGGAGTTTTACTGGTCAAAAAGAATAAATGTGTCTTTTTGTGAAGTCTTGTGAGTTATCTGAAAAGTTCGAACATCTCTTCTGGAAGACATTAAATTTTCCTCAGGTGAAGGAGTTCAGCAGCAAGCATTCCAAATTATAATTGCTTTGAATCATAAGTAAATATTTGCATTAAGTGTCTGATTGCTTGTTCTTCGTGTGTGCTTTAGACGAGGTGACGGAGATGGTTCGTGTGCTGGCCTGGGCATTGTCTGTCCAAAGGGCCAAACTCATTAGTCTAATGAATGAATGACAACTACGTGTGGGTGGATTCGACGGAGCCATCTGCACTTTCTGGAGTGGTGTCATCTGATTTGGCGTCACGCGTAGATCCGCACACTGACCTAGTCTCGTTGGGTCATCTGCACTGACCAGCCCCCTGCCCTTCACACATTTCGTCAGGCTTGTATAGGTCTAATATAATAGCCGTGTCATCGTCAGTGGGTTGTAGTGTGAGGTCCCTCGTGTTCGTCGGTCAGCCACTGCTGCTGCCGATCCGTTTCGTCCTACGTGATGCACTTAATTTTCCACGGACGGAACAGATGATTCCAGAAGAGCTTTCAGCTCCGCTATGAATACTTACTATTATAAAAAAGTCCATGGTCCTGAACGGACACCGAATCGGACCTTGCCTGCATATCGATTTTGTTTTGACTAAGCGCCTGTAAATAAGTATGGCTCCCTCGACTTAAGCTCCTATAGGTGCTGTAGAAATCTCGAGTTTACGATTCCGTTTTTGTTTGATTAGTATGATGGCGAAGGCAACGGCCTTTGATGCCATAAGCTGTCGTTAAACTGAGGAACTACTACTAGTACGATGGCTCAAAGTTGCAGGGATCCGAGTCGTTGGTTGTCTTTGGAATTTACAGCGGCCATAGGGTTGATTTTTGTCTTTCAACGAGTAATTTGCTTATCATACTGCTTAATCTGCTACGGGTATGTTAGTCTTTGTCTGTTTCTGCCTGCCTAACTCTGTCTGTCTGTCTGTCTGTCTGTCTGTCTGTCTGTCTGTCTGTCTGTCTGTCTGTCTCATCTGCTAATAGCCGAATGGAAATGGTGCGTGGCTGATGGTGTCATGGTGCCTGCAGGCAGCCAAGGTCAAGCTGAGTTCAGACGTCGTCCCTTGCAGACACCGATGTCGTCTCCTTTCCATTAAAACCTCGCAAATTCCTGACCCTTTTATAGGCCTAAGCCAAAGAGGCTAGGACGAACGTGAGTTAGTGTGTCGCGCATCCAGGTACATGCGGCCATCATCCGAGATGTGAGTGCCTCCTTTAAATTCAATCCAAGCACTTTCCCTATGTATGCTTGTGACCAGTTGCATGCATGTATCTGAGACAGTCGCTATATAAATAGCCAAATACAGCCAGAAATTGTTGATTCGTTAAGACAGACTCATTGACCGCCTGCAATGCCACTCCTATCTTGCCGACATTGGACTGGAGTCATCTGCTCTTGGTCTCAACTTTGGATGGATATTCAACGACGCCTTCGTATCAGGAACGATGGGCGTCTAATCCAATTTCCTTTAGGCACTATAGGCTACCACATAGCCTACTGTACAGCATACACCCCTTATTACCTCAAATGGCCTCATACGTTCTTAACAACAGAATCGTTATTAGGCGTATTAAACAGCCAGACATAATTGTTTGCTGGTCCAGAAACGAAGTTGAAGGGGGCAAATCATTTTACCACAGTCGGGGTGTTTTACAGTGAAAACATTTTTATACAACCTCTTTAGTCATCGGAGCTTTTGAGGAGCACCAAAGACAACGTTCATGTTCGGAGGACCTTGTCTTCGTCATCGATACTGTTCAAGCTAGTTTTAATGTGTCAGCTACACTTCTTGGGCTGGCTTTCATACCTTTCTCTGGCTCCTTTCTCCATTTGCTTGACTTCTCGCTTTTTATGATTTCTGTGTAGCTATAACCCTCGCCAAATCCGGTTTGGGAAGCGATTCAATGGCATGTACACCAGCTGCTTTGGACATTTGCCGGATTAGCTTTCTGAATTCACCCTTGTAATTAGGCCTATATGTGCGATCAGGTTTATAATTATCTCTTTTAAACTCATTTCAGGCCCATATGTTCCTAGATCATCGTTATTATATTGTAGGCCTAAATGCCATAGGCCTACTTGGCTGAACATTGTATGGGTCTATGCATATGGGTCCTATGTGGGTCGTGTGTAGGTCTATGTGTCTTCTATTTCTAGCTCCGAATATTCATATAATTACGCGTTTAACTATTGCTTAGAGCAACTAAAAAGAAGAAGAAGGGCAATCGTCGATGCCATTCATCGCTTTTCAAACATTTCCAGGGGCATGGAACAAATGTTTCTAGGTTATGTACGTAGTACATATTACAAAGATATTTTGGATTGATTCGCAGTTGTTACTAAGTCTTATTTTGATATGCTCGTAATTAGGTCAACTGATGGTCGTTGTTCTCATGCATAATTATGTTGATACGTGGAAGTGAATTGTGCGTTCGGTCGCACGCAGAAACCACGCATGCACGACAAGCAGTTATGCATGACCGCATTCGCATCGATCCATTTTATATTACACTCCCGATCGATTCCAATTTTCTTCGATCGATTGTGATAAGTTTAGTCCTATCATCTTGTATTTGTAGAATCAGTGTTTGTAATTTATGTAATATTTATATAACTACGTTAGTTGGTAATCTTTCACAAAGTTTATTCTCTGTATAAATGTTATGTCCGAACACTTTTTATAGCTCCGTACTAGAGAGCCTGATGTTTCTCTGAATAGACCAATCATAATCGTAATCTCCGGATTTCTTCAGGGTCCAAAGGCTGAGTCGTAGGCCTTGAAACCAGCTTTTTACATGCACTTAGTAAAAAAAAGAAACTTGAGAAGGCAAGTTTGATCAGATTTTTTTAAAGTACAGGTCCAAAAGTCAGACAGGCAGACGGCCACGGTGGATGGTTTTTGGAATTGAAGCGGCAAGAAAGATTTGGGGAAAAGGAGGAATCTAGATAAGTTTTTTGAAAAGTTATAATAATAATTATTATTATTGTTATTTCTGCGTTTATTAGTCGCCACTATCTAATGGCTTAGCATCACTCGATGGCCAGATCAATTGTAAGTGAAGGACTTGCTGAAGGTCCCTACACAGTCACCGTCTCAAGGGTATTTCGAACCCATTCTCTCTGCGTTACAAGCCGAGCACTTTCTTTAATAGGCTACCGTACTATTGTTTTGCATTGTTTTCGTCTTCTGTGAAAGTCCTGCGCAGAAATTGCAAGAGGAACAAAGTTTAGAGTTGGCAGTATGGGTCGGATATACTTTCTGGCTTGAGTTTATTCCAAACAGACGAAGCAGCTGGAGATATTGAGCGATTACCAAATTTTAAAGATGTGGCGACATGAATGCGGATTAGTGTTTGAGCGGAGGAGGAGGAGGATGAGGAAGAAGGAGAAGAGGAGGAGGAGCAGGAAGAACAGGAGGAGGAGGAGGAGGAGGAGGAGGAGGAGGAGGAGGAGGAGGAGGAGGAGGAGCGAGTTGATGGGCGGGGGTTGAATTGTGAACAACTGATAAAGATAAAACGGCTGGGAAGGAGTTGGAGTGATATTACATTCTATTCATTCTGGTAATTTACAGGCCATGTAGCAAACGGTCACAACAAATTGTAAATGAAGCCTATTTAATTTATGAAGATTGCTGTTATCAAGATGTGCTACATCGGCCTACAGGACAAGAAAAGATGCCATTCTGCGGATTTTATGCATAGATCTACCGAGGTCTACATGTCAGCTTTACATGTCATGTCTTCTGAACCTCTTAAAACCCTTCTTATGTTCTGTATACATCCCTCTGAACGCGTCTACAGGGTATATATGTATAAATAAATATATATGTGTGCGTGTGCGAGTATGAATATATATATAGAGGCATATGCAGGCCAGAGTTCACGGCAGCCACGTCATCGTCTAACGATTCACGCAGATCTAACTGATGTATTTCGGTCTCTGTGCACAGGTGGTCCCCAAAGTTAATGGCCAACCTGACAGACTGACTTGTGGCAGTTTCTTGATTCTGGTGCTGTGGGTACACGAACAACGGCAGACTCCGTGAGATTAACCAATATCAAGCCCGATTAGTAGGCCCACTAGGATATGTGACCATCCAAGCATCCATACCAGGCGACTGGTTTCTGGTAGCCATCCATTTATCTGGGGCAGTAGGACTCGATTCGTTTGTCTGTAGGCTGCTCAGCTGAAGTAATCGGTAGCTCTGTTTCTTTTAAATCACTTTTCATACAAGTCCTAACACCCCATGCGATGGCGAGTTAAACTACGAAGTTCTCGACTTTGCATATGTCGTTTAGCGCCAGTCTGGCCTTTTCCAATTGTTGAACTGCTAAATTGTCCAAGGGTCACACGGTCCAGTTTAATGGCTGTGAACACAAACAGACCCAGACGCCAACTGACTCATGTGGAAAATAGACACTCATGCATGCCTGTCATTCTTTGAAAGAACCCCTTCGATAGAGGGGCTTTACTGGCCCCTGTTGTCCGCTCTGTTTATTTGTTCTGGAGATTTTATCTGCTGGTCGAGAATATTTATGAGCCTCGTTGTGTCCCTGGACTCGTCTTTTGACCCAGTTCCATTTGCACTGCAATCGAATGAGCTATTGACCTTTTGAGTCGAATGTGACCTCAGTTTGACTTTACTGGATGCCTTTTGGAGAGTAAAGTGGCACTAAATAGACGACTTCATCCACTTAGGTTTAGGCCTACGCTCAGTATTTGGCCTTTAGCATGTTGCGAATGACGTCACATGAAATGCTTCAGTCTGTAGGTTCTTCGCTGACAGATTCTTCACAAACAGCCTCAGAATTCAAATGTAAATGTGCAGGTTTTTCTATAGCGACCGTGTGGCCTCGACCCTACTCATTTTTCAATGAATTAATTAGGTGAGATCTTTCGTCATCGTTGCTTGTTTGAATGGGAGCCACGCCATTTAAGATCTCCGTGCGCGGACCCTATTAGCCCGAGATTTAAATCTCTTAAATATATAGGCCTACATGACAGGGACGCGAACCGGCATCATCGCCCACAGAGGCGCCTTGACTTTAAGTCATGCTATACTCGAAAACTAGATATACCATGCTTCTTCTGTAGGACAAAGTAGCCTGATTTCTCTCCTCAAAGTCTCCTTTTGGTAAGGTATGATAATCGTGACCTTTGATTAGACAATGGCATATTTATGGGCGTAATATGCTCCACACCTTAAAAATTGTCTCCGAAATGTCCCTAAATGTTCACAACGTCGATATAGACCTACTTACTTTAGGAGCTTCTACTGGGGAACTGACAGGCAAATGCTCCTCTTTTATGCCACCAGGCTTTAGTTTTTAAGGGGTGACATGCCTCGAATTGCAAATACCTATCGATAGCGCGCTGAGCATTAAGAACACAAGACTAGCGCTGAAGTTACAAATTCTAGTTGACACGAATGAGGTCGGCCTAAGCGCCCTAAATGACCCATAGACGTTTAGACCAATGAGGCTAGTGCTTGAACTGCAGAACTGAGCTTCTAGGGGTAACGGACCTCCGTCTGGGTACTGTTGAGAAATTTCTCTTGGTATGTGGTTGAGCCCTCTGGCATCGACTGAACGACCTGTCACGTGTTAGACTATATTAGCTTCCGTTTCACCGCCTGGTCCATTTTAGTTCCAAAAACTATAATACGATCTCATCGACCTCAAAAGTCTAATCTTGCATTTAAATATAGCGCCTCTCATCAGAGGCATCACTTGAACCTTCGTTACAGCCACACTTAAGGGCCTAGCTATAACAGCTACATTACACTTTCCATAACATAGCTTTACTACAGTTGGGGTCTGCATATTTTCAATGAATTTTTCTATGAATTTATCGGGCGAGATTCTTCCCCACCGCTGCCTGTTTGAATGGGTACCACGTTTTTCTATATAGCACTTTTTACACATTTTTACAACGATTGTATAGCCTCGATACTGCTCATTTTTTAAATTTTACTTGACTATAAAATTTTTAATGTTGAAGTGTCAATAAAACTATAAAGTGTCAAATCATATACTTAGATATGTCCATAAACTATCAAATCGTGTAGTTAAGTTTGATGCCATTGTCCTCCAATATGTCCTTGCCAATCTTGTCCTCCTTCACCCAGCTGCAGTGTCATTCAGCAGTGAACACTAGTACGGTTAGATGGCTGATCAAAACTCTGACCTCTGTGACACTCAACGGACTTTGCTGAAAGGCTTCATGTAAGCAACTATTGAACTGAACAGTTCTGTGGCGCCCCATCACCTCTCGAATGGAGCTCCTCGCTTGCCCAAATACTGACAGAGTTAATTAAGAACAGCAATTAACACTTAGCTAACTTGAAGAGTCACCACTGGTGAGACTTAGCATGTGTCAAAAAGCCCACAAACGGAATCCCATACACACTTGACGCCATGTTCCGAGTTTTAGGTCCGTATTGAACTGAAGATGAGGAATGACTCCAACCGAATTAAGGTTTCGTGGCACCCGGGCGCAAGCTCACCGACTGGCAGTCCTCTTAAATGGTAAAAGACGGAGCGTCAAGATGTCCCAGGGTGCTTACTGGCTTTACCTGTCGACCGTGTTCCGTACAGGATGGAGGGAGAATGAGCTCACCGCTCCCCACTTAATGCGGAAATATTGAAAGAGACGGGTCGAGTGCCAACCGATCGGTGGAGTAGTGACTTGCACCCTGATCACTGGTCGTCATCGGGACAGAGTACAGTATGTAATCCGGGGCGGATGGCTGTCACATACCATTGTCGATGGTCTATAGTATGGAGCATCTGAAGCGACAGGTGCCGGTAGCCCGGTTCGAATTGGAGAGTGACAAACGGCCGCCTGTGAAGCAAGCGGTTGGCTCGGAGTATGTCGCCCTGTTGTATGCAGGGTGAAATCCGGAAACCCCCACCCGGAGGGAGAGGGGACCACAGCATTCTTTGAACTGGTGACGGAAGCTGTATCGATTCACTTGATAGACGAGTGCTATATGCACGAGTCCACCTCCGGGCCACTCCAGAGAGGGAAGAGTCTTACCTATGTCGCAGATTGGATATGTCAAAGTGATGAAATTCAAAAAGCGCAAGGGTAACGGCCTGGAGTGATTAGTTCTCTCTTAAGGAAGTTGTCAGGTCTGTGCGTGATAGACAACCGTCATTAGGCGCCCGGTGGGTCGCAGTAGCCTACCTCTCTGTGATTGATGGTCGACGCCACATCAAAGGCCTTGCCTCGGATTCACCGAATCTGAGATTTCCATGTCGCAGGAGGCATTCATGTAAGTCTGTAACTAGACATTTTTCAACTGGAAGCGAGTCTACGCTTGTGTGAGGTTCCTAAACGGTGCTATATAAACAGCGAGCTACATACATATACACATGTATAGATCTGTTATAGGTCGACCCCTTGCAACTGGCGGTCAGGCTGTGGCGATATGCGACAAATACCACCAAAAAAATCCAAAGCAGACTTAAGAAGAAACTCCGAAAGGCAGAGTTGCCGAAGCAGTTGGCTGAGCACACAAGAACTACTGAGCAAATTCAGCATATGACGAACAATGAACAAAACACGTAAACATCACGACACCTGGCGAGTTTATATGTTTACTATACACACGTATGTGTAAATCGTACACATTTACATGCATATAGGCTACAATTTTGATTGCTGATACTTTTAAAACTCACAAAAGCATGTAGTCTGCACATTGCATCCTACAGGAGGCAACAGGATCGTGATGAATTAATGACGGGTCCTAAGATCGAGTTTCGGGACAGCAAGCCCAAGTAATTTGATATAGGACCATGGCCGGATTGGCTCTCTGGATAAATCATTTGGCGCATAGCTGCCAACTACAATTGTAATCGTAATCGTAATCGTAAGCTCGATATTTCTACAGCACAGCTATCGACTGCTGTTAAGGTTTTAATCCATCCAAACGCAAGAGTTGTGTTTTCAATTTTTTACGTAATCATTATGCTCACAGGAAGTGTAATATAAAACATCTGATAGCCCTAATCGAGACTACATGCCTATCGAGAACAGCTTACCGGCTTTTATGTTATTTTTCAGAGATTTAAATCGCGGACTAGCGCGGTCCGTACGCGGAGACCTTAAATAGCGAGGCACCGATTAAAACAGGCAGCGGTGGTGAAGGATCTTAGCCGATCAGTTCATGGAGAAATGAACAGGTCGAGGCCATACGGTCGCTATAAAAACGTGAACAGTTACATTTACTCTTACATGGTAGACACAGCGAGGCAATCGATTAAAGTTATTGTTTTTAGCCACTCACTTGATGGCGCCAGGAAGTCAGTTAGATGCGTTCAATTTCATAAAGTAAGCTTTCGCTAGGTGTCGTTAATGCCGACATCAACTGAACATACTGGCAAAGGAACCTATACCCGGTTAACCACTACACTAAGTGTACGCAAAGTTTTGAACTGGTGCTGCGCCTATAGTGATATCGTAATCGTAAACTCGATCTTTCTACAGCGCCCAAAGAAAGCTGAGTCGCGAGAACCAGCTTATTCACAGACGCTCAATCAAAGCAACATCGACAGAGTTAGGGTCAGATTCGGTTCCTGGTCAAGGTCCTAAGGTCAGGCAAACAGACAGGCAGGCGGCTACGGTAGATGGCGTTTAAAAGTGAAGAGACGAGAGAGAGAGAGAGAGAGAGAGAGAGAGAGAGAGAAGAGAGAGAGAGAGAGAGAGAGAGAGAGAGAGAGAGAGAGAAGGCGAAGAGAAGGAATCAGGATAGGATTTGTGAAAGATGAATGTTTTCAATTCTGAGGGAAAGACTTGCGCAGAGATTGCAAGGGGTGAAGTGTTCGCGAGTTTGTAGGATGGGTCAGATAATTATAACTTGGGCGTTGCTTTTAATTCTACTGTGTTTCTCACCGACTGTGTAACTGGTATTTGTAAGTCGTCATACATGTATATCTGTGACATTCGTAGGATTAGGCGTTGCTGCTTGTTGGCGTCACAAAGTCAAACATGCAGAAAGTCCACAGTTAAGAACTTCTTACGATTACGATTACAATTATAGCCGTAACTAATACGTCAAAACATGAGCATATAACCCTTGAGTTTAAATTTTGCATTGGCTTATTGTCTAACAAAGGATTTGTTTCAATTTGGGGCTCATAGTTTATAAAACATTGAACTCTAGCCAACCACAATACTTAAAATCAGTCTTCATTATAGGCAGAGCAGGCAGTTGCCTGGAGCGTCACAATCTAGTGGCGCAATTTTCTCCAAAAACTTGAATTTTATATTTCTATGTTATTCAATCATTCTTTCGATGATTTTTCATTTGAATTTTAAAAAAATTTCTTAATCGCAATCTGGCCCTGACATAGGGCTATTTAATCACCAGTGAAGCTGTGGGTGAAGGACATACTCAAGGTCTCTACATAGTAACCACCTACCACGTTTGTACAGCATGTATTGCGAATCGCGAGATGAATAAGGACAGTTGTCCGGTGTTGCACTCTGCCAGTGCATGTCTTAGATGTCTGGTCAAGGCTATGAGGCGATTGCTGGAGACAAATCCGATGCCAATTCAGTTCAAGTACTTGTCTTCACTATCGTCGAACGCAGGTGGAAAACTGCATTATCTTCGGAACGAATCTGCAGCCCATGAAGGAACTGTTACTAAGATAACAACTATAGACAGCTTTAAACAACGTGGGAAGGAAAGTGTAAATTCACATATTAATAACATAAAGTGCTGGTCTTTGATAGGCTATGGTAATGAATTAGAAATTCTGTTGTATTGTCACTGAACTCAAAACACTGGACATTTATATGTAATTAAAATCCATAATCTCAAAATGACGATGATTATAACGAGCCATCATTTAACAAAACCTCTTATTCTATTGTAAGGATTTGACAGAGTACGTACGACCTGTGTTAACTTGCAAGGCAATAGTAGATCACTTATTGTCGCACACACCCGGCTCAAGTCTCACTGTGGTGAAATAGTTCACAAGGAGTGATAGGTAGGGTGTGACACATGTCTTTTCTATTTTGCTTTTGTAAACGTTGTATTGCAAAATCTTACTCTTTCTCGAATGTAGTTTAATCTTTAGTTTTAAATAGAGTTCTCTTAATTTGTGAACATCTTAATTTAAGATCATAATATCGATAACTAATGTTAACAAAAGTAAAATATTAAAGAAATAATGCCAAAACCCATGAAACGTCAGAAATTATCGGGTGCTAATCTCGTCAGAAAAATTGCAAACAGAAGTTAGTATAAAAGAGCAGAAGGGTTAGTAAAACGCTTATTCCTAGAAAAATTATGTTAAATTTAGCACTTTCCATTATCGATAGAAACTGTTAAATGATTTCTATGATTACATTAACACACAAAATTTTGGAAGCAGATCTATTTTGAGCAGATCTAATTGTTTTGTAAGAGTTGAGAAGTAAAGTCAGGTATCGGCCCTCAGATTTACAGTGTTTTGGATGGCGTAATTAAAAACTAAAAAATGCTTGTAATTAGGTGTGGTCGGGGGGGGGCGCCAAAATGTATACTATGCCTGGAGCGTTATTGAGGCTAAGGCCGGCCCTGGTGTTTACATTCACGAAAAGAGAATTGCAGTAGTCTAGTTTAGCATGAACTATGGGAGTTGGATTTCTTCTTTATGAAACCGCATCTGGGTACTGGTTTACATGTTTTACCTACTATTATACCTTCTATTTTGCGTTCTGTCTTCTTCGCCAGGTGGTACCAGAAGCCGGCTCAGCGATTCAGACGAAGGCGGGGCTAAAACCGCCGAATGCCAACCAATAGCATCATTCCCTATGTTCATCGGCGAATGGCAAAGAAAGACATACGGAGATCGGAGGAAAAGGAGGGGAAAAGGAGTGAAGAGGAGGAAGAGGAGGAGGAGGAGGAGGAGGAGGAGGACGGGGGTTGTCGGAGTTTGACCCTCCTCCCTCTGAGCCTCCGCTGTCTGGGCTCCTAGGTGCGTTTATGTTGGTTTATTCGACGGCGGCGGCGTCTGTTGACATAGGGGCGAGAGGAACGGTGTCCCGTTAGTCCGCCTTCCCTCCGTCCGTCCGTCCGTCCGCGTGTGTCTACGTCTGATAATCAGAGGCAGCGCCCTCTTTCGGTCGACGTCCGTCTGAATTCGATTCGCTGCGGGACTGCGACCGAAGATGAATGGATTTCGTAAAACGATGTGTCGACGATGAGCTGAAGCAAGAAGGGGAAGAAGAACGGTCGCTGTAATTGATATCGCAAAACATTGCTCGCGGCTCCGGCGGCCATGTTAGTCTAAGCGAACCAAACTAGTCTGTTTAAACCGCCTCAATTTCTTTGTGTATTTTGTAGAACTGTTTGCCTTTTTAAAGCACTAGTAGGTATACTAGTAGGTCGGTTGTCGTTCGGTTATTTGCAGTGTACGCGCGGATTTAGACAGAGCTGGGGATTTGTTTCGGAGCTTCAGATGTACAGGTGCGTGATAGGAAAAGACGCAACAGCCTCTTGAAAGACGCACAACAGTTAAACGAACGGACGCAAGAGACGCAATTCTTCTCAAGTGTTTAACTGATTCTGAAACCACTAGAATGTGCCTTCGGCCCAAATGTATGTACGTCTGTCTCCTACGTTTATACGTGCTCTGCTAAGCGAGCTGTCGACAATAGAACGGGGCAAAACTCGACCTCATTAATTAATAGCCTGATTGGTTTTCGTCTATTACAATACAATGGCACGCCCTCTAGACAGCGCTGGGTTAATTTGACGGAACGCTAAACCAACCGAACCCAGTCGCACTCGGCGGAGTCGGATTGCGAGACGTATCTGAACGCATGCACGCACTTTGGACACTTCCAGTTTCAGTTACCCGAATTAGAGAACATTAATTAAAGTTACTGCACGAATTTGACCGGTTGTCGAAAGCCGAATGAAGCCGAATGAGGCTGTAGATCGCTCACGGGTGGCTTCGGTATCATTCTATTATGCGCATTTAGCCTTCATATCCGGATCGTTAGATTTATGAACGCTTGTCGGAAATCCTTGCACAGTCGTCTGTTTGAGTATCTGACGGTGAAGTCGACAACAGTCGACTTGCTAAAGTGTTGGTGCTTATTAAATACAAAAACTAGAAGGAGATTGCCTTTTACAAGACTTTAAATTTCATCCCGCGATAGAATTTCGAACACATCACTATTCTATCGAAGCAAAGTAAGCAGAAGACCAGATTTTGCCCTTTGACATGGCCACCGTCGTGACATAAGTAATTCTGCAATTGGTAATAAAGATCTTGGAAAGGACAGCACTAAACCGGAACTTGCCTTTAGAATAGCTTACAAAAAAGAGCTTCCTCTTAACAGGGACTTAAATGGACTGAAGCTTTGGAGTGCATGCACTAGCACCTACGTCTCAAGGGTAGCTCGAAGCAGCCTGCAATCGTATGACGCAGTCAACCGAAGACAGGAACCAAGCACATCCAAAGGTTTCCAAAGCTCACCCTGTCGCTCGGGACAATAACCACCACCACCACCATAACCACCACCAGCAGCAGCAGCCTTCCTTCACTTGCCAAGATGGTCACCCCAGCGCAGCTGCTGTTCCTAGCTTCTTGCACAGGTAAGACGAGAGAGATAATGACCTACTGATGATCGATCATGTGTTGTTTTAGAATTGGATGTAACAATAAACTAAATATAATCTGCAGAAGATGTTTGCTCATTGGTAGAAACCCATGAACAAATGCTTAGACTACAAACTGTGTACATAGGCTGAGCAGCGATCGATTTCCTTTGCTTGCATCGTCACAGGCTGCTCAGTTGAGCAACCAGTGTTAACGGAGCATTTTTCGTCTGTCTACAGAGCCAGCCAACATAGGGCTCTAAGCATACTGCTGTAACTACTGCATCTAACTGGATTGTTGTATTCCCAACATATTGAAAGACTGTTGAACATCTTAATTCATGTATAGCGCCTTTTCCCTCGGCCTCGGTTATGTTACGGCGCTAGATAAATTGCCGTTTTTGTTATCCAGCTGAATTCTGTGCATGATAAGTACAGCTGCATCTATGCAGACAATACTGCAGCAGATACTACTGCTGCGTGTAATGCATGGTGGACAACCCACGGCCCGCGGCTGCATGCGGCCTCCGAACTTGTTCTATGCGGCCCTCGGGGTAATTTAAATGACAAAGGAAACTGCCCGGAGAGCAGTTATTGTAAAAATAAATTAGAACTTTATTGAGCCACTAACAGTTTTGCAACCTATTAACTGTGACAACTTGACACAGCTCTATTCTAGTCTATTATTAAAATCTTTGAATGGTAGCTTTATTTTTGTATAATACTAAAATCTTTGATTAGTAGCTCTATTCCAGTCTATTACTGAAATCTTTGATTAGTAGCTCTATTCCAGTCTATTACTGAAATCTTTGATTAGTAGCTCTATTCCAGTCTATTACTGAAATCTTTGATTAGTAGCTCTATTCCAGTCTATTACTGAAATCTTTGATTAGTAGCTCATCGCGCGATCTAGTTAGAGTTCAGTGCGTGAGCCATTCTAGAAAATAATGACTTCATTGGCGTCTGCAGAGGGAGCAGAACCTGGGCTATATTTCAATACTGCAGCATGAAGGCCTACTACTACTTCACACAGTCGCTACAGCATACGCTGCTTTATATAGTGCATGCATGCATAAAATATATCTAAACACGAGGTATGTGCTTGCATACACAGAAACAATATATACGTCTGAGATGCGCGTTATACACCGGCATCGCATTACACCTCAGGAAATTTAGCAACGAATCACAATATTCGCGTGTTTGCCGAGTCCTTGTTATTGCGGAGTCAAGTTTGAACGACTATCGCGTTCATATACATACATATAAGATGTACTTGTATAATCTTGTAATATATACGTGCGTATGCATACATGTGTGTGTATGTGTGTGTATGTGTGTGTGTGTGTGTGTGTGTGTGGATGATGAACTGAAGAGGTCGCCCATATACCGCCATGCTGTCAAAAGGTGAAGCAGAGGAGAACTGCGTGCGACCGACTGTCTATTATGAAGCACTGCTGTTGATGAGCAGAGGAATCGTCCTCTTATCTTTCGATCAGTCGATTGATCTGCGTGCATCGTAGCCAGACGGAGAATTAACGACCGGCGCTGATCCCTATCTGTCGGCTGATATGCAGTCAGTGCAGGTCATCTGGTCTCATGGTATCGCTATTAGTCGGAGACACCACATCATTCCCCCTCTCTCTATCTCTCTGTCTCTCTATCTCGCTTTCTACTTCTCTACCATAAAACTCTTGTTGTCTGTTCCCCTCAAGGGCCGCGTCGTTGTCGTCGCCTTCGGTGCAGCGGAGCGTGACTGCTGGTGATCCTTATCTCGTCATCAGTGAGCTGCTCCGATCCGGTCGGCTGACTCGGCGCGACGGCTTCCGATGCCGACGGCAAACAGGGGTCAAAGGTGATGACATCGACGGCCTCAGATTGATAAGCTTCAATGCACATCAGTGATATATCAACCGTTGAGACTTCTAATCTCTCTCTGTCTCTCTGTCTCTTTCTTTATTTCTCTCTCTCTGCCTCTCTCTGTCTCTGTCTCTCTCTGTCTCTCTGTCTCTTTCTCTATTTCCCTCTCTCTGCCTCTCTCTGTCTCTGTCTCTCTCTGTCTCTCTGTCTTCCACTTTCTCTCTGTCTCTCTCACTCACGCACTTCCCATCATCTCATAAAAAGCATTCGACAACAGTGATCTGATAACAATCTTCCTCTGACTCACGGATACACATGAGCAAAGTACAGACCTATTATACACATCCACGCATAGGCCTACATACATACGTATACAGACATTCGTACATACATACAAACAAACATGTACACACATATGCGTATACATACACTGTGTCCGGAAAAATTCCAAGGCTCTAAAATATGAATGAAAAAACTATAGTAGATAATAATCAATTTAAAAATTTAAAAACCTTTTTGATCCGTACATAATTACCAACAAAATTCTTTGTAATTTATTAACGGCCCCCGTTTAAAATTACGTCACAGTGACGTATTTGAATTTTATATTTTGTAAAGAAAGTTGCTAGAAAAATGGCGTTCGATGCTGCTGTTAGTCAGTGGCGTGTACGTCTCGAAGCTTGCGTTGAAGCCAATGGCGGACATTTTGAACATAAATTATAGTTCAATAATATTTCAGGATTAAACTGTTTTTGGAATTTTAAAAATCAATTAATGTTTACTAATTATTTTCATATTTACCGTAAAGCCTTGGAATTTTTCCGGACACAGTGTAGATATCCACATGCATACACTGGCGGCGATAGAGTTTGCTACATGAGAGGGTTAAATGGGAACAGAAGATCCACAGCTATCTTAGGTTGACAGATGATTTTTTCTTTTAACAAGATAATCAGCAGCGTTTATATATTATATATATATATATATATACATATATATATATATATATATGGAGAGAGAGAGAGAGAGAGAGAGAGAGAGAGAGAGAGAGAGAGAGAGAGAGAGAGAGAAGAGAGAGAGAGAGAGAGAGAGTTTAGACCCATAGATCAGTTGGATTTAATTCTAAGATTTTGCAGGTTACACTTTAAATCCATAACTTAAGGGGTTAACAAATCAAACCATTTGTTTTTTTAGCAGTTTTGTAAGCAATCAGTCCATGCACTTTATAGTTAATCCGGAATCCATGGCCTCAAAAGAAAACGATGAAACTGCATCGTGTTAGTGCAGTCCAAGATTTCTACTGTTACGTATTGCAGCACTTGATCGACTGCTATGTAAATGTACACGTTTCCCATCGCGACCGTATGGCCTCGACCCTGCTCATTTTTCAATTAATTAATCGGGTGAGACCCTTCACCACCGCTGCCCGTTTGAATGGGCGCCACGGCATTTAAAGTCTCCGTGTATTATAAGGACCGTGCTAGCCCGAGATTCAAATCTCTGAAATAAAGCTAGTACTATCGAAGAATAAAGAAGAAGATCGATATGTGAACCGGCATCTACACGCACAGAGACGTAAGCTTTAATCAAGGTTTTTTAACCGATTGTCAGACGCAGCGCTTTGCAGAGTGATTTTATCGACTTCAGTACACAAGAGCTCCGCCCACACGAACAGCAAAAGTCATTGGCAAAAAAGCGTCGTGTTTAGCAGTTTGTATTAAAGCCATGGATGCTGTTTACGTGGCTCGAGAAAGATCGACCATCAGAGTTGCCCGCCTCTCTCTTGCAACTGCGTCTGCCCGCTGTAACAAACGCTTAAGCTGAAGTACAGTTCATGATAAATTCCGTTAGCATAGTAAACGCAAAAAAGTGACTTACAATTAATTTGTGAGGGGTAACTGAGGGCAAAGGGTTCAGTTGGGAAGTACGGTCTTCTGGCCTCTTCAGTCAGACTATATACCACTGCATACAGGCATACAATATGCATGTATAATTTCATTCATAATGTGAAGATATGACCTTAGAACATGTCTAATCAACGAGTCTACAGATAAGTTTTACATATGTACTTTCAGGAGTGTATGCTAAAGATTTATAAAATCTACAACAGCTGATTCGTGTTTGCTTCACATGTTTGTGTATCAGACACGATGCTGTGTATCTCTAGTTAAGGTTTAGCAATGGGGTTATTGGCTTTCTGCAGAAAAGCTTGTAGATCTCTTGCAGTAAAAGCCTTCCTGTCAGGTTTCACTTTCAGTAGCCGAACAATTTTCACAAGAGAAAGAAATCGGCTGACTATATCTCTTCTCTCCCGGATTGTTTGACGCAGCCTTGCCTTTGCCAAGTGCATGCGCATTAGCTTGTTTAACGACGCCCTCGTTTGAAAGACGATGGTCGTCTTTCGGTGTAGTTGCACTTCTTTATCATGCAATCAATCAGACAACTGTTGTCTGCAAAGGGATCGCTTCTGGAATCAAAATCCTGCCAGTCAGTCTCACCCGATGACCTCGAGGTCACGAGATCGTCTTCCATCAACGAGTGAAAGCCTTCTGAATTGACAGTCATCGAGTGATGATTCGAACATACATATTAGCTAGTCTACCAGAGAATATTTGCGTATGACCAAACGCTCTCCACATTCTTTAAAAGGACATTAACCCCTGATCAAATGCAGGTGCAGAAGCTTTTTTCATCACTATAGTCAGAATCCTTGATCTAACTAATCATCATAATCACCGTCGTCATCGTCATCTTTATCATCATTATCATCACCACAACCACAACTACCACCATCATCGTCATCTCTCTCCAAATCGCAGCACAGCCGTCATACATGATTGACTGAAGATACGTATCGTGAAAGTTTACGTCTGCTTACTGTATACCTCCGGGGCATTGGTGCGCTTAATTGCATCGGCGTCAACATCAGCAGCGGCAGCAGCAGCAGCAGCAGCCGGACGCGTTGGCAGGTGTCTGCAGCCGAACAACCTCCTGTTCATCACTTAAGCGTAGACGAGTTGTTGAGGTCGATCGGCTCTAATGCGTCAAGATAAGTACGGAAGCGGCTGCAGCGACGAAGCGAAGGAAGAAAGGAGCGAAAGAATAAACTCATCGCCTTCGATCAAGTGCTGATTTAGACGAAGCAGACTCCGCTGAAGGCACAACGAAACTTTCCTTCTCTCTCTCTGTGTGTCCGTCCGTCCGTCTGTCCGTCCGTCCGTCCGTCCGTCCGTCCGTCAGTCAGTCACTCCGTTCCTCTGTGGGGCTCGATAGCCGATTGGTTAAACTGCTCGCCTTGTAACGCGGAGAGCTAGTACAGGTTCGAGCCTCCCTTACACGGGTACTATGTAGGGACCTTGAGCAAATCTGTCACTCACAGTTGCTCAATGCCATCGACTGATGCTTAGTCATCGGATAGTGGCTCTTAATAAAATGCAGAAACAAATAATCTGTCCTTCCGTCCGTCTTTCTGTCCTTCCTTCCGTCCGTCTCTCTGTCCTTCCTTCCGTCCGTCTCTCTGTCCTTCCTTCCGTCCGTCTCTCTGTCCTTCCTTCGGTCCGCCTCACTGTCCTTCCTTCCGTCCGTCTCTCTGTCCTTCCTTTCGTCTCTCTGTCCTTCCTCCAGTCCGTTGCTCTGTCCTTCCTTCCGTCCGTTGCTCTGTCCTTCCTTCCGTCCGTCTCTCTGTCCTTCCTTCCGTCCGTCTCTCTGTCAGTCCTTCCGTCCGTCTCTCTGTCCTTCCGTCCGTCTCTCTGTCCTTCCTTCCGTCCGTCTCTCTGTCCTTCCTTTCGTCTCTCTGTCCGTCCTTTCTTCCGTCTCTCTGTCCTTCCTTCCGTCCGTTGCTCTGTCCTTCCGTCCGTCTCTCTCTGTCCTTCCTTCCGTCCGCCTCTCTGTCCTTCCTTTCGTCTCTCTGTCCTTCCTTCCGTCCGTCTCTCTGTCCTTCCTTCCGTCCGTTGCTCTGTCCTTCCTTCCGTCCGTCTCTCTGTCCGTCCTTCCGTCCGTCTTTTGTTGGTTTTGATGCGTCCATCGTTCGGTCGGTCCCGGCTTTAGTCGTTTGGTCTGTCGTTCGTTGAGCAAAGGTTTCGAGGCGTCGATGGAATCCAGATGGACCGATGACACCGTTGATGAAGCCATCCTTAATTCAAAGCATACGTTAACGTATCTCTAATGCACACAAAGAAATCACACGTACATTAAGTACAGTATATGCATCTGTGTCTACAGATCCATATATTATATATATTCTTCTATATTTCATTTGCCTATATACATATGTAATGATCTATACATATTATGATACGTATGCTATGTTTATCATAATTTATTCGTTTATTAGTAAAACTACTACGATTACAGCAGGACGGGCAGGCCCAGCTGTCCTAAGGAAGGTGACGGTGGTTTTGATGGTGGTGGTGGTGAATGTGGTAGTGGATGTGGTGGTGGATGCACGTGGTGGTGATGGAGGTGGTGCCGAAGAGAGGGTGACTGGTTGAAGATCAGAAGGACAAGAAATATCTCGTACATGCAATCAAGCATCATACACCCATACATGGGCTGGAAAGATAATTCATCGATCCATCCGTCAATCCATCCATCCATCTATCCATCCATCCATCCATCCATCCATCCATCCATCCATCCATCCATCCATCCATCCATCCATCCATCCATCCATACATCCATCCATCCATCCATACATCCATCCATCCATCCATCCATCCATACAACCATCAGTCGATCCACCATCCAATCTACTATCTATATTATCGGTATAATATCAATACATGCTTCTATGTTTCTCATATCGATGAAGGCGTGTATTCGTATAATATTTCGTCATCATCAGAGTCTCTGATGCCAGCCATTTAGACGCGCGATGCCATTCTTTCGTTCGGTCGGTCCGTTTTGTATATATTTACAATATCCTATCTGCCAAACAGGAACAGACAGATAACACACGATCTGACCCTATATGCATGTGTGTATTCAGTTTCTCAACGACGGAACATGTAGGCTTTGTATCTGCTAGACGTATAGGCCGACATGTTTGCATTTATATATAGTCTTCCAACAAATATGTATGGGTTCTGAATTCGTCACATGCATCCATGGTTTGCATTTCCCTGAAATTGTGTGTGTCTGAGGGAGGGAGGGAGGGAGGGAGGGAGGGAGGGAAAGATGGAGGGATGGATGGAAGGAGGGCAGTTTCTGCGGAGAAAGGTTTAACCCAGAATGATGCATTGTTGACGGCGTTTACCAAATCGACCAAAGTGACAAAGCCAAGACAATTCTCAACTCATGGTCAGGAGTAAAGCATCTCTATTTAAACTCAACAGATTCTTCTGTGCAGAGTTGAACCCGTATTTAATCACTGAATATGGACAGGGGATGAGGGTAATTCCACACAATTTCGGCCAATCTGTGTTAAGCTAGGCTGAAAGTACTTGGCGACGTCACCATCTCCTGGTTCATTTCATTGTCTCTCTGTACTTACTTGCCTACAGGGAGCGAAAGGGACAGAGAGGCAGAGAGAAAGAGAGACAGACAAACAGACATACAGACAGATAGAGAGACAGTCAGAGGGTTGCTAGTCAGTCTGACCTTCAAAATTGTTCTGCCCCTTTGGCCAATTTGGTCCGGAAAGTGTGCCACCTCTGCATTACACGCACATTTATATATCGTATTTTATAACGATACGTATATCTTTTTTATTCTTTCTTGGTGTTTTCTTGAATCTGTATGCTGAAGACATAGTGTCTGGTGTATGCATTGTTTATGCATTGTCTTTCTGATGCAGCAGCAGCAGCAGTAACCCTGATGAATGAATGACTGACTGAATGAATGAATTCTAAAGCGTCGTACTGAGTGTCGTCTGCAATTCTGCGGTGTCCAGTGAACTTTGTGTACCTGCTTTTGATTCATCGCTTTTATTACATATCCAACTATTAAGTTGTCTGCATATGTATAACGTAAGCTTTGCATATAGCGGTATATGTGAAACTGTAAGGAGCGGCCAGTGTCTGGAGTTTGTGGGTCAGACCACCTGCAGTGACCTACGTCTACTGGCTGCGTTGCTACACACAGAGGCGCAGCTTAGAGCAGAGGTCAGACGAGGAGAGAGGCGTAGGAGTCTGAATGGGGCGTGTGGAGGAAATGAAGGGAGGAGGGAGGAGAAAAGCTGAAGAGAAGTGAGGAGAAGAGGGGAGGAGAGCAGAGATGAGCAAAGAGAGCAGACAGGAGAAGAAAAGAGCAAAGGAGAGCAGAGAAGAGCAGAAAAGCGAAGTGGATGGGCAGATAAGAGCAAATAAGAGAAAAGAGAGAAGAATAGAGGAACAGAGAAGAACATAGAGGAGAAGTGATGAGAAGAGAAAAACAGAGGTGAGCAGATAAGAGAAGAGCAGAAGAGAAGAGCGGAAGAGAAGAGAAGGGACATTGTAGCCTAGATATCAGACGGAGGAGGAGACGAGAAGATAGGCGAGAAGGAGCAGAGGGGTTAAAGGCAAAGGGGGAGAGAGGATCTGTGTCGCCTCCACTAAGAAATGAAAGTGAGAAATAAATCACCCGTTAGAATTTTGCTCTGGTAATTTTTTTCTCGCTGTTCATTTAGCGTGGCGCAATCACACGAGAAGACAGTCCGATAGTCGGCAGATAATCGACCCATTAGGCCTATATATCATGGTCGTGATGAAAGGTCCCACGAGACGATGTTTACTCGGCACGGATGTTAATTTATTCCTTGTACTGAGTCCAAACGGCAGATGGCAAAAATCACACAACACCAAGAAAATACATCGATATAAAACATCACGAAAAAGTATATGCCCCGGATAATTTTTCCGTATCAGCTATCTTATTGTTGACGTAGACCTATATATATATATATATATATATATATATATATATATATATATATATATATATATATATATATATATATATATATATATATATATATATATATATATATATATATATATATATATATATATATATATATATATATATATATATATATATATATATATATATATATATATATATATATATATATATATATATATATTCTGTGCGCCGGATGTATGATGTATGTTCGTGCAGAAGTGATAATTTTTCATGGTCGTTTGGAAATCGGTCGGAGGATCGAGGCGCAGATAATTAAGCGTTCGGCAAACAAAGGAACCGCGAGAACTCTGACGATCGGAGGTAAAAGTCCGATTGTGGCTACGGATGCTCAAACCGTCTGATCTGTCTATGGCTCTATGGCTCTATGGCTCTATGCCTTATGGCTCCTGGATACATGAGACGCCGCCTGCACGCCCTGATTGACTGGCTTCTGATGTAAGACCTCAGCGACGGGCATCTTGCGAAGGAGTGAAGCAGCGGCGGCGGCGGCGGCGGCGGCGGCCGCACTAAGTGAAACCTTCTAATGAGTTTATCTTTGAGGTAATTATGATGGACGCCGCCAGATGGCCCATGGCTCGGTCTTTGGTGGCGGGGTGGCTGCACGGGCAGGCAGGAACGGGAAACGCTTCGATCATAACCCCCTTGATGGATGGGACTCCATGGAGTCAGCTGCTGCTGCTGCTGCTTCCACTCCTGTTGCTGGAAGCCAGCCGCCACAATCCTATGCGACTGCGTCGAAAGCCGATGCTAGGCAAGTGCCGTAGGGTGCAAGGACGGTACGATAAAAGGGGTAGGTGGGGTGAGTGGGGGAAAAAGAAGGGTAGGGTAGGAACGGATCGTAGACTGAATAGAAACAGGGCAGCAGATGATGCATTGGCTTCTAATGCGGCGTAAAGTAAACATTGTCTTGCATTATGTACTAGAAACCTCTTAATATGCAATATAAGCCTACTTGTATGTATATGTATATACACAACTGCTAATATACATATACAGGCTATAACGTATTACATGCTGTAGATATACTATGGGCGGTTGACTTCGTAGATAAAGAAAAGGCGGTAGATAAATGCATGGGTTGAGAGTCTGAAGGTGGAGCAGATGAACAGAGCGAAGACCGACAGTCGATCGGTGTTGAGTTCAAATGCACAGATTGACTTAGTCTTTTATATCACAGTGTGTGTGTGTGCGTGTGTGTGTGTGTGAGTGTGTGTGTGAGTGTGTGTGTGTGCGCGCGCGTGTGTGTGTGTCTGTGTGTGTGTGTTTGGCTGTTGAGACGACGCAGAGACCAAGCTTCGAACACCTGCTGAAGCCTAAACACCTAAACTACTGAATTATGTCGGGACACCTGAACACCAGACCATCTCAACACCCAGTTGGTGCCAGAAAGATTTACACAGCTTGAGTTACTGGCACAGGACAGCAGAGTATGGAGACCGGTGATAACACGTGCGCCGGACACAAAGGGGCTTTCTGCCCATGGATGATGATGATGGTGTTGATGATGACGATGATGATGAATATAGAGTGGTGGTGGTGATGATGATGATGCAGATGATGCAGATGATGATGATAAATGAATGAATGAATGAATGAATGAATGAATGCCTGGTTTGGTTTGCCACATGCACTTGGCTGACCTCACATGGAGTCGGAATACAAATACTTAGATCAGATTAATCTCGATTTGATACTTTTGGATATTACACGTAATTATGTCCAACTTTATCTCGTAATGTTACACCAAGTATGATGCATCAGTGTGTGTGTGTGTGTTTGTGTTTGTATGTGTCTGTGCTTTTGCCATTGTGCATATGTGTGTGTGTATTGTGTATGTTTGGCTGTGTATTTGTGTGCGTGTGTTTGGCTGTGTATTTGTGTACCTGTGTGTTCAAATATGTGCGTGTAAGATCATGTAATTCGGCGCGGATGCCTGAGCCATTTCTTGTCAAGGGATCCTTCATATTCTCATAATATTCTCATAGGCAGAAGCAGGTGTCGTGTTTTGTTTACATTTACGTCGATGTCAGTTATTCATGAGAAAGAAATGCTAAAAGAATTAGACGGGGGTCTGAGAAGGATAAGGAAGGAAAGAAAACAGGAAGGTAGGAAGAAAGAAGGAAGGAAGAGAGAAAGGAATGAAGAAGGAAGGAAGTAAGAGAGAAAGGAATGAAGAAGGAAGGAAGTAGAAGAGGAATGAATAAAGAAGAAGAAAGAAGGAAGAGAGGAAAGAAGGGAGGAAGCGAAGAGAGGAAGAAAGAAAGAAGGAAGGAAAGAAGAAAGAAAGGAAGGAATCAAGAAAGGAACGAAGTAAGGTAATGAGTACGGAAGGAAGGAAAGTGCAAAAGAACAAAAAAAGAAGATAGGAGGAATGGAAGGAGAGAGAGAGCAAGACAAGAGACGAATGGAAAGATGAATTGAAAATACGAACAGACAGATGGCTTGACTTGCGCCACTTGACGACCGCATTGTGAAAACATTTTGAAAAGTTTGACACATGGCGTAACTTAACCGGGAGAGGGCGCGGACTGAGTGGCATGACCCCGTGACCCGAGACGACCTTTCCCCGTCTTTGCTGCCGGCTTGGAATTTCTTTCTCGCGGCGTTTCACTGATCTGAGACAAACGTCGTTTCCCTGATCTGACTGACGGGCAACAGAGACCAAAGCGCCCCAAAGGTCGCTCATGTTCCACCGGGGCATCTGAAGCATATTTAGCAAAGGCGCTCTTCGACCGCCGGTCGGCCAGGGCTGATTGGGTGCACATTAGCACACGCACACACTCACACACACACACGCATACTGACACACACACATACACACTGACACACACACATACAGAGGCGTAGATTATGATTTGGCTACATAGGCCATACATGAAAGGCACATGGACGAATTAGCTTCCTTTCTGAAGTGGGTGGGTTTTCGATTGGTTCACTGAATTCAACAGATGAAAAGAAGCGAAGGAGAGGAAGAACGAAGGTCGCATTCAGCATAATTTATAGCACGAAACCGGGCACTCATTCATTCGCACCTGAGGGGGGCCAAGTGCGGGTTCTATGGGAACCGTGCAGTTGGAACAAATGAAACGCCGGCACATGTGTGTCGATATGTTTTTCAGAGCAATTTCACGACTTGCTTATTCGGAACAACTGTAAATTACGCCCAGAACATTAGAAGTATATAAACAATTCGATGGTTCTGTCAAATAGAGTTTCAAAGCGCCATCTCGCGTCGATGATGTTTCATGGGAGAAAATTCCAAGCGTGTGCCGTGCAGTTGAAGGCGATGATGTATGGCAGCAATGGGGGTGGCGGTGTCGGGTTGTGTCTGGTGGCGCACTTCCAAACAGGCATAAAACAACCTCAGAATAATTCTTGCTGCCCTGGCGCCAAACTTCCAATTATTATATAGGCTCATAAATGTTGACCGCGAAGCCTTTAATGTTGCACTTCATATAAAACATGCTCCTCAACTGACGACATAGAAGTTGAAGCTACCGCTTTGAAACTATATATCCCCTTTCTCCTCCCACCCATCCTCTTGCTTCCCTACTTCCCCCTTCTTATCCTGTTTTCCTCCGTGTGGCCTAAGAAGTAATTATTTAACTGATTGTATAAGACCTTCGTTGCGTCTCTGGCGCCAGTGACTGCATGTCCTAACTTTACACAAACAGAGTTTGAACCAGTCTGCTCTTAGAATTATGTATATACGTACACAATATGTGTAATTATACTACATGTTTATTCGTGTGTACATGCTTGTAAATACAAAAATTTGCACAGTATAAATTATGTATATATGGATATTCTAGACATGTCCGTCTCAGCTAAGCGAGCGTCGTCTGACTAAGCAGACGATTGGCGTTTTTGGCGGGATTAGTGACGTAACCGTTTCTTGATGGATGTTTGTCTTCGCTCGGGTCCGTCCGTCTGCATGCCGACTGAGCGCATCTTCTACCCTATTTGATCCTGTCTCTGTTTCTGCCCTAAGCACTTTATACGTATCTTAGGACGTCTGGATGTGGCGTGCAAGGCATCGTGTGTATTGGTTTAGACAGGATAGAGACCTGCATATGCATGGTGACGCATATGATTGACATTAGACGCTTTGCAATCATCGGTGATTCGTTGTTCTGTAGTGTGGAACTGGAGAGGCCAGAGGAGGCAAGAGCCGTCCGACTGACGTCGTTCGATTGGACTAACAGTGCCATCTAGAGACGGGGGATTATGCAGTTGTTGCCATGAATGCCAACGGGGCGTGATAGTGCATCTGGGGTCCAGGATCTATTTCATACACGTATACATATAATGCATAACATATATGTACACACATATATAATTGTCTACCTGTTTCGTCTGTTTGATGTCGCGTCTTAAGGCGGAACCACGCACAAGCAAAGCCCTATACTATAGACTTTTTGTTAGCCATTCTCATGTAATGTAAACGGGTATTCATATTGCGCCACTCCACTTGAGGGAAACTCCTCGGCAATGTTCCCGGCCCAACAACACTATAATATGAATTTCAGCATTTGACGGAGTGAAGGCAGATTGGAGAGGATCGTGAGTTCCAAAGTGTAGAGTTCAGAGTTCCCGTGCTGCATAGCGGAAGTTCTAAACTGGCCAGCAGTCAAATCACCCTACGCATGAAAACATAAGAATTTGCGACCTGCAGGAAGTGAGGAGACATAACTGCGTCTAGATCCCTAAGGTTCATTGAGGTACAACCAGATAAACAATCTCATTATTGAAAATAACCAGGCATGATTTAGGACCAAAGAAAACTATGACTAAGTTAAATATAGGACGACTCGTTTATTAGGTTATGCACGCATTGTAGCCTAGTCGTCATCGTTATCGCCATCGTCATCTTCGTCATCATAATAATATATACACACAACACCTATATGCAAACGTAAACATACAACGGTAAGACACAAACGCGTAGACACCTGGACCTCGTTATGGACATTGTAGGTCTAATTATATGAAAATTGACAATGTCATCCGTGTAGCTTACGTGAGATATTTCCTGTTCTAACAGCGTTCGTCTTGTGCGGACATATTGTGGGCCTGGTGGCGTTGTCTAACAATGGCAAGTGTCCTTCGTCTGCTGAGGACATCGATCTGCAGGCCAACAGGTGTCTCGAGTACTACAGGGCCTTCGAGGACAGGTACCAGCTATCCGGAAGCAACCTGTTTACAAGCGTTGACGTCGAAATCATTCGAACTCTCTGCAGGTAAAGGCATCATTTATAATCTTTTTTACCCAAGGTACGAATGATCCCTAAGAAATGACTAATTAGGTTTGAAGCATGTAGGTTATTATTATTATTATTATTATTATTATTATTATTATTATTATTATTATTATTAATCATCATCATCATCATCATCGTCATCATCATCATCATAATCATCATCATCATTATCATCATCATCATTATCGTTATCATTACTGCTACGGTTCTTGTTTGTTGTTATCGTTACTGTTATTGTTACGGCCACTGTTATCTACCTTATGATATCTCAGGAGAGTGAAAGCTGTGACTAACAATGACGTCTGGATTGGCTACGTCTCATCCGCTTATGATAGGGAGGAGAAGGCGCGTCTTCTGCGGAGAGGAACGGCATTGAAACGCTGAATAGTTGAAGTGAGGCGTTGAAGCAGATACCTAGCATCTCTCGCAAGGCCGGAAGTGCGAGTAAGACTGCGTCCCAATTCCGCGGTGAACGCTGATTCAGCGAGGTTGAATCACAGATTTCAGAGGCCAGAGGGAGAAAGAGGCGTAATTCAAGGAGTGAGGCATAGTTGATCAGTTGCAGAAAGACCTTCACGATTAACCCGGCAACAAATGAGGTCATTTAAGAAGCCTTTCGGTTGCAGAGGAGATCATATGAGACATCAGCAGCACCAGGGAGCCACATACACTCGTGTGTGGTTCACAGAGAGTGGTTGCAAAACGAAGGCCAAACACTATTCGAACAGCCTCATAGTCTGGTTTCAAGCCACTGAGGAAGAAACTGCTTTCAAGCGTGCTTAATGACAGACATCATGGAGCCACGGAGCGTAGAACTAAGACTGTCAACCACCCGACGACAAGGGGTTGATCTCTTGATGTATAAGAATGTTGGCCTGTTTCAAGATCAACCTTTCTGAGTTTTTGAAATTCTTATATTATTATTCGTCTTTATTAGTCTTCTAAATTTTTTGTCATATTATTGGTCGTATTTCTTAAAGCTATGATCATATATCCTAACGGTAATGTGAAAAAGTCTTGTCATTGGTATTAGTCACATTATTAGTCTTATTATTGATCTTATTGGTGGTAATATTGTTTTCTATTGTTGTGCTGCTGTGTTGTTTGAAGTGATCTGAAGGCGTCCATGCAGTGCGTGAGGTCGTTGAGAGACCGATGTTCTTTGGCAGCAGCCGGAACCCATCAGCAGCAGCAGCAGCAGCAGCAGCAGCAGCAGCACATTGATCAGATCGACGCAGCCATCAGGCCTTACTTGTCGGTTGTCGAACTTTGCGACCACCAACATCTCTACGAAGGTATAGGACCTGCATAGTGGACCTGCTTACCATACGGAACATCCTACTGCAGCCAGACTATATACTACATGTATAGCGTGATGAGGCAAAGTGATGAGATAGACTTTCAATAGCAGACTTACACGTTTAGATATCATAGGAAGGGGTTTCAGAGGTTCAAAGATCGTTAGGCTGAAGCGCAGATAAGACCGGCTTTGGACTGGTTAGAGCTTTAGAATAACGTTCGTTGAAATCCGATCATCGATTGTGCCTTGGGCATTATGATAGCGGCGCTATAGAAGTCGTTAGGTTAGATTAGAAAGGACGTAGGTTCAAATGCCACAATACATTCGGTAAGAATCTATTCAATTTCTCATTGCATCTCAAAATATTATAGTCTTGAAAGTTCTATGATTATGTTTTTGGAAAGAATAGGGTTGGTAACTGAAGGACTGGGGAGGAGAGATCAAAGAGGATGGGGAGGGAGACGAGCAGTAGGATGGATAGAAGAAGAGAAAGAAAAGTGAAGTTGTGGCTTTTTCTACAGCTGAATGTCGTGTTTTTCAGAGTATGCGATGAATCAGAATTGCCTTCACGGACAGAAAGACGTTTCGGAGCAGTGCTACCATACTTTCCTCACCCAAGTGCAGCGATCGAAGAGTACGGAACATGTTCACCTGCAGCAATACTGCGGGTGAGTAGGTTTCTGGTACACCATACTTATGTGCCGCATATGGTTTTCTTATATGGATAACTGAAGATTAACGTCGCACAACTCATAATACGGCATGCATGACGTTCGGACTAGTAGAGAACTTTGTAGGACTTCAACGCAGTCAGAAGTAGGTCTGCAGTACAAAACCTAAGTTGCTCTGCTTACTTACTTCACTGCGTGAGTCGTGACGTCATAGCAGCTATCATACGCTATAGCGCTCTATAAACTCACTTTTGCTATAGTAAACAGGAGTAATGGATGCAATTCAAAATCTGTTGCACTTGCACCAGCTGTCCACTGGGCATAAAAGGAATGGACCGGGTCTGTATTGACCATTGACCACCTGGATATCCTGGGGCCAAGAGAATCAATTTTAGGGTTGCTTATTGAAACCTAGCGCAACATAAGTCATTGAATTCGATATGCTCAGGGTTGTCCGTGTTGTATTTATTCTGGCAATAATGTTTGCTTAATTCTATAGGCATCTGGCGCACCTGATGACGTGTGTCCGGTCGAACTTTGCCCTTAGCTGTGGAGAGACGGCGGTCATTCTCGTCGAACAGCTCGTCAAGGCAGCCGTCGACGGCAGCCATCGATGTCGCACCGGAAGCAGTAGTAACACACACGACTCCACCGTAAGCTGGACTAGACCTGTGACCAGAACGAACTGACTTCTTCTCTTACGGCTGAGTTGTTTTAACCCTCATTGCACTCTGGGTCACAGTCTACACAGTCTAGCAGCGTTTGGCTATTAATTACCCCTATTCCACCTGTTTGACACACCTAAGTGTCAGGATGCACCAGGACACTTTATGTGGCGCGTTTTAGGTACCTAAGAGAAGCTTATCATCATACTGCTCCACGTATGGGACATGTCCGTACTTATATGCCATGACCTACAATCATGTAGCCGAGCCTACGTGTAGGCTACGACTAGGATTATAAAATCAGAAAAGAACATGCAATATACATGTACATATATAATTCAGGACCATGCAGAGTACAGAGTCCAAAGGTTTTTAACAGTTGCTAATTCTCATTTTATATATGTATAGGTATAGGCCTAAGTCCAAGACCAAGACGTCAATGGTGATTACGCCTGCATGTAATTTTCTAAATTATAAATATGTAGGCCTATATTCAAATTTTGTCATACATAGTTGTATATAATATATGGTAGTGACCCAATTCGATAGAATCTGAGCAATGACAATGTCTTACTGATGTTTCAGCTGTCACCACAGAAGTCCGGTCGAATTGGTTCCAACCGGCGATCCAACAGCGCACAGCCACTTCATGCCAACTTCGTCTGTCGTACAAATCAATTAGTAATTTCTTTAACGCTTTCGCTATCGTCTGTCTTCAAAGTCATTGCTTTCGGAAACTGAGCATCGCATTTAGGCCTAAACACCTGTTACATGAACGAACGAACGAACGAACGGACGTCTGAGCGTCATCGTGACTTCGCTGACTGCCTTCTGCAACATAAGAATGGCTTCCTTCGACTAATGGACGCGGAAGCAAATCGTTGTTTTTCCCAAGGCATGCATAGACAATATGGCTTTGTCATCTCGAGCGTCGTCGTCGACTCCGAATATGTGAGATATCTGGCCATGGAACCTCAAGCATTCAGCACAATTCTTGGCCATGGAACCTCAAATATTTCAACATAGTCGGCGATGTTCTTTAGTCGAAACGAAGGCCATGTTATAAATGTCGAGTTGAAGTGATGAGAACAATCCGATCGCTACAGCAGAATTAAGAATGCTGGGCAAGCAGCACAAACGAAACAAGATGTCATATAGCAAAAGGAAGCGTAACATGTTGACGAATTGGGCTTATGGGCCTAATGGAACATGCGTCGAGCGATAGGATTTCTCCGCGAAACCGGATATCTCGGAAACATAAATGAGCCGCGGCCGAAACGAGACCAAGCGACATCACAGTGGACGAAGATTCACCGTGCGTTTGGATGGAATTGTTTCAGACGCAGACAGACAGCCAATGCAGACTGAATAGAATAACTCCGATGGCAGCAAGACAGTTCAGTCAGAGCAAATTGAAGTTCTTGTCACCAAACTTCCTTTGCAATTCGCACTGGTCTCCAAAACTGAACGGACGATTCGGAAACAACATGGCAGCCACGTTCCTGAATAAAAACACCACCCAAATAACCGCCTTCAAGCCATCCAGAATGCTCTCGCTCATGCTATCACAAAACCCCCAAACACCATCACATCACTCTTGCTCTCAAGTCACTTATTGGCTTAAAACACCTGAAACGCTTACCTACAACACCCCTCAATCCTCCAAATCCTCCTCACTTATATACAATCGTCACTCATTTACAATCATCACTTATTTACAATCCACTCACACCGTTCAACCTGCTTCTCTTCCTCATTAGCACTTCTGCACTGTTCCTTCACCTTATCCTTAGAATCGCTCCATAGCTGTAGCTGCTCCACCCCTATGGAATAAACTCCAGAATTACAACAATTAGGCCTATCTGACTCATCCTACGAACTCACGAACACTTCACCCGTTGCAATCTCTGCGCAGGTATTTCACTCCTCTTCCACAAATCCTGGTTCTCGGATTCCTTCTCTTCCCCTTATCTATCTCACCGTTCCATTTCCAAACACCATCCACCGTAGCCGTCTGTCTGTCTGATCTTGACCTGAAACCGAATCTGACTCTTCCTCCGATCGAATTTGCTTTGACTAAGCGCCTGTGAATAAGCTGGTTCTCGTGATTTCTTAGCGTTCTTTGGACGCTGTAGAAATCTCGAGTTTACGATTACGATTACGTTGGACCCACACTGGACTAGAAGCAGACTGTCAGCTGCCACCAGTGGCACGATGCAGGCCCTCAGGCCCTCACTGGGCCACATGAAATGACTGTTTGAGCAGTCGACATAACAGATGCATATTTACAATGACTTACTTAATATAATGTAATATATAGGCTGTGTTGGTTATAATAGGATCTGCTAAATACGAGAAAGCAATGCTCATCTTTCTTGATGTTGCCACAAGTCTAGTAGAATTTCTCTTTATATAGTGACGATGGGTGTATGTATAAAATGGTCTGCCTTCATGAGGCCTACTGTTTATATATATATATATATATATATATATATATATATATATATATATATATATATATATATATATATACATGTATAAATAATATTATATACACACGCGTTTGCAGTGCATGTGCTGATCGATAGAATCCAAGGACTTGATGTAAGCGGAGAATACGCGAATTAAACAAGTCTTGCGTCTCTGATGGTTGTAACCGTTGGACTCGGCTGGTTCGAACATCTGCTTTGGAAGATCTGGTTATACTATCTTGATTCCTGAAGTTATATAGCGAAAGTGTTTCTGGACACAGCTTATTCTTAACCGATTTAAAACAAACGCAGCATGCTAGGACCATGCTGTCAGTGTGAGGGCCTGTAAAGAAATCAGGCCTAAATTATACTGTGTGCCTTTGCCAGCTCATACAGTGGGTTATAGGTTTATTGGTCTATTGGTAGAGATCTCTTTTCAAACTTACATAAAACTTAATTACTACATCGAGATCCTCTCCAAAAATGATTTCAGAAATAAATAAGCAGTGGCAATAAGCAAAGACTCAACAGAAAGAATACGGTTATACCGCATGGAACCACGCTTTCTGCTTTTTTTCATAAGAAGTGGCTAATACTCCATAAACGCCTTTCGGGATCGCTGCAATTCAAGAGACTGATTAGTCCAGATGAATTCCAAGCTCCGAAAAGTTGAAGGTGGCCACGCTATACCAAGAACGCTTATTCAACTCTTTAAACTTCTATAGCGCCACTATGATGACTTATTCTAAGCATCGTCAATTGATAGTCACTCCCAACGGTGATTAAAGAGCTCCAAAGTGAAATGCTCACAAGTGCACGTACAGTGCATGCAGCCTACTGACAAAACCTTCCCAACGACGTTTCAAATTCAAACATCGTCTTCTTGGCAACCATGTCTGTCTAATTACAGGTTACAGTATACCACATCCGGGGCGGTAAAGGCTAATGAAACGTGAGTGGTCAAGACCGAGGAGCACCCTAGGCGGGTGGAGGGCGAAGCGCCCGCGAGCGTCCGAGCTTTTCCGACTAAGGAGCACGGGGAAGCGTCGTAAGCTTTCCAGTGTGGTCCACAGACGATTTTGAAGCATATTTGTATCGAGCATCGACTCCTTTGCATAAAACATGAACGCACCATTCTGATGTTTTTGAACACTAGCTTTTGGTACAATTGTAAGACTTTCGATTTGTCGAAAATTTTGGTTAAAATAGAATTGAATGGAAAGCGGGAGAGAACTGGAGGTAATGGAGAGTAGGGAGTTTAGGGGCTCGGAATCGACGTTTCAGGAAGAAACTGTTACATTTCTAACACTCACTCTAGGTTCCAAACTTACAAATTAAACACAAATCCACTTAAATCAAACTGCTTGCTGTTGTAGCGGTCTCACCTTCACATAACTTCGCGGGCGGGATGACTCCGGCCGAGTTCTACCCTCAGAACCACCCACACCACTGCCCCAAACTCCGTCACTGCCGTACTCGGATAGTGCCAGTCCCAAGCCTGGATAAAGGAAGAGGGAGACGTTAACGGCCTTTGATCTCATAAGAGGTTGTAATACTTCGGAACAAGTATTACTACCACTGCCCCTTCTACTATCCATACAGAACGGCCGTTCCGTATCATCTTTGCCCATAGTTTCCGCTGTCCAAGGAAGGCTTAAGATGGGCTGCTTCATTTGGAGAGGAAACATTGTAAAACAGAGCGCCGCTGAAATGGGTTTGTCCTTTACAGGCAATAGATGTTCTCTTTCTGTGTGCCATCTTTATTACTGGCTTTCTCTTCACCACCATCCTACGTCTCGTGACCTTGGAACTACCGCCATTCATCTTAGACACCAGTCGTTCCCCTAGTTCTTGGGATAGGGAAGTTCTATGACAAATCTCCACGTATTTCCGTCCTACATGTATACACATACCCATCTCGCTCAACGTCTTCCAATTTTCGTCGTTATCTCGCTCTATTAGTGCATGTAGGACTATCGGCCTCGAATGCTTATCTGTCATGCAATACGGGTTTTACGAAATTCTCGTAATCGGACTTTGTGTAGGTCGTCCTCGATCAAAACGGTTAATAAATTCTGCTTCGAAAGACAGGATATCACTAAGAAAAGCTGACAGCGAAGGTCGGGGAGTACTCTTCAACCTTCGCTGTTCGCACATATTCCTTCGTCCAGGCTTATGCAACGACACGGCTCGTCTTCGCACTCCAGTCAGTTCTCAGAGCTGTTTTGTGACAAGAAAATATGGGGTCGGTATTTAATCTAAAGACTTCTGTAGCGCCGTTATTATAATGGCCAAAGCATCATCAATGGTAGCCTCAAGTGAATATTGCAATCAAATCATAGTCCGCTGGAGAATCCGGATAAAATTTCGATAGGTCAGAGAAGCCAGGCTGTGGTGTGTAAGTTGAAAGAGAAGCGTCTTTACTTTAGACCTGAACGACGTCAAAGAATTGACAGAATGAACCGAAATGGGCACTGAACTCCAAAGCTTTGGACCAGCTGCTGAGAAGGCCCGAGAGCCCAACACTGTTTGGATACGGGGCACACTAAGAGTCACAGTGTCCACTGATCGAGTGCAATATCTAGTATTATGAGAGGTGAGCATGGAACATAGCTAGGTCGGCTTACTTAAATGCAGCACTTTGTGAACTGTAAGGCAGATTTTGAAATAAATTCTTTGCTCATTGGGCAGCCGGTGCAATGAGAGTAATAATTGCTTAATATGCTGCTATTTAGGGGTCCTTGGGGAGCGGTCGATTCATGGGTCAGATTCCAAGGCTTGGAAGCCGAGATCCTCTGCAGCAGGCGTCGGGACATAGCTGATTTCTTCGTAATATTCCCTCCTCTGCTGAATATTCTGGCTCCTATGGCCCAGTGGGTGTCCGTCTGCGCTTTTATTGGACTCGAGACTCTGCACCACAGAGTGGAGCGCAGTTTCCAAAAGTTGGTTAATGCATCTTTTGAAGAGCAGTCTCAGCTTCTGTTGCCCTCAGTGGCTCACGATTGGTGGTCTCTTACCAGGGTGAACCTGCACTCCTTCTGCAAAAGCCTTCATTTCTCTGTCTCTGCATTTAGTCTGGCCTGGCACTTCCTCTGGATCAGTTATCACGTGTCATCGCTAATCCAGTCCTTTCTGGCCACCCACTCGATTTCCAGGTGTTTCTCAACAGCTTCAGTTGTCTCGAGCGGATTCCTAGCTGTCATCCACTACTTGTTTGGCAAACCTGTCTTCTGGGTCAGCAGCATATGCATGTTCATCTTTCAACCTATCAATGTTGAATTCAGGCTATGCAGATCTTTTTTGGCTACCAAGTTTGACCTTCAATATGGCAAAAACTGCTCTATGGTTGATGTCAAATTCCATGCTGCAGGCATTCTGCAGTTTTGCAGCAGTCTTCACCTGGGATTGACAAGGATGCTCTCCAATTCTTTCCTGGGATGTCCATTGTTTGAACACCAGCAGGATCTTCTGTGTAAGTCCTTATTTTAAATATGCACTCACTGACAGAAGACAAAATCAGATTACAAAAACTTAATTCTAGAATAACAATGCATGTAGCTGTTACTCAGATGTTAATTTAACACTCAGAACAATGATCAACCGAGTCTAACATTTAGCTGCAGCAATATAAATTTTGTGAAAATTTGTTAGACTCTATAGACCCTAGAGTAAGCAAGGATCTAGATCTAGCTGAAGCTGTATTATTACATGTAGATATTATTCTTCAGCATGCGTAAGAGAAAACATTCAACCTGTACACATACACTATTCAGCATATAGTGAAGACTTGCCTAAATCAGAAATCACAAAATCAAACTCAAGTTATCATAAGAGTCAGTTATAATTATCATAGTTTAATAGGATTGACTAATATGAACCAAACGTCCATACCATAAAACATGAATCACAAAAAGACAATACTGTTGGTTTCAGACTTACTATCTAATTTAGCATCAAATGTCAAACTACAGACAATAACTCAATGTCCAGTGCTCTGTGCTTCCAGTTTATGCTTCAGTGACTCTGGCATCTCTGGCGGAGGTGGGCGTGGAAGACGGAAGTAGACCTTCACACCATCATAAATGAACCACTGCAGGGCAGTCAGTGTACCAATCATAATAATCCTAGGGAAGAGACCTTTCCACATACCTAACAAACACCAAACATCTCATCTCAACTATGCATTAAATTGCAGTTCCAGAATGGTACAGTTTAAAATCTAGTAGAACCATAAAACAATACTGGGTTCACATTCCAGTCAGCGAAGAAAAGGTTTCTACCAAAATTTCTTCACAATCCATAAATTTACAATCAATTCGCAGCCCAGACACCTTGTAATATAGATTCTGCATGTTTGAAACTGACTTCAACAGCCACTGTCTATAGATACTTTGAAGCAAATTGGTAACAAGAAACAGCTCGTCACTATTAAACAGTCAAGATAGTGGGGCTATATCAATGCAAGAAAACAAAATGTTTTGAGGCATCAGAAAAAAGATGACATTAATAAAAGTAATAGCAGTAGTTACACGTATAACAAGAAATAGCTATTGTTTACATTTAAATGGTACTTCTGGATATTATTAGTAAAAAACAAACCCCAGAATCCAAGTTTCTTTCCAACTTCAACAAATGTGCTTCCCTTTTGCTGATTTAGCTTGGACACAATTGTATCAGCCGGATGTGAGACGATAGCACAGAAAACACCAGCTGAAAAGGAAGCAGTCACTTCAGTCTGTTTAACAGCACATGCAACGAATATGAGGTTCTTCGTAACAACTTGAAAGTATTAAAAATTTCTTAATAGATTTCCAAACCACAAAATCCCTGGGCTTAAAAATACAGAAGGCAAGATAATATAAAGATTTCAATTTATCATCACTAAAACAAAGCCGTTCTAGGTTGTTTGTAGGCAAAGGCTGACAATGGGTCTTTTGAATCAAATCTCTTCAGGCAATAACAAGTAAAAATAATTTACACTGCATTAGATAAAAACAACTGAGAGATTCTTTGAAGAAGCCAAATAAATGTTCTGATACACAATAATTATCCATAACCTGTGATTGTTCAAATTCAGTCATAATTAGTGTGAAAGGACTGGACCAGAGATTCCAAGCCACATAATCAGTACATAATTCGTCATGTTGCTTCATTGCTACTGTCTATATTGCATTTTGTCTGGAAGACTTAGAGAGATTTGGGTACAAACTTTGCCTTTTATAAATACTACATCTGGTGACAGTTTTGAGCATGTCTTTCATTGAATTCTTGCAGCTCACTTGCACACATTTTCACTTCTTCATATCAGAATTTTAATTGTCAACAGTGTTTAAAGGCTAAAATATACCAACTTCAGCGTTATACAATGCACAATCTCTTACAAATTCACAAGCTAAAAAGTCAGCAAACCAAATCAGTCATGTAAAAATCTTACCAATGTATCCAGCAATGAATGTCACCACAAGTTGTTCACCCTTGGTACACTCGGATCTTGGCTTCGGCACAATGTATTTGTACAGAGCTTCGACTGTACGCTCAAAGCATGCAAACTTCATCATTGTATATGGAATCTGACGACACCATAGAGGAATAATACCCTTGTAGAACCTACAGGAAAAAATTCCACAGAAAATTTTTGAATTAAAATAAAGAAAAATATAGCATTAAAAAATTTCAAAAGTCTAAAAATTCTAGCTTAAAATAAGACTTTGAATTCATTATAGTTTCACTACTCTTTATGTAGCTATTTCAGTATCAACAAATTCAACTCACAAATAAACAAATGGTATTTCAACTTAAAACTGTTATCTCTTTTAACCACTTCTAGTATTGTACCATATACCAGGTATGCCACATCAGATTAACCAACAAGTGGAAGTTAGCTGAAATGAGACGCCCGCTGTCATTGTATTTGACTGGCACCAAGCATTTTCGTAATCAATATAGTTCTATCGGGCAACACTAAAAAGGTAGCGACCCACTGTTTGAGAACTGCAGTCATAGTTGATAAACTGTGTTAACAGATACTTGATAATGCTGCATTTTTATCAGCTGTTAACAATATTCTTTATCCTTGGATATGTTGTTCATGTTACTGAACCCACCCACACGAATGACTTGAAATTTATTGACACACTCTCTTCTTCTGGCTGGAATTAATCCCTCCTAGGGGAGGGGTCAGCCACACGAATCCTTCTTTTCCATTTGTTTCTATCTCCAGTATCTTCTTTCCTCAGTTTGAGGAGCTTTAGGTCTTGCTGAATCTTGTTGTCCCCGCCTTTGGTGTCTGTAAACCTCTGCTGTCATAATTCTTTTAATTCAGCTTTCCTCCTGTCTCCTCATCACATGACTATACCATCTCAACCTAGCTTATTTGTGGAAATTTATGGACACACATGTACTTCCAAATGATAGGAAGATCTACTTCAAATTAGGGCTGCTCTTATTCCCACACTACTTTAGGCGCCACTGCTGGTAGGCATCCAGCTTCTTCTCCAGAGCCCTTCTGAGCATTCCAAGTCTTAGCCCCAGTGTGTAAACTTCAAACAGGCACAGTTCAGCACGCTGCCAAATGCTAAACCTCCAACATCCCCAAGGTATGCTCACTCACACAGTTGTGGGCATTAACTATGCATAATTGAGTTTCGGGCTCTCAACTACCATCAGCCTCAACACGAGTCCTGACGTAGATGAACCCTCAAACCAAATATCCCTCTGACTTCAGCATCTCAACCAAATGCATTAGATTCCTTCAGCATCTCAACCAAATGCATTAGATTCCTTCAGCATCTCAACCAAATGCATTAGATTCCTTCAGCATCTCAACCAAATGCATTAGATTCCTTCAGCATCTCAACCAAATGCATTAGATTCCTTCAGCATCTCAACCAAATGCATTAGATTCCTTCAGCATCTCAACCAAATGCATTAGATTCCTTCAGCATCTTAACCAAATGCATTAGATTCCTTCAGCATCTCAACCAAATGCATTAGATTCTTGGTGTTTTGTCACTCTTCAGCTGATTTACTTTTGCTGCTGTTTTTTGCATTTATGGGCAGGGATCAGTTTTCATTGATGGATGTGAACCCATTCTTACTTGCAGGCTGAAAACGATATAATCTTTTCCATCAAGAGTCTTTGATTTGCTCATACCATAACAGCTTTACCTAGACAATACATATCTATTTCACTAGATTCCCTAACTTTTGAATCCACATTTTGGAGTCCCAATTAATGCCTATAGCTTGTGACAAAACAGTTAAGCACCAAACCGAGCTAACATGAAAATTTCAACTGTGTAGTTACTAAACCATATCTGGATAAACTACACAGTTAATCAAAACAACCATATCATGATCATTAACATTCTTCTTGATATCAAGCTTCATGCACAACAGGAGAACAGCACAAATTAATCAAACATACTGTATTTACAATCAGACCTTATACTTAAATTTTAAAACTTTGAGATCCTGAAGACTGCATCATAACATCATCATACAATTACCAAGAACAAGCACAAAAATAACAAGTAATAATTATCAATGACATACCCCCAAACACCTTCCTCTTTGTACAACTTTGGAAAGCCCTCACGAAGGGTGTTGGCCCATCCTGGCTGAGTCTGAATGCGAACTTTGCAAGCCTCCATTGGACAAAGTGCAATATCAGCGAAAAACTCTGCACTAGCACTGGCTGCCAGATACAATGACGTCCTCCACAAATAAGTACGTTCCTACAGAACATATTGAAGCAGATGCATTGAAAGACCTTAAGGAAAATTATACATCAGTGCTGCTGTAAGCAGCACACATTGTGGCATGTCTGTGTGTCTGCGTCATGGAAACATTTATTCCAATGGTCAAAATCAAACTTCACACTTTTCTATTAAAACAGAATTCTGGCAGAGACAACAATCATAATAATAACATCGAATCTTTTCAGGATGCAAAAGAAATATCTTATTTACTGGTGCAAATGCCTTTGAAAGTCACAATATGTCACAACATGGGTAAATTAAATGTGCAAAATTACCAGCAGAAGCATACAGGAGTTATAATCAAAAACATAATAATGTGTGAAACTGTGAAAACAAATAGCTGGTTCAACAGTCACAAGTCCAACAGCAGGAAGACTGTAAAAGAAGTCTTGCTGCTGCTGGACTTCATTTATCATTTCTTATGTGAAGCTTGCATAAAGCTCCCATTGGTTAAACTACATCCACACATAAAGCCCCCTAGGAAATTCTGAGAAGCTCCTGACAAGCACAATACACGCATATTTACAGTTCTATTAAACAGAAAATCACATCAAGAAGGAGACTACCATCTCCCATTACGGCATACACACAAGGAACTCATCAAAGCAAGAGCAAGAATCAAATTCACTGTAAATTACATATATCAATACCTCATCAACTGAAACAACTGACAAACACTCTGTCACTTTGAACTTTGTCTTCTATTATCTTTAGTTAAGAAATTAATATGACTAAAACATGTACATGAAATCCATGATTTTCTTACCTCTCCTAACAGCTGACTGTAGAAAACTTTAAAAATCTCATAGAAGCCAAACTTGCACAAGCCTTGTGCAGAGTAGCCAAAAAGCGTCGGTGCCCATCCCTTTCCAAGCTCACGGAAGCTGGCTTCCGCTAAGGTTACCTTGAAGCCCTTGATAATTCCTCCATATTTCTCTGGATTCACCTGAATACGACACTTGACAAGGTCAAGCGGGACAAGAGCTGTGTGAGTTGTACCACAGCTGATGATGCCTCCAAGGCCACACAGAGCAAAGAATTTCATAGATCCATGGGTACAACTGTACTCCTGATCAATGTCTGCAATAACGAAGACACAGTCACCAATTTTAAGCTGCTCAGTATCAAATATCTCATCCATTCACCTACTCAAAGAACCAGCATAAAATACCTCATTTTCAATCACCTCTTAAAACATGTACCATTACCTCATTCATTTACCTATCTGAAACAACAGCAAAATACATGCAATATCTTATCCATTACTTTACTGAAAACAAACAGCATCAAACATCTAACCTATTTATCCATTGGATAGTTCTGTGTACCAGCCATTGCCAGGTGTCAAGAAGCCTTGTTGTAGGCATAGGAATGTTGGAAAACCCCTAAATTCGTTACCAAATGTTGTTCAAGAACATACTGTTCCAAGCAAAATTTCTTGTTTCACTAAAATTCTTGGCTATGTATGAAAATCCTTCACATAAACCTGAATTAACCACAGCACATTAGAAATGACAAATGTAAATTAGCAAGACAGTTTAAACTATGCACAATTTTCAGATGTTGTATAAACACTGCTCTTTAAAGTCTACCATTTTTACATGTGTCATTTCTAATGTGTTTAATGTTCATTTTAAAGTTTTTTATGCATAACATTTTATTGTTTTGCTTTTTTAGTAGTCTTAATGGCATTTAATTTTTAATAAAAAGAAAATTTAAAAAATTAAACTTTAAATAATATAATCTACCTCCCAATGCTATATTTTCTGTATAATTAGGGCTATAATGCACATCAGGTGGGGATGTGCAACAGTCAAGTGGTTAGGGTACTGGACTGTCAGCCAAATGCACACCAGTAAGTGATGGTCAGAATAAAAGCCCAAAACTGTCATCTCGTCGTCTTGGCAGGCAACAGGTAATGTAAATGGCAATGCTCCAGAGAAGGGCACATGACAGATGATGATGCCCTTAATGGCACTATTGTTTAACATGAAAGTATGACAATATATCCGGCTATTTATATAGCACCTTTTACTAAGATTCCTCGGTCAGTCGATGGATATATGGCATGTTAACAAATGCAGTACTTGCTTACTTCCTCAGAAATACACAAAAACAAACCTTACAAAGGCACTAAGTTAGACCATGATGCCTACTAACCGAGAATATGAAAGATATCATACCTGTCAATGAAAAATGTTCATAACATCAATAAATTGAATCTCCTCTGGCAGAAGTTACTGACCCCAAGGACAAAAAGTAATCAGTGAGTGCTCAGTCTACTCACTCCTGCTCCAGACCCTCAGTGGAGCATACTCAATGTGGAACATGTCCTTACTGGGAGACTCAGTGTCTTTCATTCACTACTGCTTTAGTTTTTAAATACATGGCACTTAGATTGAAGTAAATTACAACATAAGAATCCACTTAAATTAGTTTCAGCAGAGCCATCAACCAATGTTTAACTGCTACATAGTTGTATTATACAAAGATCAGCACATACATAATTTACATTGTTGTATTCTCAATGCATAGCAGACATCTATATCACCATAAATTTTTATTAAGAAACATACCATCTTGTGGTCATCTAGAAAATATCTTGATGATTCATTTGTTAAACTTAAGAATGCAGATAATTAAATATACTGATTCAGTGCATGGGCTGAGGTACTTAGCAGACCACTGTATGGCAGGACTAGAAACCCCAAACCAGTGCTGCAGATAATGTAAAAGGAGACAATGGTCCACAGTATCAAAGGCAGCAGAAAAATCAGGAACAAGTGCTGTCACCATACCCTTATCCATGGAGTACATGATGTCATTATGAACAGCAAGCAGGGCAGATTCTGTTGAATTAAACTTGTGGTATGCAGAATGACAGCGATTAATGGGTTGGAGGACAGATGAGCTTACATATGATTCAAAACTACCCGTTCAAGAATTTTAGATACAAAATTTAAAATTGAGATGGGTATGTTAATTTGACAGATCACTTGGGTAAGCAGGTTTCTTTAACAGAGTATGAACTATGGCACAAGCAAAAGCATATGGGAAAGATCCCTCAGTCAATGAGAAATTGATAACTGATTTCATGGTTGGACCCAGGACATCAAAACATTCTTTCAGAAAAGATGTGGGGATGGTGTCAAGGAGAGAGCTTTTGTTAGGTGAAGAACATATGACTCTGCAAACCTCTGCAACAGTTGTTGGCTGAAAGTAGTCTAAAAACAGAAGAACTAAGAAGAAGAAATTTATCACATACAGAATAACCCAAAAATTTCTGCCTTATACCTCATTGTCCAACCTAAATCACAGCAGTGAACTTCATATATGTGTACTGGTAATCTATGGCCCAAGATTATACTACACCTGAATGTAGATAGCTTTTCCAAAGACGATGGAAAGAAATTGAAGAGTTAAGTGTAACCCACAGCCCTTAAAAGCAACCAATACCCATTTTTGGTGCAATTAACCAGATAGATCAAAGTTAAACTGTACTGCATTTGTCCTCTGCAATGATATTGCTCAAAAATAACAGCAAAGTATGAGAACAGAGAACAGACATTGAAAGCATGAAACAAAATGGGTAATAAACCATTGGTCTGTGAATACCAATTTCAGAATCAGCTTCCAGTTTTGCCTCATTATCAACTCACTAGGGGTCGGTCACAAAATGAACGACTTTGGACCCTTCCTCCCCTTTGTTCTCATTTGGCATTACTGTTGACTACCATTTGAGGACATCCACACTCCTGAACAGCATTAAGGCCCAGATTACGCTAATCTTTTGACCTTGCAGGGCTAACTGTAATAGGGGTGCGGTACTTTGATACCACCATGTCCAGCACAGAAAACAAATTCAATTCAACACAACTCATCTTCAGAAGTTGGTGTCAAAGGGGGTACTGAAATAACTGTATGTACCAGATTTAGATATCGACATCACCATTGGGCATAACCTCCCATCTCCATTATCTGCATTTGGGTGTCCCTTGCTTCAGACATCCTTTATGGATTCCCCCCAATAAACTTACCAGCAGCCATGACAAATATTGACACAGGCCATTCATGCCTTTATTGTATTTTAATATGACAAAAATGAGTATTCAGATAAGTGTATATCATTGTGAAGTTAAAAGCACAGATTAATAGAAAGGGAAGAGCAGTTTTTCCTGTAGGCCATAAAAATAATATGGCAGGCACACATGACTAACAAGTTATTTTTTAACACAAGAAGTAAATTACATCAACTCTTTAAAGTTAGTTTATTAAATGCAAAAAGCCTGAACCTATATCCAGATGGAATGAAAATGTCAAACAATGGTCACAAAACATCACCACAAACCCGACTGGTGTGTATGCAAAAGATTAATCAGATCAATCCATATGGTTAACAATGCCAACAATTTCCATCTTTATACATCCTACCTGCATTCAGTTTAATAAGACTTCAGACATAAATAAAACACAAAGACAGAACACATCATTTATTTAACCAGACAGATCAAACTAATATTATCCTAGCATCATTTAACCAAGTCCAGCCAATGCTCATCATTTCCTGTGTCAATACCAAATTTACTATTCTTAACTTTCATTTCTTGTTAAAATGAATATGGAATTTTCCACTACGTTTAAAGTTCTTTCTTAGATCAGATAGTAATCTAAGTTCCATTTCATAAAGTTGAGGCTGTGTGTTGAAACTAGGAAATTTAATTGGCCTGAAAAGCCTACAGCAAAGCTGTCTTTAGATTTTACATTTCCAGATGACAGGGCAATTTATTGCTTCTGTGCTTCCAGCTTCTTCTTAAGTGATTCTGGCATCTCAGGTGGAGGAGGGCGTGGCATACGGAAGTAGACCTTAACAGAATCATAGATGAACCACTGCAGGGCAGTCAGAGTACCAATCATGATGATTCTTGGGGTAAGACCCTTCCACATGCCTGCAAAGTAACAAAGTATAGATCTAGAAAGAAATCTAACAGTAACATTAACACTGATATGTTATAACAGAACAGTGACGTAATCAAGAACCTAGTCATAATAAAAAAAACAGTCATTACATCAACCATAAGTATGCAAAACAAATTCAAGCGTGTGTGTGACAACAAAATACTTCCATTAAACCACAGCTGCACTTGAATGCAACAATTACATTCATCTCAGTTCAAAGTGACACACAAACAACACAATAACTGCAATTAAGCACATACAGTTAAGCAACCCTATAAGGTAAATTTGAATCGTTCTTATCTCGGATTCCCAATTAAATTAATGTTGCTTCAACTTAGAGGTCATTCATAATGCATGTCCACAAAAAGACCTACTTTGGATCCTTCCCATCCCCTAGTCCACGATTGTTCACATTTGGCATTACCTTCTCCATCCACTTTGCCGTTTTCACAGTCATCGAGTACTAAGGTCTAGATTAGGCTACCCTGTAGATATTGCAAAGCTAATTGTGCTATGGGTGGGGTTTAAAATTTTAATATTAAAGTCTGAACATTAACAAAATTGTATCTCCTTAATTTAAGGAATATTTTCAAAATTTCTTTTGGGTTTTGTCATTGATTTCTGCACATTGTTCGTGCTCAGACAACAAATGTTGCCACTATATAGGGACCTGAACAAATAAAAGTAAAAAGATTTGAGTGGGAGTACAGTCTGAGGCAATTTTGGGTAACCAAAACTTTTGTTTCAAAAACTGGATGGATGAATGGGAAGAGAAGATAAAATGTTTACATCATGTCTTTAGGCCAAGAACTTACCAAGATAATACAAATCCAAATTTGTTTAATTTTATCACAAATATTTCTTGGTATCTGGGCCTAGGCAAAAATAATTCTCTCAGCTTTAATTTGTTATGCATGTTTCTTCCATAAGTAACAAATACCTACAGTGCTTTAGCTTACCCACTGAAACCCAGAAGGAATTTCTAGATAGATCGCAACTCAGCAGTGAAGAGTTTCCATCCATTAACAAAAACTGCCAAGATGCAAAAAGTAATTTGCACTTTTAACAATCGTTCAACTAAAAACCTTAGTAGGTCACTTCACATAACAACTTGCACTTTGCTTTTCCTAATAGCATTGCTTACCCCAGAAACCTAGGTTCTTGCCAACAGTGATGAAGCTGCTTCCTTTCTGTTGGTTCAACTTTGAAACAATAGTGTCAGCTGGGTGAGATACGATAGCACAGAAGACACCGGCTGAAATGAAACGTTTTATCATGTTATTGTTATGTGTGAATATTTTTACAATAGCATTTGCATCATGCACTTAATCTGGTCTCTGAAGATTTGGCTTTGATCAACACTAGCTTCAAGTCTCCTACTATGCAAAACATAAATGAGAATTTCAATCAGTGTCTGCCTAAAACCAATCTGTTGACAATATTAAAGCATTTGCAACCTTACTTGTTTGGTCTTATAAAGATGGTACCATGCCCCCTCTAATGTTTTGCTGCCGTTGGTATTAACAGACCTAGAATAACTTTTGAATAAAACTATTTTAGCTGAATGTAGATTCCACAAGTAAAACAGCAGTTTGATGAGAGTAACAAGAGTTAAAATTTAGGTTGTGGATTTCTGTATCAAATAATGTCCTGTGATGTCACCATTATTATAAATCCAGAAATCAACTCATCATAGATCCAACATACCATCCTATTCTATAAAAAACTAAAGTAACTTGCCTTTTATCCTTTCACACATAGCACAGTTAAAATAAATACCACGAAACTGAACTCAGTAACGAGGCATCCATACTTACCGATATAACCAGCAACAAATGTGACAATAAGCTGCTCTGCCTTGCTGCATTCAGATCTTGGCTTCGGCACTACATGTCTGTACAAAGCTTCCACTGTACGCTCAAAGCAAGCAAATTTCATCATTGTGTATGGAATCTGACGACCCCACAGTGGAACAATTCCCTTGTAGAATCTAGAAATCAGCAATGAGCACAAGAAATAAGTAAATGTGATCCTTAACAGTCTTAACAAAATGTTGAAAGTGTTTATTACACAAAAAATGGTACTGAAATATTTTCAAAACACGATTACAAATTCTTACAGTCCATCTTTAACACTAAATATTTTTTCATTTCAAGCTATGAAGGACAATGTTTCTCAAATTAACTACTGCCTACAATTCTCACTTCTAACAATTTTCTCTTCTACATCCACAGAAGTATATGCATTAAATTAAACAGTTTCTTTCAACGTAGAAACACAACTGAAACAATGAAACAGTGGCCAAGTGTAAAAATCTTAGTACCTATGTATAATGCGCAGGTGAAGTTCCATGTGCCCATGTAATATTTACCGTACTTACTTACTTGCACTCTGGCTGTTCTAATACATTCCTGCAAAAGTGTCCGTTAGTGAAAGCAGTGAAAGAAAACTTGTTCCCTTGTCTCTGAAGTAAACAAATTAGCATGCAGAACATCAGGGTCAATAATTCCAACAGAAGTTTATTATTATTCTTATTGTTTCGTTATCATTACTAAATGTTGCCAACTTACCCCCACAATCCTTCATCTCGGAATATCTTGGGTGCACCCTCCCTAAGAGTTCTGGCAAACCCAGGCTGTGTCTGAATTCGCACTTTAACTGCCTCCATCGGACACAGGGCAATGTCTGCAAAGAATTCGGCTGAAGCACTCGCAGCCAAATACAGTGACGTTCTCCACTGATAAGCCTTTTCCTACATTTCAAAATAACAAGATTCTGAAATATCCAAATCCAATAAGGTTAGACTAAGAGTGGTAGAAAGCCAGATCCATATAATCTAAGTGTTCCATCATTTTCATTAAATAACATTGAGCCAGTAGGACAGAATAGGCTAAAAGCGACAGTAAACCCTTAAGAACAAAGAAACAACATTTATCGTAGAATCTGTACAGAGTATTGAAAGTTAATATAAACCAGAACCAAACAGACATACAAAGTAACAACTGCCACTACTAATTAACTGAAAGTTAATAAGCAAACTGAGATAGAAATCATTTATTATTATCAGCTATGGATGATCTAAATAGCTGAAAGTTGTTATTAATGGAGATATACAAGATTAATACACCAAAGTAGAATGGAACCACAAATGTTCTTACAATGCCACTCCACAGATTCCAAATTTAATCTGGCTTTAGAATACAGGCCTATTATAACTCATTATAAGGAGGTTCTAGCACACCACTCAAGATGACCTATCAGTTTATCAAAGCTAAAAGGCTACAAGCAAACAGAATGAAAAAACATATTATGCTAACTTCACCAAGAAGGTCAGAATAGACATGCTTGAACACTTCGTAGAATCCAAATTTGCAGAGGCCCTGTGCAGAGTAGCCAAAAGCTGTCGGTGCCCAGCCTTTCCCAAGCTCCCTGAATCCAGACTCACTCACAGAGACCTTGAAACCTTTGATGATGTTGCCATACTTAACCGGATCAACTTGTATCCGGCACTTGACCAGATCTAGCGGCACAACAGCCGTGTGTGTGATGCCACAGCTAAGTATGCCACCCAGGCCACACAACGCATAATACTTCATGGATCCATATTCACAGCTGTGTGTTTCCAAGGCGCCTAAAAGAAACAAAGAATCCATGTCAAATTACTGCAGAAAATGCTAAGCAGATCACTGTTAACAGTAATTTTTTTCAGCCTCAACTGCAACTGTCCAAATAGACAGACTTGTAGCTTAGGGTCTCTGAAGGGGAGAAATGGTAATTTTCTTATCTCACAATTGTAGGAAAACTCAAGTTAAATTGACAATGATCGCATCTGATATCCTATATCCAGCAATCAACTGCATATCACAAGATTGCTAATTATTTTCTGTACAAGAAAGTCATAACAGAATAAAGTCAATTCTCTAAATCCAATTAAACTACTGCATATCTGAGGCACAATAACAAATCAAGAGCACTAATTTAATATACTAATGCTCTACAGGTCAGCAACTGTATGTCATGTTGAAAGGAAAACATGCATTCATTAACACCTATGCATCAGGAAATGTAATCACAAATTTATATAGCATCTCTTCTGGAAAAACTCACCAGAGACACTCCTGACTTAACAAGAGAAAGAAAATCAAGATTGAACAAAATGATTTTCAAGTGCCTATGGAATAGAGGTTAAGAATAGAAGTAAAGACCAAGGAGCTCATGTTGTAGGGTGCTAGGCAACCTATTAAAAAAAACTGGACCAACTACAGCAAAGCTATACCTGTGGAATTTCAAGCCAGGGAACAATCAGAAAACCATACGCAGCAAAGCAAAGGGATCTATAGCCAGAAATGGACAAGAGTGAGACACATACCTCCCTAAGATAAGATGGAGCACAGCAAACAATGTAATTAAGATTAAAGCATTAAGATCTTAAACTCAATGTGTTTGTGCATCAGCAACCAGCGCAATTCCTCCCACGTGAAGCAGGATATATGCGCAAACCTAGGTAGACTTCAGTGAGCCTGGCAGCAGCATTCAAGATAGACTGTAAATGGTTACTATGAGAGAGTTAGTCTTGAACACAGCAAATCAAAACAAAATGAACAAACAAAGAACTCAATTTAGCTTATTATGTAGCAATAGTTACTCAACAGCACTAGCACACTGGCCTCTATGGCTCAAGTACTTCATTTCATTTCAGACGAGTACAGTATGTAACAAAATGTTTAAGTGTTAATTTAACAAATTAACATGTGTAAATCAACTTATATAATGCATAAGTTTAGTGCTGAGTAATTTGTTACAGAGAATTCCGCCTGATTATCAGAAATAAAAACAAAGTTAATACAATTCTGTTACTCAAGTTACCAATATAATACTTTCAACTTAAATTGTAATCAACACTTTTCACAAATGAATTTTAACAATCAGTCATACAACTGTTGAATTCCACGAATTAACATACAAGTGAACCTCCTTATAATGTTAAAGTTTGAAGCCGTAAATATCAGGTTATACCTACAATCAAATTAAATTCTGGATCCATAATCACATTGCATCTATACCCAATATATCCAAATTTCTGTAATAATAAAGCATGTTATAAGGAGTTTCAGGTGTACAACACACAGATGTGACATGTATTCAGATTGCTTTAACTTGTGAAATGTGCTTTGCAGAAACAGTCAAGGTCTTCCATTCTGTAAAATTTTGCAGTGTCAAATTTGTATGCACATAGAAAAAATACAAAATACTAAGCTTAACATACAGCAACTTTCTCATCAGCTTTATTATTTGTCACTCACTCTTTTTACAGTTCACTCTCCTCACATGGGTTAGTTTCCAGGTTTTCCATTAGAAAAAATAACGTCATTTTATACAGCAATCTAGTGACTGCTATGCTGTTGATAAAACGTTGCCCTTCAGGCGGACATGCCATTTCAGTATCCCTGCAAGTTTGATGGGTGAACACAAAGTAACAGGAAAAATACACCTGTGTTAACCCTTTGCCTGCCACATATTTTAAAGCTTTATTGTGGCCTCTGCCAGATTCCTTTTGGGGTTTTGGTCCGATTTCTGTGCTTGTTTTTTATGCACAGTAGTTTGAACAGTTGATATCGCTAAAACTTTCATTACTGTCAATCATGAAACAGTGGCATAGTCACCAATAGTTTGGAAGGGTTACACCTAAAAATCTCATAGCATACTTTAAACACTGATAATTAAATAGTTTAAAGTTTTCAGTTTTCACAGTTAAAGGAAATATTTATAACTAGAACTACTGAACTGAGTTTTTTGCTTTAAACAGCATTGCAGACACTGACAGACTGAAAGGATTATGCAACAGCTGACAGCACATGCACTACGAAATCATGCAGCCAACCAGAACAAAAACAACACAATATTTGGTCCTGCTGGTACCTGAATGTGATTAGGTTTGCTCTGAGAAACAAATCCAAAATCTTCTTCGCGCACGACTTCATTTCCGCACTGATTCTTCATTTTCACAACATTACTTTTATAAATTTTTATAAAAGTAACAGATGTGTAACGCAGCGTCTTTCCCAGCACACATTTACAAAACACGCTACTCACACTAACATGACGAACTTGTTTAAAATTCACCTTTACTGTAAAAATGATAATTCTACTACCAGTAGTTTATGTAAACAGACCAACAGCCCCTAGCTGTGCTGTGAGAAATATATGACCTGCATAGAAATATTTTATTTTATTACATACAAGAAACTCATGAATGAAGAAGATGGTATTGGCCAATTCCAGCAGCTACTGTTTCAAATCTTGATTGCCCTTTCCAAAAGTGTGGGTAACATCACAAGGAATGCAGAGCAGAATAACAAAGCAGCAAGATGCAGAATCAGTTTCAAGGGTTGATGTCATTAATAGACAAAAAAGAGCAGAGAGTACAATATTTTAACAAACCATAAAAAGTTCAGGATATAGTGGTAAAGCAAGCTAAGACACAAGTCTCATGTCAAGATCAAAATGTCACGAAATGAGCTGAACAAAAAGTTACTGGAGGAACTCCAGTAGTGCACCAGTAATAAACCACCTGTCAACCCACAACGGTTCCAACTCTATGGAAAACCAATCCCAGAAATAATATAGTCTGCAGTACAAAACACGAAAGTAAAGTCAATTACACATAGCGCTGAACACAATGACAAACTTTACAGTTGTCAATACAGTATTTCAGCAGAGTAAATCTAATTAACAATTTACTCATGCATCTCACTACGCTCTTTCATATATAAATCCAAAGTACATGTAACGAATCAAGTTTATCTGGACAGTAATCATTCAAATACGAAAGCATCCCCACCAAGGACAACTCACTGATTAATACAAACCAGATTACGCAACAAAATAAGAGCAGCAAAATGTTAGGATGTGCCCCTTGTATAATACATGTATGGTAATCTTCCGCATTTGGCAGCTAACTTGTCAACAACATGACCACCTCAGATAGAGAGAGGAGTGTTGCACACAGCAAACAGCCAATAAATAAGTAAGCAATCAGTAACAGGTAAGCACATCATGCCCTACGGCTGGAAATTGTATGCAAATCTGGGCAACTTTCTTTCTATTTTTTTCTAATTGTTGTTGTGCATGAACATGACTTCAGAGATCCCAACAATGCTGAGGTACACACCCAAATTGAGGAGAACATGAGGAGAACTGCATGCCAAACACAAATTGAAAAGACAATTTGACACAAGTAGCGATTCGTTTCCAACATATCTGCAGCTGTCTTCAAGGCGCAGCACATTTTGTTGTGTGAACATTGTCTTGAACATTCTTACATGCATTTATAAAAACTTACCCGATTTCATAAATATTTAAACCAACAGAAGTATTTTTCAAGAACCTAGAGTGCTACTCACTTATTTTTACTGAAAAATTTCTGCTTGGTAGCAGTGCTCTATCTCCTCTTGCAATCCAAAGTGGCCATAAAGTTAATGGACACAATTGAAAGATTACATGCTCCAGATTAATTCGGAGAACAACCAGGAAATTTTGTTTTTATAACATGTAGTAATAGTTTTAGTCTGCTTAACAAATTTTTGTGTAAAAAACTATTCACAAAAAAACATAAAGAAGTCTTACATTTTGATGAAAAATTAGGAGTTAAGTATTTTTTACATATGCGGCAAAGGTCAAAGGTTAGTTAGGACCATTACTGCAGTAGTGCTAGGTCCAAAACACAATATTCCATATAAAGCAGAATAGATGCTAATGAAATCAAATCCTCCACCAAAGAAAACTATTTTTAGGGATGGTAATTATTGAGCCCATAACAGAAAATGAATAAAAATACCTAAATATCTTACGTTTAACTTTTATGGTAAGAAATTAGTCTCACTTAGAAAACGTTTGAAACATGACGCTACACATAATCAGGACACCAGTAGACAAATGCCAGATACAGAACCACCTTGCCTATGGTCCTTAACAAAATGGCAAAAACAGCCACAGCATCAGACAAACCTTGTCATTTATGTACAAGATTTAAGGGTTAAATGTTCACCCATCTGTAAATATTATTAGATGCAGAAATATCTGCTGTGCTTAACAGTTGGATAATAACAAAAAACTTAAGTTTCTTGTGATTTTCCTATTTCTTCAAGGGTCAATCACCGTTCACTTAACTCGTAAAATCAACACCGTGAAAATCAGTCAAAATCCCAGGTCAGTGCTAAACTGACATGAACACCAAAACATGAAACTCACTAAATTTACTCTCAAGGTCATAATTACAGACAGCATAATTCAGCATAAGCTTTTAAATTGGTTTTTATTTTTTAGTGTTTGTGATTAATATCTCATTACATTACTCCCACCCCCACCAATTTATTGGTAACCATTTGCTGAGAACATGTTCAGCAGACAAATTCTAAATTTCAGATAAAGTACAGTGATAGATGTTCAACTCCATGTTGAGTGTAATACGTTAACAGTGCTCCCATATGACTATATGACGCCGGTTATTGGCAACTTGCCCCGAGTAGGATGTGACCTTGAGGCCAATGTGTTCGCGATCGATGTTTGTTGTACGGCAAACCACACTCTTAAATCTTTGAAATATCTAATACATATAATTTACAATTTTCTATTTTAATCAGCCACTTGAAAATCTTCAAAATGTACCTTTCCCAGTGTCTGCGGCCAAAGCCGCTACCATCCTAGTGTCGTTGACTTTGAGGCCGCCTTCACACTGGGCCTGTGCGAAAGGGTTGGCGAAAGGATTGCTCCTCATCAAATCGGAAATTGATCTCGACATTTTGTATCTGAAAAGATCAAATTCACAAAACTGTATTACGACCAGAAACAGTTCACTCTTTCCGAAAGTTAGGCAACTGTAAAAGAACAAAGCCGGTCAAATATGAACGTATCACCACACCAACCTTTCGCCGACTCTGAAGGTGTCTGCAAGAAAGGCAAGCCACGTGACCCAGAAGGGTTAATCTATTCTTGATTATATTTTCGTGAGCGTCACTCAATCCAGCATTGAACATTAGCGTCCTCTAGTAGTTGACTTTTAATTAGAAAACGTTTGACTTAATGCAGCAAAACGAGCTTACATGTTTTCAATTCTCTACATTTATGTAAAGTACCTAACGCCTATATTATTCTATTAAATATTTTAATGCTATAATGTTAGATTTATTAAATGTTAAGCAGCGCATAAATTCTTTTCTTGTTTTCAACCCGCCTCCGCCAGTGCCTTTAGTCGGGTAGTGCCAGGAGGAGGGCGACGTCAGTGGCCTTTGATGCCATAAGATGTCGGAACTAATACTACTACCCTCCTCGAACCAAGCATTGACTGCAGCACGGACAATTTTGTGCCATCTGCTTCTGTCCATCGTCTCTTGTAGTAACTGGTGGAACGATAATTTATTCCACGATTTGATTTTATCTATCCATGTCATCTTTGGTCTTAGCAGGGTCCGTGCACGGGGACCCTAAATGGTGTGGCGCCCATTCAACCAGGCAGCAGTGGTAAAGGATCTCACCCGATTAATTCGTTGAAAAATGACCAGCGTCGAGCCCATACGGTCAGTATAGAAAAATGTATACATTTACATTTCCTGGAGCTCAGAATTCAGAAATGTTTATAATAGTGGGTAGGTGTAACTACGTCACCGATGTTAGAGTCTATGAATTCCGTGTCTCATAATGGAGCGCAGGCTCGCATCAACTAAGCGCAGACACGCTGAGTGGCTGATATGGGTAAATAATTCTTGCATAACCCCTCCGCGGTTCTCACCCCACCCTACTGACCTCTGTTAACGGTGAAGCTATAGATCAATACTTATCATGAGGTGACACGGTGGAGGAGGGGATATCGTATCGGCTTTTCACCTCTGCGACCTGTGATCGAATCCCTGATCTGTCCTGCTAAACTGATGATACTGTCTCACTGAGTGTAACTTCAGTGTCCAAAATATTAAACGAACTGATCATGAGCCTATGAAAACCTTTATTTTCGGCTTGTTATTTAGTTGTAGACCTACTATAGGCCGATGCCTTGCTGCGTGGTTGACTGAATGACCGAGTCTCTCAGTCACTCTGTCACTCGGTCATTCAGACTGGCAGACAAGCAGACACTAGGGCAGGCAGGCAGTCAGCAATGCATCTATGTAGGCTAAGACGCGTCACGCGTGTAGCCATGGCGCCTAGCTCCATTTAGTACAGTTAGACAGTCACTGGTCGAATTAGTACAGCGAATTACATTATACAAATACTCTTTAGCGGGCGACTTATAATTGCAATTGTAATCGTGTATTGCCATCTCGCGAACGAAAAATAGTAGGCGTATTATTTTGTGACCGCAACTCACTTGCGGTCAACATGCAGCACTAAATTTACTCTCAATGTCATAATTACAGACAGCATAATTCAACATAAGCTGTTAAATTGGTTTTTATTTTTTAGTGTATTTGATTAATATCTCATTACATTACTCCCACTCACACCAATTTATTAGTAACCCTTTGCTAAGTACATGTTCAGCAGACAAATTCCAAATTTCAGATAAAGAACAGTGATAGATGTTCAACTCCATGTTGAGTGTAATACGTTAACAGTGCTCCCATATGACTATATGACGCCAGTTATTGGCAACTTGCCCCGAGTAGGATGTGACCTTGAGGCCAATGTGTTCGCGATCGATGTTTGTTCCACGGAAAAACACACTCTTAAATCTTTGAAATATCTAATACATATAATTTACCATTTTCTATTTTAATCAGCCACTTGAAAATCTTCAAAATGTACATTTTGATGAGGTGTAAAATCATCCATAGTCATTATGCTTATTAAGAGAGAAATATAGACAGGGACAGGGAGAGGTCGGGAGGCAGGAAGCTTTGGGGAAGGAGACAAGACAGACAGGGAGAGAGGCAGAAAGATGTGGCATGGAGAGGAAAGAGGAAGAGAGGGAGACAGAGAGAGGGAAGACAAGAAGATAGGGAGAAAAGGAAGGTAGGAGAGGGTGGAGGTAGGAAGAGAGGAGCAAGAAGGGAGGAAAGGAGAGTGGAAAAAGAGAGGGAGGAGAGAGAAAAGCAGGAAAGGAAGAGAGGCAGAGAGAGACAATGATAGGGAAGCGTAGCATACAGGAAGCAACAGGATTTCCCCAAAATACATTGTGCCAATTTAGAGGGGAAAGATAGGCTATTCGGTAGGCAGTTGGTTAGAGTGTTCGAGGTGTATCGCAGAGAGTGTGGGTTCGAGTCGCCCCGAGGCGATCACTGTGGAGCAAGTCATTCGCACACAGTTGGTCAGCGCCACCGATGCTCTGTCGTATATATGGTCCTGTGCACTTCTGAACTTTGAAGGAGGACAATGCTCATAGACAGTTGTATTGTATTGTATTATGCAAGAAGACGATCGGGTAGAATGAAGTGATTAGATGGTGAAGAGTTTACGAAGATATGTGGGTTGGTAATATTCCAGAGGGGTAGGCCTATATGCTAGTGAAAGAACACTGTAATTTCTTGTGGTTTAAAAGTTGTTTGGTGATGTTTTAATATGGCCGCGATGGATTCAAATCTAAGGAAAAGAGAAAATTACGGTAGTCAGTCTAACTGAAGTGAACATTTGTTGGAGTTATTGCAACGGCCATTTTGAAATCGAGCATAGATCAGTGCTATAAGGTCACGATTGTGAATGAAGCAGGTGCGACAGAAGTTGGAAATGTGATCTGAAGTGGAGAGGTTTGGGTCCAAAGTCATGCGAAGATTGTGGAAGGAGAGTCGGAGGTGAAAATGGAAGTGGATGAATTAGATGGTAGCGTGTTTGGTGGATAGAGGGGTTAGAAGTTAACTTAAACTGCTCTGGTGAACTAGTTTTGGTATGGTTGAAGCAGAGAAGGTTCGATGACAGCCATTTTAAAATTTTGTTGAGGACATCAGACAGCTGAGTGTTGAATGAGGAAAAGGAGTTAGGGGAGAAGGATATGAAGATTCGGGTGTCTTCTGGATAAGGACAGTGGTCAACGGAATAGAATTCTAAGAAGGCTCAGCGGGCAGTTTACGAAATGATGTGGTCTTAGGACGGAACCTTAATAAGAGGTACCACATGAAAGCAGGCAAGGGGGTTGGGAGCAATGGCCTGCAGCTGTTACAGAATCAGAACCCTGCCCTACTTTCAGGTCCAGTTTACCCAACAGGCAAACTAGGCAGCTGCCTAGGGCCCCTAGGTAGTAGGGGCCCTGCAGCATCACGGGGCCCATCCGACGGCTCATACAGTTTTTTCAGTCCTATAACTTCGATAGAAGAATTGCGCTGTAGACAGCTGGACTCTATCATTACAGTTACTACGAATTGTGGAAATATTTAACGATTTATCCAAAACAAATCGAAATCAAGGTGGCCTCCTGGAAGTTCTGTTTAAGCTTGTGTTCGGAAAAGCGTGGGCTGTTGGGCCCTCGCCCCAGGCCCCACCTGGAGGCTCAATATGCCTCAGGCCCCTTCAGCCGTAGTGGAAGCAGGGAGTGGGGTGGAGGGCCTTACATTACCTTGTGCCTAGGGCCCCAATAACCCTCCCGACATGCCTACTTTGGTTCCGGTTTGCCCTAACTAAAGTAGGGCAGTATCACAGACGAATGCTAAAGCAGGAAAATAGGCGGAGAAGGAGTATGCTATGATCGATGGTGTCAAAAGCAGCAGAAATGTCAAGAAGACAGGGACAAGAAACTCGCTGATGACTAACGGCAGAGATTAATACTTTATTGTATAGAGAGACAAACAGCGTTAGGCCACAGATGTCTAGATAGTTTAGATGCTAAATTACCTAAACATCTATGGTTAGGCCTACATCATCATCATCATCATCATCATCATCATCATCATCATCATCATCATCATCATCAATAACCGTGGGCTCAATGCCCGTAGGTGTACGATGCCCGTTTCACAATGTGTCTCCACTCGATTCTGTTCTGAGCTGCATGTCCAAGTCTCTGCAAGTCCGCGCCACACCACTCCTCAATGTCATCCACCCACTCTTGATGTGGTCTGCCTCTCTTGTTCGTACCTTCCATAATTCCAAACATCAGAGTCTTAATATTTCCGTCATCCTTCATTCTACAGATATGTCCAAACAATCCAAGTTTTCGCTGAATAACCTTCTGCAGTAGATTCTCGATTATAGCCACTCTTTCGTAAACCTCTTCATTCCTAATCTTCTGAGTCCATCCGATCCTTAGGATTTTTCTGTAACATTTTCTCTCAAATGCCAAGACTCTCCGTCGTGAGTCTTTTGTCAGGACCCATGTCTCACATCCAAACAATTTACGTTTTGCAGATGATGTGGACATATTGGAGGAGGGACCTACAGAGCTGGAGTGCACAACACAAATGCTGAATGAAGAAGCAAAGAAATATGGACTGTACATGAACTTTGATAAGACAAAAACAATGGTATTTGGCGACAAAAATATCACCCAGCAGATAGTGGTTGAAAGAATGCAGCTTGAGAATGTAGAGAGGTTCACTTATCTTGGAAGTAATATGACATATGACCTAGATTGCAAAAGTGAAATAAAGATACGAATAGCGAGGGGAATAGCAGTGTTGAAAGCAATGGATAAAACTTGGAAGAGCAGAGCAATCAGCATGAAAACAAGACTGGAGGTATTAAAGACATGTGTATTTAGGCCTACATATGCGCCCGAATAATTGCATAGGTCTGCATCTGCATGAATTGAGTGTTTATGACGTCATCAAATATGCCAGTAACGAGGACACGTTTTAATTACGGAACAGTCCACAGCCCAACGTATTGATAAGCGACTGCGCTGCAGTCGTACTAAGCTTAGGAACCGTAGACAAGTTAACGATTTCAAATAGCTAGATAAGTGTGTCAAATGGCACAAACTTAGGATCATTTCGTTATAATTCATCGATCGTCAAGAATCGAATACAAAATATGGTAATGTAACCTCTGAATTATTTCTGTGATGATCTACAGATAACTTGTTCCATTAGTTAAAAGCAACCCTCAAGGAGCATAATAGGAAAATAGGAGAGGTTGTCAATCCTATTTTCCTATACGCAGTCTACCGCATAGGTCTACGTACACGGATTCTCTTCATGTCCTGCGCAAGTCATTAAACATCCAACTCTGGATTAATAAATACTAATCTTTCATGCAACCTTACTGACTCAGGCTCCTATTGGCAACTGGCATGGCATGACTCACGCTTACACTTGTGGGTCTGATTATGTCAGGAGCACCGGTGGGCCGCAGTGCTGAGTCTCCCCTGGCCATGACAGTCTCCTCCGAAGGATCTATTATGGGTAGGCCTACATTCAACCCAGGCGGATATATTTCAGAGCAGATTCTCCCCCGGCGAGTCTGTTTTTAGAAAAAAATCACCCGCTGAGAATATATTCTGAAACAAAGTATCCGGGGGCATTAATTGTATCATCCCCCGTTGAAATAAACTCTCTCCGGGAGACTACGTCTTTAATAGATACAAAATCACATTTCGGTAAAATCGATGACAATTTTAGGCAGATCGATTTTGTAACTTTATTGCAAAAATAGTTACATGTGACAAGAGCGACATAAACTTTTTTGGGAAAACGAAATAGATATATGCAGAAATGAAAATCTATAAATAGCAAGTAATTGCTTACAACTTTTAAATTTTCAATACAGAATGAAGCAGCTTTCTCTCGTAGACGAGGTTTCTGATCTTTAGAATATTCTACTGAATATTCTTAATTTGCAATGTAATTAAATCACGCGTTGTTCACAGCCATTGTTTATAATTATTTTTCGGTGATCTTAGCTTGGTCGTCACGACCAAATAATTTATCATTGTTCTGGCTCTTTGAGTAAAACCAATCTAACCCGTAAAATTCAGCGAATTACTTCAGAGTCCTTATCTCCTTTGAAGGTGGCGTTGCTTCTGATAACGTAACTCCTTATTTCCATTCAATGATACTATCTTCTTAATGCCAGCTTATCTTTTATCCTTTTATTGGGACTACCATTGATTCTTTGACAGTTTGGCCTAATCCGCATGAAAATTAACAGAGAAGCCAGTGTCAGCTGGCTTCGGGAAGCCAGTGCCTCATTGGCATGCATTAGTGCTGGCTTCTTGACACCAATTAGCATCGGTTTAAACTTTATTGTGATTACCGCCTGATTCTTCGAAGGCTGGGCCTAATTCGTATAACCAAATCAGAGAGAAGCCAGTGTTATCTGGCATTACGTTCACATGGTTAGGCCTAATATATATTGGCTGTGACAACAGAATTACTTAGCTAAATGAAATTTGTTTGCCAGGAATCGGAAACATGCAATGTCTGTTGGCTGTTGCTGTATATATAGTCTGGTCAAAGCCTTTTTCTTACTTCGATAAGAACTTATTTAACCTCTCCGTTCCTCTTTGATGTCGTGAGCGTAAAGTGTAAAGTCTCAGTGCTGTAATTAAATCACGTTAGGCATTAAAGGAGAAAAACATTTATTTTGTATCCAAATGAACGACCAAAGAATCTAGCAGTCGTTTAACTCCATAAAGTATTATATCGAATCCTATTTAAAATAAACTGGTTATAACCGAAATATTGGTCGATTTTAAGTGGGGGGGGCGACTTTGTATCGTAGATGCTAGAGATTCCATTTCAATGAGAAAGACCGTTCCGAAACAGAATTTCTGCGGAAGACATATTACCCCCGGGGGAGACCGTGCTTGGGGAGACATTTTATCACAACACCGGCGAAAACAAGCTTCCTCCGCTAAGAGTTTTACGTCAGACATTTCAAAGGGTATAATGACATATAATGTCGCTGGCTAGGCATTTGCATGAGCACTGTGGCCTGGTTTTCCGTCCGTCTACCTGCCTAACGGCTTCTTGCTACCTGTACGTCTCAGTCTGCCTCCTATAATAACATCGTTTATAAGACTTCCTTTGTAAAAAATTTAACCGAAGTAACAACATTATATTTCTAAACATTATATGAATTCTCTGTAAACGTCCTGATTAATTTAATGAATTTTCAGCTGTCGTATTTTGGTTCTATTCTAACCGGATTTCGCGCCATCTGAGTCATGTTCAGCGTTTGTCACCGGACCAACTGGGGCGACATCTAACAACCGAAAATACACAGACAAAATGGCTGCTTCCGTCGAGGTGCTGATCGACCAGCCGCAGCAGCAGCAGCAGCGGGTTATTCGGATCGGTGACCTTGCGGACGAGATCATCCATGGGCGCCAGATACTGAGGATGTTGCGGGGCTTGGTCGTCGTGAGCCTCGGCATCCTTGGCTTTTCGACTGCTATGGCCGTGATCGGCTTTGCCTTCGCAGTCACAGCAACCGTCAGCCTCCTCGGTCTCTTTGAGCAGGCGGGAGTCAACAACTACCTGATGTTCGCCCTGGTTACCGGAGTTCTGTTGCTCTGCCTCTTCACGACGGAACTCCTCGCTTCAATGGCTTGGAACGATATACGCAGCTACTATCCACCAAATGACCCTGACTCCGATCGCCGGATTCAGTCTGGTTCACTGCCTCTGTCATCCGTCGCCTCCTCATCGTTGTCGTCTACTTCTCTGCGTTTCTGATCGGCACCGATCTTATTGACTCTCTCATTATGTGGCTTAGTGCATGATCAGCGAAAAAGACAGAGGACATATGTTAAAATCGAATGTTCTTACTTTTCTTCATATTCCTCATCTTCTTCGTTTTTTGGTTATTCTTTTTGTAATCGTCTCGTTACAATTGTTATATTAGGCCTATGTTTCATTTACAATTTTTTTTTAAATTTTTTATTTAGAATTTATTTTTCTCAACACACACCAGATGAATCTAGAATGGGGTTTAATATAACACGCAGCATGAACTGTAGGCTTATACTTAGGCTATACTTAGGCTATACTTAGGCTATATTTAGGCTATAATTAGCAGTTGTTTTGACGGACTAAGAATCTAAGCTACTTGTAGCTGAGCTTTACTGCTGCATCTTTTAGTAAGAAACGCGTGTGAGTGTTGACATCTTTGGTCGAATCCCCACACAGCAATTTATCATCGGTTTTATAACGATGGATGGATGGGTGGGTGGGTGGATGGGTGGGTGGGTGGGTGGGTGGGTGGATGGGTGGATGGGTGGATGGGTGGATGGGTGGATGGGTGGATGGATGGATGGATGGATGGATGGATGGATGGATGGATGGATGGATGGATGGATGGATCTGTCTATCCAAAACCCACTGTCGATTGGTTGCACAAAGATGTATACTCTTCGTCGGATACAAAGAAGCACTGCATGATGTGTGTGTGTGTTTGTATGTGTGGTTGCGTGTGTGTGCAGGTGTATGTTTATCTGGTTCGTGTCATGTCGTTGTTGTACACTGATTTACGGATCACGTGATTGACGAGACGACGTAATTGCTTGCAGGGATGAACTCTGACCTTATCAAAATTGGACAGATCAAGGACGGAGGACGAGGCAGTTGGACGGGCGGACGGATAGATGGAGGAACGAACGGATGGACAGATGACCTCTGACCATTCTCTTTCGCCGGGGCTGAGCTGGGAGCACCTCTTAGTAGGCATACACTGAAAGAGTGCTGAAGGAGTGCTATGTACAGTAACTGCTCTAAACGAATGAACGAGAGAAGTCACAGGGCGATGCACCCAGATGCATATTAGCATTTTGATGACATAGGCCCTAAGTGTCGGATTTCGACCGGGCTTCTCCATTTTCACTTCTGATTTTCACTTGAAGCGACCATCGACTGATACCTTGTGCATTTTGATAACGGCGCTACAGAAGTCACGTGGATTAAACAACTTTTATTTATTTTTTCACCACATATTGATGAACCTCATGCATGGTAATCTGCTTTTTCGTTCCAAACCTTAAAGAATGATTCTTCACTTGTTAGTGTTCGGAGAAGAACTTACAAGACCAGTTCTGCGCGTAAGCAGAGCTCGAGACGTTTAAAGCGGCTTCATTTTCTTAGCCTCGGCATATGAGGCATAGTAGTCAGTCCTCTCCTTCTAATCCTCCCATCGACACAGTACTCATTGGCATTCAGCATGAATAGAGCTAGCGCGCACTCCCTAATTCGTTAGCCTTCAGCAATGTGTCCTGGATTCGAATCACACGATGCGTCATTTGAAATTGACAATTTTTGTGGAATTATACAACCCAAATGGATTGTTTTTCATGTTTGTGTATGAGCAGCCGAGAGATCCATCGACCGCTGTGGACATTCCTCTGACGACTAATGCACTTCTAATAAACGTGCGACTACCTGACTAACGGCCAGACGGACAGATGAAATAATAGACATTCATTTTGGCAACATGATAGATGTGGAACCCCGCACTCTCGGAAGACAGTACAGCGATACAAGGATCTTCTGGGCAACATAGGCCTATAGGCTACTCGTATGGTTTTGGGATAGGCGCTTGGCGCTTAGCTCATCAACTTAACATGGCACATAGCTGCAACACTATTAGTGTCGTAATAATCGTGATGACCCTTTTAAACCAAACAAATGGGGTTTAGATAGGTAGCTTGATGTAGATGGGCAAAATGGGCGTGAGCTAATTTAGCGAATTAATTATGCACTGAAAGAATTAGGGAAAGAATAGTCCACCAAATTAAATAAGGACATTTGCACCACTGGCTCTAATTGAAATTGACCATCGGCCAAACTGAAGAGATAACTTCTTATCGGAACGTTAGGTCCCTATAACCATTTGGCCAAATCGTTGGATCCACGTCAGTCGGAAATAGATCCAGGAAAGTCTAGGCGAGTATGGGAGTAGTAAGTAACCAAACTGCACCAGCTCCCTCTTCGTCGATCATACACAAAGTGACCAGCTGACCTGCTGTTATAGGAAACTGCCGACTGACCGCAGTGCAATTTGGTCATTTTGTGTTGTCTTTCAAATGACGCTGATAATAAATGACTTCGCGATTTCTACTGCTGCTGCTGCTTGCGCCGTGTGTTAGATACTACAATCATCGCACAGATGTGTCTTCACCCACGAACAACATCCATCCATTCACGCATCTGGACAATTACAATACCTGTATATCTGCATATGCATAGACGTATCTATACTACACTCAGACCTACACAAAGTCACACACACTCGCACAAACACGCTCACAAAAACATTAATGGACCAGCTCAAATTTATGTCTACCCTCATATATATATATATATATATATGGTACGCACATGGGGTGTATGCGTTTGGGTGCGCGCGAGTGCGTTGATGACCGTCGTACATGTATATCTACTAACGAGTGAAAAAGATGCATTGTTCTGCACTGGACAGACCTTCTCCACTGGACGACGACGGTCTGTCAACCTGCTGTGAATTCTTGGCCAAAACATCCGAATCAGTGAGAATATGGGCTGCAGATGCTGATGACGCTGCAGTCTCATGATTCGAGACATCTTCGTCATGACTCGTCGAGACGGGGTAGCAGGTGTTTTCTCGCAATTGCGCAAGTTAAATACAGGCCTCCATATACCTTCTGAGTTAGAATCTAAACGTACGTGAACGAGACATGACTTTTCGTATCCGGCGAAGTACACTGTCAAAACGCACGCGTGTGTCAGACGGCCATTTATGGTAAGTAGACCATGAATAGACTTGAAACCTATCTACGTATCTCACTGAGCTTTACGTCTGAAGTTAAGGCCTAAAGACTTCGTTGTCAAATGCTGTGGCGATAAAAGTATAATTACTTGGACAGATCTATGTCGGTATACATGAATTTGACAGAAAATGAGGCAAAATAGGCCTAAACAGAAGTTCGATGTTGCATGTCTAAGCGCCAGGTGTTCTCCTGCGTTGGGTACAGCGTAACTGAGATAAGTACGAAGAATAACGCCGTCTTCTGTCGTGGAACAGTAACTACTAGGCATCTGTTAGTTGATCGGTCGTTGGCTCTGAGTTCCTGAGTTCACTTCTCTCTGTGTTTTCTCTAACGTCACCCAAGTCTGGACTTAAAACTCGTATTTCAAACTTCCTTGTAAAGAGACACCATAACCAGGAGTGATCCTGTTTCCCTGCCCTATCAGATCAATAAGTGATTCTCTGACAGATGAAAGTCTTCTGAATAGTTCTAAAACTACTGTTTTGTCAATCTAAATCATGCCATGACGTATGTCATCATCTACGTCATAGACTGAAGGGCGGTTTCGGGAGTGGGACAACCGGCCATGGGCCTAGCTTCATTTCGCAGGGACAGCCACTGAGTTGGCCTCCAAACTTTAGGTTAGAGTTTCCTGTAAAACTTGTCAGGCAAAGAGCATAGTAAGCAATAAATCATTGGAAGCTGAAAAGGATTTGTTAAGATAGAGAAGATCATAAACATGAAATTCTGGGAAATTTAAAAACAAGGTCAGGTCATAAAAACTCTGCAGGGGATCTTAAAATGATCATAAAAAACGAGGAACCGAAAAGGAAACAACAATTTGATAAACTACAGAAAGGTCATCCAAATCTTGAAAACTTAAAATGTCAATGAAAACTTTTGAACCAAATAAAAGGTCATCAAGAAATACAGCCTTTCCCAACCTCTTCTATGTAAACTTCTGGATTATCCAGGTAATACATTATTACTTAAGTATAACTCTCTGAATTCGCTTCGAGACCTTAGTCAGAACTACAAATGACAAGTGCCGCTATAGTTAATCAGTCGTATATATAAGTATGCATGTACGTATGCATCTAGACACTTTCTATAGCGCCTTTTATGTACCTCATAAAAGCGCTGCATGCCCAGTCTGAACGATGTTAAAGTCACTAAGAATATAAGTTAATCAGTAAGCGCACAGATAACTAGAACAGATAGCACTGGCGAGCTCCTGCAGACACACAGAGCCCAACCGATGACTTTCCATCTAGAGCTGATGGTAGACACCATGTTCAGAGTTCATGTAGCGCCGTAGAAGAGGAGCGACGAGACTCGCAACGCACGAACCTCAACGCCAAGCAGTCCTTGGCAGGTGGTGGAAGACGCTGCGTCCAGACGTAAATTGTCTGGTAAACTAATTAAGGACAGCAGTAATTACTTTCTCTCATTAGCCTAACAAAGCTTATGTCTTTACACGACTGCCATACGGATAAGGCCATACTGTTGGCATAGTGACTATGCCAGTAGTGTAGCCTTGAATGCATGGTCTGGACTGCACTTGCATGGTACCAGGGACACTGGACTTGCAATTGCTGTCTCAGACTATCATCATGCAGTCTGGATAAACTAATTTTCAGAGAAGATACATCGTTGAAGATGTCTACGACTCTGTTGGAGCCATTTCTTGTCAGAAGCCATCGATTGCGCCAGAAGGAAGTCTTGCTTCTTCACGACCGATCGTCATCACCTGCGGCAGTCTCCTCTTCCTCTGCTGCTGCAGCTGCTGATGCTACTGTAGTCAGCGCATCGGAAACCCCCGTCCTCTGCGTGGCTCGAAAGGTCTCAGAGGCACCAGCTGGGTATAAGACAGGAGAGGCGAGGGTGGTTGATGAAGGCATCTGGGGCGGTAACGCGAAGGAAGAGAAGGGCGGTGTTGGAGGAGCGGGAAGCAACTGGAAAGAGGAGAAGACTACAGTGACAACAGGTGGTTCAGAGGAAGAGAAGGGCGGTGTTGGAGGAGCGGGAAGCAACTGGAAAGAGGAGAAGACGACAGTGACAACAGGTGGTTCAGAGCAGCGGTCGTTTCGGGAGAAGATCTTGGCCTTCGAGGAATTTAGCAGCCAGAACACAACGCAGAAGAGTAGCAGTCGCAGGTGGGGACGCCCATTCTCTTCCTCATCTTCCTCCTCCTCCTCCGCATCCAAGACACCTGGCAACACTCATCCGTCGACCGACACAGCTAAGGACACAGACAGGAACCGAGAAAACAAAGACGCAGAGAACAAGAGCAAGAGCTGCGTACCGGAAGCACTCGTGGCAACTGAATCGGAACACATGACGCAGCAGCAGCAGCAGCAGCAACGGCAAGATGGAAATGCAGCCGCAAAGCCACCGAAGACACACTGGACTGTACGTCTGTCACAGCGGCTGATGAAGATACGCGGAAAACTGGAGCAGAGATGCCACTCCGAACAGAAGACTCAGACGACGAAGCGATCGAAACAGGGACTCAGCTCCTCCGTTGTCACCGGATCTTCTCTTTCCAATATCTTCCAGGCTGAATCCTCTTTCACAAATGGTTCGTCGCCTTCCAGTCAAGATCGTGGCATGCTCATCTCCAGAAGTTGCTCTGAACTAAACCAAGCAGACAGTTCCGATGCTGTCACAGAAGGCGAGCTATCATTGCTTCAGAGTGGGAAGAGAAAGGCGGCTGACTCCCATGGAAAGCCAGAGACCGGAGTTCGTTTTGCCATGGTCAGCAGCGCTGCAGCCGTGGAAAAGGAGCTGACCGAAGACGAGACTGCGGAGGACGGCAGAACGAAGCAGAACGGGACAAAAAGCAGCTTTATATCGGAACTGCGGAAGTTCTACGATCGCAGCTGCAGCGACAAGAAATCCGTTCAGAGAGGATTCTTCAAGACATCAAAAAAGAACAAACAGCCGAGTCGCTTCGAAGATGCACCGGATTCAGGAACATACATCGAAGCCGATCGAATCGATCGGGACATTCTCATTTCAGACTCAGCAGCAGCACCAATCAGATCCAACATCGATTCCGCAACTGATGAGGCAAACAATGGAACGACACTGATGACGAAAGTCTGCGATGTTCAAATGAGACAGCCTTGTAACACAGACGACTCCAAAGACTTGCGGAGCGTGGACAGAAGTGCAGCAACTGCTTCCGAGGATAAGAATGAGAGTAGGTCCACACTGGTTGCTATCGAGGATAACAGTGAGAGCACAATGGTTGTTGCAGAGAGCATGAATGACATCGCAGCAGTTGCTTCCGATGGCAAAAGCTGTGGAAATATAAGAGTTATCACAGAGGACGAGGTAATCATTGCAACAGGTGCATTCGGAGGTAAGATTTATAATGCCACTGATCCGTCGAATGGTAGGAAGCACTGCCAGCCTGAACGTGAGACTGAAAGCATCAAGAACAAGATGCAAGTGACACCGGTTCCTTGGCGGAAGCCCCTCTCTTCTCCTCCGTCCCTGGCAGTGTTTTCCGCTTCCATCAGAGACCCTCATCCGGATTTTAACTGCAAGGAAATCGCTGAAGAATGGCGCCTTTTGGCAGAGTCTGCAGATAATCGGATGCTTAGCTCACCAGGTACACAATTTATTATCGGATAAAATACCAAACAGGTGCAACTGATCTAAGTTCATAATGGGTAAGTTAAATGTCGGTATACTGTAAGAAAAGCCTAAAGTAGGCCTATAAGGAATAAGGAAACAGGGCCTACACGCTGATTAGATACAATTAACATTTGTCAATTACTGTCTATATGACAGACATCGCATGACTGTCATATAGATTGACTGATAGTCCTTTAAATATAATCAGAGGTCATGCACGATTAATTAACGATTAATATAGCGTTTGACGCGATCAAACCTTCTGTGCAATTCGACTTTTGATTCTCAGTCGACATATGAAGTGACATTCGAGAGGGTCATTCATTCGCACCAAGTAATCTTTTCTTTTTTCTATTTATGATTTTTAAATATAGGATCTGAGATATGTGACGAAAGCGCGAAGCTTCTACTGGAAGAGGAGACCTTGTAAATGAAGATATCTCTCTTCTAACTTGAGAAATGACCCTCTGAACGACAACATCTTCCTCCTTCTTCGACCGCAGACGCCAAAGAAACCATCATTAAGATTATTATTAAGATAACTCTGGATTATTAACCAGTCGGCCTTTCAGTACTTACGGTTGCTTTTCTCTATCGCTTCTTATGTATGTAAAATCTGTTCTTTTTAGCGCATATACTGTAGGCATTCAGCTGTCGTCTATTGATAGCATTACACCTCAAGCAGCAGTCATATGCTGAAGATATGATGAGAATATGACAATATTTCACTTATGGGCTTCTTGTGTCCTATTTATAGGCTTCATATGTAAGACGTGTGCGACATATGTAGGATATATTTGGGTAACGCGTTTGGCCAATTATCATGCGGTCGCCGGTTCGACTCCGTGTAACGACCCTTACCAAAGTTGTTTGCTCTGTCACCAAACTACTGTTTGGTGACTGACAGAGCAAATTTGGTATCAGCGTAAGCTGGAAAGTAAACGGTTAGCCCTGCGATGCGCTGGCCCCGTGTCCAGGACCTTGGGATTCGTCCATTGCCGACTCAAGGACCTAGAAAAGGAGATGAGCGCCTTCCCAACGTCTCAGTTGTGAGATATGGGACATGCTCTTGTTACTTATATATAGGACATATGGATCCCATAGGTAGAATGTTGTTATATTCTCACCATATCTTCAACATATGACGTTGCTGTTGGGGACCATAACGGTGCCAATAAAAGTGTTATCTTCAACAGTCGTCCTAGGCCTATGTGAACCTTTCTATTACATGACATGCCACAGATTAGCCTATAATATCTATCCGACTTTATATATAGAAACTATGATTAAATCTTTTTAAAGGTTTCGAGGAATATTAGCAAATGTTAATCTAGAAATCTGTTCGTGCTTGGAAAACCATTCGATTTGTCTGAGGACTTGATATTTCGAAGCATACAATTCATTCTAATCTTTCAATCCCAACTATGCTAAATTATACAAACCCTCTGACACTGCCAAATTATACAGCAATTCTGCGAATAACACAACTGGAATCTCGACAGTGTTAACTGAAGTAGGCGTTGGACAGTTTTAGCTATATGTAGACCTAATCAGAATTATTCGTGACTCACGAAATCAACGTTAAGCTTAATAGACTTTACTTCTTAATTAAGAAAACACCGAAAACCCAGCATCACTAACAGCCCGATTTTCCAGTAGCCTATCATGGTTACATGACTTCCTGAATATTTGTTACACCACGGAGGCACACTGATGCAATTTTGTCAGAGCGTATCCGTAATAATAATAGCTGTAATGAGATACATATTTCTACAGCGTATGTTAAAGAGATGCTTATGCACAATTATGGGTGCCTTTTATCACACAGTATTTTGAAAGTGTTTAAAAATGGAAGAAGTTTTTGCTTGCGAATTTGGAGTTGGCTTATTTTTCTGACGGCTATTGGTCGACGATCATCCACGAAAGTCCGGCAAACAGCGTAAGTGCCGTCGTGAGAGCCAGAAGCGCAAACATGGCAATGAATAGAGGGCAGGCATCTTCAGCATTCTGGTGTCCATCGAACGGAAGAAGGACGAAGAAGACGAGGCAGGTCATGATTGCCAACGGAACTGCGAGTATGCACAGCGCTGCACCGATTGCAGAACAGGCCAGCTCGTGACATTTTCTTAGCGCCGCTATCTTTCTGTCCATTTCTATGAGCCTAAGGATGTTCTGGTTCACCTGGCGACCGTCTTCTGCGTCTGCCATGGTTACAGTCTCCGTCTCCGATGTTGATGTGGTTCAGCCCAAGTTTCGTGGTTTTTTCTGTATGTCCGATGCCTCTGGTTGAAACTGTTGTTGTACATCTGCCTTCGCGGTGTTACTGGCCGAGGATGTTACATTCGGTGTTAATTAGCCATAGTTGTGCCGTTGTGCTGAGCGATGCTACACTTGGTGTTGATTAGTCATCGGTGTTAATATGTTGGGTGTTAGTTAGTCACCAGAGGTCCAGACGATGTTACATTTGGTGCTAACAGCCAGAGATGCTGTTTAGTCATCGGTGTTAATATGTTGGGTGTTAGTTAGTCACCAGAGGTCCAGACGATGTTACATTTGGTGCTAACAGCCAGAGATGCTGTTTAGTCATCGTGATGTTGTATCGACGTCTGAAAGATTGGAGTTCGCAAAAAGATAATTGAACATTTCGGACAACAGCACATAAGAAATACATATTTGCATTTATTGGCTGTGCCATATTAAGGTAATTATGAAATTACCATAATATGCTAATACAGATGATTAAGAAACGAACGATGGGGGCCTAAATAACTTTCCTAAAGCCAGGGGGCTTTTGTATTTTCTGTTAAGATATAATGTGCACTTTCTTACTTTGTTCTTAATAATGTAAACTGAAACATCACTTAGTGTAGCGTGGACAAGGCTTGTGTGAAGTACTTGAAAGGCGCTATATAATGTTTCAACATATACATACACATTGTATTCAATCATAGGCTTCTTGTGTAGTAACAGTAGGCCCTACTTCACGTCAAGTTCAACGGGTGTTTCTGTAACTATCTGAAGTCGCTTCTTTTCTATTCAAATTCAGCTACTGATCTTGATCGATTGATGTACGGTGCTTAAAAGCGCTTCAACATACGATAGGACACAACAATCAACATGCAGTAGACGCATGTACATAGAGAGTACAGCAGATCATACATATATTTGTTTGCCAGTGATGTTCAGTTATTATTATCACAAACTTAGCCCTACTTAGAGACTGACAGCGAGAAAGGAGAGACAGATCCTCTTTACATGGTTCAAACTGCCAGCAAAGCTCACTTCTGTCCGAGTCAGCAATAAAACTCACCATGTTGTTTTTCGATTTGCTGTTTAAGCGACCTATTTGTTTTAATTATAAACGACACTGCTAACAATAGCAGGCTTCATATTATTTAACAAAGGTAGGACCTCGACGTAAACAATAACCAGTGTGACGTATCTATGACGCAATGCTTATCAATCTGAAAGCTCCCTTAAGAAAACATAAAATTAATCTTTACTTCATGTAAAAACTATGCCAAGATTAAACACGGATGAAATATTTGTGAAAAATATTACGCGGTTTACTTTCCACGGTCTTACTTCAGTCCGACATCGTAGTATAGTTTGGCAAGTATAGACTAGGCGGATAGTTAAGTAAGTAAGTACTGTAATGCATATGTTGACACGCATAGTTGTGTGCTGATTAGGGCATTTGTAGATGCATTCACATCCTCTGCTCGAGACTGCGGTAGAATGCGGAGTCATTCCACTGAATGGAGGCGACCATCTCAGCAGCCAAGAGGGCCAGCAGTAGAAACCAAGTGAAAATGGACGAATAGCGAACAGCGATCGTGCTACTGGCTTCCTGCTCAGCCAACACATCCGATGTCAGAGCGGCTAAGAAGGCACAGGAGAAGCCGAGCAGACCGAGACTGACGACCATCACTGTTCGAATCGTCAGCAGAGTTTGCTTCTGCCGATCCAGCTCTCGACGGCGCCACGCCAGGCGCATGCGCAGTTCCTGGTTACGGAACAAAGTCATCGCAAGTGACGGATCGGCGAGCGACATGACTTCCGCTGACATGCCCTTGACTCGTGACGTGATATTTACGACTGTCTGCTAACCTGTGATGTACAGATAACGCAAACAGACATGTTAGACGAATTTTTAGTGGCGCTATATAATCACTTGAAGACTGATTTTGTGGTTTTTAATGAACACCAGATAAAAATTAATATTACAATCTTTCAGAGCAACATATTAATAGGCATTAAAGTTAGACCAGTTTACAGGGTCATTTAATTTCTTTTAACAGATTTCGAGTCGGGATTTTAAACAATTGCATAATTAAACAGTCTTCAGTAACTGTGCAAGACAATGTTCGGTGAAATATAGTTTTCACAAAAACCCATTAGCTAAACATGGCCAAGAGATAGCGCTTTACATGTCCATTCAACTGGTGGATGGTGGATTAGTTAGTAGAGTCATCAGGTTGTATTACACATTCAATGATATAATAACACAACAACGCATTTATACTGCGCCACTAACACCTACACTGACCAACAGCCATTACATAATCAGTCAATAAGAACAAATGCATCTGACATTAAATGGGGTGGCGCCCTTTTAAACGGGCAAAGGTGGTGAAGGACCTCACCCAATAAATCAATGAGCAGGGTCCAGACTACATGGTCGCTATAAGAATTCTACATTTACTGTTACATTTAACGTCCGCTTGAACACTCCAGCGTCAGTCTTTTTTCTGGAGAGCTACATAGGGGGAGTTCCAGGCAGCGGGCCCCCTCCCACAGGAGAAGCTGCAGAGGCTCAAATCGTTACAACATCGCGCATTAATTATACGCTACGTTGTGCAACAAAAGATTTATTTTCTAGCATTATAAAAACCTAGAAAAGTTAATTTAGGTAGAGCCACATATTATCATGATAGATTCGTATCTTAGGCCTGAGCATCCGCCTGCCATTGCTTCGAGTGAGTTACCGAAGTATTTTTTGAAACGGCTAACGCGGCGTAGGTATGACTATGCTTACAGCTGACATTACAAGGCTTGCGGTTGCCATGGAATATTTTTCAGATCAAGTTTTCTGTTTTAATTCCTGGATAATACAAATTTCAAGCCTTTTACTTTTCAATCCATCTGTCTTTTCTTCTTAAGACTTCTTTCAGATACTAAAGTCCAAGTGCAAATGGGAGTGCAATTATTTGGGTACCAAGTGCAATAAGTACTTGGGTACCAAGTGCAATAAGTAATTGGGTACCAAGTGCAATAAGTACTTGGGTACCAAGTGCAATAAGTAATTGGGTACCAAGTGCAATAAGTACTTGGGTACCAAGTGCAATAAGTAATTGGGTACCAAGTGCAATAAGTACTTGGGTACCAAGTGCAATAAGTAATTGGGTACCAAGTGCAATAAGTACTTGGGTACCAAGTGCAATAAGTACTTGGGTACCAAGTGCAATAAGTACTTGGGTACCAAGTGCAATAAGTAATTGGGTACCAAGTGCAATAAGTACTTGGGTACCAAGTGCAATAAGTAATTGGGTACCAAGTGCAATAAGTAATTGGGTACCAAGTGCAATAAGTACTTGGGTACCAAGTGCAATAAGTAATTGGGTACCAAGTGCAATAAGTACTTGGGTACCAAGTGCAATAAGTAATTGGGTACCAAGTGCAATAAGTACTTGGGTACCAAGTGCAATAAGTAATTGGGTACCAAGTGCAATAAGTACTTGGGTACCAAGTGCAATAAGTAATTGGGTACCAAGTGCAATAAGTACTTGGGTACCAAGTGCAATAAGTACTTGGGTACCAAGTGCAATAAGTACTTGGGTACCAAGTGCAATAAGTACTTGGGTACCAAGTGCAATAAGTAATTGGGTACCAAGTGCAATAAGTACTTGGGTACCAAGTGCAATAAGTACTTGGGTACCAAGTGCAATAAGTACTTGGGTACCAAGTGCAATAAGTACTTGGGTACTAAGTACAAACAAGACTACAAGTATACTGGTGCCGATGACAAGTACAGTTAGAGTATGTATGCGTAACATAAATGCACACATATCTCAATCCTCACCCCACAAAAATTTCAATTAAAGCAATATTTATTAGGTCCGACAGAAAAATTCTATTCGTAACGATAAGCGAGCATTTGTATAGTTCCAATTCAGCAAGAATTCTTCACGGGTGCTCACGGGTCATAAGGAACAGAACAGATACAACCATATTAGGCCTACGAGGAAAAACATCTTAGGTCGGACACTCATCTGTAAATTCGTAGGGCCTATATATGTGTACTTGGCCTGACTTTTGACTTTGTAAAGCACCCTAGAAGTAGCCTGCTACTTAAGATGCTACATAAATTGTCATCATTACTATTACAACTACAATTACAATGCGTACATGTAGGCCTATGTATACACATACATATGATGCATTATAAGTAATCTATACATATATATATATATATATATATATATATAGCTCACATATATTAGCTCTCACACTTCAGTTTCACACACAAGCTTACCGTTTTCTGTAATAGAGTAAGTTGAAGCAGTTTCCTTTAAGTTAGATTTTTCAGATAAGACTTAATGACATTTTGGTCTAAGAATTCCTTAGTGCACAACAATGATAGAACATCAAGTCTTCACCATTTACTTAAATAATAATATTACGAGTTTCTTGTTTGTAGGTCTGCATGCATCCCTGGACTGAATTTAACCCAACGACGTCTCGCAGAAGGAAGAGCCACTCCTATGACGTCAGACAATTCTCTTCCACTGAAATTCATTTGCTTTGCTTCTATATGATGTCACTGCATTCGTAATCGTAAAATCTGCATTGCAGCAACGATAGACAGATGCTAAATTGTTTGCGAAACACTACATAAACACTACATGAACACTATATAAACACTGTACAAACACTATATAAACACTATATAAACACTATATAAACACTATATAAACACTATTTAAACACTTTACAAACACTATATAAACACTATATTAAAGTACGTGACCGAATTATTTCCTGGATTCGTCATTGATAAAAGCGAAAAAATCTCTCGAGTTTATTCTGAAAATTATATTCTTTATATTTAAATGCGGAGAGGGTCGTTATTTTATTTACTAAGTATTAACACTTTAACCTGCTCGGTGAAATACGTAGGCCCATGGCCTATATATATATATATACATTTACAACGTATATGCAGCCAATGTTATACTGTATATACTGTATATATATGACGCGTGCGTTGGTCTTGGAATCTGAGACTGAAAGTATTGGATCGCCTAAGAGTAAACTGCTTTTTTGTACAAATTCCTAACAATGAACATCCGATTGGCTGAAACTGGACCCTTCATCTAAAGCTCCTCCAGCTATATCTACAAGGAACGGAGATGACCTGTAGCGAAAGGTCACTGCATGCACCGGTAAAGAGACGGTTTCTCTCTTCGTTTTCTCGCTTCTCCTTCACCTGCGATCTTCATTCTGCGAGGGTATTTACCTTCTTTTTTCCATCTTCTCGGCTCATTCCTTTCTCCACAGCGCTGCTAAGTAGTTTGCTTTCCAGAGGATCTGACTAAATTTACTTTTACAATACAATATATAGGCCTACTAGTAGTGTACCTATCAGACTTTGGGCAAGCAGTTCTTTCTGCACAGATCTTTACTGAATTATGTGGAGTTACGGGTTAGAATTTCGGACAACGGACGCCTTCATCGAAAAATACAATTCCGACTACCACCAAAAACATACCGGCGGCCGAATTTACTTTCGCGGCCAAAACGTTCACTTGAAAATTTGCTTAAAGTTAGGCGTTAAAGCGTGCATCTTTACAGCATAATTTACAAGTCATATGTGTGTCTGATCTAACAATTTCCCATCCTACGAACTCACCAACAATTCACCCCCTACAATCTCTGCGCAGGTATTTCACTCAAAACTGAAAACATTCCTCTTCCACAAATCCTATCATGATTCATCATCTTCCCCTTTTCTATCTTACCGGTCCAGTTCTAACACCATCCCCGTAGCCGTTTGACTGTTGGATCTTTATATGAAACCGACCTATCGATTTTGACTGAGCGCCTGTAAATAAGCTGTTTCCCACGACTAACACGTCGCTTTTGAGTTTACGATTACGATTACGAAATAGCTTTGGGTGAGGCGTGTCAGATGATAGTCACTTAATGCTAAGTCTTCACACTGTCACTCTCTAACGCATGCGCACTGACGCTGATGTAAGTTTTCTCGTAAGGCTGCATAAGCACTGAACACATAGCTAATTTTTGTCAAGTGACAATTTAATTCAACCGAGTCACCCCGTGTCTTTTTGTTACATGTTGGCAATTTGTGGCGACTTCTGCTCGTGCGTATTTAACTACACAGGTTCCCTCTCCAGTGGATGCCTATGCCATGTCAGTTTCTCGGCTTACCATCTCTCGTCCCATCCATCTGAAGTGGACATTTCATCGGTATGTATGTTACTATGCCTTCATGTATGTGTATAAAGCAAACACCCGTATAGCGTTTTTTAAGAACCTCACAAAGGCGTTAAGACACGACCATCTAACATCTCTTAATTAATAGGCGCGCCTTAATATAAGGTGAAAATGTCTTTTAAAGTTATCATTGGCGGAAAAGTTCTAATTTTTAATGGGATTGTTTCATGAGGGTGGCCCAGTGAAAACTTGGTTCTTGATATTCCTCTTATGTTCTCTTTCTGTGATTTGTTATTTGTTATCATCAGTCGTGCCTATGCAGAGAGAAACGCCAGTAATAGGCCTACTCATCTAGCCCAGTTCACACAACTGCTAATTACCTTTAAGATGTGGTTAAGTGTAACTACTCCGTGTACAAGCATTCTTTGAAGAGTTTTACAAATCCTCAGTATCAGGTCGTTGTTACTTGTTTTAAGAGTTGTTTTTGAGGAGTTAGCTAGCCTGTGTAAACTTTTTCTGAAAGTCTGCTTGACGACGGTCGAAGTACCTCAGTTGAAGAAAGCAAGAAAATTGCCAGGTTGAGCTCACAGTAACTCGGATAATGCGTTCACCGGAGTGATTGATGATCGTAAAAGGCTATTAAGCAACTACGAAGACACTGACGCAACAGTTTTAGACCCGGTTCATTAAGCGAGTCTGCAATCGGAAACAATTATTAGGCAATTGCTAGTCACCAACAGCCTCCTCTTTTCGGTGCTATCCGCGCTTTTACCGCAAATTCATTAGTCAGATAATAACCGAAGTACTTTGGAAAATGCATTGCATATTTGAATTTAAAGTCGCAAATGGCCGAAATTTCCGGCCAGCTGAAATACCCGAATAATTCAGTCACTGGGGTGGATGGGATAAAAAATTCGGCTAACAACCCTATATTGGGTCGACTATATGTCTAGCACTGTTTGACAATGCTCCTAACACTACATGTAAAATGTCTTTTGGTGTTCAAGTTTGTGACTCAAGGACCATGGTCTAGAAATTTTAATGAATCTATGAAAAACTGTGTAATTCAGATGCAAATATCTCTTACCGTCATGTTTTTCAACATATTAGCCCAAGCTGCAATCACTGAACTGGCTGATTAGGCTAGACTAATTTTAAATGCATAAAGAACTAGAATTCGTAATACAGTTTTAAATTGTTGTCATGGATAAGGCTCACAATGATGCGTTGTGTGATTACAATACAGACAAAGAATAGTCAGCAGAATACTCTAAAGATAAGAAATGTCATATATGAGAAAAGTCTGCTTCACTCTTTGTTCAACATCTAAAATACTACAAGCATTTTTACCTGACTTTGATAAAATTTTCTGCAGTTTATTTCTTTTCCGTTCATGTCATCATTGTCACATATAACTAGTTTTGCAATTAAATCATAAAATCTACTTAAAATTAACAGTTACTTTAACAGAACTGTGACTGCTTCTATCACAACCACAATCTCCTGGGAAGGAGAGTCTATTTGAACGGGGAATGAAATAATTTATCTGCCCGGATACTTTGTTTCAGAATGTAGCTTCGGGAAGGGAGGCTAACAACACTGGAGAGATAGAGGAGCAGAGGAGACCTAACTGAAGCTCACGAGTTTATGACAGAAAATAAGGCAGTGCAGTGGAAGAGGTTCTTTAAATTAGCACCGACCAACGCGACTCGAGGCCACAGGCATAAATTATTAAAGAAACCGAAAGGAACACTAAAGCAGAAATTCTTCAGTGCTAGAGTGGTAGAGTTGTGGACAGTTGGGATGACAGAACTGCCTCAGTGGCCACTATCACAGCCTTTTAAAAGCAAGCATAGGCTATTAAACATTTCTGGTTAATGTGCAGTGGTTCTAACACAGACCACTTGTCTTATGAACCACTTAACGCCCTTATTTTGTCATGTTATGATATGGTATGTTATTCATGTTCCTCTTCAAACTGAATTCTGTGTGAAAGATGAGACAATTAACGGCGCTATAGAAACCATTTCATCAGGTAATTGTCTCATGATAAGCCGTCCCTGCACGCGTTTGTTCGACAGGCCTTGAGAACAACAGAAAGAATTGTCCTCCGCAATCGTTGCATGTCACACGAAAAATGCCCTTTTTGCTATCACATGCTACCTTTTCTATGGACGACTGCATAAGTAATTAGTCCTTTATATCTGTCGTGCGTTCCCAGTCACACGGGACCTGACTAGAACGTGGAGGAAGCGTTTGATATCACGCTACCTCATGCAATTCGTAACACACAGTTTCAAATAAAAAACAGTTTTCCCTTCAACTGCCACTATCTTATTGGGTCCATCTCGGATATCTGCTTTTTTACGTTTGCTGTCTGTATGTCTGTGTCTGTGAGTATGTCCGTGTGTCAGTCTCCGCATATCACATTCATTCGTTATGATTCGCTCACTGCATACGTCTGTCACTGGACTCCAGACGATTGTTATTCTTCCAGAGTAAGCATAAGTGTCACGCTGCTCACGAACTCACTAGTAGCCGCCCTTATCCTGCCTACCTACATTTATAAAGCATACATACATGCATACATGCATACATACATACGTATATATTCTACACATATACATACATATGTACATATATATATAATACTTACTTACATAGGTTACATACATATATACAGGCATACTTACATACATGCATACATACATACATATATATTCTACACATATACATACATATGTACATATATATATAATACTTACTTACATAGGTTACATACATATATACAGGCATACTTACATATATGCATACATATAACCATAGCCTATATACATACATGCATATATAGCCTGCATACATATATATATACGCACGTTACATACATAAATAGCCTACATGCAAACAGAAACTCATACATAGGCCTACATTTAGGCCTACTACATATTCCGCAACTGAGACAAACTCAATGTAGACGACTTTCGTAAGTGGCAATCGATCCATTTTGTAGCGGCAACATTATGCAAATAAATAGTCTTAGATTTTAGAAATTATAAGTGATCGAACAGTTAAAGCAGTTACCCGAATTCAAATCGTCACAGTTTATAAAAGCACGAATCTATCACTGAAATTTATAACTAAAACTTATAACTTAGCACACGACAGACCAGTGCTACAGTCTTCGCGCTCTCTGTATAATGTATTTGCGTATTCTTATGTAAGCGCTATTTCTGCCAAGACAACAGACAACAGACCAGTACAAACGTTTTAGACAAGCCGCATGTTATTGCGCAATCGTGGGTTTTTCCAAAAACCCTGTTGACTAGTCACAACATAGGCGGCGCGAGCGCCCACTTGATAAAATACGTGTCAACAATAATTGCTGCTGATATTACAGCCTGCCCGCAGAGCTCTGCTAGGCAATCGCCACGTGTTCGGTGCGTGCCAGCCAGCACGTGATCACCGCGTGCAAGAACAAATCAGTCAACCCGATGACTCATGAAAGACTCGCTGACTAAGCAGCGAAATACCACGCTTTACAATCAGTTTTTCTATTCAGGTCAGGCTGCTTGGAACTCATCAGGTACACTGCTTACACTAACCTTTTTGGCACTACTGTTTTGCTAGCGAACACTCAAACAATTGGGAGTAATTTCGACCTCACATAAATTTTTTCCAATCTCGTTTCTGCCATATCAGGGCATTATGTCATATCAGACCAGCTCTTGCCAAATGCATGTCACAAACTATAGCTGCCTTGTCTGATCTCGCCTTGATTATGCCAATTCAGTTTTTGTAAGTATCTCAGACTAGAAACTCTAAGCTTCAACGCATCCGAATTTCTTGACTCTTGTAGCGCTGCGTGCACCTCCTCGAACAAACGCCTTATACCTACTCAGTCAGCTGCATTGGCTTCCTGTAGAATTCAGGAAAAATTTAAACGGACCAGTCTGACCTATAAAGGCCTACGTTCAGCCGCTGGTCACTCGTTATATCCCTTCTCGCAGCCCGACGATCATTGGATATGGATCTTTTGGCTGAGGAGCCATTACACAGAACTTGTCATCGGATCTCGTGCATCCTACGCCGTTGCTCCATGGAATGATATGGCCTATACCGATGTTTTGACGAAGCTCGAACTCTTTTCCTTCCTTCAAGAAACACCTCAAAACTCACTTTTCTCACTGGCTTTCAAACATCTGGATATCTAACTGTATTTCATCTTGCGACTGGCTAACCACCGTGACTGAGATTCGTATTTTTGTGTGACTGCGCCAGTAAAAAATCGTAATATTGAAATAATAATATTCCTGGGGATCATCATCATCATCACCATCACCATCATCATCATCCTCATAATAATAATAATAATAATAATAATAATAATAATAATAATAATAATAATAATAATAATAATAATAATAATAATAATAATAATAGTGATATCGTGCGGGTTCTGTTTACAGACCATGAATTTTTTCAGTTCAGACTGGTAAGGGTTGTTCAGGTCTGTGTGTTTTGGGGTTGACTGTACGCCTGTTCTGTCTGGGGAGTAGGTGCAGGCTCTGAATGCCCACCACTGCCTATCATCGCAACACCAATTGTGTGAGCAACAGCTGATCCAACAGTGACACCTGCAGCACTTGCGGCCATTTGTGCGAAGAGATCCGGCTGCCTTGGTTGACCAAGAGCAGGTGGTGCTGGTGCAGCTGCAGCTGCTTGTGGCATCCGGGCTGGCAAGCTGAAAACTGGTCGACTAGGTGCACCTCCAAATCTCGTGATCTTGTCTTTAAGCGCAGTGGTGAAGAAGCAACTCTGAGTTAGCGGTGGCGTAAGTGTAGAACGTTCTGCCGTTAATCTTGATGTTGATGCTGCTATCGCTGTGGATATAAACCCTCCTGCCGTGTACTCAGTAATTCCCTTTCAACGCCGTTTTTATCTGGATGACTAACTTATAGATCCAACATATTATATAATAATAATAATAATAATAATAATAATAATAATAATAATAAAAATAGCATTGGAGACGATTTAGGACACACCTATTCGCAATGCCCTTCCTCTGATTGACCATATTATGCGGCATTACCGTGTAAGAACGGCCATAAGAACTGTAGTTTAGCGCTATACAAATACACAAGTGTATATCAAGTGTATAAGATGCATGTCTAAATAATCCACGTACATGTATTGTATATCTAACATGTTAATATATATGTGTGTGTGTGTGTGTGTGTGTGTGTGTGTGTGTGTGTAGCTATTGATCGAAGATATCAAGACTGGTTTATAGTCTATATATATACTAGTCACACACACACACACACGCACACACACATGCACACACACACACATATATATATATGAGTAGATATTGTAAATATAGGTCAATAAGCCACTCATTTGTGCTTATATAGGGTTCTGTCGAAATGTTAACGTCATCTTGTGCTTGTAGTCATATATGTCTGCACATGTAATATTTGGTCTTTGTAGGTGCATGTGTAGATGATGGCCGGCGAGTGAGTGAGAACGTGAGCGTTTTATTGAATTTGTCGTGATGGATTGACGAACATGCGTTTAAGAAGTTGCTCTTAAAAGCCTCAGCACCGATGCTTCCTCCACCACACTGCTGCTGCTGCTGCTGCTGCTGCTGGAGACCAGCCTAAAGCCAGCTTCTATCTCAAAGACATCGCTTCTGATGTTGTTCTCGATGTGGATATAAACCCTCCTGCCGTGTACTCAGTAATTCCCTTTCAACGCCGTCTTTTATCTGGATGTCTAACCTATAGATCCGATTGCACTAACATATATGCACGTATACATACATCTATACATGCACACATACACATACTCCCTGGCTATATATGCGTGTAGATATTGTAAATATAGGCCAATGCTATATACTGCATGCTGCATCAAACAATAACATCGTTTAGAGATTATGAGTGTTGTGTTTTCTGGCCTTAACCTTTCTTGCAATTCTTCTGGTTGCTTTATCGCTGGCCTTAGCTTTTCCTCTTTTGGCACTACTTGGCATTCTGTTTTTCCTAGTAGTTGTCTTCATGGCCATTTTGGCATTTAGCTTTAGCCTAGCTTCTAGTCTCTCATCATACACTTTATATATCCAGCCAGGTCCGGCATTTTACTCTTAAAATCAACGGCCAATAAACCAGTGCAAATCATTACGAACTGAATGGCACAATCAAAACTGCCAGCTGCGACAAGTAAGTAGAATATACAGTCGCGTTCTTTGAACTCGCCTCATCCTTCCACCAAAGACGAGCCCATTAAGATGCCAACCCACCACCACCATGATGACAGCGAAGCCGCTGTCGAAAGTTGCTTGTATTTCTCAGCGGACGGCGTCTTCAGACGACAGAACTGCGGAATAACCCGTAGCCAATCTAGGAATGGATTGTGTGTCGTCGTACTCTTCCTCCTATAGTCTCTGTCGTTTCATCGATCAATTAAGGACCTCGTTGTCGTCTCCCGCCGTTCTGCTCTCCTCTGCTCAGCGCATTCCAGCACTTGCGACTTATACAAGCACGCCTCTCGTGTATAAGTCGCATCGCAAGAACCACATCCGGACAGACTTAACCATTCCTAATTATCCAACTCCGTTTCCGCATATCCATCTTGCATATACATACACATTGTTGTATCTACTCAAGATTGGATATGAAGATATGACATCTAATTCTATGCATGCATGTTGCATAGCGTACAATGTAGTGAAACGTTTTATAACAATATGTTGGCCCTATTACTTTTGAACACGATCACTGTGTGACTGATTTTCATTTGGTTTTGTTTAACTGGCGTTAGCTAGTTAGTTTTATAGGTTCATTTTGTTGACAAAATTCTTTATTTGTTACATCTACTGGCATCTGATTCTCTGAATGAAATCATGATTGTTGTTGTTGTCGTTGTTGTGGTCATTTATCATAACTGATCACAATATCATCACCAAAATTATAATCATCAGCAACATCATCGTAACTATCACTATCATCAAAGTAGTGGCATAGTTCTAAAGTCGTTATCAACGTCAGCAGCAGCAGCAGCAAATCAGCAGCAGCAGCAGCAACCTGTGATGCTGATGCCAAAGCGCAGCAGCGATATCGTCTATTTATACGCACGTGCGAGAGATGAATTCATCTGATTCCGCCGCATTCAGCTGTCGCACCAGTAACGCAGGGCAGCAGCATCAGCAGCAGCATATATTGTGTGTGTGTGTGCGTATGCGTGTGCGTGTGTGCGTGTGTGTGTTCACGACATATGAACTGTACCGATGCGCTGCTCTTAATCTGTTCATAGCAGAAAACGCACGAATAAGACTCCCGTCAAGGGCAGAAGCTCTTACGCATGCGCGATTGACACTGAGAGCATCGGTTGCTGATGGTGGTGGTGGCGGCGGTGCCATGCAGGAACCATCCTCTTCCCTCCTCCATCCGACAGCTGAGATACGGATTAGACATCTGCTAAAGGAACGACAGAGCGGTCTGCATCTAAGCACGTTCATCTAAAACCAGAATACAATTGGCCTTTGGAGAAAATCTGGCTCTTGGTAGAAAAGGATTAAGGCAATCAACAAAGTTAGCATAAACGAATTGACTGCAGCGAGACTTAATTGGCGATAGGGAGGCATCGATAGGTGTTAATGACATTAATTGCTTTTCAACGGATATTCTGCTGCTAATTGTTGCCATCTGGCGTCACTCGTCTCTGTCTGGAATCTAGGAAACGGCCACAAACACCGGCTCAAATGCTGTCCAAGGTTTGAATATCCAATTCAGTTTCGTAAAAACCTTCAGTTAATATAATAAGATGTTGACTGTGGGCTATATGTACACAGATTTTACTAATTTTTTTCACTTACTTGATAAAATAGGATTATGTGTTAATCATCATCATCAGCAGCAGCATCATCATCATGACATCATCATCATCATCAGCATCATCATCATCATCAGCAGCAGCAGCAGCAGCAGCAGTAGCAGTAACAGCATCTTCTCCTCTTCCTCCTTCTAGAACCTCCTCATTCTCCTTCTCCTCTTCCTTCTCCTCCTCCTCCTCCTTCCCCTCCTCCTATTACTTCTTCTTCATAATCATCATTATTATTATTATTCGAGGTAGGAATGATACATCAGGAATAAAAAATACGTTAGGAGAACAATGAAAGCTGATTTCTGAAAAATTGTCCGTCACCGAGATTCAAAGACGATCGCGGACGGCATGTGTAAGCCGGGGCTTGATATTATCCAAACTGCAACCAGTCGACTAATTCAAAATGGCGGAAGGTTTCGGTTATGGGTGTCGTATGAAAAGTAGGCTTAAATGCCGTCAAAACGTACGAAATTCAAAGCAAACTTAATAAATAATTTCAGGATTCAGACTCAGACACGGTAGACTTCAAAACATGCGATAATTACCGAAAAATTTCTCAAATGACAAATTATCTGCCAAAGTGAACAAAACACCGTCCGCTGCAGCCAAATGGCTCTAGGGGACACCAAGCGGCCATATTATTTATCACTATTAAAATGTATTTAATTTCCACACGTTTAAAACTTAAATCAGAAGCCATTTTACGTTGAATTAAATTCTAAAGGCGATGGATTATTTGGAGGCTTAGGAACAAGGTGGAATTGTGCGCGCTCGGATTTAACAAATGATTGTTGCCCGTTCTCGTTAGACATGTTAATCGCAATCTTGGAAACAGAAGATGTTGGTGCTAAAACAGAACCATAGTTTAATTAAACACACCAATTTATATCTCCTTAATCCAACTAGGATCAACATGCACAGAAGTAGAAATAATTACAAATCCTAATTAGATTCCTGCATTGTTTAGTGCACAAGAAGTGAGATTAACAGCTTATTCAGCCGAGACATAGATTGACGAAACAGGATGCGGGTCGGATCTGGTTCTGAGTCGAAATCTGAAGGTCAGACTACTCGACGACGCTATATAAATGCTAGAAATTGAAAAAGAAGCGAAGTGTCAGCGGCTTAAATTGCATGTGCGTTGAAGGAGGCGATTCTCTTCGATCTTAACAGAAATTGCAATTCACATGGGTCTAATCATATGCCCAGCGGTTGAAATGGAGAAGATTAATTCGCTCATTGATGCAATCTATAATTCGTTGCCTTTTCGATGCAAAATTCTGCAAGAGATATGCTAGAGATATGCTACATCGATGCCAGAATTTTCCGCGGTTGAAAATAAAACACAGAGATATGACTGAAGAGTCTGACCGACTGCTTGTTGGTCTTCTCTACCTATTATGTAATACAGCGCCACCTGGTTAAATATCTTTCTGCATGTCGATGTTTGTGCGTGTGTATGTGTGTTTATGTCTGTGTGTGTTTGTTGGCATTTTTTCTGAACTCGCAAGACGCGGTTGCGCTGACTGATCGACGGATTATCTCAAGATTGACAGTTGGACACAACTCATTCAGAAATCTCTGTTGTTAAAGGAACTCGCAAATTTCTTGCCATTCTAGCGCTCCAGTTTGTCTGTCATCTTAACAATAACGCTTAAAATCGACCAGTGGGTTATTTAGAATTTCTGCGACTTTTGATTTTCGAATTTAAAAACGTTTTGTTAATTATTATTAGTGTAGAATTTTGACTGTTTTAAGCAATTATGACATTAATACCTAGATAATTTTGATGGAACTTTCAAAAATTCAAATTTCTCGGCTAATATTATAAGCTAATTGTTACACCTATCTTGAGCATTATTCGAATACTTATAGCTTCTAACTCACACAAGTTTGGGAAATAGGTAAAAACTTGTAGTCAAAGAAAAATATGCGATTTTTATTTTTTTCCCAAAAGCAATTTTTAATTTTTGTAGAATTCTCAGTAAGAATATGTTCATTTATGCAGAAATTAACGCCGAATGATTCATCCTGCAGTGTGTGTGTGTGTGTGTGTGTGTGTGTGATCAGAGAATCACGGCATAGAAAGGTACATACTACAGAGGTATAGGGTATAAGTTGAACCTCGGTGTGGATGCCACCTGTACACCGATCGTGGCCAATATTTTTGTGGTGACGATCTAAGAAACATGCTCAATCATGCAGTTCAAATATCAAAGCAATCGCTTCAGAAGCTTCAGATTCAAATTACAATTTCCGATTCGATAACATGCACATCTGAACTGTCGTAGTTTTCTGTAACCAGACACAATTACCAGACACTCTTCTCTTATATAAAGAGTCTAGCCACACCACGTAGTACGTGTTGTTAGCAGATATTGAACCTTGAAAACTTGAAGAGGTTCAGACTTTGTTTCCTCGTGTGCTTAGAAAAGAATTTACAGAAATATGGACATTTCAAATTCTCCGAGGTCTGTGAAGAGTGCCAGTAAGTCCTCCATACGAAATTAAATGGCCTAAACTTTCAAACACAAATATGCTCGGCTTTGTAAAATAACAGGCTTATTTGATATTTAAGTGATTAATCTGTATTATGACCTGTAAAGCCATACAGTAAGAATGTGTTCATTTATGCAGGAATTTGCGTCGAATGAATCATCCCGCAGAAAACTATGTGTGTGTGTGTGTGTGTTGTGTGTGTGTGTGTGTGTGTGTGTGTGTGTGTGTGTGTGTGTGTGTGATCCCAGTGTGTGTAAAGCCAGACATGTGGGACGAGGTGATGAAGCGGTATGTTCTGTGCCTTGTAACCGGAGGGTCGCGGGTTCGAATCTGCCTCAAGCCACTGCGTAGCGACCTTGGACAAGTCGCTCACCCACAATTGTCTGTGAGGAAGGCAACGGGAAACCACCTCACTCATCTCATCCCTGGGTGGCATAAAGCCAATGGACCTGCCTTCGGGCAGAAAACTCATCATCATTATCATCATCAGCAGCAGCATCATTATCAAAGCCAGACAACATTGTGGATGTTTATGACAGACAGACAGACAGACAGACAGACAGACAGACAACCAGACAGACAGACAGGGAAGGAGGGCATCTCAAGTGGCAGCGATGTTTTTGAAGCGGAACAGTGCAGCTGGTTTTGATCAATACAATCGCAGAACTCTGACATTAAGTGATTCAAGTTCCGTGAATCTACTTTCACTGCAGAGAGAGAGAGAGAGAGAGAGAGAAAGAGAGAGAGAGAGATAGAGAGAGAGAGAGAGTTAAATGCCAACAGATGGACACGAGATGACCATTATAAGCCGGGCGATGCAGTCTAAACAAGATCAGTAATAAGCATCTCATAATGCGAACATAATTTCTCAGTCCTTCTCTCTATAATTCCACAGTTCGATTCGTGAAACTTTGGTTGGGTGCAGGGCAGGCGAACGAGCCCTAAGCGCCAACAGTTTGGTATGGACAGATTCGTAGTCTCCCCAATGGTAGCCTACACCAACAATTTTAAAACGCATCTTTTGAAAATTTCTACCTAAAATTTAACTTGCTATGGACAATGGAAAAACGACAAGAAGTTTCTAGCGGTTAAAACTTACCCCCGGCTTGAATTTTTCGACCAATACTGGGGTGGTTGACGTTTGATTTAATAAGTAAGCTTTCCAGTGGAGTCCGAAGCGGAGTCCTGGGCGGAAGTGTAAGAGAGTATATGGGGAAAATTTCTTTTTAAATGTAAAGGATAATTTACTGGGATTTTTACCAGCGGACTAAAACGTTTCCCCTGCATGAGTGTTTTCGAACAAGATTGGGAGTGTCTGACTTTCACCTTTGTCATAAAGCTCCACCGCTAGTGGCAGCTCTAGGTTTTCCCAACAGGGCGCCCGCGGTGGAGCCGAGCGACCGCAAAAGGGACACCGAGTCACAAATTGACAAGATAAGGGCCTACTTGCAATGGAGGTCCTATACGTGATTTGTCCACCTCAACTACTCCAAGGCTAAGCACATCAATTTAAAACATAATCTATTTGAAACATATAAAATACAAACGAAGTCTTTGCACATGGAACTTTTGAGATGAACGGAAGTGAAGAAACAGCGGAAAACAGACAACTTCAACAACCGGAGGAGGAGTTGAAAGAACGGTGGTACATCAAGGAGCGCATGAATGGGTTGGAACTGGCAGAGATCTATCCAAAGTGGGTGCAGCAGATTCCTTACGAACAACACATCCAATAACGTGGGAGGTCCATCTAATGAGCACCATCCAATTCGATAACTGCAAACCATTTGATGTTCTCAAATCACTGTAGCTGTAATTGTCGTTGATGACAGAGTTTTATTCTGTGCTTCAGAGAAAGTGGCCCACTGCGTGAGCGCATCATGCAGTAAAGATTGCTGTAAACTGCTACATGTCTTAGCAATTGCTTGGCCGATGAAGCTATCACTCACTCAACATGCTAGAGCATCTGAGATGCTGAGGCAGCAAATGCCTAATGTGTTTCGTAAGCAGGTCGGTGCGCGTGTGCAGGCGTGACCATTTCCTGCTGGAGAGTGGAAACTATAGGGTCATGTACCACGTTTTAGAGCAATGCTTTCAAGACCAAAAATGGCGCTAAATAAATTTGTGGATAAATTTGTAGCCTATATACCGGCCATTTGATTGACATTTGCATGTGCTGTTTGCTCGTGTTGGAATTAATGCTGTCGTTACTGCTCATAGTTCTGCTACTGTTGATTCTGTTGCCGCTGCTTCTGCTAATGGCCGGCTGATTTTTTAGACTCTTGCGCCGCAAGACTTCATATAGAGAGAGTCGTCGTTAGCTCTGTTCTTCGTCCCTTCAGTCGTCTCGCCTCGCCATTTAATTCGGTTCAGTCATCAGCATCCTCAGCAGCTCGGCCGCGCTGTCTCTCTGATCCGGCAAGGCCGCCATTCATCTTTTCTCATCTCCTGATGAACGAACATTTCGTCGGACGATGCAGCTTGAAAACTGGCTCGGCAAAATGTCTAAATTAATTACGCCTCTATCTCTGCCCATGTTTTATATTGTGGACAGCTGCATGCGAACGAACACGGTCGCATGATTGTTTCATCCCCGGCCCTAGAACCACCGTACAGCCAACGATCGGACACTAAGTAACCTATGCCGCTCTAACTACCTAATACGTTCTTATTTTCATTCAATTTGCCCGGAGACCCCAAGCGCGCCTTCCTCACGACGTTCTTGTCTAATATGTTCTCGTTTCTGTCGCATCTGTGTTAATTTCCTCACGTGCCTGGGGTTCTCGTGTTGAGCCTGATGATGGTGGCAGCTGACCCGATGTTCGGTGGCGCGAGGCCATCGCCAATAAATGCATGAGCAAACTAGAACAAGGAATCTGGAATACCAGCATCCTGCTGAACACCAAACTTCGCCTTTTCAAAGCATACGTATACTGCCTGCCCTGTTTGGAGTCGAGACTTGGACGCCAACCAAGGGGACCTGGAGGCGAACTTCGATGCCTTTCAGCAGTGCTGCCTGAGGAGAAGCCTCCGCGTTCCCTATACGGGTCACATCATCAACGCGAGGGTCAATCGCTGCACAGCGAAAATCCCTGTGTCGGACATGATCCAAAGAAGGAGGTTCAGGCTCTCGGACACATCGTGCTTTGCGACAGCGGACAGGTCCACGCCAGAGCTCTGCGAGCCATGATGTCTGCCCCATGAGGTGGGAATAGACCTGCTGGACGTCCTCCTGCACCCGCTGAATTTTGGACTATACACGGCCTGAGACGTGCCCAGAATAGAGACGGATGGTAGCATGCAGTGGAGAGAGATGCACGCCATTGATGATGATAATGGGCTGTTGTTCATAGTAAGTGCACGTGGCGCATTGAAAGTGCAGGGAATTGCATCAACAAACATGTATGTAGCACTTTGTGTTTACGAAGTTTCATGCATGAATCAAGTTTAATCAATCTCTCTACGGCGCTGCCGGAAAGACTTATCTCGTCGGACAGGCAACTCATTCGCTGCCTAGATGGCTATGTCATCGATCCGATATGAACTAAAAGGAGGAAACTTTCAGAAATCTTAATCCTATGATTCCTCCAAAGTGAAAGGAATTTAACAAGCAACACTTAAAACGATGACGCTCATCCGATTCATAAAAAATTTCCTCCGGCGTAACGTGCACAACGGTGAGGTCAGAGCAGCGACGACGATGAGGACGACGATGAGGAGGAGGACGACGACGAAGATTGTCACATGCATGGCGTGAAGCCTGGAGTACACTCGAGCGGAATGTCAAGTTCTGCAGGTAATGCAGCTTATTTCTTACTTATGTTGATGTCCCGAACGACGCCCACAGTCGGTGAAGCTTGACACTGTAGGCTATATTCTGTGCATTGATTTAAATTTAGCATACGCTAAGCCAAGGTGTGCAAATTGTGCTAATTATTATCTTATCAAGTGGGCGCTCGGGCGGCTTCGATCTGGCTTCTCCAACGGATTATGATTTTTGATTGCGATTTTCACTTGAAGGGACCATCAACTGATACTTTGGGAATTATGATGACGGCGCTATAGAAGTCACTAGATTAGATTGTGATGAGTCAGCGGGTTTTGCAAAAACTCTTGATTGCGCAATATCGGGAGGCCGGTCTAAACCAGTTTGTACTGGTCTGCTGTCTTGGCGGGAAAGGGCCTATGTAAGCGGACTTAAATGCATTGTTGAAAGAATCCGAAGATTTTGTAGCAGAAGAGTGCGACGATTTTGTAGCAAGGATATGAAGATTTGACAGCAAAGGAGCGCGCAAATATGTAGCACCGGTCTGGAGTGGGTTAGTTGAAAATTTGAGTTACAAATATCGTTGATATATTCGTGCATTCAGAAACTGTGACGATTCAAGTACTGTTGTACATTTAATATATAATTTAAAAAATCAAAGATCGTGCCTTTATACGAGTTGAAGCTACGCGACGAAACGGGCAAGTAGGCGGTTCGAAGCCCTGTTGTTGACAAGTTCGAGAGATCGTCGCCAATCATCAACATCAGCAGCATCATCGGTATTATCGTCGTGGTCGTCAACCTGAACTTGCGTTAGTGAAAATGTTGTTGATGCTACTGCTGTTGATGGCCAGGGTGGGGCGGAGGTGATAACAATAAAGGAGTGAAGACATTTTCTAATAAAATTAGGAGGAAAAGGCGATTACGATAAGGGTAGGAAGCCAGGGGAGGACACGACGCGAAAGTAGAGAGAGACTGGGGAGCAGAGATTGTCTAATTCTGCGTCCATAGGCCATGTAAAGATGGACGGAAGTAAAAGTGGATTCTATGTCCGGGTAGAAATAGGCAATTATTGAATTGTTTTCTTCAGACTGCATCTCGGTCCATTTCTCGGTCAGTGGCTCCTGACTGCCATCGAAATCGTCAGAAGACGTGGGCGGATGAAACGAAGCAATTGCGTGAACTGGCCAACAACTTTACGGAAGCCTGACAACAAACATATTGTGCTCTTCCACTAACCCAACGGCATAGGTGCACTTCACTGAAGTAGGCCTAAATGCTTGGAGAATCCTTTATTCATTTCCCGCATATGCTGGATTTCAGATAGCAGATCTGTGTGAAAAACTACCCCACAGAATAGTTGGCAGTTGCCGGCGCATTAGAAGCATTTCGAGGGGTTTAAGCCAGAGCGTCGTTTCTATCTTTTACATCACTTTAAGAAAAAACAAAGAAACAGAAAATTTTAGTAGAAAATTTTACTTTAAACATTTTTGTCTTAAACAGTGAAAATTATTTTTAGCAAAATCGGGAATAATGACAATCTTCCTCAAAATGATTTAAAACACGCATTGTGTTGTTTACACATAACGTGATAATTAGGTTAAATTTGTCAAAATTTGACCAGATGCACCCTTTTAGCAAGAGACGTGGGTCCCCTATCTTAGACACGCAGCAATTTGCATGAATTAATCTGCAAATTTGGCAATAATTGTCTTGCTACATGGATGTATCTTCAAGATGCAACCATCTGGCAGGACTACTAGTTGCAAACGAAATAATATGCACCGTATCCATAGTTTTACATCCTTACGGCATAAAAGTGATCCGTAATTTGTGATGTATCTTCGCACCAATTATTCTTTAATTAAGCCGTTGAGAATTAGATATGACTTTAGTTCAAAATTAGGTTTGTTATTAAATATGTCTTCAGTTCAAAATTTGTTTTGTTAATAAATATATCTTTAGCTATATTTATTTATTTTTCTACGTACTGTAATTATTTGGTCATGCATCGTAATTTTGACAATTTTTCTGTCATATGCAATGTATTGTATATACACTGTGTCCGGAAAAATTCCAAGGCTCTAAAATATGAATGAAAAAACTATAGTAGATAATAATCAATTTAAAAATTTAAAAACCTTTTTGATCCGTACATAATTACCAACAAAATTCTTTGTAATTTATTAACGGCCCCCGGTTAAAATTACGTCACAGTGACGTATTTGAATTTTATATTTTGTAAAGAAAGTTGCTAGAAAAATGGCGTTCGATGCTGCTGTTAGTCAGTGGCGTGTACGTCTCGAGGCTTGCGTTGAAGCCAATGGCGGACATTTTGAACATAAATTATAGTTCAATAATAGTTCAGGATTAAACTGTTTTTGGAATTTTAAAAATCGATTAATGTTTACTAATTATTTTCATATTTACCGTAAAGCCTTGGAATTTTTCCGGACACAGTGTATATGCGCTGACCAGATGCAAATAAACGCTTCGAATTTGCTAACATTGCTTGTTAGAAAGTAGTCACATCGACAGCTATGGGTGACACAGATCTCGTAGCTCCTTTGACCCGTTGTTTTCCGACCCGAACTGCCATAATTCCGCATATAAGTGGTCGGTCCACTATTCTGGATGTCGCCTAGGAACCTCAGATATGATCTTTACCTCCAGTCCGATCTTTTCGATCGCACTTCTGAGGTCTTCCTCCTGAAGAGGCGCTATAAAAGCCAGTGCTTACGTGCCATTTCGTTGGCACAAACTCATCTCATGCTACTTTATGACAACAAATACATTCTTAAAAACAATATCTGGAAACAGCAGGCACTGGTGTGCGTATATAGAACGCGGATAGAAAGCACATTGTGAATGCAATTTTTCCGCGGAGTGAGCAAATTCTAAGCGCGTTTTTTTCGAAATTTGTTATGACGTAACGTCGATGAGTCATCGGGTTGTTGACTTGTTTGTGATTGGCTGGCGGGAGCCCTGTGCTAAGGTGAAATTTTTTGACTAAACACCGATGGTTTATAAATTGTTTAGGCACGTTTGTGTTATGTGCTTCTAACTGCGATATGCGTCTACATGTATCTGCCACACAACGACCTCGTGCCTGCGGTTGCGGGGTGCTTCCAGTTGCCAGCATAGATCGTATTCCTGCGGTGCTGCATAGGATGTTGGTGTGAAGTCGACAGGCGCGTATTGTATCACGCGAGCGCTTGCGTAGGTAAACGTCGAACTTACATTACAATGAGTCACAGACATGCCTAGACAAGTTTTGCTGACACGACAGGTGTAGTATGATATGAAGAAGTAGCGATTGCAGTGTTTGACAGTTGAGCAGTGCTTGAACTCAGCTGATTATAAAAGTTACAAATTTTGTTGATCAATGCTGTCAGACAATTTATGTGAACGAGCGATCTGACTACCCTACACTAATGTTTGCTGTTTGGATACGGCTTTTAAGACTGTATGATCCACGCTTACTACATTCGGCCGTCATTTGACTTCATTGCAACAAAGTTCTTTATTGCGCTATGTTTACTTTTACAGCGGCTGAAATAAACGCTTGTAATCGGATGATCATCGATTACGTCAGCATGACGAGACCTGCACATCTATGACATCTGTTTATCTTATTATGATCGACCGTAACTAATGACATATTGATGACCTCATCGTGAGATTCTTCGTCACATTACAAAATGTTCAGTGGTGACGACATCTGCTTGCTTCTGCAGACGTTCTACGCCGACGACCGATCGCGTGTACATGGTTACAGCGAAGCAGCAAACGTCACTATGGCAACAGTGACATCAAGCAATCGCTCGTCGTCTGAAGGGAGGCGAGGCGTCATTGCTCAGAGCGTCCTCGACGACGTCAAGTTCTACCTGGCAGGAGTGGCAAATCCGATGGTCTGTGCCTTCGGTCTGATAGGCAACATCTTCAACGTGCTCGTGCTGTCCAGGCGGCGCATGAAGGCAACGATGGAGAACGCCGTTGAGCAGTCGGCCCACACGGGCCTAATCGCCCTCGCCGTTTCCGATGCTCTGTACTGCGCCAGCGGACTTCTGTCCGGGTTGCTCAGCCGACCACAGACGGCCTTCGCCGAGCGCAGTGTCTGGCTCTACTCTAAGATCTACGGCCCTTACTTCGAGAACACCTTCATGCATACGGGCACCTGGCTGACGGTCATCATGGCCGCCGGACGATATACCGCCATCTGCCGACCGATTGAGGCACGATACTTGCTCAGCACTCGCTGTACTCGGATGGCGGTCGCGGTGACCTTCGTGCTCTGGTCAGTCCTCGAACTGCCCATTCTCTGGACCTACCAGATCGTCGTTCTTGACTGTCCGCCGTCGGACGTCATCTTCCTGCTCGACCAAGGACCATTCGTCATCAACGGACACCTGAAGACGGCCTTCACCTACGTCTGGGCTCTTCTGGGCTTCCTGCTTCCGGTCCTTCTGCTCGCCTACTGCAACGTCCATCTTGTCCGAGCGCTGCGCGAGTCCTACAACATCCGGCGCCTGTACCGCGTGAGTGCGAGGGTCACGTCGTGTGGCAGCCGCGTGACTCCGACCCTCGTGGCCGTCGTCTGCATGTTCCTCGTTCTCATCTGTCCCTCGGAGTTGCTCCAGTTCTACTACTACGCCGCCCATCCGAACAACGTCGAAATCGTGACTACGGCGATTGTAGCGACGAACGTCCTTCAGACGATCAACTTCGCCTTCAACTTCGTCCTCTACTGTATCGTCAACGTCCACTTCCGCGAGACGTGGAAGGAACTCGTCTACTGCACGGCCACAGCAGGGTGCCAGTCTCCGGCCAAAGCCGACAAGGAAGCAGTCGGTGCCGCTCGACCATGCCACACTTCACCAGCGTCGACTGTTGCAGTCGTTGCCACCCTCAACAGAAATTCCGTTATGACGCCACCTACAGTCGAAACTGCCATTTAGCCTCTTAAAACGAGGCAATTGCCCTATAATTGGAAACGACTACGACTCTTCGTCTCTTTACACGTTCATCCATCGATACGACGATCTGTCGATCGATCAGTCAGTCAATAAAATCAGTCAATGATTAAATCAATCAATTGGTCATTCAATAAATCAATTATGAATCAGTCAGACCATCAGGCAGCCGGTCTTTTGATTGGTCGGTCGTCAATAAAATCATATATAAACAAAAAACGAATCAATCAAACAATCAATCAATCAGTTAGTCAACAAATAACTCAGCCGACCGATCGAACGACCGATTGACTGACCTCCCACGAATTTCTTTAATTTCCAACCGAGCTACATATCCCCCCACATTTCTATTAGTCTATCTGTACGGCGCTATCTATCTTCAGTCTGTCCGTCAGTCTGTCTGTATGTCTGTCTTTCTGTCTGTCCATGTATCTTCCTTTAGATCTGTAGCACATTGGTGCTGTTTGATTTATTAACTGCACCTGAGGGCGATCTAATACGACATTTAAATACACAGATACACACGTTCTATCGTACGTACTATTAAGAGTAAATTGTATTCTAATAAAGCGGCAGATGAATTGCAGATCTTCCAATGGATGTCAGACCGTCTAATTGGTCGGATGGACTGTCCTGGTCTCGAAGACGAGGAGAGAACAGTCGTTCCAGGAGATGGACGAGGCCAGCTCGGCGATCAGAAGACCGAGGAGGCTGACCGAAGTGGCCCAGTAGCTGTACTGGACGCCGGGGCTGACGTAGGCCACGAGGCGGAAGGTGTCTGTCAGAAGGGTGGCAGCGACGGCGCATGAGAAGCCGAGCAAGCCGAGGCTGACGACCATCAAACCGCGCAGCTGAGACACTCCTCCACGCAGCCGATCGATCTCTGTTTCCAAGTCATTCGCCACAGGGTGACCCAATTCAACTGAAGACATTCTCCAGGTGGCGCTGCTCAGTAAGCTCTGGTCTTTCACAGCAGAAGTCCTTGATCGATTGATTGATTGAATTTCAATGGCGTTGGAACATAGCAACAAGCGTCAACTGTTGCCTCGGAATATTCGTTCGCATAAATCTGCGCTGAGGTTAGCAGCTTGCCCTAGACCGCCAGATGTCCCTGTCTAGCGATGGCAGCGACGCTATCCTTAGCTGCTGCTCTCAGGTGCCATGGAAACCCAGTTAGCATAAGATCAGTTTTTCTGAAAGAGAGATTGCATATTATAAGACGATGGTATGTCGAAATGACGACAGATGACTAAGAAGATGATCATGCTTTTAGCTTCAGATAACAACGATGATTCTACCAGCAGCTAGATGACGCTTGTGATAATGAGCTGGCATACGCAAGACGTTGGCGGTAAATTCACATGACGATGTATATAATATCACCATGTAATCTAACTGTACATTTTATGATGAAGACTCCTGCTGCCGTTGATGATGAGGATGAGGATGATGAAGAAGGTAAAATATGAGTGTGTCTCTGGTGCCGATGAAGCTGATGAAGCTGGTTGTTTTAGCTACAGGCGGTCATTAAGTAAATCGAGTGGTAGGCTGTTAGTCGTATTCTCAAGTGATCGACGTCTAATAGGTCAATTAGACATAATTCAATTATTCATCTAATTCATCTAATTCATCTGATTAAACCTCGCAGAGTAAAGTAACCCCTCTTTCGCAATGTAATGTAATAAAATATGGCTTATAATTCGAAGAGCTTCTTAAAGTGCATCTCACGAATGCAGAATTTCACAGCACAAGTCATGGAGAAACCTGAAAAGTTTTTATATAAAACGAACAGACAATTTAACAATTTGACACTTTAACACTGTGCACAAGATTCGAATAGTTGAACATACTTTTTGGTTTACGTATACATTTTATATAACGCATTTTCAAGAAAACCATTCAGATGCGCTTGCACACCTGATCGGACCAACCTACGATCGACTGCAGAGGGGATTTCAACCGCTGACGGATGAGAGCAAAGTCAGGCCAAATGCAGCTGTCCCATAACTTATCATAACATATCATAACTTATCATAAAATAGGGAATGTGTTTAGAATATTGGGCTAAAACAAATCCTATGCTGTTCTGTGCGCAAATCATCATGCCAACTCCTTCCTGTGCTAAAGAGTCTCTGGTTTTTGACTGCGATTTTGCTTATATGGACAGAACGATCGATTGGCTGATGCCTTGGCCGATGATATGAACTTCAATGATTAGATTAGTGAATTTAGTGATTAGTGAGATTAAGTGCAGCTCATATACTCGAAAGCTGTGCCATCTCATAATCGATGTCTTTGCAAAGCCAACATCTGCAGTTTGTCCCGCATTTAGTTATAACTGTATGCTCGAATTCGGAAAACTTAGGCCTACTAATCAGAGGAACCAGTGCATATAAGGCCGAGCAAAGTTCACTTCTGCTGCTGGGCGCGAAGCAATTGTGAGCGAAGGACTTGCTCAAGGCCCTCCTAAGAGGAGGCTCGATCCCGTACTCTCCGCGTTACAAGTCAAGCGCTCTATCCAATCGGCTGCCGTGCCCCCCCCCCCACGGTTCGCTGCTGCATTCTGGCAACCATTAAGCCGATGATGATGATCAAAGCGGCTGCTGTGAGCGAGCGGCGACATGAGCAAGTTCGAAGTATGATCTTCACATCAACGACAGGAAGAAGGTCACTACCTGACCCAGGGTCACAAAATGGTCACGAACGTAAATTGCTGAAGGAGAGAAGAGGAAATGGGGAATTGGAAGTACATGGTTTTCATATTTACATCAGCAAATGACATTTAGACCCGCTGATGGTGTTTCAGATGGAAGATACTTCCTCTGAAAAAGATCTTCTCCAAGCAAATGAAGCACTGCGTTCGTTGGAGCGTCACTTTGCAACTGGCTACCAAGAAATTTAAGACAATGACTCCAGCCGAGTACATTACAATACTTTACATGACTTCACATTATATTACCTATAACATTAAGACGTGGACAGATGGAACTCAAGTTTATCTTAGAATGTAGGTCGAGTGTAGTAAGTATAAAGTAAGCCAAAAGACATACCAATTTAGCATTTTGACGGACGCAATACACTACTTACCTACTTTAAGAACTGGTTGACCATGAGCTTTGATTACTGTTAGTATATTCATGGCCATCGGAAGAAATCAGTTACTTTGATATAACAGCTAGGAACTTCACTGTTTAATCAGTTTTGACGTAATAATTACGTCATCGCTGACAATCACTTACGCATGCAACATATGAGCGACATCTGCAGTTATTACTTCAAGTAATAATAATCATTGCTTTTCGACTTTATTTTAAAATGTCACTCTTTGTACATACCGCACAAAATAAGGTATTTCTTTATAAGCCGCCTGTGTATACGACCATTTGTGTGTGTGTGTGTGTTCGTGGCTTTGTGGCTAATGACAAGCGCATCGGACTAACTGTCACTGCTGCATGCAACGACATAATGTTCCCTTGACGGGAAATTAAAAGAGCTCCCAGTCTAATTGTTTTCAGCGATTTTATAGCGCATGCACATCATTCGATTTAGTCCATGTATTCATTGACATGTGCCATTCTTTTAAAGTCAGCCGTAGTAAGCAGTAAGTCGGTCAGTGCAGTATACTAGAGCGGCCCTTATTTATAGGGCGAAAATTAATTGCAAAGCAATATTATGTCTCACCCTTTCAAGATATTCCTTATTATAAAAATATTATTTGCAAATTTTAAGCGAAAAATTTTAATATTTACAGGTCGCTCAACGACCCTAATGTTTAGCCATATAGCGTAAACGGTAGAATTAAAAAAATGTTTGCCATCAGTTTGACTAAGCCATGCAATAAATCAAGCTGCAATGAAAACTTCTTTTTAGTGTTTATTTAGCAGCCTCGAATTGTTACAGAACAGTTTTTAGAAACAAACTACTGTATACTGAATGTATAGTATACAGTATGCTTTTAATGTTTCTTAAGTAGCGTTAATTTTCTCGCATCGGGATAGTTTTCCCAACTCTGTTCCAAAAGGCAATGGAACATTGCTTGACTAATAGATGAAGCCTATATAATGCACGGTAGTTAATAAATAGTAGTAGTAGATATATGAGGAGGTCGAGTGATCCTAGATATACACGCACATCGTTTTTGTTCACTGAATAAATTCTCCATATTCGGCTACGTATACGCGTCTTCTAAGTAGGCCTACTAGGGGCGTTCTACTTCATCATCCGCCATCATCTGTCCGAGGCTGAGGACGAGGCTGAGCAACAACTGTCTTGGTCGTAGCAGACATCCTACGTTACACATATATATGTAAACTGTTTCGCTTGATTTAGCACAGCATACATTTCCACCCTTCACCTTAAGTTGTACGCACTTGCATGCATAGTTCAGTTAGATAGTCGCGCGTGCAACGCTTCAAAAGTGTTCCTCAGAGGTTCTATACAAGCGTGTGTATATATATATATATATATATATATATATATATATGTATATATGTATGTATGTATGTATGTATGTATGTATGTATGTATGTATAGATATATATGGGTGTGCTATGTCTATGCCGTCTGTTACACTTATTGTAGCCCTTCACTGCATGGTGTGAAATGTCAACTCTCAATGGGAAATTCGTTGGTTGGGCTCTACGTGTGTGCTAGAGCCGCCATTGTTGACTTTTCCTGTTATTTGAGTATTAGATGTCGATGAACAGTCATTGAGTATTAGATGTAATTGAACATATGTGGCAGAGCTGTACTGCTATCACACGCGTCCACAGGTGGCGGATGGTGGAACGACCTCTTGATATAGAGGCCAGCTGCGAATTAAGCAGGTTAATCCTGACGAATAAGCAGTCGCGGACCAGACAGCGGCAAGGCTAAAAGGGCTCTGTTTGGGACGTGGGTGGCACCCGTCTCATTGTGAAAGCCACAGATGCCTCTTGACAGCCCTGCGAGATGGCGAGTACAGGTCGCTATCCAAATAAGCCTGAAGCCCTCGCTGCCTTGCGAGTATGTGCTTGCACCAAAGGCTAGGATCCCAACCGAAAATAGGGTTGATGTCAGGAAGGGCATCCGATCGTAAAACCTGCCTCAAAAGTTTCTGAAATGGATCCTTCTTCTTCTAGTAGACGGAGAACTAGGGATTTCTCCGGAGACAACGCGCACCGTTGCCCTGGCGGTGTGAGAAGTGGGCATGAAGGGACTGCTAGGGAACGTGCGAAGCCTCACTGGAAGGTCTAGAGAGATCGTCGACGTCATGCAGACAAGAGCAATAAACATTCTGTGTTTCTGCAGGAGAATAGGTGGACAGGACAGGGAGCTAAAGAACTGGGAGATGGATATAAGTTGTTGTATAATGGAGGTAAAGACAACCAAAATGGAGTAGGAGTGATACTAGATCTGGAGCTGAAACAGAAGGTGGTTGATGTTACGAGACACAGTGATAGACTCATGGCAATAAAACTAGTGATACAGGGCCACATATTCAATGTGGTCTCCGGATACGCTCCACAGATCGGATGAGGAAAAGGACTCTTTCCTTGAGGATATGGAAGCATTTGATTATAAATATCCCAAGCGCGTATAGCAAATAGTTGTAGAAGCGGATAGTAGGAGGAAACAACAAGAGATATTGGACTTTTGTTGATTTGGAGAAGGCTATTGACAGAGTACCAAGAGAGGTCGCATATTGGAGTCTGAGGAAAAGGGAAGTATCGGAGAAAATGGTGCGACTGGTGAAATCAGTGTAAGAAGATGCACAGACTTCAGTGAGAAGCAATATAGGAAACACAGTAAAATTTGAGATTCGAGTGGGTGTACATCAGGGATCCTGCCTGATTCCTTTGCTGTTCGTCATAGTAATGGATGCCACATCGGAAAACGTGAGAAGAAAAAGTATCATGGGATATGTCGTATGTCGTGACCTCATAGCGGCAGACGACGCAGCGACAAAGATACAAGGACGTTTCACTGATTGGCAGAAGGCACTGGAGAGCAAGGGTCTTAAAATAAATATAAATAAAACAGAGACCATGGTATGCTCCAAAATGGATGAGACAGTTGTGGTTAAGGACATTGCAGGAAATGCATTGAAACAAGTAGAAACCTTTAAATATCTTGGGTCGATAGTGAATGCTAAAAGAGGATTCAAACATGATGTTGAGAACAGAATTAAGGCGGCTTGGCAAAAATGGAAAGACCTATCGGGTGTATTATGCGATGTCAAAATACCGGTTCAACTCTAAGGAAAGGTAAACAAAACAATGATAAGACCAGTGATGATATACGAAGCAGAAGCCTGGACATACTGGAGATGGATACTTGGAATCTCACTGAAAGACAAGAGAAGGAATGAGTATATATCGTGCAGACGAATATTGGAAGTGGCATGTATATCTGAAAAGGTACGAGTAGCCATGTTGAGATGGTATAGTTATGTGATGAGGAGAGAGGGAGAAAGCTGCATTAAAAATTTATGACAGCAGAGGTTTACGGACGCCGCGACTAGTCGGGGAAGACAAAAGAAAAGATGGGGAGATATGATTCAGCAAGACAAAGCTCCTCAGACTGAAGAAAGAAGATATCGGAGATGGAAAAGAAGGATTCGTGTGGCTGACCCCTCCACTAGGATGGATTACTGGGAGATGAAAGTCACCAGTCACGAAAAGGACCCAAAGCGTCTATGGTCATCTATTTCGGGTCTATTAGGTCGCTCTTCTCGTTCGTCTGGTACGCTGTCTTTCACTGCTAGTGACTTTCTTACCTTCCAAACGGAGAAGATTCAGGGTCATTGTGCAGCTACTGCGGGGTCTCCGCCTCCGCAGTTCTCCATTACTGGATCCGTCTTCGATGCCTTTCGTCCGATAACGGAGTCTGAGCTATGCCGGATTTTTCGGTTATCTAATACCAAGTCATGTGAACTTGATCCTCTTCCTCCACTTGTTGTTTTGGACATTTTAGATGTTTTATCACCATATCTATTGTATATGTTTAATAGATCTCATCTCTCTGAATCACAAAAGCGGGCTATCATTTTCCCATCTCTTAAAAAACCTAATCTTGATCCTAATGACCTTCATGATTACCGCCCTATTTCTAATCTCTCTTTTCTCTCCAAAACTCTTGAGAGACTTGTTTCCCTTCAATTGTTACCCTATCTTGAAGATTCAGGACTTATGCCTCCTGGTCAGTCTGGTTTTAGGTGTCATCACTCTACCGAATCTGTTCTTTTGTCCCTCCTTTCGGACATTTATTCAGCCATTGATCAGTCTCATATTACCCTTCTTGCACTCTATGATGTCTCCGCTGCCTTTGACACGGTTGATCATAACATTTTGTTACACCACCTTGAGCTATCTTTTGGGTTCCTTGGTCCTCCTCTTCACTGGTCTCGTTCTTATCTTAGCGGTCGAACACAGATGGTTATTCTCGGCAACTCCCGTACATCCTGGGTTAAAGTTGATATTGGTGTTCCCCAGGGCTCGGTCCTTGGTCCTCTTTTATACATTGTGCAGCTACTGCTGATATCCCTTCCCTCTTTACTAAACACTTGGCTGTTGGTCATTTGTACGCTGATGATGTTCAGGGACCTCCATCTGCGCAACTTGCTCTTGTTGGTAAGATTGTTGCCCTGACTCATGATATTCAACATTGGATGTCCTGCAATCGTCTTTGCCTTAATCCTGCTAAGACTCAGTTGATCTGGTTTGGTTCTAAACACCGTCTCGCTCAGATTGACTACTCTTCCTTATCCGAAGCTTTCCCCTATTTTGTGTTTTCGTCTAGTGTTCGTAACCTGGGCGTTACACTTGACTGTAACCTTACCTTCTCAAACCATGTCTCTAGTTTTACTCGGTCTTGTTACTACCGGTTAAGGCGCTTAAGAGTTGTTCGTCGTTCTGTTTCTTCCTCTGTCTTTACTACTATGATTCACGCCATGATATGCTGTCGCATTGATTACTGCAACTCTGAACTTGCTGGTTTGCCTAAGTATCGGCTGTCTTCCCTTCAATCAGTACTAAATTCTGCGGCCAGGTTAATATCACGTCTTCCTCGTTTCTCTCATATCTCTGATTACACCATTCAGCAACTTCACTGGCTCCCTATCCAATCTCGTATTCAGTTTAAACTATTATCACTGGTAATAAGAGCTCGCATGGGCCAGGCTCCAAAGTATCTTTCTGATCTTACTCGGCTTTCACACTCTGGTACCTCATCCCGCCCTTTACGTTCTTTAGATCGTCTAGATCTATTTGTTCCTTGTGTTAAGTCCTCCCTTGCTCAGCTTTTGCTGTTGTTGGCCCATCTCTATGGAATGAACTTCCGCTATCGCTTCGTGCTAGGGTCACTGTTGGTGATAGAGCTCAGTTAGCTCGTTGTTTAAAGAGGTTCTTACTGTATTTCCCAGTGGCTCTCACGCTGGAAGCGCCTCTGAGTAGTTTGTCATGTAACAAGCGCTATATAAGTTATCAAATACAAATACAAATTAATTTCAGCCAGAAGGGGAGGAGAAGAAGCAGATGTAGATGAACATGCTGTTCATAATTAGCTTTAATGCAACTCGACTAGAGAGCGCAGCGCTTGTGTGAGGTATAAAAGGCGCTATATTAAGTACCTATATACATACCTATATGCGTAGCCATCGTCCATCTAATGTGTGTGGACGCAGGAATGTTCTATTCGACTCGCGGGCCCCATGTTTGGTCTTGATGATTCCCTATTCATTTTCTCATAACAGACTTCGTCATAAGTGTACGAGAGCAAAATGATACCTAATGCCGGCGACTTCTGTTAGCAACCGAAGCACAGATCAGTTTTTCATCATAGCAACTACGACGCCTCGACGTCGTCGTCGTCGTCAACATCATTACATTCGTCATAATTTTTGTCGTCGTTACTCTCTTCATCAACGACAACATCGTCGCATTTCTATTAGAATTCATCACAATAGCTGTACCTTGTTCTGAAAAATAACATCATCGTCTCTTTTATTGTCGTTGTCATCATCCGACGCACTGCTGCTGTCCATTTCAATGATAACTGCTTTTGCCCTGAACCTCCTCCTCCTCATTATCGTTAACTGCATCTTCGTAATAGTCGTCGTCATAGTCAGTTTCATCGTCGTCGTTGTCATCATCATGAATACGTGTATGGTCCGAAGGCAGACGTCATGTGGGCTGCTGCTGCTGCTGCGTGATGACTTAGTGCTTGGTGACTGTGATGATGGTGGTGATGGTAGATGTTCGACCCAGGGGGTGCTGGCCAGTAACCAGGAGCTGACGGTAGGAATCCCCCAGCGGGACCTGCGGGCGAACCAGGGTGCGTCTTGATATTTACAAATCCGAGGTTAGCGGCGGCGTTGTGCGTGTATGCCTGGTGAGGGTAGAAGAGGTCCGTCGGCGTCGGCTGAGAGTGATACTTGTACGCGGCCCCTGTGTCGACGCTGGCCGCCGCTGCCGCTGCCGCAGTCGGCTGAATGGCTTGCGCCAGTCCGGCAAAGTCGAACTTATACGCGTATCGTTTGCCGTGGACTTTGGTCATGATGTTCTTGTCGTAGTAGTAGCGCAGGGCACGACTCAGTTTGTCGTAGTTCATGTTTGGCTTGCTCTTGCGTTCGCCCCACCGGCGGGCGACCTCGTCCGGGTCAACGAGCTTGAACTCACCGTTCGTGCCCTCCCAGCTGATGCAGCTGATGTTGGAACCGTCGGACAGAAGCTCAAGCAAGAATTGCCACAACTGGATCTGTCCACTGCCTTCAACCAGCACAAAACACACGTCATATTAATATTAAATCAGACTCTCATAAACCAACGCATACAGAGGCGGCACTCATTTAAAAACAGTTAAATTTGCTGGGAAATAAATCGTAATCGTAAGCTCGAGATACCAGATGCACAGTTGTGAACACAAAACCTTATCAGACATATATACTAAGTTTCCCCGTGTAACTACAGTGGGACATGGGGGGCAAACAATGCACCCAAGGTTTTTGCACGGAATGCCACTCAACAGTTTTGCAAATTCACTCTGGTTCGCTTAGCTATTTACCCTTCACCCAGTTTTAACGCCTCAGGGCAAATTTAACGCATTATGTTCAAAGACACTGTCATCGCCTTAATCACCATTTCCTTAAGCGTCAACACAATTAGTCGTTGATAATCGTCTAACTGTGGAAAAGCAGCGATTAGTTTGCGTCATCGTCTGTTATAGAAACAGTAGAACTAGGCTGAATTCTTGATGTGAAACGTGGTTAAGCAAAAGGGAATACGCAATGTAAACAGCTAATTTTTTAGACACGCTTCACCGGTGAAATTCCGCTGAGGTTGGATGAAGCGTAAACACGCTATGCAGTTGTCTGACAACAGACAACAGCCAATGTTTACAAAGTGCAACAATGAGTTTCCAGTTTTACGGGGATTTAAACTCCAGACATCTGAAACACAGCCACATTACAATTGATTGGATGCAGGAAACAACGATGTGTCTGATATTAGCTCAGATTTTACTGTTGTCTTTGCGACGTGCGCCATATTCGCTATAAAATGATCGTGTTACTTTACACGGTGTTACAATACGGCTCATTTTGATCGGATGCAGAATCGTCATCATTTGAAACAACGACAACGTTATCAGGGGCGACAATGGAAGGCCGCCTTGCTGTGATTACCGGAGTATCGATTAAACAATAGCACGACCGTTGGTTTCAGGCGACCATCAATCACTTGCGGATTTACTGAAGGTAGGCAGCTGACAATGCGTATCAAAGAGTACGGGCATCGATTGGAAAGCGCCACAATGCCACAGCTAATGCACAGCCATAGAGGAACAAACACCGTTCGTCCATAGACAGCGTTCGTCTGGCCATTACGAGCCCTTTGTCTCCCAATCGCCGTCGTCAGTCACGGCGTTTCGCCTACACCCAGCTGCCGCATAAAAACCCGCCAACACTGTCGAGTTCTGACCGCCGAACGCTGTCGATATCTGTTAACCGCTGCTGTTGTTCGGCCGAAGATTTATGCCCAGCGCTCGGCACAACACACTGAAGGCGCATTCGCTGCGCAAAGCGTCACGCTGAGCGCAGCCGATCGACCGAAAGACACCGCTGAATCCGCAGACCGGAACTTCCGTGCATACGGAACCGATTAAGGTCCAGTGCTCGGATGACATGCGCGTCAACAATGACGTCATTGTTGCGCAGCACAATGGCGGTCTCGGTCCATTTAACGGTCCACGTTATTCGATTGGCTTTTGTGAGCGACACAATGCAGTCGCTCGTTACTCGTCCCCGTCGCCTGTAGTGTTCCATCAACAGTAGCCATCAATGTACACCCATCCGACCAAACAAACAAACACGACCCCGCACACCGACGCACTGCAGTCTCTAAAACTAATGTGGCTCAGAGACATAATTGTCTCGAACACGACACAACCACCGTGGTATAACTCCGCACAGATGTCTGAATAGGCCCAGTTGGAGTTCAGATCTTGCGATGCGTGTTATCCACATTAGCGTCTGTTTTTCTGTTAGACATTAGTTTCCGACTGTAAATCTGAGTGAGGGGGGATTCCCATCCGTAGATTGCGCCGTTCAGTTCCGTTCTTTTGATATTTCAGGTTACTTTAAGCGGACATGATCCTTCGATTGAATGCACGCATGCGCCATCAAATGCACGCATGCGCCAGCAAATGCACACCACATAGATTTCCAGAGAGTGGAATGCACGCTGGTACCGCATCATAAATCCACATGGGCAGCAGGGCATGTCCAGGATTCCGCTGACGCCTCGTTCAGAAAACTGGATTAAGCAGAGTTTTCAACCATCTGAGCAGACATTTATAGCGGTCAATCGGTTTGTGTGATTCAACCGGTTAGTTACGGAGTATACAGGATTTGTGTTAGAAACACAAGGGCGGGAAGCAAGAATAAAAATATCTGCTATAGACGGGGAAATGCAGCCTAATGGGTGCTTATCTGAACCAGTTCACGATGGACAATTTTAACACTTCCTCCGACAAATCGCACCTGGTCAGCCAAGCTGACAGCTCATGCTACAGCGCTGCGATAGGGGGCAGTGGTCTGCAGTGACAACACACTTTAGTCTTCAACTGTCTAATGCTTCTTTATTTTCTGTTACCTTCCAGCAACGTTTAAATTGATCGCAAATGGAGCGACTTTCATAAGCAACGACTGACACATAAGCTTACTTACTTAACTTATCCATATAAATGACTGCTGTGAGAAAGTTTTCTATATAAATGACTGCTGTGAGAAAGTCAGTGGGGCCGAGATTCGTTTGATAAGACATGCTTACCCTGGGGTCTCCACTGCGAATGAAGACCTTCCATCCCGGCAGACTTAGCCAGCGACAGAGCGCTGTGAGAATAGCCTTCAAATGCAAAATGCATCACAACATACTGAACAAACATACGTCAGAAGGAACGCGCGAATGTCTGACTATGTATGTATATGTATGCATGCATGGGCGCAAGAGGGCACTTTCCTTCTGGATTTTCAATATTTATAAATAAAATTAAAATATTAATGATTTTAAATAATTAAAATAGGCCATCCGACCATCCACGGTTTGCTTGCTTACTAACTTTTACAAAGAATGTTTATTCAAATGCAGGATGGGTGGCACATAGGACACTTTTACATTTGACCTACAGATGTCGGCTGAGGTCCTCGTCGAGGAACCAACTGCAGGTCCCAAGGTCTACCACGCGGTTTGGCGAAAGCTCTTTCTCGATTGCCGGATCCACTGCGTGGAATGGCCTTCCCGACCACGTGAAGAATGCTCCATCTTTGGATAACTTTAAGAAAGGGCTTAAAACGTTTCTATTTAAATTATCGTATGACTGTAGTTAATTTTCTATTGTCGCCTGAACTTATGTACAGCGCCCTTTTCTTCGGCCGCGGCCGTGTTACGGCGCTATATAAATTGTCTTATTATTATTTTTATTATTATCTGCTATAACTTATAACCTCGGCAGCTTAGAACAGCGGCATTTGCAATTAATGCAACGTACTGCTAATCTAGAGGGACAACGAAACCCCTTTCATCAGTTTAGCATCACGATGTTGGTAAATATGGAGTCAAGTGACAGCCTGAGCCGGGTTTAATTAACACAGCACACAAGAGTCGCTGGAAGGAAGAGAATAAGTATGTATGTCTAACTCCTCGATTTTCCCTTTGCGACCTTTAAGCATGCTTCCTTTGTAAAACTAATTATACTAATAACAGACGTTAAGCATGCAAGCCGCCAGTAATGGGATGGCCGATTAGAGCAGTTTCGATTTGAAACAAGGCTTTCAAAACATGGCATGATAGCTTTGTGCTATTATTACTGCAGTACATTATTTTGACTACTAGCAATACGAAAGTTCGTATAGCGGTGAGTTAAAATAATTTTCAATAATGTACTTTTATGCTTCTTTAAATTCGCCACTAAATTTGTCATAGGTAGACTCAAGCAGGATTTTCTATTGATTCAAATTGTTTTTTCTTAATTTATAAGTACGTTTGTATCTTGTGTGTTGCATAGCGCGTTTTTAAACCTCACTGGGGCGCCAAAATTGGTTTTCTAATGGATCCTATTTGTTTAGGTTTATTTAGATTTCGTATTGATTTAGCTTGGTTTTTCATAATTCTTTATTCAAATGCGTCAGAAATTCAGAAAAGAATTAAAAGTTCCAGGCTATCGCTGCTATGGACCGCCTCTCTCTCTCTCTCTCTCTTTCTCTCTCTCAGTGAACTTGCTTTCTGACTTGGTTTGGTGCGCCATCGGTTGATTCATTGTGCACTATACACTGGCGCTATACAGGTTAATTATTATTATTATTTTTTTTACCAAGGTAAGTATAATCCCTTGGTTGTTCAAAAATTTCCGGAGAAAAAGAGAGAGAGGGACTCTGGAACGGCTAATCCTCGTCTGGATTCGGCACCACAAATGTACCGTGGAAGGCGACTGCATTGAAACGCTGTAATGTTATAGATAAGCGTTGAAAAAGGTAACCTGTTTCTCTACCATCTCCGGATATGAGGGACAATATATGCCCCAAGTCTGTGATAAAGGTCATACCCAAACCATTGATAGGGCCTAAAGTCTCGAAGGCCAGAGGGACAAAGTGGTATGCATTAGTGAGATGATCATATTTCAAAGTTTTTCTATCGGCCGCCAGTTCAGCTGCGCCTCCTGCTGTAACAGAGGTTGCCTGTAAGTAAGAATGTGCAAGCGTGTCAATCACGGTGACATCCCATAGGAGGCTGCGCCCCGAACGCCAAGGAATCAGGGTAAGGCCATCCGGTCTCTTGCCGTCTGTTCTAGAAGACCCGTAGGTTCTTTCACTGATGGGAAGCCCGCTCGCGTCAGACTTCTGTGAATAAGGTCATTGAGACAAGCGTGACGTGCCATTCTGCCGGGTCCCAAACGGCAAGAGAGACCATGCGACCCCTCAGCAGTCACCAGAGCTCCACATGTGCAATTATGTGGTTGACATAGGATAGCTCCGAGACGGAGACCTACGGCTATACGTACGGCTTCGTCATCCAGGCGAAGACCGATTGAGTTAATGGGGAGGGCAAATAGCCAATCCCCGGCATGAGGCGATGACACCGCCTTTAGACGTGCCTGGTGGTACGCGTCGTTATTATTGGTAATAAGTGTAGTTTTCGATATTTCGTATAGAGGTTTATCCCACTGGGATTGTTTCTGCCAGAGATGAGTACTAGGTTGTGGAGTCATGGTGAGTGCACACCAATGTTCCACCATAGTGTTGAGATGAAAATCTGGTGATATTTGGCCTTTGTGAAGAATGGCAGTTTGCAACGTTTGGGTGCCTGCAGCGGATGCCAAGAAGGCGGGTAGCGCAAGCGAAGACACCCAGCGTAGGCCTAAACCTCCAGCTTTAATGGAGAAGGAGGCCTGAAGCCATTGATGGTCTGTAAGGGCCAAATTAAAAATAGAGACAAAACCTTCACGAAGCAGCAGATCATATCTCTCCAGTAACGGGTGACCCACACACGGGCAACATCTCAAAGTGTGCAATAGCTTGGGTGAACTAAATGTGGTCCTGAGGAGCACAAAGGCATCGTGTTTAGCTATGGTCATCAATCTGGAAATTGCTAGCGAGAGTTCAGCACAACGAGACTCTAAGCAGGCCGAAAGAGCCTCTGCAGTACAAAGTGGCGCGCCTAACAGGACAGCGCTCTCCGCGGCCCAGTTATTATTATTATTATTATTATTATTATTATTATTATTATTATTATTATTATTATTATTATTATCATTATCATCATCATCATCATCATTATCATCATCATCATCATCATCATCATTATATTAAAATCCATACCTTCCTGCTTCTTTACATAAAACACTCATGTCATGTAATGATGCAGATGCTTCTTGTGCTATGTAGTTTGCCCCATGGAAAAAATTCTGTGGGCGCCCATGTATACGTATGAATTTCTGCATGCATATATGTATCCATGCATATGTGTATGTATTCATGGATGTATATATGTATGCATGTATATATGTATTTATGCATGCATATGTATGCATGTATATGTGTATGCATTCATGTATGTTTAGGCCCTTATATGCATACATGCATATATGTATGTATTTATGTATGCATATATGTATGTATGCTAATAATTTCTTTCAGTCTTTTTTATAACCAGTGAACAAATAAGGATGTCAACTGCACTTCACATAACTCATATATGATCAGAGGTGACTGATGGCGACACCAATGGCCTAAACTTGCGTAGTATATATACAATGTATTATATATATATTAAATATATATATATATATATATATATATATTCAACTGCGGCGGCCCAGTTAATGGAATGTTAAGGATACACGAATGAAAATGGATCTTACTCTGGCAACTCTGCGGACTCGGCTGAGGCGTCCATGGTGGTTTTGTGTAGGCATCTAAAATAAATAAATTAGACTATAAATTAGTTGAAATCAGAATCAACGCTCATCCATACAAGTCTATACTAGACAAATACTAAACTTGTTTTATTTTTTGTTATATCTAAATGCTATAGTAGGGATATATGTATACTCTGACAAAGACTGCGACAGATTCCTATCTATAATCAGGTTTGTGCTGGTATATTTGAGATCTCCTCACTGACCGAAACACTTTTACTTCTGTTGAAAAACCAACAGATTCGAGGTCGTGTGGTTGCTACAAAAGCGCGTGTACATTGGCATTTTAAAGTTCGGTTTGGTGGTAACTGATTTCAGTTTAAACTAGCATTCGAAAAAACAAAGTTTGCCATAAAGCAAGGCATCTTTAATAACCTGTTACAGCTATGTGTAACGAATTGATGGCTTTTTGCAAGATACATGCATGGCCAATATTTGACAGGTTTAGGTTTCGTTTGAGGAGGAGGAGGAGGAGGAGGAGGAGGAGGAGGAGGAGGAGGAGGAGGAGGAGGAGGAGGAGGAGGAGGCAAAGAAGGAAGAGGAGGAGGATATGTTTAAATAACTTTTCATTCTTGTCTGTAGCATCGATTATGATAGCGAGCTTCTTAGATTGCGATATTAATGTCCCAGTATACACATACTTATTACGGCTATTATAGATCTATATAAAGCTTGGTTTCGGTTACGGTTCTTATTTAATTTTCAGTTCTCTTTACTGCTGAGACTGACCAAAAGTAGCATTATATATACACTCCTACATATAAAACTTTGAAAAAATTCTATGCTAAGCGTTGGAAAAATTCTAGACAGCTAAGCTGATTTGTCGGAAGTTTGTATTATGTCTTTGATGAATGTTTGGCTGGTGTGGCGTATTAATTACTTATAATTTTGGCGCCATCTACTGAGCACTGTCTCTTATGTTTCCTTATTCTAATGTGATTGCCTGTAGCTTCAGAGCTTATATATATATATATATATAATATATATATGTAGGGCGAGGGCCGTGATGCATGTGCATAATATGGATGCATCCGAGTGGATGGCATGTCTGCAGCTTGCCATTGTGACATGCGTTGTGGCAGATTGCGTGACCTGTCCATGTGAGCAGCCAATACTCGTCAGATCAGAAGGACAGTGCCATCCATGTATTGTCCAATAGAAAGCTTTTTTAATGCAATGCCAACCTCTCCGTATGTAGGCTACACGGAAAACGCACTCTCAACGTCCATAAGATCTATTGACAGTCGCAGGTATACAGGCCAAATAAAGATATAGGTAGAATATGCAAAAATACTCAAATTTACGTAAGGCCGTATACGGCCTTAGACTAAATGAATTGAGTCTGTAAAACCGTCCTACAAGTTACATGCGCGTATAATTAGATGAAGACGATCAGCAGGTGTCCGCGGTTGAGAATATCAGGAATAGTAAACGAGAAGCTAAAGTGGTTAAATGAGCTAAATAAATTGTTCTGTTGAAGTAGACTCATTTGATCTCTTGTCAGCAAATGCGCCTGTTCAATTAAAGTCTTGTTGAAAATACCCGGAGACGGGTGGTGACTGCAGTTTGCGTCGACTGCGTGTAAGAATGACCTACCTGTGGAAAAGACCATTCCGGGAAACTGAAAAGAACAGGGAGTTCTATAGAAGTCCGTAGGTGGCTTCTGGGCCAATCCCCTCATCGCTGATTTCATCGATCGCCAATCCATATCCACCTCTGAGCAATTGAATTGCTGTCTCCGAAATGATCCACAGATTTCCACACTGTCTCACGCAGTCTACGTCCCTAATTAACACCGAAACATTCGTCTGCTTTATCTTGACCCGAAGAAGATTACATACTTGTTAACTGGATTAACAGAAGTTGTCATTTTTCGGTTCGAGCGCTAAGCGAGTCTTTCAACGGATTTGTTAAACTGTATAGCAATCTGTTAGTGTGCCACGAAGTCCGTGGCCAAAATTGAACCGTGAATTCGAGGAACTAACTGTATTAACTCACAGTCGAACTAAAAACCAAAAACAAAGTCGGAAGTCATCGTAGAAACAAGTTAAAAAGCTGTTTCCAGCAGTATGTTAATTAATCAACGAAGCTGTGTAGTTCTTTCAAACAAAATCGAATCTTTTTTTCGGATTCGACAGGATCCAATCAAGTGGAACCGAGTCGTCTATAGTATTCGTCCTTCGACGCTTAAGTTCTCCTGCTTAACTTTTCGTCTCCTCTGAGACTGATGCAGGATATTACTGGTCGGATGAGTTGGCATCCGGTTGGCTTTCACGAATGTCGGCCATTATTGCTTCCTCTGTCTCTAAATGGAGTAAAATCTCGCAGCCACCCTTTTTACTTATATATAGGACTGCGGCGGAAGGCAATCGATAGTTATTTCGTTTTGTATAAACAGTCGGTAGATTCGTCCGTCCTTCCGTCCGTCCGTCCGGCCGGCGACGAGAGGCCGCCTCTAGAGGGCGCCATTGTTACACGGATTTACCCGTCCGACAAGAAATGGCTGCCGCTCGGCTCGCTCAATAAACCGGCGCGCAAATAGGAATCACAGTCGTGCCGTTAAGAAGAGGGGAGACGTCGGACGCAGCGCATGTCGTCAGGCGGACGCTCTGATTGGTCGAGGAGTAGAACGTCGACCAATGGCGTGCAGTGCGATCAATCGACGTCATATGGATGGGCAAATGACGGGTGAATCGACTTTCGTCATGCATTTGACGTCATGCGTCGAAGGAGTTTCGGCGTTTTTGTCTGTATCTTATTTGCATCGACGGAACTGATCCGGATTCAGTAGAAGATGGCAGTAGCCGACCGGCCGACCGATCGCTTGTGGAATTATTCGCATGGTCGAGATGGTCGAGACGGCGGCGTAATCAGTCCACCATTTGATCGCAGAACTTCGCATTGCCCTTTCTATCTGCACGATTCGATATCTAGATATTAAAAGTTGATCAGGCCGATGATGATAAATGCAAGGAATTATGAAGAGACCTACGAACGGAGAGACAAACGGGCAATCTGCCAAGATTTCACAAATACATGGATACATACATAGATACATACATACATACATGCATACTTACTTACATACATGCATACATACAAGTTTAGCATAGAACATACATACTAATTGGGTAAAACTGCAAACCTAGAAGAAAATCCTGGGCTTAATTAGAGCTGCCGAATACTAAGCAATACAGATGGCGATCAATGAAGAATTATAGTAAATTTTTTATAGGATCAAAGCGCAACTAAACATAATGAAACTGGATTATATCCAACGCCTACAAAACAAGTATACTTGACAGTGAACAAGAATATACGTAATGTAATATAAATTACATCGGTTTGTAATCATCTATAAAGTCACTCGTTTCTTTAATTAGCTGTTTCTTTTGCAATTATCGAATAAGCAGAGGTAATGCGTTCAGTGTTGACTCGTCCAATCCATTTAATGTCAAAAACTGGCATACATTCGCGCAAATGTTCTGAAAAGAACTTAACCTACGATTCGATGGAATGGGCTGAGAAAATATAAGAAACTATATATATATATCCGTCAGATAACTTTGGTTGATATCGGTGCATATTATATGGAGCAATTTGAAGCCTATTTGCGGAGTTTACTTTTATGATTCTCACATTTGAGAAAATGTAATCAATGTTGGTTGCAGGATATTGTTTGACAAGAAATTCTCATCGTCCACGTTGCAAATATAGGCAGTCGACAAGTATTTTACGGGAAGGATAATTTGAAACCTAAATGAAGGTAGAAGAGATAAGAGATAATAAGAGATGCATGGGTAAATATATGTGTATGCACATATACGGATAAGCAGCACAAATTGTAGTAGAAAATATTGAATACTGTTCAATATCAAACTGCTTTTAGCAAGTTTCTTCGACACTATAGCGATATATGATTTTTTCATGTAAGGTGACTGTCGATGAAAACACAAAGACATAATTATACAAAAAATCACTAGCGCAACTTGTCAAGTGTCATTATAAATATGTACATTTTGACTTGGAACCATATTTTAGGGGAGAAAATGTTATAGTTTCATGCCTACGTTAAAGAATAACCTATTTGCTTGAAACCAATCAGCGACTGATAGGCCTATTAGTTCACTGCTTACAGTTTCATAGAACATTCATCGACTTGTTAGAATTGTCAGCAGATAAAATAGATTAGGCGAATTTGAATGTAATTTTTATATATATATAATATTAAAATAGCAGAGGACCCTTGAAATGACCCACATTGAATGGGTTTAATTGTAGATATGATCCTGTTACAAAAGACCGCCTGTTTTCCTGTTTAAGCAATCCATATAAGACGCAAAACAAGATCACTGGCGACATTTTCGACCAGAACTATACAAGGTCGTCAATTTCAATCCTTACTTTGACATTTTAATGTAAGAAGTGCGAAAATTACCGAATAAGACTGTTCAGAGCATGAAGAACCCTAAAAGGCCTACATTTCGGTCGTTTGAATTTACTCTTCTAGAATATTCGTTTACGAAAAGAATAAAACATAACATGCATGCAACAAATCACGACTTGCTCATCAGTGCCATCTTATTTATCATATGTATGGATACATAAATACATACATAGATAACAACAAAAAGACACTTCTTCTTGCACTTTATGACATCATAAAAGGAACAAAAAACACAAACACTTCAGGTAGCATATTACAGCTTCAAAAAGATAAAAATCACTTTATGACGTCAAAAAAGATGACGACAAAGTTTCAACTTCAATTTTATGACGTAACAAAGATGATGATAAAATTAAACTTCATGATTTCACAAAATGAGAACAATAAAAATTTGTTTTTATTAAGCAAATGACAATTACACGAAAACTCGTCTGAACAAAATATGCTTTCACGTCTCGGGTTTTTCCCATCTCATCCTATCGCTATGGTTGACAGCAGATCACTTAATGTTCAAGAGTCCAAATATATGTCTACTGTCTAATATTTTGGATCCAAAATCGCTAGGCTAAGGTTCATGTTTATAAAGGAGTTTTGTAATATGCCGTTATTTTTCGAATTACAGATCGTGTTGACAATATCGAATAACTTTATATCAAAAGCCCTGGGTGTTCAGGCCGACGATTTGTGAAAGGAATTTCTAATCTATCATCATACTTGTCTGTATGAATATCTCATTTGCTGTAATCACTTTCCGAAGACTGCAGCCGAAGTCTTATTTCGGCCCTTGTCTTGTCCGGTCGATTAGCGTCCACATGATAACAAGATAACGGGCCATCGACATTAGAGGGTTAATCGGCAGCCGATCCAAGCAGAGAGCCAGGGCAGGCAGTCGGTCGGTCAGTGGCGGAAGTCCGGCGAGGCGACGACGTGGCCGCCGCTGGGAAAATCGATGGTCGGCGTTAAGAGGCGTGCGCCGCAATGAAATTAAATCAGTTCACGGCGTCGTTTAATGGTGACTTTTGTGCGCACAGATCTTCGTCGACCGACCGACGGACGGTCGGACGGACGGCGGCGGCTGCCAACACTCCTGGGAAAGTTGATCGGTGACAAACACGCCCCTAAAAGCCCGGTCGATTGGGTCAACAGGCCGAGACGCAACAACGCCGCGGAGCCCGATTCAGACGTCGCTAATGGCGCCCGTCAAGCAACGGACAATGGCGTTCCCACGTCGAAGAGATGACGATTGCCCGACGGATGGATGGAAGAGCAGGCTCTGGCGATGGATGATGACGATGCAAGGATGCGATGCATCGGACACGAAGACGAGCAGGAAAGTCACTTCTCGAAGACTTCCGTCAACTTGTGCGTCCTACAGACTCTTAAGTGCCTTCGCCTGACCCCAAATGAAATGACCGCAGCGAACCAGAAAGATTAAACCCAACAGGAGAGGGAGGAGGAGGAGGAGGAGGAGGAGGAAGAGGAGGAGGAAAGAAGAGGGAGGAGGAGGAAGAAGAAGAAAATAGACGAAGAAGTGACGGATGAAGAAAAGCAGAGAGGGGAAGATAGAAAAAAGAGATGGAGGGCAAAGAATTGGGACAAGGAGGTAAGAGGAAAGAGTGAAGAAATAGGAGGAGGGGATGAATGAAGATGGAAAGATATCGTAGGTCGTCATCGGAACCTTCCTTTTCTCTTGAGATAAACTGTGACAACGATGACAAGAAGCCCCACGTCATAATATCGTCGTCGAGCGACGGATGTTGCAACATGACGTCTCTGTTACGTAGAATATATTATCATTCAATATCTCATATATATATAATCATCCAATATCTGATATATATAATCATCCAATATCTGATATATATATTATCATTCAATATATATATATATATATATTTTCATCCAATATCCAATATCATCTAAAAACTAATACATACGTACATGTAGGGATAATATATCTATAGGCATACGTGTTATTTTGTTATTTATGGATATATGCTATGATTTAGAAGCGGTATAAAGATATGCATGTCTATAGAAAACTCTATACAGACACACGCAAAAAACAGTGACTGCAAGAGCCATAGGTATAGGCCTATATAGCTCTTGCGGTTGATGGGTTTTGCCAAGCGCTAAGCGCAATGGAAACGTCGTGGAAACTGTGTCTGGTTCTGTTCGGTTGGCAGTCATTGTACCGACGTTCCTCATCTGTCTTCGACGGCTGAGAGAGAGAAAATTCAGATGCCGAGGCCTTGTGCACTGGCGAAATAAAATTTCAGAGGTAAATAGAATGCCAAAAATGGCCTTGAGTAAGGAAGTTTAATTGCACTTTACATAATTTCTCACATTTGATATAAACTGATTTTCTTTTTAATTAACATTTAAATGGAATGAATGTATTATGAAAAATACGAGCTTAAATTGAACTCAAAACAAGAAGATAGGTATAAGTGCTTGGATTTTTGTGAATCGCAGCAAAAGATCATTGTCTGCATCATGACACGCACCCGCAATATAATAGGATTATATCCAACGCCTACAAAACAATAATTAGGATCATAAATAGGTGAGGTGAAGTGAAATTAAAGGGTGCAGTAGCACGACATAATGACAAGATTTTTATAACTGAAAAAATCATTTTGACCATTTTTCCGAAATGCTTTGTCGTGGGGTTGATAAAAGTAGTGGCAGTCAATGTGTTATGACAGGAGCTGAAAGATGGAGACGATGACAGAACAAGATGAAACTCAGTGTCAGGTCAAGTGGGCAGCAGCTGAGGCGTGCATTATTCGATGTCATACACAAATCTTTTAATGGTCTAAGAACAATAACTTAACTGAAAGTGAATGTGCTGCCTTGATTTTACATTGCCTTAAATCTTTAATCTTAATCACTTGTTTATGTCACGTCAACCAAGGCTTATGGTCTCCATGGCTTTTCGTGACTGCTTTTTCAGTGAGTGGTCAACTTCGTTGCATGCATGATATCATGTGCTTCTTACCACTTCGGAGCATTTTTATTATTATGTAAACATATAAACTGGTTTAAATTCATTTGAGCACCTTATTTATTGCTTATTGAGCTTGACTTAAAAAAACTATGCACACAGGCCCAACAATAAAATCTGCAAAATTACTTTTAAAATTGAATGCAGCAATAGTGGCAAATAAGCAAAAGACTGTAGTATTTTTCTATAGCACACAAAATCCGTCATTTGCAAAATGTGAAAAAAAATTCCCCGGATTTGCAATTTTCACAAGGAATGTCTTTCGTGTTGATCGCATTTGAAATGTGTTGCTATGTATGCCTGTAAGATATAAGATCAGGATAATGTTTTTGGAAGCCCACATTTGTTTGACTATTAATCCTCGTGTATAGTGCTGTCCATATATCTAAACCTTACATGTCCAGAACATGCTCAGCGTGCATCAACAGAACCGTGGTGCAGCAATCAAGTGCTGAGCGCATGACCTATACGCGAATTCCAGGAATTCTTTGCCGAGAAAAGATGCCATATAGGCCTAGGCGAAGGAAGGCCTCTCACCTGCAGACAGCAGGCCCAAGTGGATCAACACTAATCGAAAAAACTGCGGCGATCATCGATTTCGGTTCCTAGCGGAAGTCGATCAAGCGTGACGACTCGATCAAGCGTGACGACGCGGCTCAGTCGACTTCAGCCGACGTCCATTAACCAAGTCAACAGCGGCCGTAGATTAAAAGAAGTGTTCGTTTTTCGCGCCGAATCGTACAAACGCAGGTGGTCGAATCGATACCGAGCGATCGATGCCAGCGAGAGCTGCTTTCCTTGTTTACGGTCTAATGCATTCGCGGTTGACTTGCTTTTTCAGCGGCTGTCGCGGTTCAGTGACGAATGATCTTAGTCTGAAGATTATATACACACCTGCCTCAAGCATCGATGCTTTGATGTTTTGGCATGGAAAAGTGTTCCAGCAGTTCTGGTGCTAAGTCGCCTATTCTGGCATCTGTTATCCTTTGGCCGATCGGTCTTTTGAGTCGTTATTTTGCGCAGTATAACCTGCGGACGATGGCTTCAGACTTTTTCCTACTTTGTTTTTCTAAATCCTTATTCAAGAACTTCGGAGTTAGGCTAAAGATAGATGTAATGCCTTCATATACTCTCCCAGCCAAGTGTGCATTGTGTTTTAAACTAACACGTGACAAATAGACCGTCGTTCAGTGAATGTCATGCATGGTGCACAGTCAACATCTGACCTCCTCTACATCATGCGCCGCACAAATTCTGAATCTTCGACGTCTATGCCCATTGCCGGCGCCAGAAGAAAATTGCCAGAATAATATGGTCAGAATAAACTGACCAGAATATATGGCCAGTAATAATGACCACAATAACATGGCCAGGATGAAATGTTCAAAACAAATGGCCAGGATAAAAAAATGGCGAAGGTAAAATGGTCCGAATAAAACCTAAGAAAAAATGGCCAGGACAAAATAGCCAAGATTGTTGGAATTGACTGCATGAGGTATACAAGGCATATATCGGAAGGTGGACAGAAGGGCGGATGGACGGACGGATGGACGGACGGACAGGTGGAGGTATGAACAGGAGGGCAGAGAATGCTGTTCAAAGGCGGCGGAGTGTATACACTAGAGAGTTGAAGGACTTGGGAATTAGTCAGAGATATATGAAGAGAGAGAGAGAGAGAGAGGAGGAGGAGCAGGGAAAAGAGGAGAAGGAGGTTGCTGGTCAGTGCGACGCAGGAGGTCTCAGTGAGTTGGATAGAGGAGCGAAACGGAGGACTTAAGGCGGTACAGCTGGAAGGAGGGAAAGAGAGTGTTGGACAAAGTAGAAATAGTGATAGTAATAGTAATATCGAAAATAAAGGGAACATCGTTAAAGTCGACAAAGCAGGAGTTCTCTGTTGAAAGGTTTCTAATCTGCTGTACAAATTAAGAACTCGTGTCAAGGCATATGGCCAGGATAAGAAATGGCTCTGGATAAACTGGCCAGAAAAAACTGGCTTGGATAAATGACCTAAAAAAAATGGCCAGGATAAGAAATGGCTCTGGATAAACTGGCCAGAAAAAACACTGGCTTGGATAAATGACCTAAATAAAATGCCCATGATAAAGTGGTAAGAATGAAAATGAGATCGTGAAACCAAAGGCGCCGCCGGGCAAAATTACTAGGAGATGCGTCAAAGCGGCAAACACTATTTAAATTTAATGCTGAGTTACATAGGCCTATATACTGATAAAAGTAGTTTAGATCTAGCTTTAATTCTCTCGCGGATTGCTCCAAAACCGAACAGATCTTTTTTAGACTTACTCTTAGCTCAATCAAAATTGCTCTAAATTGTATCAGGAGCAAATCTGTGAAGAATAAAGAAAGCTTAAGTAAGTTTTTGAGGGAACAAATATGAAATATTGAAATGAAATGAATTCGAAGCATTTTATAGCAATTTTGGACGATTAAAAGCAAGGCAATTAAACCATTTCAAAAGCAAATCTAAGCAATGTAGAGCAAATTAATTTTAAAGGAATTTAAAATTTCAGCATTAATCTAAGAAGTTTTAACCTAAGGAATTTTTTCATTTCAGGAAATAGCGTAGGTTCATTTGTTAAACCTAGCAGTTTTGATGCATTTTATTTCAAGCATAATCAATGCAGAGCAAGTTTTAAAATGCATGTTGTGAACAAATTGAGCAATTTCTAATATAAGCAGCTTATACCAGTCAGTACTATCCCTAAGACACGTCAAGAGATTCAGTACATATGCCTAGGGACAGTAGACCTCATGCATTGACTATGGCAGACAATCTTTGACGCCGCATGTCTACAGCCTAAAAGCATCTGAAATTCACTAAACAAACATTTTAGTATATAAACTTCGATTTATGAAATTAATTTTATATATATAATTGATTCTTTATCTGTATTACTTCAGCACTTGAAAACTAGCTTGCTTGATGCTGGTGTTGTGCCTCAGAGGGATCCCATACGACGTTTTCTGTAGCTACGTAATATATAGGCTTATCGAGGTTAAAGGTGAAAGAGGTAGAGGCCTAGTGGATCATCGTAAACAACTGGGCTAAATCCTATTCTTTTTATTCGTATTACTCTGCTGTTCTCGTTGGTAAGTTATAGATATTTAATCCTGAAAGTTCTTCCCGTAAATTAATAGGCCTGTTTATTCTTTCGAATTCCTTGGGCAATTGTACACACGCCGCATATAGTGCTGCCGAGGCAGAGTATGGACTGCCGAAGAGTTCGTAATGTTCTCATATTCGCCTTTAATTGCGATGAATAATCTCGTCTGCTGTCTGCCTAATGCAGGGCCCGCGCTCGTCCTTTCGACAAACGTTTGCAGTGCGTGCCTCTCGGCGGACTATTAATTTGAATCCGTGTCTCGGGTCCCTCAGTCCGGAAGGGTGGCAGAGAGCGAGAGCGAAGGGGTGGAGGCTCCCACCGTGCCAAGTGGGGCCGTCATCGCTGGCACGCATCCGGGACACGAAGCCTGTTTCCGGGCGCAGGAAATTGGAATCTCGGTCGAGTCGCATGCGGCCTAACAACGCGAGAGGCGGACAACATGGATGGTCACGATGCGTCAAATCCTAAGAACACACACACACGCACACACACCTACACACACGCACGCACACAAGACCTCGCCGGGTGGCCTCAACACCATCACTAGCAGAGAGCCCATCATGCAGCAGCAACTGAAAGAGAATCCAGAGGCTGTCTCTTTCTGTTTGTCTATGTTTGTCTGTATGTTTGCTTTGCTGGTTGTCTCTGTTCTTGTCGATGCCTTTATCTGTCTGCCTAATGCACCTCTGTCGGTATTTACTGTCTCTTTTGCTGCCTCTGTCGCTATGTTTGTGTCTATATCTGTGTCTGTGTTTGTCAGTCTCTTCTTCTGTCAATGAAACCAAATCCATAAACAAATCGCACTCCTTCAAGTACGGGTCTGTAATCGTAATCATAAGCGCAGATCTATTTAGCGCCAGAACACTCAGATGCCCCAGTCTTGACAGCACAGAACTACGATTAAATAGGCCTAAAGCTAGAGTGGTCTTCAACAATGTTACCTCTATTTTTTGCTGAGCGCGCACTGGCCTATATACTTGAGTTGTAATATTTGGGATTTGGGCCCTGGTCAGTGTAAGAATGCACATCTGTTGGGCCTAAACTAAAAGGCTAGAAAATCTTGCTTATAAAGAAAACGACTATAAGGGCAAGTTTTTCTGTGGGATCGGCCAAACAGGTCGTCCACAAAATTACCTACGTTCGACCTCCCTCCCCGTGTTTGCATTTTACAACATTTGGCCATTACTATCCCCATCCCCCTTTGCGGACAGCCGCACTCCAACGGAGCACTAAGGCCCATAGATTAGGCTTCCCTATTGACCTTACAGGGCTAACTGTGCTATGGAGTGGGTTACTTTGATACTGCCACGCCCAGCAGTGGAACTCAAATAATTTAGATCCAACGCGGTACGGACTGCTGTCTGACTTCCGCATTGAGCATAATCCCCTCCCCCCCCCTAGAGTCCGCATTTGAGTCGCGCTTCCCTTCGCCCTTTTCGGAGGTCTTTAATGGCCAACGAGCGTACATGCAATCCAGGTTGATTTCTCCCAATGCACGTCCATTGGGCTAAAAATGCTATATGGTTGATTCACGAAACATCTTGACTATGTCTCTTTTTCTATATTCCGATGTTCTATAAAGGGAATTTATATGAATTTTGTGTGCCAGGTGTTGTTTTAAATAACCAAACTTCCATGCATCCCATCGTTTACCACCGATGCAGTCGTGAAATTGACATGAGCGTTGACTTTCGCGCGTGTATCTGACCGCACATGAGGAAGCTCTCACGCAGTCGGCAAAAATCAAAACCGAGTCTCATACAGCACTGGTTCTGGCTGGAATTACTGAATAATTCGGTGAATACTGCATGTTTCTATAACACAAATAGTAAAATGTTACAATTACAATTTTTAAAGATGCAGATGTCTTCGCGGCTACTATTGAGAAATCGCGAGTGAAAGTTTACCATCACTATGATTAGACCTAAGTCGCTCTGCCTCGCAGTTGTTGAAACAATGGCCGATGTACTAAAGTTGAAGCAAATGTTATGCAAGGGAAGCAGAATTTGAAAAGCATGCCGTAACTTTAGAGATTTGATTGCAGAATGTAACAACATATAGGCCTAATCTTCAAAATCTAATCCGGCAACTTCTATAGCGTCATTGCTAATGCTCAAGGCATCATTGGTCGCTGTTAAGCAAAATAGGCGTGTATGCGAAATTCGGGTCGAAAACAGAGATAAATCGGAGAAGGCACGGAAACAGCCTTCGGAGAACAAAGTCCAAGAACAGATAAGTTCTTAGGTTCGCTTGATTGACGTCCTCGAGTTTTTAGACACTGTGCAAGCGGCTTTTGGCTTTAGAAATATTCGTTTTTTAGACTGATGGTGTCTTATAAGCTTTATTATGAGCCAAATCTCCAAAATTCTCGCAATCCAAACAGCATGGAAAAAATTTGCTGAAGGCTACCCTATCATATGTCTTATGACTTTTGGAAATTAGCCAGTACCATTATTCTTCTGGTAAAGTGACAAGACGCCTTCTCCCACACTTCGCAGTCGTCGACTCTCAAAAGACCATGTTTGATTTGTTAACAATACTTTCTGATATTTAAAATATTTCAACATGTTATTCATCGATAACAAAATACACGATATAATATATTCGCTAGTTTAGTGTATCGCAAATTATTATTAATATCAATAATAATAATAATAATAATAATAATAATAATAATAATAATAATAATAATAATAATAATAATAATAATAATAATAATAATAATAATAATAATAATAATGTCATTATTATTATTATTATTGTTATTATTATTGTTATTATTATTATTATTACTACTACTACCACTACTACTACTACTACTACTACTACTACTACTACTACTACTACTACTATTTTATGCCCGATGAATATTTGGAATGTCTGGAGTGGCTAAATTTCGTCAAGTTCTGGCAGAGAGAACTTGCTTTTTATTAAGGCGACAGCGTTAAAACGTTGAATTACAAAGTCTGACAGGCGCTGGAGAGAGCGGCACATTTTTCTGTTGTCACCAGGTAGTTGGAGCAAGCGGGTTAAAATGATACTAAAGCAAGAATGGATTGGATTTGACACCTTTCTAGATAACCCCAGTTCTGCAACTCAGGTCTGTCTCTCGGTCTCTTACGAGGGACGCAACTTGCATTTTGGTACAGAGTCTGGTGTTGGGTCGACTACTGTAACGTGACCTTCAAAACGATTCACCACCAAGCTATCTTACGGATAGCATCAAGTTGCTGTCTACTCAACTCTGGCTGTGATCGTCAAAGTCTTCAAATGTAGCATCAGGCCGGCTCTGATCAAAGATATGTCACGAGAATATCATGCTCTCTTGTCTGCTGTCGTCTGGATTATGCCAATTCGGTTGCAACATATGTCTTGGTAGCGCTCTGCTTTTCAATGGTGACTCTTCTAGTTATCTATGTACAATTTACTAATGGATGAAAGTTCTGATCTTAATGACATTTAGCCCCGTCGAGGCTAGCACAGCGAGCGCCTCTGATTAGTTTCATTTGGAGAGGCGCTATACAAGTTTCTGATTACAGTTACAATTTACTGTTTTAATGAGCGAAAAGGCCAAATTATCGTTATACCGTCAAGTATGGAGATTGAAGTTGCTAATGACACATTGTGCGACGCAATACGTTGCCCACTGGTTTAGCGATCGTCTAGCAACGCAGTTTTCAGGTTCGAGCCTGCCATATTAGACGATCACTAGACGTTCACTGAGTATAGACTAGAGCAAGTCCTCGTCCCCGTTATGTCTTGTCATCACCCGGAGACGCTATACACATAAGAATTTAAATAACAAGGAGAAAATAATGCACAATAACAAAACAATCGATCGATTTACAGTTAAATTATTAATTCTTGAAATATAGCAATATACTCGCTACATGCATTATACAATTGCTTTGCAGTTTATCCGATGCTTAAAGACGAAAGTGCACTAAAGAAACAAAAATAAATTACACTAATGACAATTGCATAAAAATATAACAAATCATAGCCATTGTTGCAGTAGAAACAGATAAGCAATTAAAATAAGCACAAAGCATTAGGATGTTACATATAACGTAATTAGCATGTTACACGACCAACCGTAAGCTAATAATCAACATGGCGACACTATATAGTAAAACATATAAGTTACGTTCAGCTAATAACTTCTCTTGTGACAATCATGACAGACAGGTTAACAAGCCTAACTGTGGTAATCGTGTCTATGGAAATTGATTCCGTGGAAAGTTGGTTTGTTGTGGAAAGTTGGGTTGCCGTTGAAAGTTGGGCTATTAAGTAAAGTGGGGCTGTTGTGGGAAGTTTGTTTGTTGTGAAAAGTTTGGACAATTTGTGAAGCTTTTGGGCGTCTCGATAACGGCGTTGTAGTCATCGCGGATTTATTTTGCTTGAATGCAGACAACTGTGACGACGACGACAGTGGCGATGATGGTGACGATTATGGTAACGGATGAGACGGCGATTGAAGCCTTCCTGAAGCGTTGAGCTCTCTTGATGTCACCAGCCGAGGCCACAGTGTAACCCATCACTAGAAAAAGATAATATATATATATATATATATATATATATTATGCGATTGAATTCTGCTTCGTTTAACTTGCCCATAAAGGGAGAGGAACGGATAAAGTGAGAAAAGAGACTGATAGGTGAAGACAGGCAGACAGAAAGTCAGAAGTAGAGAGTCATGCAAAGAGTAGTAAAGGCAGAAAATATCTCACACTTGCAGAGACAGAGTATAGAGGAACACCTGTCGAGCGTTACAAAAACCCAGAGAAACAGCGACAGGTATATATGCCGAAACAAAGTCAGAGATATTAGGCCGAAGACAATAAAAGAAACTGAGACATATAGACCAAAACAGGAAGTGACCGAGACAACCACCTGGAGCTGAGAGTTTGAGAGAAAGCTAAATGAGCTACACATAAAAAGCATGACAATTCAACTAGCAGTATTGAAAGAGCAAAGAATTTTAAAAATATGTCTTCATATGAATGGGAGAGAGAGAGAGAGAGACGGGGGGGGGGGGAAGACTTCGGGTTATATACGTCCTGGAGAAGAACCCAGCTTAGATTTAGATCTCCAGAGGCAGGGCTCAAGAACCAAGATCGAGGTAACAGGTAAGAAAATATAGTGTAAGTTTAATAATATTGCGACGGAAATTCAGCGTCTCCTCTGTATACAGTATGTCCTCTGTAAGGTGAACGGAACTGCCAAATAGGTAATTTGTTTTAGTTTTGATGCATTATTTTAAGGCTTTCGCGTTGTATTTAAATCATACTTTGGGTCTCCCATCCCAATACACCAGACAGTAGGGGGTCATGTCCCGGCCTCCTAGATCTGCCCTTGCATAGCAGCAAAAGTAAAAAGAGATGCATATATTAAAAAACTTGCCTGTGAGTAAGAAGGCAACGAGTCCGAAGGGTATTACAAAGATCCACATGGTGATGCAGGACAAGATGACAGCCGGGATGAAGTTGACCCCTTGCGGCTGCTGACTTCTGAAGACTCCGATGAACGAATCGCAGTTCAGGAGTGGCTTGGGGTCGGACATCACCACGACAGCCGGCTGCTGCCCAGAAGGGCCTGTCTGGGGATTAATGTCCATTTGCAGAGGCACATCACTGCTGCTCATATTCTCTGCAAAGATATATTTAAACAACATAAAGCCTACTTCGTATATGTACACTGGGAGTGCATTGGCCAACATGGCCACAGAGAGCGAACCTCGGCAGCTGCAGCTCCCAACCCTATTTCGATTACGCATAAAAAAGATGTAAACAACGAGGCCGGCCCGAACACGCCGCTGCCGGGCAGGTAGAGTCCCGGGGATGACATTCTATCTTTGATGTTACTGATTTTTCGAAGACTACCCTCTGTCTTTCAGTTAAAATCTGAGACTGTGCTCTTGAAGTACGGCTTTCATTAGGCAGTGACTACAAAAAGCGCCTGCAGTAAATGTCAAATGTAAACAAATGAACACCGTTTCCTATAGCTACCGTATGATCTCGACCCTGCTTATTTTTCAATGAATTTATCGGATAAGATCCTTCACCACCCCTGCCCGTTTTAATGGGCGCCACGCCATTTTGCTGTAGTAGAACCCATATTATAAGACCAGACCTACATGTTTTGCCAACGTACAACCTCCTAATGGCAGGCAGCAGCTTAACCGCAAACCAGGATGCAGTCCGTGTGGAATTTTAAACCCAGCGACGGTGATGATGATGATGATCTGGACTTCAAAGACATCTTGTGGCCCCTGGGGCCGTTGAATTCTTTACAACAGCTGGTTTTTATATATTTCAGATTTCTACTGGGTTCGTTGCTGTTCTTTAATGAACCCCATAGAGGACATGCGATTTTTATTTATCTAGCGCGTATCAGACATCTATCAGTAACACTTTGGTCTACTCGTAGCACCCTACTCTCGGCCACTCAAGATCTCCTGTTTGTCCCTCGCATGCGAACCGCTGCGGCCCAGTCCAGAAGCTTTGCCTACGTTGATCCCACTTGCTGAAATCATCTCCCTCGAGAATTACGACTCTCAGTGTTCCGCAGGCGCCTGAAGACTGTACTGTTTAACAGTGATTTTACTTTTTTGGGTCGGAAGCACCTCTGTTGAGTTTATCCTCTAAGAGGCGCTTTATATAGCTCAAATTGCAATTACAATACAAATCTAGTGCGCACTAGATAATATCTGTGCAAGATGGCGGACATAAATAAAGCCACGAATATGAATGCCCAACTTCACAGACATTCGGCGTCCCTAAGTAAAAATGGCAGACGAATTCGAAATCATTGTAATGTAGGCTAGTAATCCCGAGATTTCTACAGCGCCCAACGAAAGCCACGTCACGGAGACCAGCTTATTCGCAGGCGCTCAGTCAAAACAAATTCGATAGGCAACAAGGGTTCGTTTTTGGGTCCAGATCCAAACGTCAGGCAGAGAGATAGCGTGGCAACTACGGTGGGTGGTGTTTGGGATTGAAGCGGAAAGAGAGATTAGGGGAACAAGGGGAGCCAGGATAGGATCTGTGAAAGATGAATGTTTTCAGTTTTGGGCGAAAGGCCAGTGAAGAAATTGTTAGCGATGGGTCAGATAACTGTTGCAGTTCTGGGTAGTTTATTCCAGAGTGGTGAGGCAGCTATAGCTATGGAGCGATTACTAAATTTTAAGGATGAGGTGACGGACGGGCGAAGAAGTGTTAGGACAGAAGAGGAGCGGGATGAACGAAGTGGTTGGACTGTAAATAATTTACGAATATAGGAGGGTTAGGAGGATTGAGGTGTGTTGTAGGTAAGTGATAGGACTTGTACTCGATTCGTTCAGGTATTTTACGCTAGTGTAGTGATTTAAAAACAGGAGTTATGTGATGGTATTTGGGGATTTTAGTGACAGCACGAGCAAGAGCATTCTGGATGGCTTGAAGGCGGCTTAGTTGGGTGGAGCCTATGTCCAGGAAAAGTGAATTGCAATAGTTTTTGTCCTCGAGAGGCGTATGGCAAGAAGTAGCACAAAAGTTACGATATGAAAATGTGAGGTATTCTGCATTATGCTATTGTGTTAGTTTGTTTGTACATACACACGGTTTTTGCACAATCGATGTGTCGACTCGTCTGGTATCTAGCGGTACAAGCCGAACACGTTTCCCTTAATTAACGACCGCCCTTGGCCAGTAGTCCGCCCATATAGGCCTAATGCATTTACGTTTGCATTTGTGCAAGTAGTTCTAACTTAGGGCCTATTAACTCTGGGACCGCCATGGTATGGATTGCCAGTTCCAAATCCTCTGCACAGTCACATTCACGCCATCCGAGAGGGCCTTCCCTTTGGTATTAAGAATCGGCATTTATGGGTCTGTTTCTACTCAATTCGTTCCCTCCATTTGTTCGCAAAATAAGGTCGTCAAATAAGTGTAATCTTCATTTTTGTAATCATACGGTTTTTATTTGTTTCCACATACCTTGTTTTCAGCTCAGTTTTCCTGTTGTTTGTGTGTGTGTGTTTAGTGTTGGGTGTTTGATGTCCTAGTGTGGGGGAAGTAGGCTGTTTCCCTCTGACTTTCCCTCATTCGCTCCGTATGGCAGCCCGCACTAAAAGGAGCATCAGGCCCGCCTGAACCCTTGATGTTAATGTGTTCCCATAGTCTGGGACCGTTGTTTATTTCCTGCGAGCAAATTGTCTACCCTCAACCCTTCGGTAGGCCAGATAATCTGGGCCGAGATACCTGTTTCCTACGCTCCCTTGCCCTCCTTCGGGTGTTCGAAGGCGCACGCCCAGTTATAATCCTGCCTCCCCATGCGTCTTCAACGCGTCGGATTCAATTACAAGCGCGCCATCTTACGCTGTGTGAATCGAATACGTGTACGTGGTTGGCCTTTGGACGTCTGTTCAGTTTTGCAATTGCAGATAGACCTTCCAAGTATCCCCTTATTATATTAGAACTTGTTATTTACAGCGTTTTTAAACCCACACCGTCTGCATGGTTCTGCCGTTTATTATTTTTCACCAGTTTACTGTAGACTTCGAAATACATGTCTCGTATATAGGCCTAGATGATGTTTTTGCTGTTGAAGTCTATGTTCTTTGTTTGGCATTTTCGGTTTAGAATAGCTGAGATTTTGCGTTTATTAAAATGTAGGAGGCTAGGTTCCAGTGTCTTGAGTATTTGACACTCGGAACATAAATCAGTTTGGCTTATTTTTTATTGTTTTTAGCCAGGTATTTGTAAGGACGTGTCCTGCTCGAAGTGTAGTGCTTTGGACTTCCCGTTTCCTGGGCCAGTCCATGGACTTAATATCGGTGGAGACCAGAGGGTTAATGGTCTTGTAAATACTCCCCTTGGTCTCCTGTTTGTGCTCTTCTTGCCATTTCATTAGCATGAAATTTTTTATTAGGGTAAAGACTTGGCTTAACTCGATGTCTGGTGTAGAGTTAACCTGTTTAAGTTTTAGGCCTTCCTTTTCCAGCGAGTCTGCCACCTCATTACCAGACAACCCGATGTAACTAAAAATACACGCAACGACTATTTGACTATACTTTAATATACGTATTCTTTCGAATATTTCTGTGATAAGGTTCGGTCTTGTTTTGGATCTGTTTTCCTTCAACGAACTGGCTGCACTTAGCGAATCCGTAAAATAACTATTTTAAATGAAAAGGGAGTTTCATTATTTGATATCCATGTTATAGGGATTCTAAACTGGCTGATAATTCCGCAAAATAAACTGAGTAATTATAATTATCAGCCAGTCTAACAGCTTGCTGTACTTTAGATGATAGAATATGGTAAACTGTAGCCACTTCATTTTCGGATTTAGGTACATCTGTATAGGCCTATATAACTGTGTATTTCTTATACTTATTAATAAGTTCTAGCAATAATAATAATAAGACGATGTGTGCCGTATATAGTACGGCGGAGTGAGGTAGAGTTCATAAAGTTTGGTATATCAGTTTTATTACCTCTCTTGTATAATGATGTGTCAACTTTGATAATTTTGTTTAACCATAGTGATGTGTCTTAGAGGGTGGATGATTCAAAAGGTTGGCCCAGCCGTATAGAAGAATTCTTGAGTTCTGCTGAATAAGGAGTGCTGGTACCTGCGCCATTTACATTTGCCATAGTAGCTTACTCTGTGGTCTTGCATATAGAGTCTGTCGCTGGGTGGTCTTTAGAACCGAATATTATTTACCCAACCTTGAGCGAGTTGTGCAGACAACAGAGGTAGAGTGGCATTTCTCTACACTCATTTTGAAGAGCCATGAAGCCTGTACCCTTAACTACTCACAGGCCAGTCTTAGGCATCAGACTGTTTTGTAACTTTTTAGCTGTGACTTGCTAGCGGTGGTGTATGCTACGTCTCCGTAATCGATGACAGATGTTTTCAGGGCAAAGGGGGCTCTTTCGCAGCCTCCCCCATTTCTAGCCAGCCAAGGCTAGAAATTAAACTAATCCGGTTTTTACATTAAGCTACTTTGCAGTCAACGTGGGGCTTGCTTCCGGTTTAGGCGGGAATAGAAAATTTTCCCTAAGAATTTGGCAGTTTATTCTATTTGGTTAATAGATACTTTCGGTTGTCTTCTCGTTTTGGTAAAAAGAACTTCAGAGGTTTTGCTGATTGATATTTTTAAAACCATTTTTGTTTCACCAGCTGGACTCCCGCATACATTTCACAGCGTGCTGTCACCAACGTGTAAAACAGAGACAACCGTTGCTGCGAGGGAGATATATTGTCGGCAATGTATCCCCCACAAAAAGACCCCCAACGCTCAAACAAATACATCGCCTGCCCCGGCCAGCTGGGCTTTAATAAAATCACCTTTCTAGTAAAATCGGCAAGTTCGAGCGCCAAAACCTGATCATTGCTGAAAGACCGTTCCGGTGGAACGGCGGGCTGTTTTCCAACCCGTGTTTCAGCCGACAGTCTTGAGTCCACAACGTCGATCTTCTACTGCTGGTCAACGCTGCGAATCAGGACTACGTCTGGAGCCAAGACCTGGGTCGCGCGGTGTGGCAGAACAGCAAGGACAATGGACGCAAATATCCGTGCCGCCGTCTGTACATCTTCACCACCGAGTGTCTCCTGGCAGACCACGTTAAAGACTGCCAGGGCATCAGCAAGAAGCCGCAATGGATTGAGATGCGGAGAGGCACGAACACTCTACGGTTCCAGAAGCACCACAAAGAGATACGCGTCCCATATATCATCTATGCCGACTTTGAGGCGCTGAACATCCCGATGGAAGGCGAAGCCATGAACTCAGAGCAGAGCAACAATAGGCTGATCGCTGAGCAGTAACCGTGCAGTTTCTGCTACGTGATGGTCCGCTGTGATGGCCTTTCGCAAGTGCCGGTTATCTACCGAGGAGAGAACGCGTGGAAGAGTTTCTGCGGTGCTTACAGAGCGAGCTGGCCACTATCAGGCAAGTCTGGTCCAAAAGGTGGATATGGTGATGACCATCCATCCAATCTGCTGCCTTCCGACTTTCCAAGATAGGACGCTTGTAATTGCAGATAGGGTTCTTGTAATTGCAAATATATCATTGTAAGTAGCGAACTACTTCTAGGGTAGCTGTGAAATGTCAGTTATCAGCGCGAGTGCTGAGAGTAAAATAACTGATAGAATTTCGATTGTTTTTGAAAGCGCGAACATTTTCGGCTTCCTGATTAGATACAGACAGGATGTTCCAAACACCGGCCAGCGATCCGAAAGGCCCAATGACCCGTTTTAGTCTTAGTTGCTGACATGAAAACATCGATGATGATCATTAATATCAATGTTGATCAAACCTAATCTAGTGTAATCTAATCTAGTAAACTTCCATAGCGCCTGGAGAAAACAAAAGCCGCTGCAACAGGTAAATCCCGTCAAGTTTTGGCTGAGCAAAATTGCGACAGAAGCCAACGACACTGAAGAACTAAATTGCGATTGCTAAACTTTGGAGGATGTACCTGATTTATTTATTTATTAAATTTTTTAAATTTATTTATGTGACCAGATATGGCGTCAGAGGCAATCTGCTTTACGTTGATCATGCCGATTCTTACCATTGCGTCATAGTTCAACCAAACGACATCCTCGAAACAAGTGACGCTACGTTGCGGGCAAGTCCCGCCGAACGAGACTACATTACATTACTAGATTACATTACTGGTTTAACGACATCTTTATGATCGCCTCCTGTTTATCTTCTTCTGGTCGGTTTGCTTCTCTTCTTATGTTCTTTACCTGACTTTGGCGGCGTGCGGCGGGGAGGTGTGTGTACAGGTGTAAGTGCGATTAATTAAGTGTATACTGTGCGCACATATTGTCACGACTCTGTCGGCTCTAGAGTGGCGTCCAGAATCGTGAAGTTGATTTCACTCGAGCCGAAAGGGAATTTTCCTAGATTAAATGAAAGTAACGACGGAAATCTAGATAGGCCTACAACCACGAGAATCACTGTAACCAGTCCTTATATACAGTTCCACCTAACAGCCTACACGATTTTATGACTTTATGGCATATCACAGATGCCCTCTGTTAACGTTCTATTCGTAGGGCGACGATCGTTCATTAGGCCGTCGAGCGCCGTTCGTGTCGGTCGGTGGGTGACCACCAGATGGCCGCCGCATCGTTGACCCAGATCCGTTAGACCGAACAGGGAGGTTCGTCGAGTGCGTGACGAAAGGCGTCCATTTGACGTTGCGGTCGCCAGGTGTCGCCGTCCTTCCGGGGGCTCTCCGCATCGTCATCATCTGGACTGGCTGCTGCGATAGTGGCGAATCGAGAGGAATCTGACACGGTCGTGACACATATGATGTCTATAACACATGTAGGATGGATTAGATGTGGCTGGTCTACAAATGAAGACATATGATCGACACATACTGGCAGTGAGCCCATGGACTTTCCTGATCGTCAATTCCACTGCTTTATCTTAGTGGCGCTATTGCAACTACGGGTGTTCATTAGATTAAATGAGCACCAATCATTTTGAAAAAAACCACATTTAAGCATTATATTTGGGCCTGCAATATAGACTTCTGAATTGTTCATTTTCTTCGACTATTTTTTAACAACCTTTAAGCAGGGCCGGCGAACTAGGCGACCCTTTTGGGAGGCACAAGTCTGGGGCAGCATAAAGGCGTTCATGCATCGCAGAACTTACGTCATTCAGTACTTTACTACTAGCACTTGAACTATCAGATAATAGGCTCTTTATTCAGTAATTATTTCAGTCAAAGAAATGTTAACCCAGCTCAAAGCCTTAAAGGAATGCTTTCAATATGCCATCCGTTAACAGTTTCACATGAGGAACATGAGATTTGAACCCAAGTCAGAGCTCAAAAGAGATATTCGACTATGATAAGTCACCACTATATGGACCACTAATGGAACCCAGTATGATGCAGCAAAGACATTAATAAGCTATGGCCCACAAAGATTTAAAAATGTGTCTATTAAAGATGTGGTTTAATTCAAACAGAACAAATAATAATAATAATAATACTAATGATGATGATGATGATGACGATAATGAAGATAATTTGTGCTACACTAAGCTAACGAATATTATATTATGTATTTTGTTATCCATGAATACACGCTGTTTCCTTTGTTGAAAAATTTTAAATCTCAGAAAGTATTGTTTACAAATCAAACATGGTCTTTTGAGCGTCAGTGACTATGAAGTCTTGTCACTTTGCCAGAAGAATAATGGTTCTGGCTAATTTCTAAAAGTCATAAGACAAGGAAGCCTTTAGCAAATTTGGGCTCATAATAAAGCTTAAAAGACACTATCAGTCTAAAAACGAATATTTCCATAGCCAACTGCCTCTTGCACAGTATCTACCACCTCGAGGACATCGACCAAGTTAATTTAAGAACTTATTTGTTCTTGAACTTATTTTCTCCGAAGGCTGTTTCCGTGTTTTCTCCGATTCACCTCTTTGTTTTCGACCTGATTCACCCTGAATTTCGCATACACACCTATTTTGCTTAGCAGCGACCAATGATGCCTTGAGCATTTGCAGTGACGCTGTAGAAGTTGCCGGATTAGATGTTTAAGGTTAGATCTAAATGTTGTGACAGTTTAAATCAAATCTCTTGTTCAAATTACGGGTTACTATTTTTATTCTACGTTCGTTACTTAACATTTGCTTCAACTTCAATATATCGGCCATTGTTTCAACCACTGCTTCGGGCCATAATTTGCTTGAGTGCTGGAGAACGGTAACGTTAAGTTACCTTTACCTAACAACTCTAGTTGAGAATCTTTTGTTAGGGGTCTGCTTTTCACTGGTGACTCTTCTAGTTATCTGAGTGCAGTTTATTAATGGATGAAAGTTCTGATCTTAGTGACTTTTAGTATTGTTGAGGGCAGCACAGAGAGCGCCTCTGATTAGTTTCATTTGAAGAGGCGCTATATAAATTTCTGCTTACGATTACAATTTCCTGTGTTTTAATGAGCGAAAAGACCATATTATCGTTATACCGTCAAGTATGGAGATTGAAGTTGCTAATGAAACATTGTGCGACGCAATACGTTGCCCACTGGTTTAGCGATCGTCTAGCAACGCAGTTTTCAGGTTCGAGCCTGCCATATTAGACGATCACTAGACGTTCACTGAGTATAGACTAGAGCAAGTCCTCGTCCCCGTTATGTCTTGTCATCACCCGGAGACGCTATACACATAAGAATTTAAATAACAAGGAGAAAATAATGCACAATAACAAAACAATCGATCGATTTACAGTTAAATTATTAATTCTTGAAATATAGCAATATACTCGCTACATGCATTATACAATTGCTTTGCAGTTTATCCGATGCTTAAAGACGAAAGTGCACTAAAGAGATACAAATAAATCACACTATAACCTTAAGATAAATGCATAAAATCATGGCAAATCATAGCCATAGTGCAATAGAAACAGACAAACAAATATAGGCCTACAAAGCACAAAGCATTAGCATGTTACACGGCCGACCGTATGCTAATAGTTCCTATGGTAACCCAACACTAGTAACAACGGGATGTCAACACGCGTTTGAGCGTTAAAACGTTAAGTTATCTTCACCTAATAACTTCTCTTGTGGCAAACGTAATAGTCACGTCGACAAGCTTAACTCTGGTATTCGTGTCTACGGAAACGGATTCTGTGGAAAGTCGGGTTTTTGTGGAAAGTGGGGCTGTTGTGGAAAGTTTGGTTGTTGTGGGAAGCCTGGTTGTTTTGGAAAGTTGGGCAGTTGTGGGAAGTGTGTTGGTTGTGGAAAGTTGGGCAGTTGAGGGAAGTTTGTTTGTTGTGGAAAGTTGGGCAGTTGAGGGAAGTTTGTTTGTTGTGGAAAGTTGGGCAGTTGTGGGAAGTTTGTTTGTTGTGGAAAGTTGGGCAGTTGTGGGAAGTTTGTTTGTTGTGGAAAGTTGGGCAGTTGTGGGAAGTTTGTTTGTTGTGGAAAGTTGGGGAGTTGTGGGAAGTTTGTTGGTTGTGGAAAGTTGGGCAGTTGTGGGAAGTTTGTTTGTTGTGGAAAGTTGGGCAGTTGTGGGAAGTTTGTTGGTTGTGGAAAGTTGGGCAGTTGTGGGAAGTTTGTTTGTTGTGGAAGGTTGGATGAATTTGAACTTAATTTGTGGTCTTTGTGGATCTCGACAATGGCGTTGGAGGAATTGTTTACTTCTTTTACGCCAACGCATTTAACCGTGACGACGACGACGACGACGATGATGATGCCGGCGACGATGGTAACGGATGAGACGGCGATTGAAGCCTTCTTGAAGCGTTGAGCCCTCTTGATGTCACCAGCCGAGGCCACAGTGTGACCCATCACTAGAAAGAGAAAATATATCTATAATGCGATTGAATTTTACTTCGATTAACTTGCCCATCAAGGCAGAGGGACAGATAATTATGAGAGCCAAGAGACTGATAGATGAAGACAGGCAGACGGAAAGTCAGAATTAGACGTCACAAAGAGTAGCAGAGGCAGAAAATTTCTCACAGTTGCAAAGACAGAATACATAAAAAGCATGACAATTCAACTAGCAGTATTGAAAGGGCAAGGAATTTAAAGCATGGGGTGTGCTTATAGCCTACGAATGGAGAAGGCTAAGAGACTGAAAGGTAAAAAAAACAAAGGGAGAAGAGTAAGAGAGACAGACAGACAGACAAAGCGACAGAGAAAGACAGAGACAGACAAATAGAAAGAGAGAGAGACAAATAGACAGAGTGAGACACTAACTATAGCATAGCAGCAAGGATTTTGTCTTCGGGCCGCATAGTGACCGCGGAGTGTGAGCATATATGAGGTCTTAGGCAAATCCCACAGTGGGCTGCAGGGGCAAAGGTCGAGGTCAAAAGGCGAAGCTCCACTGAAGCTGACAGTTTTTTTTATAAAATACGTAATTATTGGCTCTTTTCCTTGCACAATTTTTACATGGTATTCTATTCCATATTTTGAAGCTTGAAACATGATGAGCTGTACAGCCTAATGGAAGCTGAGAAGTTTATCCTCAACTACATTAGTGAAACTATCAAGAATACTCCCCGAGAGAAATCGGGGCAGGAAAAATCGAAGTCCTCTATAATTAAATGTTTTTAAATATAAAATTACAAATTTTAATTTGTAATTGCACATTTGTATAGTAAGGCGCTATAAAAATGTGCACTTATAAATTTAAAATTGTCACTTTAAATTTTTAAAAATTGATTTAATTATAGAGGTCTTCAAGAAACCTCATCAGATGTGTTCCCTTGTCCCAACCTGACAATGCAAGACCCCAATCAAACAGACTGGTCCTCAACCCCGGCGAAACGAGAGCACAGAAAGAAGAAGCAGAAGAAGCTCATGTTGCAAGTTGCATGTTGAACGTCTTCGCATGGGCAAACAATGCAGCTCGTCCCGGATCTAAATAACTGTAGGCCCCTATGACCAACTATGGACTGCCACCAATTAGCCGAGCTGCAGATCTTAGAACAAACAGACTGATGCCGATTAACCCGAAAAGAGGCAGGCCCTCAGAAATGGCAACTATAATGCATTTGAATACACCATGGTAGAAGCAATTTTTTTGCAAAGAACGAGTGGTATGTAGTGCGGATTTGACGCAGATGATAAAAGCATTTTTGACAAACTGTCTTGAAATGCTCAGAGGTCAGCTGCTGGTCCAGCGTCACAATTTTGTTACTTATATCTACAGAGACATGTAAACATATCTATATACTACATTTACTGTGAATAGGTTTAAGCATAGATTTAAGTCTTATAGGCTAAATTTAGAAATGAATTTGAATGATAGCTCCTGTTGCAAAGTGTTAGCATCAACTAATTATATTTTACACTTCACGAAAGCGTGGACATATATCTACTTACACCTCACATCAGCCTTATCAGTTTTAGCACAGCGGCAATTGTATCAAGGACTACGAAGAGCTAGCATTTGCACTTTGTAGAGTGTAGACTTTCAACTGAAAGAACTGTTGATGGTCTTGTATCTCTTCTTTTACCCAATTCCCAATTTGAAATAACTTACGACTGTTCTGTCTGCCTTCTCAGTTCAATCCTCTTTTAATTTTTTGAGCTCTGAATTTGTATTGTACTATAACGGTATAATTTCTACACAGACGCGCCGCAAAGTCCCATTCTAATACTCATATACAGGAACTTGTGGACATCTGATAGGTCTACATGACAGAAAACAGGCGAATAACACTCGTCATCCCAATTTAATAGATCCCATCTGCAAATCCTCCTTACTTTCTACTGAGGCCTTTCAGGTTCGGGTTTAAGAGGTTAATGGAAATTAACCTAGTGACCTACCTTGGTCTACATGATGCAAGTAATAATATATTGTTAGAGTCGGCCAACATGGAAGACCCGGATGTAAGGAGTGACTGAAGGATGAGCCGTCTCTTTGGGGGGGGCGTAACCCCAGAATCCTTATAAAAGGGAAGTCTCTTTCAGTTGACTGAGCTTGGCTAGTTAAGATAGGCTGAGTACTACGTGGCTCTGTTTCCTGTTAGTCTCCAAGACTCCGTTTTACGAGCTGATGTAAAAGTCCTCCGTCTGTTGGAGGAACCTGAGAGGTTTTTGTGTTCAAGTTGTTCGCTGATGTGAAGACTTCGACTTTTGGCTTCAAAACAGCCGTCCGAGTTCTGTCTGATGTCAGGTATTTTGTTTATGTGTTATAACCTCTTGCAAGTGTAGGCCCTAAATATACATTTTATCTAAACCCAAGCGAGTTTATTTCCTTTTCTTAGGGCTAGCACATAACAATATAGGCCTATATATGTGTGTGTGTGTGTATATATATATATATATATATATATATATATATATATATATATATATATATATATATATATATATATATATATATATATATATATATATATATATATATATATATATATATATATATATATATATATATATATATATATAATGCCAGTATATAAAAAGGCCGTGGATATCTAAATACTAGATTTAGATATAAATACTAGATTTAGATCTCCATGAGCAGGACTCAAGATTGGGGTAGCATGGTAATAGGGCCTATACATGTTAGCACTAGTGGAATATAATATTGAGAGGGAAAATGAATGTAAAGTAAATGGAACTACAAATTTCGTTATTTTTCAGTTTCGATGCATTATTTTTAAGGTTTTCGCGTTGTATTTTAGCCTTTTTGGGTCTTCCATCCGAACACAGCAAAAGACAGACCCCCTAGACCTGCCCTTGCATAGCAGCAAAAATAGAGAGCAATGTGTAGGCCTATAATAAAAGACTTGCCTGCGAGTAAGAAGGCAACGAGTCCGAAGTGTATTCCAAAGAGCCAGATGGCGATGCAAGACAAGATGACAGCCGGGATGAAGTTGACCCCCCGCGGCTGCTGACTTTTGAAGACTCCGAAGAACGAATCTCTGTTCAGGAGTGGCTTGGAGTCGGGCATCTCCACGACAACCGGTTGCTGCCCATAAGGAACTTTCTGAGGATTATTGTCCATTTTCAGAGGCACACCGTTGTAGCTCATATTCTCTGCAAGGATATAAATTAAACAAAATGGAGCCTACTGTAACCTGCAATCTTTGCTTCAAAAGAATTAATTGAGTCATAAATTCAGAGCGATATTTTATACGGGTTTTACTAATTTAATTTGACTAATTTTAATAAAATAAATGAAATAAAATATACGGTAAAATGCCCCGTGGAACAAGGATGTTAAGCTAAACGTTTGACGTGTGACGGAAAAGATAGCGAAAAGAGTTCGTTACATTGAGACTTTTGACGATGCTGGTTCGCAATCGTAAACTCGAAATTTCTAAAACGCTACTTAAAAGCTAAGAGCAGGGCACCAGCTTATTCTGGTTGAACTGTTGGCGCTTTTATCTTCAGTGTTTCTGCCAATATGAAATGCTTCAAAGCTCTGTTCCCTAGAAGTCCACTATTTCGCCTTTTCAAGCTGTGCTGTCTCTAAATTCACCAGATGACTTGAGTTCCTTACAAGTTAACTCCCAGGCAAATAATTTATATACTGCAATCCGTACAGATGTTGCGTAATGGCGTAAAATTAGGGCTATACGCGTTATTCCCCGCATCAATGCCACATCCACGTGTTAGGATTATTTTTATTTACAGGTGGTAGGCGTATATAAGAAGAAACTGTGGGCGAAACGGGGTATGAATAGACGAAGTCTTAGCGTTGCAGAGAAAACAGGTTCAATGTCTTGCTCTTGGTAAATGTTTGGCAGCAGGAGGAGCTGCGTAGCCTAAGATCAATAATAGCGTAACCGCCATCTAGGCCGTAGTTGCGCGTCGCTCTATTCGTCTGCTAAAGAGTAAAGGAGCGTGAAGAATGGTTGCCAACCGCTGTTTGCATCCGTCTCAGGCCCAGCATTTTCCCCGGATGTCTACGAAAGACCGTATGATCATTCATGTATGGCGGAAATTACGCAGTCTGCTAATAAAACTTTAAGAAATAGGATCAAAGAACTTTCAGGTGAAAACAAACGAGAACTGTTTGGTATTATGGGTGGGGGCAGAGTCGAAGCGATAAGTACGAAAATGATCGCCTACATAATCGATTATTCCAAGCATACATTTTCAGATTCTGTCAATACTGTTCAACAATGTTCCTCACCAGTTAGTAAAAATAAACGCGGATGATCCGCTGAACTGCAGAACATACAGCCACCTAAGATGAGATTCTTGTGTTAGGATTCTTATCGGATTCTTACGGTACTTGTAAGTCATTACATGTCAAAACATTTGCCTATTAATCAGAAATCATTTTCATACTAATCCTTGTTAATTTTATAAGCTATACATCAAATGGAAATTTCATGATATTTGACTCCAACTCATCTAGAATTAAATAAATAAAAATGCGTTATGCCGATGGCTGTATTGATGACAGACTTGTTTCTCCCACAGACACAGAGTTACATGTAATTGTAATCGTAACCGTAATTCCGATATTTCTAAAGCGCCCAACGAAAGCCGCGCCGCGGGGACCAGCTTATTCACAGGCGCTCAGTCAAAACAAAATCGATAGGCAAAAGGTTCCGATTCCAGGTCAAGATCCAAAAGTCAGACGGAGAGACAGCGTGGCAGATACGGGAGGTGGTGTTTGGGGTTGAAGAGGAGAGAGAGAGATAAGAGGAAGAAGGGGTGTGAGGATAGGATCTGTGAAATTGGAATGTTTGGAGTTTTGAGTAAAAGGCCGAAGCAGAAATTGCAAGCGGTGGAGTTAACTGGGGAGGGGCAACATAATTATGGCTCTAAGAAGAACTGAACTCTGAATTATTCTTTGAAGAATCTATTTATATAGTAGGCCTATGACGTCAAATATGTGGGCCCTAACGTTATTTAGTTTCTAACGCGTTTGATCAAGAGAATATACAAACAATTTGTGTCGGAAAAAACGTATCAAGTATTCTAAGGCCTAAAATGGAGTAGGCCTACGTCACAAAAGCCTAAGAAGCTATCTGGACACAGATCTGGGCCGACAAATAGGTCTGATTTGGATGAGGTGGGGTGCGATAGCTTAAAACTGAAACGGGACCACAATAGCTGATATCCGGTTGCACCGCCTTTCTGCATGACTGACTTGCAACTAGTGGGCTTCGTCGTAATCGAAGCCTGTGCTTCGTCGTCACGGTTCACTGCAGATGACGTATCACTTCGCGGTATCTGTTTGGCTGGAACTAGTCTTTAGTCTTTTTTTCCAGTGATAGGCTAAACATGTGAAAACATGCAACGCTTGACTGCACTGTGTCGGTTACCAATTCGCCTCTGGTTGACAGAAGCACTGATTGCAGGTGAGTCACTCTATATTCTGGGATGATCTTGGGTGCGTGAAGCGGACTTTACATTATTACATTACATTACATTACATACTTGCGCCCCTAACCTCAATACGGGCCTATTATGTGACGGCCAATTATTTAGCCATTTTCCGCGACAAAGGGTTTGAACTCCTGGGAAGGCGATCTGTATTCAGATGTGGATGCAAGTGAATGAACTGGACTGGACATATTCAGTGGCGTAGCTAGCCTTCCGAGGGCCCGTGCGCAAACTGAACCTTGGCTATTTCGCTTTAAGTATTTGAGCAACCGGGCCTTGGCCCCTTGTGGGCCCAGGCGGGCCATGGCCTCATGTGCTTTGCACAACCTGCACAATCTATTGCTAGGCCTCTGGACATATTCTTCGTGCAGGTTCGCCAATGATGCAATTCCCCTCGTTTCGTCGCCCTCTGTTTTTGGGGTGATTGCAACGAAGGTTAGGTGCATTTGCTCAGTGGGCTCCACTTGTTAATGCTTAGTAGAAGGCTATAAGTCTAATATGGGCCACACTGGACTACAGCTTACAAGCACAAAATAATGATCATGGTCTGCTCTTGGTCTGTGAATGTCCTCAGATCGCCTCCGATTAAATTATAACAAGACCCAGTTTATTTGGCTTGGTGGCCGTGCTCAGATTGCCAAGATTGATATCTTGACCCTACACCAGAGGTTTCCAGATATCCTGTTCTCTTCCAGAGTCTGTGATCTGTCCTGGACCAGGAACTATTTTTGACTGATACTGTAAAGAGTGTCTGCTGCTCATGTTTTGACCACCTGCATCAGCTAAGTACCATCCACTGCTCACTGTCCTTCTATGCTGTTACTACTCTAATTAATTCATGCCCTTATCTGTACCAGGGTGAACTTTGGTAATTTTATCTTTGCTAGCCTTTCTCTAGCTAATATCTCGAAGCTCCAATCTGTACTTAATGCTGCTGCCAATCTGATTGGAGATGTCTCTAGGCAAGGTCCGTTGTGTAGGACATTTACACTGGCTGCCATATTACCACCAAAAACAACTGCACCATATCTGTAACACACACACACACACACTATCTCAGCTATACCCCATCAAACTTCCCTCTAAATTCCAGTGGTCTTTGTCATCACAAATATCACAAATTTGCAAACAAAAGTTACATACTCATCCTCATCTCAAACCAAACACATACTCATGATGTTGTTTTTGGTAGTGATATGGGTGAGCAGTATGGTGTTTGATACACTTCAGTTTGAGATGGGGACGAGTAGGTCACTGGTTTGCGAACTTTCATTGCTATGGATATGTTGTGGCTGTTTTTGTTAGTAACATGGGTGAGTAGTATGGTGTTTGGTGCACTTTGGTTTGTGATGGGAATGTGTATGTAACTTTTGCTTGCAAACTTGCAATATTTCTTACCATAAAGACCAATGGAATTTAAGGGGCAGGATTATGGGTCAAATTCAGGGCTAGCTCACAGCTCTCATTTTGCTGGGGACAAAGTATGTCATTTTCTCTCACTAATATTTGGGTGACAAACAGTACTTCCCAGGATTAGTAGGACTGCGAATATGAATGTTATGGTCGAATATGAATTTGATATCCAACCTGAAAGACATGCATTAAGACTTGCTTAATTTTTACTCGTCTATCAAGGCAAAAAGACCAGGAAAACCTGAAGAGCGTTACACATGTCATGTATATTTTATCTTCACTCCTAAGAGGTTATCACAGTAACCGTTTCTTAATGATCAAAATGACATGTTGCAAAATCTTGGTCAAAAAGAGATCCTTACAAAGTAAATTCACATTTCATTAATATAAATGAGCATTTCAATATTAAAGGATAACCACGTGGATTTTCTTCAACTTACACAAGTCTTTTTCTTCAACTATAAGTATTACATTAAATTACTGTTAAAAGTTAGTTTGCATGCAGAAAAAAATCAATGAATATGCCAATAAATTATGCACAACGTTTGTATTTCAGTGTGTCACTCTTTCTGTAAAAGAGATGCCTGCTCACACAGTAACTGACAGGACAACATAGCAAATCCTTTCCAGGTCCTTAGTAACCCAGCCCACAGTGTTGGCCCAAAGTCACAAGTTGTCAACCCAATTAGCATGCTGCATTGCGTCAAAGAACCTGCTGCCAATAAAAAAATGCTTGTAGTTTACGATTTATAAAACCTGCTCAGATCTGTGCAGGAATCACCAACTACTAACAGATTCTTTACTTTTGGAAGACAGTGTTTAGGCCAACAACTGCTTTTAATATCATCATTAATAAAAAATTTGCCACTGCAAGCTATAATCATGCCAAAACTTATCAGCTTATTATCAAGATGCTCACACTGCTGGGCATTGTTGACACTATGGTGATTATATTTACCAAAATTACATTTCTCCTACTTAATTAAACAGCGACTTCTCACATTTACATGCTAAATGTAGGTGTGTATTAACTGAAAATTTTCATAGTTGTACAATTCAATTCTTGTTGTATAATTAATTAATCAGTCGTCATCAAATGTATTCAAAATGCCATTTTATTTTGCTCAATGGCCCACTAAAATTATGGTCCATACTTTGACTAATCTAGTTTACCTAACATGGTCTCAGTGACGGAAGCCTCAAAGCCAAGACAAGCTTGCGCAAAAAAGTAAATTTGATTGCCGTCTGAGACAGTAATGATCAGGCAACATCAGAGAAGCCTAACTTGCTGAAGGCAAGATTCATGCAACTCTGGACTAACATGAAGAGAGGCAGGCAGTGGGTGGCTGGTGCAACTAAAATCAGTGGCAGCATGCATTGAATGGCTTCTTGCATGATGGGATGATTTTACTCCACGATTTCCAGTAACATCTTTGTCACTTGATGGAGCATGTTTAGCAAATACTGATCCAGCAACTGAATTGTTATTCCTTTTGGACATTCTACCACGTGAAACAGAATATGATCGGACTAACGCCACATCTGCACCTGGGTTCTGTCTGCGATAGCGAGAGGAGCAGACAAATGAGGTTTCAGCTGTTGGTGGCATGTTGGTAAAATTCTCATGGTTAGAGGCCTTGCCAGAATTGAGTGCTATCACTTTATCATTCTGATAACCAGAGGGTGCATCTTGTGATCTGTGGTGATGTTGTCTGTTGTTAAGGGGCGAGAAATGTCTTCGTGTAGTTTTAGGAGTTTGTGATGACGTCTGCAGGTGGTGGCTACAGTTTTCTCTCAGACAGCGAGAACACTGTCTACATTGTTTTACTGTAGCATAAGAATGGCAAGCACAGTGCTCTCTTGCAGCATACGGGCAACAACTACAGTGTTCTTTCATATCACAAGAACATCTGCTGCTGCATTCCTTTGTAGCACAAGAACAGCTACTGAAATGCTCTCTTGAGTGTTCACTTTTAGCAGAAGATAACACAGTTTTGCAACAGTTGTCACATAATTCCACCTTTGGCTGAGATTGGAACGTATGCATGCTTGGCTCTTCCTCACCAGCAAGATCAGGGAAGATACTGAGGGATGGGTCCAGAGGCAGGACACTGTCAGTGAAAAGCTCATGGCATTCCAGACAACCACTTGATAAGTTTCTGTCCAAGTGAACTGCTCCAGCTCCCCCTGATGTATGAGTGGCCCTCTTGTAGGCACCTTCAAGGCTGGCATGTTTCGAGGGCCACCTGCTCGAGCAACGATCAGAGCAACCACCAGGTGCTAGCAGTAAACTGAGGTTACTCGAGCTGTCGTAGCTGGTCGTCTGGTGTGTCCTGATGCTGTAGAGGGCCATGTTGGTAGCTGAACCCAAGTCCATTGGGTGACAAGCAGAAAGCAATGGAAAACCACTTGAAGCAGCAGGACCAACAACACTATGTCTACAAAAGACAGTGTCATGTCTCATTAAGATAAACAAGACAAATTTACCTGGGTACATGCAGTTTCCTGAACATTAGGGTGGAGCTTAAGATATAAGAAAAAAATTAAAATTTGATTTTTGAAAGTCTTACCTCCTAAAAGTGTTACTTTTAAGCTAAAAACCTTAGAGAAAAATTCAGAATAAAAAATATTTATATTTAGAAGTAGCTCAAGTGTCTCAAAGTTGATGAAGTTTGTGAAAGTTACGGTGACCCGACAAAAGCGCGCAGGACAAATGCGCGCCGACAAAAGCGTGTGCCGTCACTTTCGCGCAAGACAAATGTGCACCGACATTAGCGCGCATACAAGAACGCATAGAGCCATACGAGAAAATTTACTATTTAATCTTCTGCACTTTGTGGCGTTCCGGATCTGAAGCATGGTTGTGTTCAGATATCACAGTCCTTGCATCTTCTGTCGTCACGTTAATTCGCCATTTACAATCGCGTTTAAGGCATATGCACTGCCATCAGAATTTTCTCGGTCTTTTCTGTATCGACATCCGTCAGCGATGATAAGCTCTTTAGCCTTCTGCGACTCAGTCTTCCCCATGGTTAAACAAGATTATTAAATTTCTGAAGATTTTACACGGTGTATTTGGTACTTATAGTTTTCTTTGTTTATTCTGCGCAAATACCAACTTTGAAGTCTCTTCTTTGAAGCCTTCTGCGACTCAGTCTCCTCCATGGTTAAACAAGATAATTCAATGTCTGAAGATTTTACATGGTGTATTTGGTATTTATAGTTTTCTTTGTTTATTCTGTGCAAATGTGAGCCTTGAAGTCTCCTCACTCGAAGCAATAATTTCAACTATTACTTTCTTTCTACAATTATTTTCACATCTAAGTGGAGGCAACTATTACGTTCACATCATAATATTGTGTATTATTCATTGCTATACAGTATATATAAAGTTGCCGTCTTTATTCTCAACAAACGAAGTGTTAAAGCGTTTGACCTTTGAAGTTGTTCTTATCAAAGGGTTAATAATAGTCTATACTGCACTCTTTCGACAGCGCACATTTGACGGGGCTTATTCTACAGCGCTCAATTGACGGCGCGCATTTGTCGGCACGCTTTTGTCGTGCGCGCTAAGGATGGGGTGCCGAAATTTACTGATTTACAAGTGATTTGCTGATTAACTGTTATTTCAAATTCACACTTCATTAGCAATATCTTCTTATCGAAGCAGTATGAATTACAGATTGTGTGTGTTGTGATCTTAATTTGCGATTAGGGCCTTTGTCTTTTGCTGACTGCCTTGCCAAAAGGTTTGGCATGATCACTGACCACTTTCAGTGCTGAAACCATGTCTGCAGCCTGCTTGCAAGTCATCATGTTCCTCCCACATCACAGGATCAACTGCAACAAGTCCTACTGGAAGCTCCATCATTTTGAACAGTGACATTTACTTTGTTGTTACAAAACCTTCTAAACTCTTGTTCTGGATTGAACACTTAGCTGCTTGATGTAATTTTGTTCTTGATGTGGATCTCCATTTTGCATGGCACTCACTATCAGCCTCTTTGTTGATGGACTGACCTGACTTTCGAAGAAAGCCAAGCGAACAACTTTTGGGGACAAATACCGCAAGCACTTGGTTGATGCTGCCTTCCTTAATATCCATCACAAAACTTGCCACATCATCTGTTGCAATTCCTGCTTCATATTTTTCAGTGTCTAAGAATCCCCGGATTCTTGAAAGCACTTAAAGAGGGCGACTTCTGGCAAAGATGTTGATCCCATGCATATTCAGAAGACTTTACCAATGAACAGTCAGCCAGTAATAGATGCTCTTTAACAAGCTTTATACATACGGCTTTCCCAGGCAAGGGATTAAGAAGAACACACAGCAACCCTAGAAAGTTTTGAACCATCTGAAGCTTTTTAGATTAAAAGAGGATAGAACATATAACACCACATTTGCATAGTCTAATCAAGAACCAACAAGTGCACAAGCCACCGTTTTAGCCAAGTCATCAGTCAGAGAATGCCTGACGTGATGTAATGCCCTGATGTGATGTAGAAACAAGAGTAGAGTATTGTCAGCACAGCAATAAGATAGGAACGACAAAAACAAACTACACACATGTATTATGCATGCATGTAAACAGACAAATGGGCAAACTGAAGATTGGCTTATTAAGTTTAAGGTTACATGCTTGAATTCTAAAGCCAAGAATACCATACATTGCTACCACCATATTGTCCTCCTAGACGGTTGCATTCTTCTGATACTGGCTCGTTGCTAGAACCAAGGTTCAGGACAAATGAAGTGCTTTCAACTGCTGCACTTCTTGTATATGGAATCGTCAACCACAAAAGGTTTGATTTGCCAACTTGCTTTCGTCGTTTAAAGAGAGACGGTGAAGGACAATCCAGTAATTTTAAATTGTTGACCATTATTTGAAAAGATAAATAGGTGTGTTGTACGCAGTGCATTTAATGATTAAACTTGATGGATCAGTTGAGTCAGAACAAATATTCCAAAAGTTTCAGACTATGCACATAATCCTAGATTATAGTCATTAAATTCATAGCATAAGACAAACTCAACTTGTAAATTTGACTTTGTAATAAAATAAACAGCTAGAGACAGATATAAGTAGCCATCTCGACACGACCACGCAAAACTAGTTATGAACAAATGATAAGGTAGCCGAACTACTCTTAGAGACTTAGGCTAAGTAGAAATCAAACACCTACCGGTTTAATTTTGAGCAAGCGAACAAACCCTGAGACCGTGACTGTACACTTGGCAAGACAGATGTGTTTGATTTAGCCCAAAGACATTGGACTTGTCCAGCATCATGATCAGAAACAACAGCATTTGCCAAGTCCGGTGAACTGCATGCTGTTGGCACCTAGACAACCACAAGCACAGATAAACTAAAACACACAAAACTGTATCAGCTTATTCATCGTTGCATCACTAGTAGTTCACTCTGGCCTTGGCCATGGGTGAACATTAATTTTCACCTCAGTTTCAGATTTACTGACTTTGTGTGCATAATAAGTGCTTTAATTAAATAAGCAGGGCAAAATCAAGTGCATCAAATGAACCTAGTCAACAGTATCCTTCTGTAATAAGAGAAGAGCAAGCAGCAGAAGTTAGAGACTGATCCAATGCAACAGCAAACTGAATGTGATTAGCCTGACTGAAGCAATTTTCAACTGTCACTAATGCACTAGAACAAGAATTTTACTGAAGTTAACTCTGTTTCTAGAATGGCATCAGCTTCATGCAATATTGGTGACTTTTCCAGTTATATGTGCATTATTCGTTTTGTTCCTTATGAACTCTGACATCAATTAGTAAAAAGTGCCTTCAGAGGTATTTAAAAAGCACTATACAATTTTTCATTTACAGACATACATACATATCTACCTGTATTTTGTGGATACGTTCAATGGAACGTTCTTTGAATGTACAAAACTGTGGCTCTAGAAAAAGAAAGACAAGCGTTTAGTCCCAATAGTTTTAAAAATATTCAATGAACAACAACAAAAACAATTATGTAAAAGCCTTTCTGTGAACATTATACAAAGGATAAATATTCAAACTTTATATTTAATTATTTCAATCTAACACATTTGGCCCCATTTTTGTATAGTTATGACTAAATTAAACAAGGTTCCATCAGTATGATTTAAAAACCTGACACCTAAGGTAACTAAGATCAACTGGAAAAGCTGTTAATAGTATTTTTGAATGTAAACCGATATGAACTGGTAAAAGTTTAACAAAAATCCACTGTTAACTGACAGACCATTCTGAAGAAGTGGCTTTCCTGCTAACTGACAATAGTGCTTCAGTTTCTTCTCTATGCTTTTTAGCTGCAGTAAAAAACAAATCAATTACAAAGTCTTCACAGAGAATGCCATTTTTTACGAATACACTGGAAACCAACTAACATTACTAGAATTATTAGAAATTTTCAAAAAACCTGATAACATGCAACATTTGAGAAACTTGGTAACTAGAACAAAAATTAATATGTAGTTAATTGATTGCTACCACAATTGATGGCAAACAAAAAACAATCAATAGAGCAAAGGCAAAAAGTTTAAGACTGAAATCCTGCATAAGTTATCATGTGGCCCATTATTATTATCATTATTAAAACATTATATTATTATTAATTAGAAACAGCGCCAGCGTTTAATGCACAAGACATCAACCAATGGGGCACAAAATTCATGCCACAGTCAGGTATATATCCAGGAAGTCAGTCCACTGAAACAATAAAATCCCAAAGGCAAAGGTAACACACTTGCTAACATGATTCTACAGAAACTCCCCACAAAAGGATCTTTTAGGTACAGGACAAACACGTATTCACAATAATCCAGCAGCAGAACACCTTTCTTAAATTTCTAACTACTATGTTCTCCCTCTTCATACAGTAAGTTAAACTCCCACGCTCCATAGCAGAAGAGGTCAATGCAACTTTAAGGTTCATGAACCAGCAGTGGTCAAATCCCAAAGTCCAGGACTTGAAGCCAGTGCACCACAGGACTTTCACTGGTATTAAATTACACTGCTTGGTGACAGACAAGTGCGTGTGACCAACCTACCCATGGTTGCTACACAAAATCTGTCCAGCAGGCTCAAACCATTGATCATTAGCTTTTAGACCAAGCACACAGACCACCACGCCCCGTAATACCAGGCGGCCATTCTGCCCTCTTTGGTGCTTTGCACTCATCTGACATGGACATTACCTTTGGACCAAGGGAATGAATTTGAATGACACAGAATAAGGCTTTTGCTATCCTACTGCTTGTGCCCAAGTAGTAGTTGCAGGCTGCAGTGTTGCAGCTCACTGTCTTAAGACTCACCTATTTATTTCCAGGTGGCTCAAATGCCATGAAGGCAAGTGAGTAGTTTCCTCTGTAAGAGGCTTATATTAATACTATACAATGCACAGAATAAATGAGAAAAGTTGCATGTCAGTTCTGAAATCTTTTGAGCTTCCTGAGGACTTGCCTTCTTCAACGCTTTGTGATGCAACTGCTGTCTTGACTTAAAAACCTGTTGGTCAACCATCACATCGTTGACCAGATTCTGATATGCAGATGTTATTCTCTTCTGCATCCTAAAATCCTCTTCCAGCTTTTCCAGCATCACCTCAGTCTAAACACAGTCATAGGTTATCACTGTTTTAAGAAAACCTCATTTAAAAGAACACCCTTGCACTGTATTTCGTACTTACTGTTTTGTCTGTCTAGGGGAAAACTCATTTCAGAATAGCCATATCCATGATGTGACACCATATCTTCCTGTCCTGGGATTTTTTCTATGTAGTGTGCACTGCGCAACCCAAAGACCATGTCATTCCGAATGCTTTTCTAAATTTCTGGTCCACATGGTTCTGGGTCTATTGCATGGTCTCTTCCAGTCCTTGAGGTCTTGATTTATTACAGCCTGTTTGGCTCTCCTAGGGTCCTCCTCATGTGGGACTTGTATGACAGCACTTAATGATGCCATTGTTAACACAGAATTAAAACAATGCTCAGTAAAGCAGTCCTTTGAGAACCATGAATTTTAAATTCTACCAGCACTAACCACCTGCTCCACTGCAGATGTCATGGCACACAAAACAATTTCCCTTTAACCAGAACTTTAACAGCACCGCTATCCACCAACCACCCATTGCTAGTTCACGCTTGCTATAAAGGGCTTGTAATAAAAAGCACACATTGGGCATAGCAATAGAACTATGTAGCAGATGGCACTTGCTATGTTTGGAAGGCAATACCAATGGATGTAATGTGCCCTAAGTGAAGTACAAAGCAGCAATGTAGAGTGTAGAACCTATCAAGTGATGAGCATTTCTAACATGATGAACTGGACATTTCTCCAGTTTATCCTCAACAAAAAACTCCTATCAGTGGAAAACTCAGCAGTTTTATAGCAATCATCAGTTGGTGAGGAGATAGACAAATTTATTGTCAATGAGGTTCGGGTTTATGTAAGCTCACATCACAGCCTGTAGTATAAGGAAGTAATATAATGCACATTTGTTAACATGCCATATGTCCATCAACTGAGCGAGGAATGGTGGTATAGGGTCATTGAGGAAGATGACAAGGACTCTTAGTGCCAAGACATTTATTTACCAAAGGTTTCAAGATGAGTGTTTAAAAATGAACCCGAAATCTTGGATGATGAAATATTCCCTGACAGCATTAGAGGAAATATTTGTTTAGCTGCTTACCAAATCTCTGTCTTCACTGATGCATGATTTTGTTAAGACAGTCTCAGCTGGCAAAGTAACTTTTGAATCTTTAAGATCATCTGGGACATCATCAGGCAAGCATCCAGTAATAGCCTGTGTTTACAATCAATTATCAAATGCATGTATCTTAGTTTGGTGGATGCATATGTATACATGTATTTACCAGCATGTACGTATTTTTTGGTATGTACATGTATGTATGTAAACATGTCTGCAGGTATCAAGGAAATGAAAGAGCACAGTAAATAATTCATTAACAGCATTTACCTGAACTAAAAATCACACTTTCTATCAAATCACACAAATCACGCTTTCTTCTACTTTTTAGTTGTTTCTGCAACTCATGTAATGACCTTTTGCTTTCTGTCACAATGTCCTTTTTTAAATGCCAAAGGCAATGCCTGTCACTATTTATCATAAAAGCACTCTGTAAGTACAGTCTTCTGTATAAAACTAAATTCTGAAACAATTATCTCAATCAGACCTAGAAGTAGAAGTTACTAACCGCTTCTCTAAGACACATTTCTCTAAGAGATTTAAGTTTCTCTTGCAGCTCTTCCTCAAGAGCTTTCTTTCGATCTTTCAAGGCATAGAAAAGTTCCCTTTTTGCTAATTTGCCAGGAAGTAGAGGGACAAAATTAGCTGAAAGCAACCACAAAAAATCTCTATCGTTATAATCCAGACTTCACACGCATAGTGAAATCAGCAAGCTAAAATGGTCGAACAACACTGAGGATCATGATTAAAGCAAGTACCAGCATTGGTGAATTTTCTCTCCTTACAGTTTATCAAACTGAGAAGAAAAACACATTGATGGCATCAAGAATTCAAACAGAATGAACCAAAATTTGAAACTTCCATAGTAAAACATAATGAAATGGAAGTTAAGCTTTTCACAACTTTCATGCAAGTCCAAATTTTATCAAACTTCACTAGAGTCCTGGAAATTGTAATCTATTACATTGCTGTCTAATGTCTTTACAATTGTTCAATATTGTTTTGAAACTCATCCTCATCAGTTATAAATTGAACAATTTCTGTTCTGACTATAATTATTGCTATTTGAAAATGAACACTTTCATCCTGAATGATGGTATTGAGAAAATTACAGGATTAATAGTGCAACATGTCTGCAAACCATAATAATTAGTATACCCATCCGTGAAAATAAATTTTTAAATATTGAAAAAAAATGTTCCTGCTAATGATAGTGCAAGTAAGCAAGACTAGAAGTGCATCTTGGTAGAAATCTTTACCATCCGCAGTGGATGCTGACCGGCTACAAGTGTGGTGCCCACGTTTGATCTTTCTTGACTGCCTTGCGCCCTCAAAATTTTCATCAATAAAATCACCTGCTGTTTCATGCATTGTTCTTGCTACAGCCAACTGCAAGAATAACAACAAAGAAAAAACACTGACCAATGCCAAGCACCACAGACTCACAACTGCTAAAGACTTTATCAATTACTGTCAAGCACAATGAGGATAAACAATGCCAAGTGTGGCTAGTGTGGCTTGGATGGGTGACCAGCAGCGAAACAGCTGACCAACTGGGCCAACTCAGCTTCCCATAACTCCAGGATCAGCATAAGAGTACTGACACACATTAGAAGATTTTTAAAATGCCATGTTGTTGGATTGCTAGGAGGTCACTCAAAATATTCTTCGGCTCAAGATCACTCTTTTGCAGATTTTCTGTGTGTGGAAATGTGTATGCAAGTGTTTTACTGTACAGTTACCTAAAAGTGGTAAATGTATTGGATATGCAAGTAGCCCTTTAGTAAACTTAAAAAAATAATTGCTCACCTTAGATTTTTTACAGTCCAGGTAGAACTGGTGCTGAGCTATGGCCATTGACCACATAGTTTTCGTCAGTTGTCCACTTTCCGTGGTCCAAGAGTGGACATTGAAGTTGCTTGGAAAAAATGCCCGACGAGCTATAGAAGCACTGGAAAAAAGCGAAAAACCAATAAATAAGCAGCAATGTTAACACAAAACATTGGCCGGCTTATAAAACCAAAATCCAGCATATGCCCAGTCGATTTACCACAGCTGCTGATTTCATTCTCCTCTTATAATAAAATCATCAATATTTTTTCACTACAGAGCTAGGTTTCTATGGCTTTATTATCTTTTTTCACAGCTTTAAATAAACAACTCGAATGATCCTATTTTAATCTAATGACTTCTGAAACTCCATAAACACATTTCGCATTGCCATTAAAGTATGATATGCTCAGCAGACAACAAAACAGACATTTGTAAAACAACTTCGCACCGTTTCGCATTGTGAACTTCAACGGAGAACTTTCGATCCCGGAAGTATAGATTCTCCAGCTGATTCCATGGAAAAACCTAGTCGGCAAAATTTAAAATTAATTAAATCAAGAAACAAATGAAAACACAAACTGTAACAGTGAGTAAAAGTTTAGGAAATTCATGAACAAACTTAGCTAAGAATAAGATCAGTTATTTGAGCACCCCTGTTGAGATTATTCCCTAAGAGGCGCTTTATAAATCTTAAATTACGATTACAATTTTGTGAGTCAGAATTAGCCTTTGAAAACACAGAAGGCAATTCTGTCTTAAAGGTAGTTCATATTAAAACAGATTAAATCCTTTTCGCTAATTAAAGTCAACAATAAAAAGCATTCAGCCCAACAGATCACATGACAAATAAAAACTTACCCTGCGTGGAACTTTCTTATCATCAAAGTCATAAAGTGAAATGCCTTTGCAACTGATCCCTAGAAACCATGGAAGACCACTTCTATCCTAAAAACAAGAAATGGCGAGATAACAACAATTCAAACATACCATTAATGCCTTAATGTCCTCCTGTATCCATAACTGGCCAGGCACAAAACAAGACTGAACAACAAAGAAGTTTTCATAGCCGAATGATGACATAATTTGTATCAACAATCCAACAGTCATCCTAAAAAGATACATCTGCAGTGATCAAAAGCATCGATCTAGGAAAATCTTTAACACCAGGTGGCTTGTTTATACCTTATTGACAGATTTTTTGTTTTTCACAGCTACATTTACTTATTATTTGGATATTCTTTTGGATACTGTGCTTGGGCTTACCGGATTTACGACAGTGAACATTTCGATCTGGATTCATTTAAGCCTTACAAACTTTGGACTTGAGCTGGTGCCTGGCATGACATGGAACTCCCCCATGAATCTACAGTTCTGCTGAGGCTACTCAACCGTGATGGCTTGATGGTGATAGGTGTGGTAAGAAATATGTTGCATGAGCTGCATGTATGGCGTCTGGATTCCCAGAAAGGTGGCCCATCAACACAGTTGCCCAGCCCTGCCTGTTCTCTGGAACAAAACTCAACAGGCCAGCTGCAAAACTTGAACGATGATAAGAACAAGCTGGCTGTGCAGTGCAACAGGCTGGATTGTGAACTGAGGCATGGCATGCCTAGATTCTCAGCAGCAGACATGATGCGATAGCCAGTACAGTCACCAGCCATGATATGGATGTCTTCATTGTGGCTGAGATATGGCATCAATCAGCCTTGGATGTTGCATTAATGACAGTTGGCTCCTAAAGGCTATTACATTGTAGTTTTGCCAGGTGATAATTCTGACTTGCTTACATCTTGCTCAGGCAGTGGAATGGCTGTCTTCCATAGGGAATATCTGCATGCGAATTGTGTTGAACTTAATGCGACTCTTACCATCTCTGAGGTCTTACTCAGTTCCTTTGGAACAAAACGTGGGCCAATTACCATCATCGCCATTAACCAAATGGATCTTGGCCACCACCTATGACATTCATTAGGGAGCTCACAACTCTCCCTGAAAACCTGGTCACATACAGTAGCCAACTGGTCATGACTGGTGACCTTAATATCCACTCAGAGGATCCAGGTTGCCCTTGGGCCAATCAGTTGAGAAAGTTCATCACTAGCTTCGCTACAAAGTAACACGTCACCGTACCCACACATGCCAATGGCGGCTGTCTCGATTTGGTCATTACCTGAAATGGCTTCAGCTTAGTCACAGTCACCCATGAGCCTCCATCAGTTTATGAACACAGCATGCCGACCTACAATATTCTATTCCACTACCGGTATTCCTGACTGGGAATCCTTCCACAGAGCTCGCCTGACATTCCTATTTGCTGGCTATGTGCAGAGGCCAATCTTTCCTGGCTTGAGTCTAACTGTTCCACTCAAGTCGTAATCAGCTAGCTGAAATAATTTCGCATATTTCAGAATATGTGCGACAGATGCCACATTGACTTCCAATTGCCATGCAAATATCCAAGATCATCCTGATGGCATGTGCCTCACTTGTTAGCACTGCCCTGACATACGTCAAGGAGTTCTGTTTTCCAAGATCCAATACGAGTCCGAGTCCGCTGTGTTTGCGATCATGCTCTGCATCCCGTGGAGATATGCAGGTGCTGTGCTTCCTCACTTACACCCACACCAATAGTGCTTTCTCATGTGTTGGACGATCTCATGGAACAGTCTGCCAATGCATTTACGTCCTGTTGCGTTTGACTCGGTCCAGCAAACTTTTTAAAACTGCCTTAAAACGCAGACCAGTCAGACAGTCATGTGTGCAGTACTTAATATGTGCTATATTAAGTGTCCTGATACATACATATAAACATACTATTAAAATTCCCTTTAATGAATCAGTGTCTTTGAGAGGTTTTCAAAATGCAGTATATAAATGCTCACATACACAAACACATTCTATTCAGTGTTATTCCCCGAACAAATAACACCAAATACCACATCAAAGTGAATACAATGGATCATGACGGCAGAGTTTTTTTCATCAACAAGAAAAAATATGGCCACCGTTAACTAACCTTAACCTCATAGTAATGAATGCCATACATAGGCAGATGCTCAACGATAGACATGTAACTAAAAATAAAACAAGTAAGATTACTAGAAAGAAGAAAGAAAGTAAAACATCAGCTAAAACAACATCACTTAGCAGAAAAATTAGATTCAAACCAAAAGTTCAAAAGCAAACTCAAACAAAAGACTACAACTGAAATCTGAATGATGATAAAACAGTGTTTTAAGCACTTCACTAGCTCATATGATCCAGCTAACTCTTGAACATAGTGATACAATGGCAGTAGCAGCAAGACATTTACTTTGCAAAGACTTCATAACTAAAGACATAATAAGTTATAAGATGTAACAACACTTCTAATTATTCATTTTTAGGTTGATCATTAATATAGCTGTTGGTAAGATATTAAGCTTTCTTCTTCTCCTTGTGATTACCACAGCTAAACAGAAATCAACAAATTAAACTAAACCAAATTCTTAAATAACAATATAGTCAGTAGAAATAAATAAAAAAACCAAGAGAATAAATTAAATATATATTCAATAAAACACATGTTCACAGAAGGCCATCTGAAGCAAAAGTGAAACACGTTACTTAAGAAATTACTACTTTGCACGATAACTTGAAGAACTGCTCACCAGACGATTGATGATCCTTTGGTATGACCCTTTAAGTTCCTGTAGATGGTTAGAACCCTGTCTTCACTGGAAACAAGAGAAGATCCATTCATAAATACATCCAAATTATCAATAATATTTTGTTGGTCTCTGCTACTTTATTGCCTGAAAAAACTATAATGAACAGCAAGAATAAAATAGAAATATCTCTGAAAAATGGTTATATAGGGCCATGAAATGAAATTTCATTAATGCTGGTGCATAAGGCAGGGCGGCATAACAAGCACAGCCGGTGCATAGGGTGCAAGTCAGTGCATGGGGCAGGCCTACAAATCTGTTCAGGGGCACAGGTTGAGGCATGTTGTGCACAGCACAGGGCAGTGCATGGGGAGCAGAGGTTGACACCAGGGAACAGGTTGTTGTCAACATGAGACCCTGGTAAATAATTGACAAATAAATGCGAAACTGTAATATAATTTAATTCAATTTCACTTCTTCACTCCTTTGAAGTTGATAGTAAGTCAGTGGAAAGTAAGTGCTGCCTTAATTATTAATAATAAATGCTTTAGTACAATGTAATAATAAGCATGACTTACCAATAGGAGATGGAAGGAAATTCCTTCAGAGTTTCTGTTGGGAATACTGATAAATTCTTTAAATGTGCTTTTGCAGTTTCTTCACTAAAATCATAAATCAATATTTCTTCATTTACTCATACAATATCCTAAATGTCTGCACTAATTACGTCCAAAACAGTGTGGTACACTCTTGAGCTGGAGCTAAATGCAGCAAAAGCTAATTACAGCTGAAACCAAATGACACACAAGAACTCCAACCCACAACAATTTTCAAGACAGAATAAAGTCAAACCAGAAGCAAAGCAAGAAAGAAAGGTAAACTGGCCAAAAAGACCCCGTAAGACTCCTACTTACTTGACAAAGTTTCCATTTGTTGCTTGTAGGACAAAAGCTGCCAGCATAAAAATATTGTCGCTGTCGCAGTTGATTTTACCCTAAAACAGCAGCAAAAAGTATTTGATGACACAAAGGCAAAACAATTTTAAAAGTGATGACTATAAAAAATTAAAATGAAGGATACAATTTATGAATTTCAAAGGCACCATGGAAGAGGTCTTTGCCAAAATGAAGCTGAAACCTAAACTAACCTAATCACAACAATAAACCTAAACTAACCTAATCACAACAATCACACATGAACGTCAGTTTATCACCTCTTGAATGGCTTGTCTGGATTGGAGGTAGAACAGTTCAACTGTTGCATTGTCTTTGAGGTAGGATATGCTTTCCACAAAAAACCTGCATTCCAATCAACACAACAGATAACACTCAAACTAATTTACTAAACACTTTGATGAAAAGCTGATCTACCAAAACAACTGATTTAAAAGCTCAGTAATAAAGAACAATTGTTTATTAATTATTTTTTGTTATTATTCATTCCACAGAAACCGATTTGGTATGGCTACAGTAACGGTATCATATTTTGTTACAATTTTCACAAGAGAAAAACTGTTTCCTTTTACCTTACGGCGAGATATACAACAAGTGGACCAGCAGATTTAAGAAAGCTGTGGTCTAAAACACGACGATCCAGCTGCAACCAATGGCTCTGGCCGCTGCAAAATCAGAAGAAAACCATATAAACCACATCCCACTTCAATGCGTGCATCAGCAAACAAAAACACTGACAAACTTAGCAGGTATACCTGAACAAAAAGCAGACTATATACACTGAACCAATAGCGGTTTGTGGGAAAGACAGCCAGGCAGCCAGCCAGAAAAGCCAAGAGACATGTACCGGTAATCTGGTATTATCCTTAGTTTAGTACCATTAGTATACCCACTCATACATACACACACTATTGTTAAACAAAGCTACCAAATTTCTTTAAAGGGATTAGATATGTTCACAGGAGCAGAATCTTCATTTACTATCTGAGCTATGAATTCAGTTAATGAACTAATTGATCAAATTAATGTTCAAGTCCTGCTGCCAAACTACACCTGGATCTGTCAAGAGAGGAGTCTAATTTTGTTTTGGAAGGCAGCAAGTAACTTCTTTTGTTTTTACAATTAATGATTTTAACTGCTGCAGTAACTTACAAAGAGTCACTGAAATGCAGACCAAAATATTCCTTCTCTTTCAGACTGAAGTGCGAGGCAGCCAAGTCGAGTAGCTCTCCAGCGTAGAGCTTCGGCTTTGAAACACAAACAAACACCCCAGTTATGCACCAAAGTAAGCAAGGAAATCCATACAATGACTACACAGACAGACAGTGAACCGTTTTGTAAAAGAGTGTTAGCATGAGCAAGGGGTTCAACTGTTACTTACCCCCTATTCATCTATGGAACTACACCACCACTGTAAGGTAAAAGAAATAATCCTCCAATAAACCCCATCATTGATCAGTGTGCCAGCTAAATCCACTACCTGCCCTTACCTTCACAAAACTCTGCAGGCACAGAAAAAACAGGCAGATAGAACTAAGTCGATACATTATTGGCTCCAGATAGAGAGGCAACATGTAAAAGGGTGAATACAATAATCCTTTTCCATGTATTCAGATAGAGAGGCAACATGTAAATGGGTGAATACAATAACCCTTTTCCATGTATTCAGTAGAGGCTTTGAGATGAAGTATTATTCCAAAGGTTAATTTAATTAAAAGCAGCTGGACAGTAAGTAATCAACCTAGAATAATGAGGAATGTATTCATCAGTTGACTACTCCAGTACAATTAGGACAGTGAAAGAATTCCTTTTCTTCTTCATTTATTTCTACATTTCTTACAATTATTTCTCTTGTGTAGTTCTTCTGGGTCTCTTCCACCTGGGATTCCTATTTCCCTACAAGAAATAAATATTCTACGAGTGCCTGAAATTCACGACCGAGGTGTGTTTCTATCACTGGGGTCTCAAGTTGTTAAAATTATACAGCCCTGTTACTTTTACCTGATGCAACTTTGATCTCTCACCCATGATGCAGTCATTCTGCTCATCCTCTTCTCTGTTCACTTGTCCTATCACAAAGGGGCTATTGCAAGTCATTCCTCTGATCTCTTCCTCGTCACCTTTATAACTCCTTATAGTCAATGTTATCCTCTATTTTTTGCCATGTGCACAGTAGCCTACTGAGAATAACAGGGAAAATATGCCAGAAGCTGTGACAATGAGCAAACTTTAACTTTTAAGTAACCTGAATGCTCACCACAAAATGTGTGTCCTAGAAAACTGTTGTGCATACAATCCTCAAAAGTCATGCATGAATGAATGTGCACGGCTTAGAGGAAACACTGCTTATAGTCTGTTCCATGTGCAACCTCTTGCCTTAATCTTCAGCTTCCTCCAAAATCTCCAATCACTGCCCAGGTATTGCCTTCAGAATAAGACTGATCATCTTTTCCAACTCAGGTCCAGTTTAAAGTTGCCATCCTAGTGCATAAAATGCACTTAAGGTCTAGCACCGAGTTACTCTGTTGACTTGTGCATTCCAGTCACACTTATCTACCAGGTCAAACTTACCATCAGCTTCTACCTAGCCAGTTTGTCACATCATTGCAAAGAAGCAAAAAACATTACAAAGAAGCAAAAAACATTGCAAAGAAGCAAAAAAGATTTTTATGTTTCTGTGCCTTTTCATAGCCTGGTTTACATAAGTGGAATTCACTACCACCAGCTTGGCTGGACCTTTATTTCTTTCTCTTGCATCATTTCACAAACAACTGAAGACACTTTTCCCAGCTACCTTCACTTTTGAGTTGAATTCAGTAATTAACTCATACATCATCTGCCACTGGTTGGAGTCAAGGCATCAATAATCAAAAAGCAAACAAATGAACAAAAACATCCAAAACACTTGTAGCAGTAGTCTGTTGCTCAAGGTCCTCACTGAGTTATAAGCTCCAGAGTGGCTCAACTTCAACTAACAGAGGAACATTCAACCAACTGGCCATCAAGTGGCACTTAATTAACAACTCAGTAGCATGGGAATCCCATGACCTAACTGAGACAAAGTATCAACTAAAACCACCTGAAACTCCTTTTTCATCATTGCCTTCTTATTGGTACCATTGTCGTTATCGTCATTGTCATCATCATCACCATCATCATCATCATTGCCATCACTATCATTATCATCATCACCACCACCATCATCTGAGAGGTTCTTAAAAGATGCTATATAAATACATAAATATCTACATACATCAACGTCCATCCATCCATTTCAGACAGCAGCAGAAACCATATAACTTAAAGAGTGCCAAACAGAACCCTGGATTCCAATATTAATGCATATATTGGTACATTTACTATCAAAGCCAGACCGCAATCAACATGCAGGAGACTGGAAATAACATTATTTACACTTTAATCTGTAGGACAGTCTCACAGAACTTTCTTAAGTACATGAACAATTTTTTTTGTATGCACTACACAAAGACTAAAATATCATATATATATATATATATATATATACTTTTATACCAAGTACATACATATAAGAAAAATCATACATATTACATGCAAACATTCATAGTTTTCTGTGTTGGAATTTTTATTTATGAATTCTCTCTAAAAGAATTGGCTAAGAGTCCAGATCAAAAAGTCTTCTTTTGACATAGTTTTCACTGCTTCAACAAATCATTCCAGGTTAGCTATAAGCTGATACATATTTTCTTGAGATCAGGATCTCAACAAATCATCCAAAACCAAACATATCAAGCTCTGAATCCGTATGAGGTCTATTTATAATATATGGTATTATGTGCCAAAGTAAAAGCCTAATAAACAAGTTACGTTTAGCCACAAGACTCTTAAAACCAGATCGATATCTCTGAGCACAATTGAAAATGCACAGACAGCAAATTAGCATTTACCTTTATCTTACCCCTTGCTTACCACTTGGCTGCCATGCCATGCTACAATCTAGAATACACGAATGCATGTGCACGAGGATGCCAAGTTTTGGCACAGAAACGATGCACTGTATCCCACTTGTATACAATGACTAAATTAATCTGACAGGAGGAAGAACAGCAGAAAGACAAGAAGGAGGAGGATGCCACAACTGGATCATTGAAGCAGACGACTGGACCAGATGACTGGTTCAGTTCTTATGTCAACTGACCCAGCCATATAAACTCACCATGTTTTCTCCTCTATACAGTGGAAAGGTCACAAAAAGTTAATGGAGTTTTTCTGAACTCTTGACATTTATGTGCGGCATGGCAGTGTATCAGAAACATGTTTGGTTAATGATCACAGTTCATACAGTTGCCAGTTCAACTCCGTGTGAAGACTCTGGGCAAGCTGTTTGCACACATCGTGCCTGTCACCAAGCAGTATAATTTACCGGCATAAGCTGGGAAGCAAATGGCAAGTCCTGCGATGCACTGGCCCCGTGTCCAGAACCCTGGGATTCATCTACTGCCGGCTCAAGGGCCTAAAGCAAAGGAAATGAGCACCTTCCCTGTGTCTCATATGTGGGATATGGGATACTTTTTCACTTTACCCAAGAAGCCCATATGTCACATCAGTTTAACCGTTAGGCACAAAGACATCAGAAATTCATGACTGGAAACAAAAATCTGCCAGGAAAAGTAAGCCAATTAATGAAATCATTGATCCTTCTCTTCAAGATGACACTAACAAGATGGTTTGTTTGAAATCACTGAAAATTTTAAGTTTCTCACAACTTTCAAATAACACTGGCCAACACATAATTTGTTGCCTCAAATGTTAGAACTGTTTCTGGGTATATTTGACTTGCTGATTCCAGAAAAGGCACCAGTTTTCTCCCAGCAGGTCTAGTTTTCGAGATATAGAACATTATGCCATATACCAGTCCTTGCCTCTGCTCGCCCATAAAACATAAGGCTATAGCTATAATTATGTAGTGCTCAATTTATTATGTGATACACTAAATAAACATAATAATACAAATACTTAAAAGAAAATGGTAGTACCTGAAACTGTACTTATATGATACCAAACAGAACAAGTTTGTTAAAAAAATTTCAAGTCATTCGACACCGAAGAAGCTCCTTTTGTACGATTTCCGAGTGTGGCATCTGCCGGAACAATCGCGCATAATATTCCAGCAATAGTCTGCCATCATGTGTGCATCCCATCTTCCTTGATATCGATTTTCCATTGTTTTGATGTCTTGGTGAAATCTTTCACCTTGCTCTTCGCTGAAGTCACCAAGATTCTCTGGAAAGCGATCTAAGTGACTGTGGAGATAATAGACTTTAATGCTCATGTTGCAGCCAAGCTTGTTGAAATGAAGAAGCATATCCTCTACTAGTTGTGCATAATTGTCTGCCTTCTTGTTGCCAAGAAAATTTTTAGTTACAAGAACAAAGGAAGACCAGGCACAAGATTCGATTTCATTCATTGATGGTATGAAAAGTGGGTCATTCATAAGTTGCCTGATCTGTGGACCATCGAAGATTCCAGCCTTCAATTTTTCCATTGTAATTCCTGGTAACTTGTGTACTATGTATTCGAAGCATGAACCTTCTTTATTCAAAGCCCTGACAAATTGTTTCATCAGGCCTAGCTTTATATGTAGTGGTGGCAGTATGATCCTATCTCGTGCCACCAAAGATTCCTTGATTACATTTTGAGCTCCAACCACCATGTCTTTCCTCGAAGGCCAATCTTTTTTTGTCCAATGTTCATGCTTGGCTCTACTGTCCCAAAGACACAAAAAGCAGGGATACTTTGTGTAGCCACTTTGTTGACCAAGGAGGAAATTTACCATCTTCAAGTCTACACAAATTACCCATTGATGTTCTTTGTATTTTATCTTTTCCAGTACTAAAGAGATGGCATTGTACTCTTCTTTCATCCTGGTGGAGTGACCGATTGGAATAGAACCAAATTTGTTGCCGTTATTTAAAAGCACACATTTCAGACTACGTTTTGAACTGTCGATAAAAAGACGCCACTCATCTGGGCTGTAATCCGACAGACCAATTTTCTTCAATAAGTTGCTGATGTCATTACAGAATACTAGGTTGTTGTCTTCGGTAAAGAATGGCAGCAAATCCTTTTCTCTGTTTCTATAAATTGTAATTTTCGTTCCAGGCTGAAGTGCATTCTTTTCCTTTAGTCTGGACGCAAACAATTCAGAGGATTCTTTGGAAAGATTTAAGTCCCTGATCAGATCACTCAACTCTTTTTGGTCAAAACGTTCACTGTGTGAAGTTGATTGGAAATCACTGTCACTGCCCCCACTTTCTTCACTTTCGTCATCTTGTCCGATATTGGACATGCAAGTGTCATCGTCTGAGAGCTGAGGTAGTTCGCGAAAAGGTGGAACTGGTACAATATCCGAATGCTGAACAGGTCTCCTGGCTGAAGGTATATCAGGGTAAGACAACTTGTGACGATTATTTCGATTGATGCCTATGATATTAACCATACAAAAGTAACAGTCGTCGAAGTGGTTTATCTGTTCCCTCCAAACCATCGGTACACCAAATTTCAGGCAGCTTCTCTTTCCAATTGTCCAGTGGCGCAATTGTTCAATACAAGTTTTGCATACTGTATGAGGAGCCCATTGCTTATCTTGATCTCCAAGTTTGACACCAAAATAACCTACATATGCTCTTTTTACAAACTCAGAAATCGGTTTCCTGTTTGCTTTTAGTGTGTATTCCCCACAAATGTAGCAGAATATGTCTGGATGGTTAATGCAGCTCCGTCTGGAAGTAGCCATAACCTTAAGGATGTTCGCATCTGAGGAATTAAATGCTAACCTAAAAATATATAGTAAGAACATGTAGTTATTTAATGCTCACATTCACAGATTGTTCTTGCGACCAACTCTTAATATGCCCTAAGACAACTGCGGCTGCTCTAGCTTTCAGGAGGCGGTTTATATAGGCTATAAATGCTGACTTCAGCATAATCTATTTACATAGTTCGAAACCATGAAACGCTGTATAAGCACAAATAAATTCTAAATGAGGCCATGAATTTAGTGCTGAGTAAGCTGTAGGCTACGGAAGTTATTTCGTTGAATCAGCAATACTTCAGCACGCGGCAAGATATGCTGATTTTACATTATAAGGATGTAGGCATTATATGAATCAGCAAGAATTATAATTAGCCATAAATAAAGCTTATTATGACATTTTAGTTTTGCCAAAGACATCGTTTAAAGAGTGGACTGGGTTTTCTTTACAAAATCGACGATATCTCAGAAACTAGACCTGATGCACTCAATCCAATGACATTTTCTGAATCAGCGCCCAAAATTACCCCAAGAACAGGTCTAAAACCGAAGGCAACAAGAAAAAAATTTTTTTCTGTTGGCCAGTGTAATCAGTGTTTCAACTTCACTTTCTTACAGCTTCAGAATAAGTCACCAAGTGGCCGCCATCCAGTTCTCTCCCCTTACATGCAAGATTCATGATATAAGAACAAAGAGTGAAGAACTGATTCACTGCTGCAGACAGTTACCTGAATGAGTAAGTCAAATTTTCGTCCGTCCAGCAACACAATCTTTGTTTTACGTCCTTCACTCATCTGAAAAAGGTTCATGACATTTTTATGGCAGAAAAATTCATCTCCTTATTTATCTCTAACATAAATGAGTAACATAGTAAAACTTATTTCATTCAAGGTGATCTCTCATCTGCAAAGTTGCAAAGGACAAATGGAGTCAAAACAGCCAATCTGGCAAATGAAAGACACAGGTGATCTGACTTGACAAGGAAAGAACCTGACTAAGGGCACATCGCATAAGACTGCTGGGGACGTAGTTCCTGCTTGACTTGGAGTACATTATGTTGTCGGCCTTGAACAAGAGTGGGCAGATGGAGTAAAGTAGCGGAATGCTCAGAGTTTGTTTATAGAGTAACAAATGGTGGACAGTTATTTAAATTTAATGGGAAGCTCTTACTGGGCACTCTGTATGAAAGTGCCTTGCATACAATATGACCACTAAACAGATTAAGGAAAACAAAGAGAATGTTTCACATCACAACAATCAATAAATGCCAGTTTTCACATTTACAACATTCCGGAGTGGAGTGGACTGAGGTGACCTGTCCCAGCATAAAAAGATTACCCAGCACATACACAATTAGTTCAACCCGATTGCTCTTGTTCCACTTCGACATACAGTATGAGTAGTCTCAGTCAAGCCCAAACCATGTTCCAAAGCGATAATAGAAAACGCCCTAATGCTAACTGGTTGATCAAAATAGCAGCTTTTGCCCCAAGTGTTTCATTCTTTAGAACCTTGTTCTTATTCTAAACATGCTGGTAGGTCAGAAATTCAACTTGGTGCTCAAAACTAAGTTTTAAATTTGGGCTATTTGAGAAAATTTGACTATGCCACCAAACTTAGACTGGTAGGCAGCCTATCTCACAGGTATAGAGTTCCTAAAAGTGTTAATTTGATATCCATATACATACACCAGTATACATGCTATAAATTTCTAATAATTCTATTAAACTAGGCTGTCTACTTCAAGTGGGCGATTGCTTGCGTATCAGCAAATCCTGGTGCATTATGGGTAACGGTAGTCACCGCCCTGAAAGACGGTCACAGTTGTTGGATTGCGGTTGCCCAGTCTGTCCAGTTGGCACTTTAATTCCGTCAACAACAGAAACAAGCAGGTCTCTAAGGACGACTGCTCTACGTCTAATGATTTACTGGATTTAAGGAGGCAGATGAAAGTCTCCTGAACAATGAACAATTATCTTGCTGCTCTGCTTCTTAATATTAAAATGTTCAAGTTTAAAAAGATCTAGGTGCAACACAACTGAGTCTAGGCTGCATTATGAAGCTTTGAAGGAAAAGACAGCGGATAGTGGCATTTTCCCTGGCAAGCACATGAGAACATGTTCAGCTTAATATTTGTTCCTCTCCTTTCTAAACAACAAAGCGACACAGAATATATATACTCTGCCTTCCCACTTAACAGACCACTTTGTTCAGTGATACACTAGCAAATAACTGTAACAAAATGATGATAATATTTCATGGCTAGATACAAACCACCAAATAACAGAAAGAGCATAAGAGAAGATTCACAGCAGCTATTATCCTCCCTTCTCAATCGCTTTAAAAACTTCAGCAACAGAAAAAAGGCAGCCCAAACCGAAGTCCACGTGCTTTCTAACCCATGTTCTCTTCACCCATGAACTTCACCGTCATCATCACAGAAACAAGTAGGCCTTGGGTTTTGTAATGATTTATTTCAGGCATCACTAAACATGTATAGGCACTAACAAACAGATGCAAATGTGTTCCCAGGTGCCTTCAGAGAAGCCTGCTGCTTTTTTCCTGAGGGAAGCCCCTGGCCTGATAGGCAAACACATGGTGCCTCTTATCCAGCAATAAATATCGGGCCCTACAACGAGGCAAGGAGGTCTAGATACTATCTAGACTTCCTTGGACTAGGCTATATCTGAGTACTGATAACAAGAAGGTACATTTCCAGAGGGAGTGAGAAATCTGTGGCTTAAATAAGAATACAGGACCAAAATTAAGACGGAGTCAACAAAAATTTTAGATTCAAAGCAGGAAGCAGAAAAATTACATTCTCGATTTAAATAGCAGTAGAAAACCACCATTTATATTCTTATAATGCATTTTTGAAAGCAATATGTCAGAAAAAACAACAAATCTTCAATTTTTTTACTTGTTTTGTTTCACATTAAATCAAATGCTTCATCAAAACATGACAAGCATTTCTTGTACCCTAAAGTTTATTCAGTACCCAGAAGCAAGCAAATTCCCAAAAACCCATTTTTTTTAAATCACTGACCATTGCATCACTAAATGTCTAATAAGCCTTCCTCTAGCCTCTATCTTCAAAGTGGTGCTATATAAATGTTCAACTATATCACAATAAATGTTAGAGACAAGGATTTATTTATTTTATAGCCACAGTCCAAAACATTTGCAACATATTTTAGTGCAAATAATTTTAGGTTAAAATAGTTTCTCAAAAGTTGTTGCACAGGTCTGTTAAAATGAACTCACTTTGTTTGACTGTCTTTAAACACTTTGGCTACAAAAGATTAGTGTTCGTTCTTGCATAAAGTTTAACAGTTAAGCCTCATAAATCAGACCTCAACCTTTACAGTCTGCAAACCTGGAGCAAGTAAACTTCAACAGTCCTGCACATATAAATAAACACACCTTGATATTTGAGGCCATTTTACAATCCACTCAGCCACCAGGTTCTACCAGCGCCATAGGCCTTAAAATCGGATGTTTATTTTATCAACTGCCTCACACTGGGTAATGGTGAATGATGCTACCCACAGCCCAAGACAGTTAAGTGATAGACCACGGATCTTAAAAGACTCTTAGCCTATCTAAAGTCACACAGTGGATATCTAGTAAAAAAGACATTAAGTGGAAATCACTTAAATCAAATTTATGACAGCATGAGGCAGAGACCAGAAGTCATGAGAAAGAAAACTAAATTCAAAACAGAGATGGCCTTTGAGAGATGTTGCCTTCAAACTATTTCGTTTGGGATTCAGTCGCTGTGTGGCAGGTGAAATGAGCTTAATATAGTGGCCCCATGCAAACTGCATCAATCAGAGTTCAATTCAACTAATAACTGCGTCCCAAAGATCTCTCCACCTGTGACCATAGCTCTAAGAGTAAAACGTTGCATAACTAATGTGCAATTACTCTTAAATTAGGTGCATGTGGCTAATTGAACTGAAAGGGATATTTCAACTGCTACATCATAAACCTGAGACTTGGACACTCACTCACCAAGGACCTGGATTCGCAAAACTCATTGCCTTTCAGCAGTGGTGTCTGAGGAGGAGAATCCTGCACATTCCCTATATGGCTCATGTCACCAAAGCGTAGGTCAGATGATACATGATGCACATCCCGCTGTCAGAGAAGATCCAAACCAGGAGGCTCTGGCTGTTTGGACAACTCCCACATTGCAGCAGGGAACAGGACCATGTCAGAGCTATACGTGCCATGATAGCTGCTCCCACAAGTGGTTGGAAGAGACCAGTTGGATGCCGTCACCACATATGGACAAGGGTGGTGGAGTCCGACCTGCATCCTCTGAATTTCAGCCTTCACACGGCCTGGAGTGGAGCTCAGAACAGAGATGGCTTGCTGGCAGCATGTTGTGGAAATGGCTATGCTCTGGGGCAGGCCTTAGATAATGACATCACAAACCCTTGTGACCACATCAGTACACAATGACCTCTCAAAATGCCTCAATAAAAGACAATACCCGGTATTACTATAATACCACTGCTCTTAATAAGAGTAATGTCTGTTACAGTTAGAAAGCACACAGACATAAATTGTCTAGATAATACTTGAAAGTCAGTGCAGTCTCCAGTCAATGCACTTGGTTAACCAGAAAAAAGTGACTGATTTTAACCCACAAAGACAGTGCTCAGTTATTACTAATGTTATTTGAAAAAAGTTGTTAAAGAGATTTGCTTGATCTTTAATAGAAGTCAATGCTGATATCTCATATGATGAAAGTGCCATGAATAGCATCTGAAGCACTGAATAACCCCAGAATGCTACTGAAGAAGAATTAGGTTTTCCTTAGTTTCTTATCACTGGTGACCAAGCATAGGCCTTTCTGATTTATAGTGTCATAAGTTCCACTGGCCAAGGAAACAAAGCAGTAAGTGGACAAAATGGTGTAACACTAAGCCAACTTTCACCAACTTTTGTCGGGCTGCATCTTCAGCACTAGCTCAGGGACAGTATACGCCTGCCAGTATCAACTACAGTCACATTCCACTGCACAGACACATGCCCCTCCCAATTCAAGGAAAAAGTGAACATGTGCTATTGAATGCCCGATGGGGCAACAGCAGTACCTGCTCTAAAGACTAATTAATGTCTGTTACATTTAGAAAGCACAAAATAATACCAACAATATTAACTGTTATTATTATGCTGTTAAAATTTGTTAAACTTACAGTCAAATAGGTGAGTGCAGCAGAGGACTGGTCAGAAGTCCAGTGGTAATGCAGTTAAATATCTAAATGATTGAAAACTAGTAGAATGAAGTAGCAGGTTTTCAAATATCTCCCTGATGAAAAGAATTCGACCTTCAGAGTGAGACTGTTAGTTTATTTCATTCTTTAAGCCAGCACCTTGGACAGCCACTGACAGTTCAACATCAGAAATCAGTCACAAACAACGTACCTAAGAATGCAAGCGAAAAGGAAGGATTCTCAAAGTAACCAGTGGCTGAAGGTAACAAAGTACTTAATTCATACCGGTCAGTTCAAATTTGACCTGAAATTCTACAGGAAGCAGCCAATGCAGATTACAAAGTTTATTCTAGGAGGTACACACATACCATGAAACTTTGGATGCATCACAAATTGTCTGTCAGCATTCTGAGGGCAACTAGAAAATGAACTACTTTAAAGCAGAACTAAATGAAAAAGCAATGAGAAGTGAAAATAAAGTGACATACCATTTGCAGTTCAAACAGTTTGACCAACATGCGAACAGAACTGATGGAGCCAGACTTCATTGCCCGGAGTTTAGTTGTTAAGCGATTCTCAGAGGAAGAACCAACTAACTCAGTAGCCATGATTCTTAAATGTTGCTAAGAATGTCTCAAAACAGCTACTGAATATGCTTTCTGTTTAAACAGTCAGTAACTGCATACAGGTACATGCTATCTCAACATATATTCAGTTTAATCTGATTCTAAGGGCAGATTGTCAGAATAATTTTCCATTTGTAGTTCACAGACAATTCTCAAAAGTTAGTGATGTTTCACAGCCAACAAACCAGCACACGGTGCACTATATAAGAACATTCCAGTCTTCGGATTCATACTAAAAAAAGTCAAGAGAATACATAGCTGTCTGCTTTGTTCATCATGTTACACATCATGACAACATCTTTTATAATGTTACAAGCATTTATGCTTATCTGTTACATACATCTGCCAATGCATGATATTAAGACTTGCGTAAAACTTCCGGATATTGTCATGATCATGATTTATCTCAATATCTGTGTAGTCATGAACTTATCCCATAACACTGAAGAAAGACTGATAAACACGTGTGCAGCTAAGCACTCGTACAAAAACGCTAATCCTAAAATGCAGCAGTGACCCAAAATACTGGGCAACCCTGGCAGTACTCGATTCTTGTCCTAGAACTGCCAAGAGGCCAAACAAACTGCATCTAATTCAGTCTCAGTTCAGCTGGTTCTGCTCAGACTCATCAGCCCTACAGACAAACTGATCTCAATTACTGCAGGTCAGTTGTTGTTCCTGCCAGCATTGCTACCTCCGGGGCCTGCATCCATCCACCAGTACACTTCTGTGCTGCTGAGAATTTTAATAAACGACACGTGTGTCCGCTTTATACGTGAAGCATCAGAGATTTCTGGAATGCCTCAGTGACCGCATGCAGAAACAAACACTTTGAGGCAACATCCTTTGCCGAATTCCACTTGAGAACACAGCTCCGCAGCCCATGACTTGTGAAAGCCGCAAAAGTAATCATGTGGTTCTAACTAACAAACAGAGCATTGTCGTTCCTAAGATGCACGCACTTCTTGGCAGCCTGCACTGACCTACTGTATTTCAACTGACAGCTTTGCTCTGAAAAATACATTAAGCATTCAAGCTAAAATAAAAATAACTGCTTAGCAATTTCAAAAATTATATACTATGTCATTTCTTAGACGCTTGACACACAATTCCAAGAAAACTAAACAACAAGAATCAATGCAAAGCTGCGACTGCTGACTACTGGTAATTCAGGATTTCCATAAAGTAACTCATGTGATTTTACGCAACTGATTTTTTTATGTAACTCTTATGCTTACAATAAAATCATGTTACACAACTTTCCTTCTAATTAAATTTCATAAGAAACTTTGTTCTTGCTGTGGTTTTCAACAAAGGCCATTGCAACCAGGTTGCGAAAATCCAAAAACTTTAACACATGTAAAGCTGAATAGGACTGAGCAGCATTTGTGCCATGGCTTTGCAACTGGATGCATTTGGACAACATGGCCCAATTGGTACCTGTTGCGAAGATAAAGAGAGACAGACAGCGACAGGAAGGAGAGAGCAGAGAAAGAGACAGATAGAAAAGAAAGAGAGAGGACGAGAGACAGACGTCAGCTGCACAGTGTTTGTGCATCCCTGACAGAAGCCAATCAACAAGGCCCGTCTGTCTGTGGCACTAGAACATCGGCCGCCATTCAGGCAACCAGAGCAAATGTAAAATCCCCAGACGCCAAATGAAATACTTCAGCAGCAGCCGGTGAAGCAGGGTTTTCCAGGCAAACCGAGCATCTGCCTAATGCGTCTGCAGAGTGCAAATCTTAGGACTGAAGAGGAGTTTGGCGCCAGGCCTTATCAGAACCCGGCAACAGAAATAGAAGACACACTACTGATGACTTAAAACACCACTACGAAAATCTAATGAATGCCATCTCTTGTTTGCATCTTGAAATCAAGCACGGAGAAGTGACATCAGATTTTTGTGCATGTACTTATATATCTGGCCATTCGTATATCTGGCCATCTGGAACCTCTACAAGGATGAAACATGGCTGGGTAAAATTTGAAGGTTTGTTGCAGTTGCTTCTAGTGAAAAACTTTGGATTTTCAATTGGAGATCATTCCAGAAGGACGACCCAGTGCACAAGAAAGTTCCTGAGTTATCTAATCTAATCTAAGCTTATGACTTCTATAGCACCATTAACAAGGCATCAATCGACGGCTGCTTCAAGCTGTTGTATAAGAGCCAAGACTCATAGGTTTCACAGCAATCGATGGCTGGCTGGTAATATGCTGTCCAAGTACATCAAGATGAAAGAGTGAACTACTGACCTTCCAACTCTGCAGAGAAGCGTAGCTCATTTAAAAGCTGTATGTTTCTGATTGGCTAAAACATGCAAACTAAAGCGCAGGTTCAGATTACATTACCACTGTTGGCAAAATCTTATAGTAAAACTCTGCACAGCTTTCTTTTCTTGCCTTTCAACAAAGGCAGGTGACCAGTCTTCCTCATTTATGTCTTTCCTACCAAGCACAGACTTTTTATGCATTCACTTGTTTCTGTATTCACTGGAGGGCACAGACCATGCAGAATTTTTCAAATATAGTTCTGCCCTTTTGAGGTCAGACAGTCATGATTTAGTGCTTCTGAAGTTATTGAAACTGATAAGAGAATTAATAAGATTGCAGCCATCACTCCATAGGATATGGGGCTGCCAACAATTTAACAACCCTTCACATATTACTCTCTGCAGTTTAGGCATGAAAATCAGGATAATATACTCCAAATATGAACAGCATATTTGTCCAAAGAGCACGTTCATCAAACCTTTGTTTAAAAACATTAATTCAGGTTCATTATTACATGCAGATTTTACATGTACAAATAATCTGTGCAGAAGTTGAAAGCATTTATGAATATGCACTGATCAGCGTAAAAGTGCATATGCATTTGCCTCCTTTGTGCCAACATGAGTAAAACTGGTCCTGATGTACATTTTGTTTCAACATTTTGTTTCAGATATTTGCCTTGAATGAAATCTACTCAGATGTTGGATATCTTAAAATTAATGCCTCTGAATAGAAATAGTATTCCAAATCAATTGACCAAAGACATAATACTTGACACAAACCTTGACTTTTGATCATTTCTTCAAGGTAAGTAAATTTGACAACTTGTATCGAGAAAGGTAAAAATGGCTGAAGATCATTCACTATCACTATCCTCATCAACAATTTATAACTATCGGCATAAGAACCACCAAATTTGCATCATTTCATCAATACCGATACTACCATATTAAAAATAAACATCAACGATCAAATTACAAATTGCAAACTGTCTCGATATAATTCTCACCTTCCACAACAGAATCGACACATCATCTTTTGCATCTTGAATTAGCTTCTGCTACGTAAACTGCAGATGCTAAGGAAAACCCAATCCAGGTAACAACATACCTGCACCAGCACGCTTATTATTTCACTGGAAGAACGGCCAGCAAAATTCACTCATTGTTATCACACATCAAATTGGTCTGCTGGAGGGAATTCAAGGTACCCTGAGATCCATAATTTCTTGCATTACTCACAAGCAAAGATAGGCAAGACCAAAATGGAGAAACTCTCATGCAGACATTCTGCTATAGCATTACCGGTAAACAAACATTTAGCTACATTTGAATACAGTGTTAACAAACACAGCTGAAGCAGCTCAATTAGAGAGAGAACTGGAACAAAGGAAAGTCAATAAGCTGTTGTATGCACGATTGCAAACGTTACATCTCGGTACATTAGTTAACTCCTCAGTACCAATGCAACTACGCAAATGAGATAACTCAACACAAATAAATAAACTGTTAATGACACTCCAAAACTGTGCCAGTTGAACAGGGTTGTCTACTGAAGAATATGCTTCACCAAGATCTGTAAGAAGTTTTTGTAAAGCAAATATAATTTTTGTGCCCATCTCATCTGGTTCCACACCAAACAGCTGCAATCTATATTACCGGGTAGATGTTGCAGCTCATCTGATTTATTTGAGCCTGTTACCCAGAAAACAAGCATAAGTGTAAAGACTTATCCACAACTGCTTGACTGCCTTTCCATATTTCAGACAGAAGCAGAGGTTTGTGTCTTCTTTTCAGAGCTAAAGCCATTTTTATTTTTACAAACATGTATTTGGTGATCTGACGGAGTCTAGATTATTAAATTCTAAGTCTCAGCATGGCAAGGGGCAGATGCAGGTGGCAATCTGTCCATGCCCCATTTTATTTATGAAGGGGAATGGCCTCCAAACCAGTTTGACCAAGGGATGCCTGCTGAAAACAGGTTGTAAAAAATCGTGAGAAAGTTCAGGTTCTTAAAATCTGAGGAAATAATACAAGTTAAAAGAATTTGTTGAAAAGCCAAGAAATTTGTAAAAAGGAAGACAAACTTTAGAAAATGGAAAGAAAGGGGATGATTGTGCTGTGCCATAGAAGATTTTAAAAAGTTGTAGATTACTTTAAAATCGTTAGGAGATTCGAAGCCTTGAAAAGGCAGTAAAACCCAAATTTGTCGAAGAAAAGTTGTAATGACTAAAAACAGTCCCTCATAAATTTTTCACCACAGTAAATCTGGCCCCTACCTCAACTTCTGGGTCCTCTACTGAAGCATGGAAGATTAGTTGGGTCAGCAATGATATTCTCAAAAGATTCACCTATAAATTACTAATTTATAGCAAGAAGGAACTAATTGAATATATTCCCCTGCCTTTATTCTATAGCTGGCTAAAAGCACTTGTTTATAGCAATACAGACATTTCTAACATATTACTTAGCAGATTTCTTCAATCAATGCAATGTTGGTATGTAGCTATACATTCACACAATGTCCTCTAAGTACTCTTGAAGATGAAAAAGTAGAAAAGTGACACAAGACTGGTGTCATACAAATCAATTCCAACAGGTGGAAATCCAAGAAGCTTCTTTTAGGCACCATACAGCACTGCCTTAAATGTACGTGGATTCTTGTTATTAATTTACATTAAATAAAATAAGATGCATTTTGGTAATTTCAGTGTTTTCACAACCATCAAAACAACAGGTCAAGCAGGTTCAACTAAGCCATCACATGCATGTTCATATTCCAGATCATTTGTAAATATAATAAGTAACTTTCAGGATCTGATACACCTAATTAACTTGTTCATAATTTCAAGAAATCAGTAGTACAAATATAAGCAATTTTTAGATAGTTGCTACTTTGTACCTCACATTACAATCTGTAAGTAGACTTCAAACAATTAAACTAATCACATAAGGACCATTCAGAGAACTTTCGGCTATACCTTTCTTTCGTATTTATAACATGTTTTGTCAAAACATAACACTGTGCGTTTTGGTTAGTTCCAGAGCATCCGGTTCATTGTTAGCCAAGTTCAGTGCAAAGCGTCCGCCTTCAGTGGTTTTGGAGCATATCATTTAAAACTTCTGTTGAGAAGTTGACTTTTAAATGATAAATTATGCACAGATGACTGGATGTTGGCCAGGGTTAATATTGCCCGGGCAATAATGTCTTGATCAAGACTGGGGTAGTTAGTCAAAAAACTCTTTAGTGGGGCAATGGAGTCAGAAGTGAAGCCCTGGCTGCTGAAAATTTCACAGCATATTACTCACAAAATTGACTTTTTAAAATTTTATTGAAAATTCATTTCATTACATAAATAGCTGGAAGGAATTTAAACTGTACCCCGGCATGTATTCCCAGCCTCAAATTTCACAGCCAGACTGAGGAGTTTAATGTTTGACCTGGGCAGGTCGAAGTGACAAGACACCAAGGCAGCCAACAATTCTAGTGAATGTTTTCGTGCAAACATCTTAAACATTCCCATTAAATGTTTTACTTATAACTTTTGGGTAATTGGCATATAAATGATTCCTAGGGGTTCAAACCAACACCACAGCACGAATTTTTAATCAGTATCAGTGGGTAGCTATCTTTTTCAACAGCTTTCAATCATAATTCAACGCTTCAACACCGTCGCCTTTCGCATTACCTTCTCTCTGCCAGAGCCGGATGAGACGTAGCCATTCCAGATGCTCAATACTGTTTTCGGACTAATTTTTTCACCACTTGAGGGATTATACCTACCTCGGGTAAAAATAATAATAATAACAATAATAATAATAGTAGTAGTAATAGTAATAATAATAATAATAACTTCTGAAAAAATCATTAAGCTCTCCAAAACTGTTTGAGGTGGAACCCTCGCCATCGACGATTTATTTTTTCACGTACTTTCTGCATTTCTATAGAAAAATTTACTTTTAAAGCGAAATTTTGGGGCTTCAGCCCCTTAGCCCCATAGCCGCCATTGCTATCATGCACATGGTTAAACTTCGTATAATTTGTAAACATGTAAGAAACGTTTAGATTCTCACTTCTCTGCTTACCTTACGTTAAGTTAAAAGAAATTAGCTGCGCAAATATTTACAATTCTTCTGATGACCGTTTGTTTGTACTACACGCGACGGCCTGTGCGTAAACTTTACGTCGTTTTAAACCAATACCTATGAGGCGCCTCCAGAGAACTTCCGGTTACGCCTCCATAGTTTTCTATTAAAACAAAACACCGTTGAGCTCAGTAAGTAAGTTAGTAACACCAAAGTGCTCTGCTTTGTTCGCCATACGTAATCGTAATCTCAAGATACCTTATCTCAATACAGCGCCCAACGATAGTTAAGTCGCAGGAACAAGCTTATTCACAGGTGCTCAGTCAAAACAAAATCGATTTAAAAGAAGAATTCGGTTCCAGGTCGAGATCCAAGAGTCAGGCAGGCAGGCTACGGTGGGTGGTGTTTGGAATTGGTTCTACAGGACAGATAGGGGAAGAGGAGGAATCAGAATAGGATCTGCGGAAGAGAGTGTTTCCAGTTTTGAGTGGAAGACCTGGGCAGAGATTGCAAGGAGAGAAGTGATAGTGAGTGGTGGTGAAAGATCTCACCCGATCAGTGGCGTAGCTAGCCTTCCGAGGGCCCCTGTGCAAACTGAACTTTGGCTATTTTGCTTTAAGTAATTGAGCAACCGGGCTTTGGCCGTGGCGGCCCAGGCGGGCCTTCGCATCGTGGGCCATTGTGCTTTGTACAACATGCACAATTCATTGCTACGCCCCTGCACCCGATCAATTCATTGCAAAATGAACAGGGTCGAAGCCTACGATCGCTATATTTTAAAAGCCGTGTACATTTTCTTTTATGGTTTGTTTGAATGTCTAACAGCTTCGCACATAGCAGGTAGGCTGTCACGCCAGCAGCGCAGTAGAGTCAAGGGCCATGTACTTAAGTAGGCCACTAAATAGAAAGTATGCCATATACAGATCTACCCCAGCCACTTGACCCTACTCCAACCTTCCTTCTGCACAAAGCTGTTAGACATTCGTTGATGAGTTTTGCTCCCTTTCCTTGTACAGTTCTGCATTTCATCGCTGGCCAAAGGATTTCAAAGTAATAGGATAGGTACTGGTTTTAAATCACCTCAAAACAAACAGGGGCCTACTGGTTTTGAATAACTCTTTAAGCAAGTACTGTAGGCTACTGGTTTTAAGTCACCCTAAAGCAAGTACTGGCTTCAGAACACCCCTAAAGTAAAGTTGGATTCTGTAATATTCTGAACCAGTATTAATAACGAGCTAATCTAATGACTTCTATAGCGATGTTATCATTATGCCCAAGGCATCGGTCGATGGTCGCTTCAAGTCAGAAAACGCAATCAAAAATCATAATGAGTTGGAGAAGTCAGTTCGAAATCCCGATACGTCAGAGCAACCAGAAACCAGGCTACTGTGGGGGAATCAATAACACTAACAACAACAACAACAATATTAATAATAATAACAATAAAATTAAATAATAGTAATAATATTATTATTATTTTTATTATTATATTGTTATTATATTATTAGCATTGTTATTATTGTTGTTATTATTGTTATTTTTATTGTTATTTTTATTGTTATTTTTATTGTTATTTTAATAATAATATTAATAAAAGCAAACAACTTTGCAGTTCCAAGGGCTGCCGCATAGGCCTACCTCTCACACAGGCAGGTCAGAGTAGGCGTAGGCCTACTCGGTGGATGTGAGGTTGCAGTACACGCGGCTAGGATTCTCAAACGCTTTCAACAGCTTTTGCAGAGACTGTATCCACTCTGCAACGGGTGGCGTCTCTCCAGAACTAGGCGTAGTTCCCTTTTGCCATATGATGCGATGGTAGAAGCTTTAGAATTCCGCTTTTGCCAGTTTACTCGTCTGTCACCGGTCGGCCTGCAACAGGGTGATCCGCTAGGTCGGCTCGATCCGCTCCTCTTTTGCCTCCCACTGCAGCTAGTCTTGAAGAATCTATCGTCCCCGCTAGTTTTATAATAGGCCTACTTACAGTAGAAAACCTTACCCTCGAAGTATAAGCATCTATTGTGACTGAGTACGTTGCAACCACTGAGCGAGAATGTGGTTTGCTAGGGCTGCGACTTAATCGATCCAAATGCGAGATGATCCTGCACTCCCCACTTTATTGGTAACTAGTGAAAACCTCAACGAGTTCTTAACATTTAGGCCTGAAACGGCCACCTTGGTCATTAGATTAGATAGATTCGACATAATATTATGGCGAATACTGGGCCAGCGTTTGTGATTTTGCGACATTGAATATACGTTGTCCCAATGTTGGTGTGTTCGCTATAAGAAGCAATGGCACCGCTACTCAATTTGATGATACTATGATGATTGACTGGCCGTAGGCCTAAGCATTCATTTTGTGCCGTGTTAAAATGTAAAGTATTTCGAGTTCGTTACTAAATATCAGGTCAGGAACACTTCTTACTAGTTTTCTGTAAGATGTGCTATATAAATGTGCAATTACTACTACGATTACGATCCTTTAACAATATTTAACATAAATATCGTTTAACATTTTTCTTATTATTGATTGTAATAAAAACAGGTTAGTTATCATTTCACACGAAAGGCATCTCTTTATTTTGATATTGATTTTGTACTTAATCAGCAGGCCCGCTACAGACAATATCCCCCACAGCTTTATTCACAATGTAGGTTCGTTTTACCACTGGTGACGAACTGTGGACACATTGTGTGCTCGACAAAAGCGGCTGTCAGTGTCTGCAGTTGGCTACTTAACTTGGGCCGATACGCAATGAGACACGGACAAAATATGTGGCACGGTGGCCGAAAGGCTAGCACATCGGTTTTTAGTTGCCTATCCGGTCTAAGTTCGAATAATGGCCTGATGAGTTAGGCCATTATTCGAATTAACCAATTTATTGGTTAGGCTAAGGAATGGTCTGATGCTGGCGATCGGTTGTTAATTGGAGGGTAGAACTGCGCTGGGCCAATCTTATTGGCCGAACTTTGGACGGAATTTTCATAAGCTGTGGGCCGATGTCGTATGTTCAACCATTCGCCGGGGTGACCATGGTGTCAACCCAACATTGACCCAATGTGCTCGTGCTGACTGGGATGAGCCAGCAGTGAAGCTTAAAGTTTTACAGCCATTAAGTTCAGATGGGAAACGATTTATATTGACCCGTAATAAATTCAAAACCTATGAACCGACTGACCTGAAAGTTCATAGGGGTAATTACCAATAAATAGTTACCAGATGATTATACCTATTTTGATACCCTCAACAGCACAGATTTTGATTGGGTCACTACAACCTGCATCTATGCCATTGTTAAGCATGTACGATAAAAACTCTCAGACTACTGATAATGAGTTCTCGATGAGTTTTTTAACCTAGCAAAGCCTTCGATACAGTTCACCATCGCATCCTACTGAAAAAAAGATCGAAAACTGTGGGTATCCGGGGTATTCCACTTTGCTGGTTTAAAAGTTAGCCTATATTGATCATAAACAGCTATGCAATTGAGTTTTGTCACAAGTTAGATCTATTCGGTGTGGGATTTCACAAGGGAACTTTGTTTCCGTTGTCGTTTTTACTTATTAATGATCTTCCTCACTTACCTTGCTTGCTTCATTTTATTCTCTTTGCAGATGATGCTAATATTGGCGTAATGTCCTACACTTTTTTAAACAAATGAATCGCACATGTTTTGAAAACCTAGAAGGAAGGAATAGGTAAATCGAATCACTGGAAAATCGAAAGTCCAGGATGTCACAAAATGCACCGTAGACTTGTGTTCACGGTGTACATTTGTAGCAGCAATGGGAGGGAACAAGACCTAGGCCTACATCATGAGCACTAGCGAAATGCAGAGAGGAAATGGTTATTCAGTGCATGGGACTCTTAACCAATGAGGGACGGTTCCTCTTCCTCCATACCAACAGCAGCCTAATTGTGTCTGAAATTACAACGGCAAGAGAGGTGAGAAGAGGAAGAGCCTGGCTAACTCGCTTTAAACTTTGAAAAGGTGACGGGTGGCGAAAGTTGGTAAGCTGAATTATATTTCCGCGATCACGGACAGTAATTGGCAACATGTGCATGCATTGCAGACACTACAAGATCGACAAAATCCATTTGTATAGTCGCTGAAAATGACATACGTTACAGAAAAGATCGTGTTTTGTGTCCTTATGTTAGAATTTCTAGGGGTCTTCCATATAGGACGTCTGCTAAAAGTTTACTTACTTTGAACCCCTCCTTTTCCTTTGTCCGCATTTTTCAGTATTTTGCATTACCCTTCCCATTCCCTTATGCGGACGTTCGCATGCCAAAGGAGTACCAAGGCCTAGATTAGGCAACCAATTGATCTTGTATGGCTAACTCTGCTGCGGATGGGGTACTTTGATACTGCCGCGTAAGAACTCAATTAGATCTAATGCAGTAAAGAGAGTGCCTGCTCTCTGAATGAAGTTGGTGTTTAAGGCACAGGCGTTACTGAAATAACTGTGTGTACCAAATTTTGATGAGTAAGTCCGCATTGGGCGTAACCCCTCTCATTGTCCGCATTTGGGTGACCCCTCATCCCCCCTCTTCGCCGATGTCCTTAATGGACGACCCCTATCACTCGAAAACAACAACTGCATATGTCCATACAAAAATATTAAGAATACAGAACATTCAAGTGTAACCTTACCATGCAAATACCCGGTTAATGAAGTAACCGGAGAAACGGTCAACGGGTGCGTCACTTTCCCAGTGATGGGAACAGATTAATGTTACTGCAGGATGCATTGCAGTAATTGGTTAGTGCATTAATCAAAGCAGCACATTATAATTAGGACAAAACAACATTTCAAACGATGTCCTGATACATCGTTGTTAAACTAGTCATCTGCAGTGTTGATCGTGCAATTAATTGCTCCCGCATCTTGGTTTTTTTGGGTGCTGAAGAAATCGAGAGATTCATGTCAGCACAGTTCTCGTTTCTTGAAGCGCTATTTCAGTGGCACTAAAGACGCTAGAGAATTCAGAATTCATTTAGTGAGTAAGGCACAAAAAAGTAGATTATCAGTGGGGGTTCAAAAGGCCTCGTGGACGTACGCTCTAAGCTTGGTGATCTTAGGCTTTTCCTTATAATTTTTGCTATCATTACATGTGAAAAAGACTCCACTATTACTTTGCCACTAAATTCGAATCCTGGATTCGCCACTGATTTCAATGACTAAAGGTCAAGTAATCCTCGGAACGATTTAAGACAAGTCAGATAGAGGCAGGAGGAATACCCGAAACTCGTCTTCTGCAGTCTCGACTGTCGTTAACAGCACCTTTTCACAATCTCATTTATCGTTCTTCATATCAACACTGCAGTGGCTTTGTAATCGGCTGATGCATTTTCACTTTTATGAGCACTGGCGTTTAAATCGTACGATGTGTTTCATTTTGAGGAGCAATGGCTTTGTAATCGGTGGGTTTTCATTTCGATGCTATACGTTCAGTTAGCAATCGCTCTGTCCAGGTCAGCCAAAGCTGCCAATTTTTTGTACAGTTCGAACGTTTCCCTTTTGTCGAGTGCTCCGGATGTTGTGCCATTTAGTCCGTTCTGGCGCCTCGTGATCATTTCGTAGAGTTGGCGCCTTTGCGGAGTCAGTGTCATGTCGATCTCAATGCACTTGGTCACAATAACTGCCGACTTCTTATACATGTCGTCCGAGCCCATGATGGGCACCGTACGCTCACTGCGAGCCCGGGATGTCAAGACAACTTTGCCATCGGATATGTCCATGTCAACCTGTTCGGAGACTTTGTCAAAGTCCAGTAAAGCTGATGCGGAGTACTGTTCGGCGCCCAGTCCAGCTGCCTCGCGTCTTCTGAGCTCGTCGGCAGGCAGGCTGTTGAGAATTTCGTCCTCGAGGCGGTCGACTTTGATCGTCTGCTTGACGGAACTCGACGTGCCGACCATGAGACTCCGAATATTGAGATTGGAGATGCTGTCCATGTCGAGAGTTGCGCTATGTCCCGAAGTAAATAACGAACCGCCGCCACCTGATTGGCTGTGATGTTGTTTGACGAACGATGACGTCATTTTCGCACTTGTCTGACCTATGGACAAATACGATAAAACATCAGAAGAAACTGTCGAAATAAGATGCGGCCACTGATTCTCCGAGTTCCTCGGCAACATTTACAAGGCTTGCTTTTGTGCTTGATTACAATGTTACTTACTTACTTACTTATATGCCTGTTTCCTATTTATAGACTTATTCATTTCGACCTATATATGACTGCTGAAGTGGCCAATTGGTTTTCGAGTTAGTAGGGTGGTACTAGGGCGTTACTGTGTTTCGCAGGTTGCAACCGTGTGTGCTCTGCATCAGTGCAGTGTTGATCGCGCAGTGTTGATATACCTGCATATACATACCTACATTCATCAACACATATACATACATACATACATACATACATACATACATACATACATAACATACATACATAACATACATACATACGTACATAACATACATACATACATACATAACATACATACATAACATACATACATACGTACATAACATACATACATACATAGGCCCACATACAAGACCACACAATAGGGCTATCATGTGATGTGAAGAACTAAGGCCTTACGTACACATAACTTTAATAACCGGTGCGTCCTACTTGTCTTTGTTTGTTCTATGGCAACAGAAAATCTGTTATAGTTGATAATAGAAGTCTTGTGATTGCTTGTACTTATAGGCTCTACCTTCTAAAATCCGTATAGGCTCATGCAGGCAGCTTTTTGTATGCGATGTTGACGTTGCTTCGAAATGTTAACCAAAGGATTTCAAAACAACGACGCTTTTGACTCTATAGGATCTCTGCTATGCGTTTTGTTACTCGGCTTCGGCCTTTTACGGTGTTTTGTACACGAGTTTACAACCATGTTCAGGCCCTTAGCCCTATAGCCGGCATTATTTGGTTTGGCAGAGTTTTGTCCTAGGCTACATGCAACGGCAGACAAATACAATGCCAGCCAACTTCTACAACGACACGGTCATAGTTATGTTGTTTTGCATATGCTATGCATGGTCGCCTTTGCATCAAAACTGTGTTTGCACAAAACACACATGCAGCGCTGTTCATGCAGGTATTGAGTTTGAAATTAGTGCAAGGTCTGTTCTATATGTTTAGGCCTACGTGGTATTTGTGCCACGTAGGCCTAAGTGTTGGGGGCAGATACAAAAGAACTGAAAGACTCATAGGTAAAGTAAAGTAGGGTAAGATTATAACTAATTATCCCAACAAAAAGTCACAAGAGACGCTGGGCATGCAAGGGGTTGAGACATAGTTCGTCTGAAGCACAAGAATGGTACAATTCACTAACTGGACGGCGGCCTCTGTGCTTAGGGCTACGGCTCAACATCGAACTGCGAATTCGAACCTTGGAAACACGGTTAGAGGCAGACGCCGCATCAGCCACAGTGCCACCCACTCGCTCTCCTCACACAAGAAAAAGAAAAGAACAGAGAAAAAGCGGACAGAACGCGATAAGCTGCATCTTCAGAGGCTCTTCGAAATGCATGTAAGCAATTAGTAAGTTTTTACGAGTATTTAAGGACATCTAATGGCTGCCAGATCGACTTTACTTTACCCTGTGAGAACTGAACTGCGCCAAAGCGCCTGCGTGCTATCGTGTTCTAAAGTCATCAGGACAGCGCATAGCTTCACGCATGAGGGCACAGCGCTATTGTTAAGTCCAACACATTTAGCCTGTCGATGAATATGGCAATCTTAAACGCGGCTATAATGCTCTCTGGCAAGCATTTAAATACCTGCCTGCCTGTCTGCCTGTCTGCCTGCCTACCTACTTACATACAGACATACATACAAGCATAAGTACATACATACATGCATAAATACATATCTACACCTACCTATCTTCCTACATACATACACATACATATATACATATATGCATACGTGCATGCATAAACAGAAGTAGAGGTATGTAAGTGTGTATTCATGTATCAGAACACTTAATATAGCGCATTTAATACTTCACAAAGGGGCTACATAAGGTAACACACTTACTTAAATGCCTCAATAGAAATTCTTTAGAAGGTGACCTAGAAGCCCAAGATGTTTCGCTTGACCACACGACCAAAGGAATTCAGCGAAAAGGCTTCTTTATTAGCCCCCCCCCCCCCCAAGTAGTCATGTTGGTGTCAATGCCCTTGGTTATCCTTCCCCTCATCTGAATGGGCGCAAGTGGGCAGAGGGTATTTCACAGACACTCACACATCCAAGTACTAACTTCACATACACACATCTATGTCACGCATAGGCCTACGACATCGTAGGCTTACATACATATATGATTGCATGCGAATATACATACATACATGCATCCCTACACAAAAGCATTCATATATATATATATATATATATATATATGAATGCTTTTGTGTAGGGATGCATGTATATATATATATATATATATATATATATATATATTATATATATATATATATGCATATATATATATATATATATATATATATATACATACATATAGACATACACACATCGCCAGTGACGAATGCATACAAATAATAGATGCGTGCATTTCTGATGCCAATTGTTTCAGATGAACAGAAGAAGCCTGGCTACTTACCACCGGATGAGCGATCCCTTCTCTGTTTTAGCCAGTAATCTGCGTTTCAAAAGAAAACAGACGAAATGACAAAATTTATAAAATCACAAGAAACTTTGAAACACTTGTAACTGTTCAAAGATCAGGCATGCAAGTTGATCGATGGATTGATTGAATGAAACAGTAATGAAAGATAGAAAGAAGGCGGTAAGAAAGGTAAAGAATTAAACGAAAGAAGGAAAGACGAAATGGTAGAAGGGAGGAAGCTAGCAAACAAGAAAAGATGGTTGGATGGATGGATATATGGACTGATTGAGCAAAAGACGAATTATAGGAAGGAAGGAAGGAAGGAAGGAAGGAAGGAAGAAAATAAAGTAGAAAGGAAAAACAAGGAAGGTTAATTGCTTCGTTGGTTGGCTTCCCGACCAATTAATCAGTTGACTGATTTCATGGAAGAAAGACAACCCAAGGAGTAAGTAAGATTAAAAAATGGGTGGATGGATGAACGGATTGATCGATGCATTATGAATGACATTTAAATGACACAGCACAGACGTATGCAGACAGATACAGACAGAGACAGACGTACAGACGAAGGTACAGACAGACAGACCAGCGTGACTGCAGACATTCCTTTCCTCAGTGGCAGATGAGTGTCATATGACTTAAGCGACTTTATAATAGTGACAGTAAATTTACAGGTTTATGTAGACCTGACATTAGGCATTTTATTGGTCTGAGATATGTTTGTAGCAAACGAGACTACATATATAACTATGTAGTTGCTACTGATGCAGCTCTACGTCTCCATGTATGCTGCTTTCATCCGTTAAGACGACTTAGAGAATGTCATATGACGATGACGTGTCACCGAGGACTTGGTGAATGTAATGTCATCTCTATACATGGGCTGCAGCCACTCATTATTACAACGACTAGGTGAAACGATTATTATGCTATGCCATCTGTAGATGCCCCTGGGCACATTATTAGCTCACAAATGGACTAACAACAAAGCCTTAGAAACTGCCGCTTAACACAGGAAATTCTGAAAGGCGCATAGGTTACAAATTAATGTTTTCAACCTCTGCTATGGTCGGAAGACTTCTATAGCGCCGCTATTGTTAATGCATAAGACATCTGTCGGTGTTCGCATCTAAATCAAAGCCACATGCCTGCCATGCTATTGGGTCATTCCTATCGAAACCCAGTCAGAGTCCATAAAGACATGGGATCGGAATATGCGATCTTTGACTGAAAGTCTTTAACTGTCAACGGAAGACCAATGCAGACTCTGTAAAGCAAACTGTTCTAGAAGAGAGTTCAGAGTGAGTTTAAGATAAGTAAATGCCAAAAACCGTCTTTTCTGCAGAGCAGTAAGTGTTAGGCAGTCAGAGGATGTGGTCAGTCAGTGGTCAGATTCATGAGTCCGACACAGAATGGATGAAACAGAGTAGTTGTGTTGCTATGGCAACAGGCGATGCATAAGACAACAATGAGCTCACATCATCTTTCGACAACAGGTGTCCAGTAATAAATTAGAAAAGTATTGACTTTAATTTTTGCTCTATTACATGATTGTGTCATTTCTATTTCTGCCTGTAAACCGTCTTGAAATTAATCACTTGAAGCATTCGCACATGCAAACCGCACGGAAAAGTCATTCAGATCGTTTGGTATAACGCTGCTTGAACGCTGAGAAGGACTACACCTCTGAGCGCAATTGATGTTTGATAAACCTGTGTAGATTTCAGTTCTCTCTGGAGATGACCTACTGTTTACCATGAGTTGCAAGTGGACCGCTTTGAGTTTTGCTAGACCATTAACTAAGATCATATGGAAGCTTCTATCATAAGGTATCAAGTGATGGCCGTGTCAAAGGGAAGTTGATGCCCGTAAGCATAATCAACCGTAGAGGAACTTGGTAGAGTTCGAGATGTCAGAGGTACCAGCAGATGAGACCTGATGGACCCGATGAGTACATTGATAAAGATGAGACTTGAGTTCAAACCTGAATAGCATCAAACTATCATCTACATAAAAACGACATACAACTTTTATTTCTTTAAACTCTGATATTTGCTAACTTCCTCTGTTGGATATTCAGAATCGCACTGTCAGCCCTTCAGGCATAGGCCAAGACCTTGTGCCAGCCTTCAGTTCCACCGTCTACTGTCTTCGGCATTAGTCAGTCTTCAGGTAGCCGCCTCTTATTAGTTTCTCTTGAAAAGGCGCTATACAAATTTACAATAGCAACTGCATCTTCATAAGCAGTCCACAGAGGCTGGTCCTGAGGTTTAAGGATCTTTGCTTAGAGCGCAAACACGACATCATCATCAGTCACACAGCAGCGAAACCTTCAACACAAGGTCCTAGCGATGACCGGATGTCAACATAATTAGGTGTAGAACGGTTTTTGAGAAGTTTCGAGATTAGATTAGATTTGGCTCATAATCTGCAACCAGACAGGCGTAGACATAAATGGCGCTTCATAAAAACTGTAAAGATGGCCCCATTAGTGCAGATAGAACCAGATCTGTGACAAGGGCACTGAAGTTATTTGTTATAAAAAAATGGAATATTTGTGAAGAGACGCCCTGAGTTAACATCGCATGACAAATAAAAGTTTACCCGGACAGCCAACCTTTAAATCACATACATGTGTGTTTGCACACACACACACACACACACACACACACACACACACACACACACACACACACACACACACACACACACACACACACACACACACATACACACATGTTTTTATATAAATACTTGTGCTTAATACTTGAAAAATGCGAAGATATGCAGATGCATGCATGTATGACCATCGTATTTTAACTTGCAATCTGTAGGCAAGTCAATAAACTTTAGCGGACAATGGCTATTCACGATTACTATCTTCTGAAAGACATTTACTTCTTCACAAGCTATTTCTTTCTTTGTCATCGAAGCCTTTCATTTAAAACGCCTTCCTTCCTGCCTTTCTCTACACATACCTTTCTATTACACTCCCTCTCGCCCTCTCTACCTATCCGCCTATCAATCAATCAATCAATCTGTCTGCATATTAGTGAGTCAGTCAGTGAGTCAGTCAGTGAGTCAGTCAGTGAGTCAGTCAGTGAGTCAGTGAGTCAGTGCATCAGTGCATCAGTCAGTCAGTCAGTCAGTCAGTCAGTCAGTCAGTCAGTGCATCAGTGTCAGTCAGTCAGTCAGTCAGTCAGTCAGTCAGTCAGTCAGTCAGTCAGTCAGTCAGTGATCAATCGATCCATACATCCATGCATCCAACCAACCAACCATCTATCCAACCATCCAATCATCCAACCAACCATCCATCCATCCATCCAACCATCCAACCATCCAACCAACCATCCATCCATCCATCCATCCAACCATCCAATCATCCAACCAACCATCCATCCATCCATCCAACCATCCAACCATCCAACCATCCATCCATCCAACCATCCAACCAACCATCCATCCATCCAACCATCCAACCAACCATCAATCTATCCATCCGTCCATCCGTCCGTCCGTCCGTCCGTCCGTCCGTCCGTCCGTCCGTCCGTCCGTCCGTCCGTCCGTCCGTCCGTCCGTCCGTCCATCCATCCATCCATCCACAGTTCACAATTTAATTCTTATACATGAAGTATCTACAATTATTATATCGTTTTGTATCACAGTAGTTTACCTCTGTTAACTTTCACTTCTGTGTTAAAGTCTTCCTCGTTGTATGGATCGTGTATCTTATTTTGTTCTTTGCCATCTGATGAAGTGGATCTGGCGAATTGACTGGTTCTTGTCATGGACATACCAGACATCGATCCACCTCCATTCATGATTAAGGAACCAGAAGCTTCGCCATTCTGCATTTGTCCCAAATATCCACGATGATCAAGAAACGCCTTCGATCTGTCTTTCTGGCCTTCTCTTTCTCTGGTCACCAAAACGTCTCTGTCGAAATCATCTCTATAGCCAGAACCTTCACGACGATTTATGGTGTTGGTGGTTGTGGTTGTGATTTTCGTGTTGCCGTGTGACAGTGATTCAAATTCCAACTGGTCTGGAATATTATAGTCTGTTGGCCGGTTGATGTCCGAGATCGCAGATGCCTGATCGCCAGTTCGTTGTGCTCTCATAATCCCCTTACTGATCCTGCCTCTATCGACCTTCACCCTGGTCTGCGAACTTTCGGGTTCATTAATTTCCGCTGGAACTAAATCCGTCAGGAAGTTGTCTACGTTGTCCTCATCGTCGGATTTGTTCAAGTCCGGATTGCTGGAGTAGACCGGATTTTCCTTGCGCAGCCTATACTTTCCGTGAAACATGTTGTTGTTTTCTTCGATGACTGTGGCATCGTCATCGTCGTCCGTTTCAACGACGTCTATGACCTGTGGGGGATTCGTCGTATCGAAGGTGTTCTTTATCAGCATGCTTCCGCGCACGATGTTGGGCAGCTTATCGGAATGCTTGCTTCTAGTTGAGCCATCAGGTTCTTCGACCGCCGATCTTCCCATCACGTCAACGCTTTTGCCGAGGTCTATGACGAAAGACTCTTCTCCGCCAGTTATTACGCGCTGCGATCCAGAGACGCGCGGAACTACATATCGATCGTCAATCGACTCCGAGGAGACGGTTTCTTTTATCGTGGTTCCTCCGCCCTGCAGTTCCAGGTGGAAGGCGACCTGGTTTTGAGATGTGTGGCCAAGTGATGATTGTTGATTTGACGAATGACGGATAGATGATGGAGGTCTCATCGATTGACTGGATAAGCCAAGATCATCTTCCGTAAGCAGCCAACTGGTCCGCGGGACGTTCGATAGACTGCTTTGTGAATGTCTCGGGACAGATCTTATCGCAGTGTCGACCAGTTCGTAAGTTTGCACGGCACTTCCCGGCCTACTCATGCTCATGATCGGTCGAATGCTCATCGTGATGTGATAGATATTGCCCGTCTTCTGTGCATCTCTAAGTTCCGGGTCAACACCTATAACCTCAGCAATATCTGGACTTATGACGTTAACCGATCTCAGGTAGGAACTGCCGGCGGGGCTGGTAGGTGGGTAGGCCAGCTGGGGGTTGTATATGACGTTGGGATAGCTTGCAGGGCTCGAATTCAGAGCCGACCGAGGCCTTGAACCATTCTGGACGTTTATAAAACCAGCCACAGGAGTAGCGGATCGGGCCACAGGAGTAGCGGATCGGGATAGATTGGTTTTTGATGTGGTGCGGGAAACACTTATTCGTCCGGTGATGGGAGTAACGTTTCGATACGACATTTGAACTGCACTATCTGGGCGAACGCGAGTGGTCGGCGGAACACTTGGCGAGCGGGTGACCTCGGATGCCAGAATCGGTCTTGAGGAAGAGCGAGGGTAAGTGATGAGACCCGTCACAGGAGTAGACGACTTGGTCACATGGCTCTCCCTGTGGATATACTCCGGCTCGCTGTAAATTGCTGGGTCCTCGGTGTCGCTTTCGACACTCAGCCTCGATACGTGTCGCTTCATCCTACGTCGCATCACGGACGATCGATGCCCGGCGTTGTCTTCCTGGTCCGTCAAGGAAGAATCAGTGACCTGTCGCGATGGTCTTCTCTGCCTCGATCTTCTTCTATTCTGTTCATAGAGCCCCGTGCGCCCTCTTTCGCTGTCTGTCAAGGAGCGCCGGGAGTTGAAGGAGACGTCTCGATCTGGAGAGATTTGTATCATCAAGCCTCTGCTGTTTCCTTCTGGTGCTCTTCCAACGTCCTGATCGTGTGGATGTGTCCAGACTGGCGACAGAGCAGTCTTCGCTTCTGGAGATTCGTCTGACGAAAAGCTAATGTGCACGCCCGATTCACTCGTGACCTGACGATCAAACGACCGCGAGCGATCTCTAAAACTGTCGACATTTGGAACATCGGAAGCGAAGTTTTTTCGTGGTGCAGGTTGTGGATATCCTTCAGAATCATCGCTGAACTCTCTTCCCGACTCTCCACGGCCAATTCCGTTTTGGACGGTTGTCTCAAAGTCGTTCATCGGAGCAATGCGCCGTATATGGTCTCGACCCGTGATGACGACCTTGCGTCCTGCAGTCGGTTGTTGGGACTGAAGCGGACGATGAGACGAAGAAGCGAAGCTCTGCGTCTCTGGTGTTGTCTTGGAACGCTGACTTTCTAACGGTACGTAGCTCTCCGATGAATTCTCGTTCGATATCTTGTGATTTATTTTCGACCTTCCGCCGAACTTTGCTCTCTGACGGCCCGAATAGTCGCTACCGTCTGTCAGCTGAGCCTCGTTCTGGTCGTCCAGAATTCCATCTCGTACGTTCCTTTCCAAGACGACGATGTCCCTGTCAGCCCTGTTCGGCTCCTCTTCGGGCAGCGGTCTTGCTGGAGTGCGTTTAATTCTATCGGCGTTGTTCATGCGATGGCGAAGGGGTCTTTGCTCGCTGTCTTCAGCGGAAACGCTGCTGGAATACTCCGGCTCATCCAGTTCTGGCTGATCTTGCCTCTCAGCAACTGTGTATTTTTTCTCAACCGGAAGTGGCCTCGTGTCGTTTGACTTGGTGTCATTGTCTTCAGTCAGATGCAACGTCACAACATGTCTCCCAATATTTTCCTGATCGTCGGTTGTAGAATCGTTGTCATCTTGTATTTTAGGCTCATCGTCTCGCCTAATGGCTGCGTCTTCTAAGTTGTAACTCAGCCCGGTTTCACTGCCGTCTGTAATCTCAACGGACACGGATGTACCTTCTGTAGTGGACCTGCCAGCTCTCTGAGTGCTGGCTACGGAGCTCAATAGTGCAGAAGGCTCGCCATCGAGAGTTGCATCTGTCTCGTCCGATTCTGATTGTGTCGATCTCTGATCGATGTTATTATCCACAGACTTATCGATGCTCTGCGCAGTATAGGTCGAAGTCATAGGAATGGTATTCGTGGTGGTCGTTGTCTCGCGTATTTCAAGAGCAGGTGAATCTTCCCTCTCTGACGACATGTCATCGTCTTCCGAGAGACCACCTGCTCGGCTGCCGTCTCCTGAATTTGTACTCGGCTCAGCTGTGCCACGATTTCTGATGTCCTGAAGCAAGTTCATGCTCATCTTATGCTTCTGTTGCATCCTGGCATCGTCCTCACTTTCTGTGGTCATGTTAGCTTCACTTTCTGATGGTCGATCTATCCCTTCCACCGCATACTTAAACTTCTTTGACTGAGCTCTGTCTTCGGACTGGTTGCTCGCCCTGGATGGCTGTCGTTCCAAGGATGAAACCGACGCAGCATCCATTGATCGCCCGGTGAGCGGAACATTTCGAATCGCCAATTCACTTGCAAGTCTGTTCACCTTTCCCTGGGTGATAACATCTCGCAGGTCGGAGGGCGTCGTTGATCGCTGGCTTCGCGCTTCTGATGCGCGTCCCTCGAGAGTGCTCTGCCTTGACTCAGCCGGAGTCACAACATCCCGAAGGTCCCTCGACAGCGTACTCGTCCGGGACTCCACGAGAGTATCGTTATCAGACGAGTCGGTCTTCTCGATTCCTTTTCGTCCTCGGACGAGCGATGCGGCGGCACTGGTCGAAATTGGTGACGTCGTCCCACTGCCACCTAAGACGGCAGCCATTTTAGCCATGAAACTTTTGTCTTTCACCTTAGAGTTGCTGGCGTCGATTTCAGCCGGGGAATATCTCGGAAGCGAGTGGGAAATGACTTCGCTGTCCTGATCCGAACCATATCCACTTCGCCTGCCGCTGTTAAGATGACTTCCATGATCGATGTCTGTTTCGGTCTCACTCTGTGAGAGGTCAGCCAACGACCTCGCTCCTCTCAGGTCGCCAGTGAGTCCGACTCCACCAGCGCTTGTCAGAGTGCTCGTAGAAGAGGCGGAGGAGAGCGAGTTCCACTGACCGTTTCGGGAAGCCTGCTTTCCAGTGCTTTCCAGTGTACTAGAAACAGACGACGAAGCCTTTGCGCTGCTTTTTCCAGCTGGATCCATGCTTACCAAGTGGGAAAACCCGTTTTGTTTGCTCCCAGATCCACTTATACTGCCTTCGCTGGATAGTTTCCTTGTCAGAGTGTTGGCCAGATTGGCCTTGAAGTCTGCATTGCGGAGACTGTCCGACGTAATTGCAGGGACAGCGTTTGAAGAGGTCGCAGTCTTCTTCTGGAAAGTCCCTCGCTGTCGAGACGTATCGCTTTTGCTATAGTTACTTCCAGCTTTGGCACTTGTCGATGGCACTCCCTCGAAATCCTCGTATATATTATACGTCATTTCTTCCGACCGGGCCATGGTCTTGGACGCGCTTGGGTTGCGAAAGACGGACAGCGATCGCGTCGATTTAAGCGAGTCATTTTTTCCCATACTCGGGTAATTGCTATCCAAAGTCCCATCGTAATTATCTTCAATGTCAGAACGGCGGTAGTCCAACGTATCGCCGTTATGTTCGGCATCAACCGTTAACAAGTTTTTGGTAGCAGCCATGACAACGATCAGAGAAAACTTGGGATTTACTAGCCTTCAAATTATAGCTTATCTAACGAAAATCGCATTCCTATGCGTTTAATAATAACTTCGCTTAATCGAATAGATTTCTGCGCATGAAAAGACTCGTTCGACGAAGGTGTCTGAGCTGTCGCCTGAAGACAGAAAGCTGGCATGAGTTCCGATGGTCTGACGCAGTAGACGTGTCATTCAAGTCGATGACATTAAGCTTTGCCAAGTGATCTGCGGGAGGCGTTGGCGTGGCCACCTACTGCGCAAACTCCTCAAGTCGCGATCAATCAACACAACGTCATCGATGAAGGAAAAGATCTCATCTGCGCATGTCCAATGACTCGACGTAAGTTCATCGTTTCACTGAGTGATATCCTCTTGTAGCTTTCGCGTTTACTGTAATGGCATCTACGTTCAAACTGAAGTGATACCGCACCGCACTACAGCTTCTTCAGTTTCTAAGCGTTTGTTTACTTATAGCGTAAAAATAACTTCATCAAACGGCAAATTTATAATATGAAAGACAGAAGCTAGCGTTTCAAATGAAGAAATATCTCGGCTTCTCTCTCAATGTCAATTTCACAGAGAAGATCTTCGTCTTGAGCTTTCGAGAACTGAACGAGAACTTAAAGTTGAAAAGACGCCACACAGACGGCGCATACACCTCAGGGAGCATGTGCTCACCTGTTCGTTGACTCGGCCAGCTCTATGCTTCAAGTAGAATACTGTGTTCACGAACTGTGACCATGCAGAAGGCGATCACAAGCTACGCTTCAGTAAGTTGGAACAAGATTGTAAATAAGGGCTGACACGCATGCCTTTGCATATAGTCATCGCGTATAGAAGATTCGGTCTCCATCTTTCCCAAGTAAACACTTGAGTTCCCTTGTTAAGAGGACCATTGAATAGTGAATTCTAGTTATGCAGAGTCAATAACGGGCCTAGCAGGCCTATGTGGGGAGACGGTGAAAGAAAATAGGCACTGCATTTTTGTTATCTGTAGGCCTATGCTTTTATAAGGCTTACAAGTCCTAGGTCTGCGAGTAGCCACACAGTATAAAGTCGTTTACAGTACACAATGAGCACACTCTGCCAAAGCAGACACACGTGTAATATATTCAGGCCTATACAGATAGGCCTATCTGTGTCATCTAACAAGTATATGCATCACCGACAGTGCATATATCCGGAGGTATATATCCATGCACGGAATACATAAAATCATGAAGCAATGCAACTATGTATAAATATAACAATTGTTATATTGTTGTATATATATATATATACTATGTAATTCTGCACTGCGTGATTATATAGGTTACATGCATATTCGGTATTCACAGGCTGCATTGCAACTCTGGCTTTTCAGGCTCCATTTAAATCTAACTGTACATCATATTTAATGGCAGAATATAGGTCAATGGACCTGTTGAAAGATTCGACGCTTTAATAATAGACCAGATGGGTATAATCGACAGTCTGTAGGCCTACATCTATAAACGTTCCTATTCAAACATACACACTAGGTGCAATTTATAGGTATACCCGGTAGGAAAAGGAGGAATTTCTCCTCCCTGGTCCAGGCCACGGACCCCCTCGACTGACACGCCAGCCCGTTTTCTCAAGTTTACCTGGCTTCAGTTGGTCTGTGCATTCCCACTACCCGCAGTAGGCCTACTCTTGCACTTTCTTCTTTGTCATTTCTTCAGTCTGCATTTGGTGTATAAGTGGGTTCAGTAAAAACTACTACAGTTTCTTAACATGACTGTGATCAGTACATAGAACCAGAGCCGGATTAACCAGTATGCAAAATATTCAATTTGTATTCTTAAACTCCAAATCTCTAAAGCACTAGGCCTACTTAAAAGCTAAGCGTTGGGCACCAGCTTTATTCACGAGCGTTGCGTCAAGTCCGTGGGGTTGTCCAAAGATGCCATGTCAAGAACCAAGTCCGGTTGCCAGAATACCAGAGAGAGAGAGAGGGAGAAAGGTGTTGTCAGGGTGGATTGTGTTCAATTACTACATGGGGCCCCTTCTGACAGGGCCACCGAGTTAAGAATTTTTCGGCAATGACAAACACTAACATAAAATTCATTATACCAACTATTTTGTATATAGGTTCGAGTCATTAGGTTTCATTTAAAATATAAATTGAACGTGACCTTCTTGCAATAATGAAAAAGTTAGCTATGCAATCAGCTGCTGGTACATACGCTTCTTGTAGTCCAACTTCTTTTCTGTCAATATTTATTCTATGATGACGTCACATTTGTTTTATTAGACTCGTGTAGTTTGTTGATATTTTCAGTTAAGGTAGCGAAGCGATAGAGTAGAGATACAGATAGAGACAGAAATATAGACAGAGACAGAGATAGAGTCTATGTATTGGAAACTGACATTAAGAAAGCTTTATGGTATGGCATACAAACTGTGTCTACTCTGTATTTTCGTATAAAACAATTTCCTAAAGTGACATGCATAGTCAGTGGCGTATCTGACCGGGGACTTGGGGTCTGGACCCCACTGAGTCAAAGCCACTACTCTTGAGATTTGTAGACTCGATTAGATGTTTAGGCGTACCCCCTTCCGAAGTGTGACTAAATTTTGCTCTGATGGATAAGGAGTTTCATACAAAAAAAAAAGAATTTTCAAAACTGATTTGTTAACTGTAGGCCTATATGTTATACAAAGGCAACACCAACATGTAGCCTAATTCAAATGCGCTCAATTTAAAACTGAAGGCTTCAAGCAGTATTGGTTTTCAGGGCTCTGCCCCGAACCCCGCTGGGACGCTTACGACGCTATCCAGGCACTCTAGTCTTTAGAGATTCGTGCCTTCAGCGGTCGCTGTCCCAGACCCCCTCAATTTTTATTCTGTTACTATGCGCTCTGCAGGCTAAGTTGTTCATAGTTCACTATAGATTTATGTTGTCAGTATAACAAACAACTGAAGCAAGTTTAGACAGCCTCCAAAATGTCATCATTAAAGTTATTTATTGTACAGTATGAACTTAACTACTGAGCAGCACAGTATATAACTACGCTTTGATTCTAACATGTCTTTACGGCATCCCATGTGCAGTATGACAAAGGCCTCGTGCACAGTTGGCATGCGGCCCTCCAAATGATTAATCCAGCCCTGTTAGAACTAATGTGCATGGCCCTGAATAAGTTAGACTTTACTGTTATTTTACGTCAATTCTCCTGGATTATGTGTAGAAGAAAGTTCTCGTGTATATACGTAGACCACTGCTGGGTACTGCCTCCTTGGATTGTATCTGTATTTCTGTTTGACATTTCAAATGGTATACAAACCTTCCGGTTTTGGCTGGAGAAGTGCGCATCATAATTGCCCACTTAAAATGTACGGGTATTGGAGATAATTGAGAAACATAACATTCCGTGCTTGTCTAATCAGTAATGCGGAATTAAGTGAGAAATGGGTTCAGGCTATATAACCCTTGAATTGACTTCAATCCTACAAAGCATTCGAAACTATGCTCATTCATTTTATGTCAGTGGTTCAATGGCAAGGTCTGTGGTTCGCATTACACCACCTGACTATTACAAACAGGAGCTGTTCAATCCATACTGGTTAGAAGCTGTTAAATCGGAAGAAAATTCAAACTATGGAGCAACATCACTTCTGGACATTATAAACCGCGGCGGATTAACAAAGCCAAGCCTCTACTGTAAGTTCATGTTGGCAGTACACTGTTGGCGAGTTTTTGAAAAGCTCAATGCATCTTTGTCGTTGAAGGCTTGGCTCGTAACTGCAGGATGTCAGCGATCACTGTTTATGAAAATCATGGAAAATGTTACAGACAACGATTCTTTCGGAAAGCCATTCATCACGGGAAACTGTATTTCAAAGGTCATGATCTGAATTTCAAAGGTCATGATCTGAAGTCGTTTCTTGTCCAACGACTGTTTAACTGCTTTGCAAAGAAAAAAACAAGCTAACTAAAGTTCTCAGCAGCCTGCGAGGCGTAAAAATATCCAAACTGTCTAGTTCTTCACACCAGTGAAGTTAGCTAATCTTCTATGACAAGATTATGTCCAGGTATGGTCATATAGGTTACAGTATATTTACATCACATTCTGCTATGCAAGTATACTATACAGAACATAGGATCCATAAACTTTCCATTTTTATTTTGCCTATCTACAAAATTAGTCATTTGTTATTCTGATTAATCGTGTGTTCAAGAAATCAAGTTGTAACACCATCTTGCAATACTTCAGTGGTAGGCCAAAAGTGGTACAGATGTTCACAGCCTTTCGGCCCAGTGGCTGCTATAAATAGGCCTAGTGTCCAGATCATCCATTACTGAAGTTACTGGCAGGGCCGCTCCTAGGCGTAGGCGAGTTAGGCTATTGTCTAAGGGAGTCACTTTTCAGGAAAGACAAAAAGAACCAGAACATAATTTATTCAAAATGGAATTGCTATAATTTCAATTTCTTGTTGATTTCTTACGAATCTTTGTTAATTTTATTTTATTTCTAAGTATAATAGCTCGTAACAGATAAGTTACGTAAAATGAGTATCGACAGCTGGTACGAGCTAGTGACATTCTTGACTTACAGCTTAACTGACCTGGTTAGGTACACGCGTACGTCAAGGCACTTCGGTGCGTGAGGATGCCGGTTGGCGTCCCTGTCGGGGCTTATTTCAAGAGAAATTAATCAGAGCCTCAATGTTGGTAAATTTAATTAATTAATTTAATTAAATTCTGGCAGAACAGGACATTCATTCATAGGAAACATTGTTCAGATAACTAGCAGAGCCTTACCGACAGATTTCCAACTAGACAGTCATTGGCTTGGCTTGTTCTGACTAAAAACACGTGTAGCAGGAACTTGCCGCAGAATTTGACTACAGTTATGCTGCTTGTACTGGCATCAAGATCTGTATCAGATTCAGTGTACTAATCAGTAATATTGTCTGCCAGCGAATACTGGCGAATTCTGTGGAACAAATAGGATTGAGGCCGGTGAGACAAACCCATTGAAAACAATGAAAGGCAGGTGGAGACTGGCGTCACTATAGTCTGTGGAATAAGTGTGTGTGTCATTGGTTAGATCTCTGCAACCACAATTCAAAATAGGTCGATCATGGTCTAAGTTGGTGAAAGAGATTTAGAAACGTCTCTAGGAGATGACATGGAGATGACATCTGCTGCATTGCAATTACAATTTCAATTACAATTACAATTCTCATCTGCAACATCATCATCACTGCTATCATCATCACAGCCGTATTTAAGGAAGGTTTCCATAAAGACATCTCGAAGATGATCAGCGGTGTCCAGTCCGAATGACTTGAGGTTTCTGCGATATCATCATGAAGTCTAAACACGATTGTGGACTCAGCTATAAAATAAGAATGCTTTAATCACATTTTTCAAGTGTCGGCAAGTTTTTGCAGTTCCGAAAGCTGGTTTAGTATGGGGCAAGCATCATAAAAACCATAATGAATCCGAAAAAGAGAACCGGAAAATAATATTGCATCCCTATACTACATCCACTTTCCATTTTATCAATCCTTGCGTGACTTCTGCAACCAAAGCAGAATCAGAGGATGCACTGCTTTACTGAAAGGTAACTTAAATGGGTTGGCGTTAGCTGTTCACACAAAAATCTTAATACACAGACCACCAAATCACCACACTATACATAACACAAACCAGAAATTAAATATCAATAATTTTCTTGTAACTTATATGGCATACCTTCAATTTTTAACTTTAACCGCTAAAACTACGCTGACCTCATAAGCATACAAGCAAGACTTCATAACAAATCTGTTTCCCCAGAAAAGAGGTAGGCCTAAATCAACATAATCTACTGAATATATATAAACTCAACAAAGTTTGATCTATGATTGTAAAATTGGCACACTTCAAAAAAGAGAGCAATTAATATAATATCAAAGAGCCCCGCTGGTACTTTTCCTTAGTTATCAATATTGCCAGAAGGAAGTAAGTAGTGCATTTGATAACACAACTTATGTCCATCGGATGAGCGAGGAATCATAGGCGTCGACAAACACACAAACAGTCAAATACATGACACAGCAAACAACTAAAGGAAGATGGGGTAAGCTAGTTGAAACAGATGAAACTTTCTCCTATGCCATATAAATAGGCTCTGCTCTGTAATAATAACTGATGTCCCAAAAATATTTAGCCTCAGTAAAAGCCCAAACCAGCAAAGACAGGTTTTGTAAAAATTGGCCCCACATTCAGTCTTGTTTTTCTCAGCAGAAACCTATCCCAGTTTTAGTACCTTTTCTCCCAGCAGGTCACAACTGATAAATAGACCTAAATATCACGTTCTTAAGTATTCCTAGATTTCATTTTTATGGACACAAATAAAGCCGGAGGTGAGTGATATTTTAGTAGTCTATGACTAACCATTACATAGGTTGGCTTAGATAATTAGTTAATTGGGCGGCTTTGTCTCGATGTGCAGGCATGTATTGGCTTGAGTCGTGTCTTAGAACGAACTCTGTGAACTCGATTCACTGATGATAAATATTCTGTCGGTCGTCTGCTGATTTTTAACGCCTGGCAAATAATGCATCATCGCCACCTTCATTAGCATTAATAAGAAATACTTCACCAGTCAAGACCTGTTCTGTCGTGGGCTGTGCTTAAATTCAGCCGGGCCCCGCCGGGTCTGAGATCGGGAACCTCTTGTTTGAGATCCGCCACCTGAACTGTGGGGCCCACGTCACCCACCACTTGAATTACGAGATCCGCCACCTAAAGTAGGAGACCTGTCATCTTAGGATAAGCTTAGTCATTTCCAACACGTTGCTTAATGCTGTTTAGTTGATGTGTTTAATAATTATCAAAATAACATGCCTCGTGTTTCGCGCATTTTAATGTTTTATCCAAATAGCGAATATCGGTTATAGATTCGCCAGATAAGCTTGGACTTTGGATTTGCAAAACTGTGAATACCCGCCACCTCTGGATGAGCAATTTAACGACTGGTCGTGGGGAGGGAGGAGGGTGGAGTGAAGCCACTCGTCAACTGGAGCAGTCTCCAGAGGGGCCCTTCCGAGTCTATCGAATAGACCTTAATCTTGAGTTAAAATCTTAAATGCTAAGGTTTTGCGTATATTATAGGTTCAGCCTCTATATGCATGTGGGCAGTTGAAGATAGCGTCTATCTATCGTTCTTTTATTATTTATTATTACCTAATTATTTATTAAGCCAGTGGGTTAGCTAACCAAAATATGGCGTCCCTACACATGAAATGCTGTAAACACATTGACAATGTCTCCCGCTCATGCTTTTACCACCTTCGTCAGCTTCGTACCATCCGCCGCTCCCTCTCCTTTCATGCCGTTACTACTCTAATTCATGCCCTTATCTGCACTAGGGTGGACTTTGGTAACGCTATCTTTGCTGGACTCTCACTTGCCAATATTTCCAAGCTTCAATCTGTTCTCAATGCTTCTGCCCGTCTTATTGGAGGCGTCCCCAGGTATGGCCATATAACTTCCTTTATACGGGACACTCTACACTGGCTTCCCATTCAGCAGCGTATCCAGTTCAAGATCCTAACGCTTATGCGTAATTGTCTTGTTGGCTCTGCTCCATCATATCTTAGGGACTTCTGCATTTCGGTCTCTTTGGTTCCAGGCCGTAGCACTCTCCGGTCGGCCTCCCTTGGACTTCTGACTGTCCCTCGTATGCGCACTGCTACAGCGCAGTCTAGAAGCTTTGCCTATGTTGGACCCAATAGCTGGAATCGCCTTTCCCGAGAGCTCCGGCTAGTATTCCTCAGTTTGTCTCTTCCGCAGTTTCGCAAGCGCCTGAAGTCTGTATTATTTGCCAGTGGTCTCACTGGTTCGGGTCGGGAGCGCTTCTGATGAGTCTATTCTTGAAGTGGCGCTTTATAAATGTCAGATTACAATTACAATTACAATTACAATTGACGATATCAAGAACTACAGACATATCTAAAATCTCGTCTAGTTTTTTCCAGGGCGACTGAGACAACAGTAGAAACAGTAGATCGGCAGATGTCGCTGGGTTCAAGTAGGTGACCTGCTGTTGGATTACAGAGGTCGTGTTCGCGCGTCAACCGCTTATCTTACAACCCGGGGTCACGTGCGTTGCTAAAGAGTTCATAACGATGCGTATAAACAACGTTTACCTTTTCACGTTCTTATCGCCATCATGATCCGGTCTCTTGGTTGCACCACACAAATCCACATTGAGGGGGTCTGGCCTGAACTGTGACGGTCTTTGATGCCTTAGCAGACTCACAACGAGCTACTGATGGTGTTGAGATATCAGTCCATCGAAGGGTTGCAAAATGTACCACCCTTGAACTTGGAAACATTTGTCCCAGCTAATAAAGATGAAGGTCATAGCATGAATCATCAGCCACATATAGTCGTATACAAGCTACTTATACAAGCTACGAGAGAAGAATTCCCTCTCTTTACCCCCAACCGTTGCGGTGCAGTGGAAAGCTTAACGAAATCTAGACATTCCAGTTCAAGAAACTATCTTTGTGACATAATTTTTTCAAACATTTAGTCTGTTCCTTCGGGCACAATATAAAAAAAATAATATAAATGACATTAATAATAGTTATAAAAGTGTTATAAAAGTATAAAATTACTGAAAATGTAAACAGGCACATGCATTTAGGGTCTATTTATTTATTTACTTATTGCCAATCTAACAAGAAAGTGTAATATTTTAAAGAGACTTGAGGTAAGGTCAGTATTCGTGAAGCACAACGTGGACCAAGTAAAGACGGACTTAAACTACACAATCTGTGTGCGCCTTTGTGCGTCTGCATGTCTGTTTATGTATGATTGCGTGTGTGTGTGTGTGTGTGAGAGAGAGAGAGAGAGAGAGAGAGAGAGCGGGAGAGAGAGAGAGAGAGAGAACATGAGGCGGGTGAGTAGAGCATGCATATCGGAGGCGAATGTGTGAATGATGGCCGCTTGTGATAGTGAGGGATATATGATGCAAGAGCCTATGGTATTGTCTCAGCATGGTGGAGGGATATGAAGCACTTTTGGAATTTCCTATAAAATACGACATGATTAATTGTCTACATATACGTAGATAGCTGTGTAGCTACTGCCTCCCACAGCTCCGCCCAGACTTCCACTCGACTTAATTTTTCACCTTCAAGTGTTGTTGGTCAGGGCTTTCCAACTCTACGACTTGGTCACAAGGTACCGCTTTAATGTAAAGCCTAGGCTGGACTGTCAACCTGGTTTAAGGAACACAAGACTGCAGGACTGCAAGATCACCTTCAAAGAACCACAAGCCTCGTCGTCAATAACTTCAGACCTGGTTTGACTATATATAAGAGGTCGTTGTTTCCCGGTTAGCCAAAACTCCGCCACGGCTACCGTACTCGGGTGGTGCAATCCGAAACCTGGATAAAGGAGGAGGAAGACGCTGATCATCCTTGTTATGACACAACATCATCGTTAAACACAAACTGCCTCCCAGTTCGCCACCGATAATAAAAGATAATAAAAAGACTTTGGCGCTCGCTCTCTGCTGTCCTCCGGCTTTTCAGCTCAGCCTCGGTTCACCGCCACGGACTACCTTAACTACATGCGGGAGAAGATCGGCTCTGTTCGCCAGTCTACTGAGGGTTCGCCTCCCCCTCTTTCCCTCCCACGTCTTCCAGGCTCAATAGTTGGAGGCCTTTATTTCTGGATGATGTCCGTCAGCTAATCCTGAACTCACCAGCCAAGTCCTGTGAACTGGACATGCTTCCACCATTTTTATTTAAGGAATTTATTGACGATCTTATTCCTTATATTCATTTTTTGTGTAACACTTCTTTGGCTGAGGGCTCAATCCTGCCCTCAATCCCGCCCTCCCACAAACGTGCAGTAGTTTTTCCATCTTTGAAGCGCCAGGGCCTTGACCCTAGTGCCCCCTGTAATTACCGTCCCATTTCTAACTTGTCCTTTCTTTCCAAGCTCCTTGAAAGTTCCGTCTCTTGTCAGCTATCTCATTACCTTGACACTAACTCTCTTATGCCTCCTCTTCAGTCTGGGTTCAGGAAATACCAATCCACCGAATCGCTTATGACTCGCCTTCCTGCTGACGTATTTGTTGTGGCTATTGATTGCAGGCAGGTCACCCTTCTGGCCTTTTTTGATGTAAGTGCTGCTTTCGATCCCGCTGATCATTCCATCCTATTAGAGCGTTTGGAGATTTCCTTTGGCATTAATGGTTCTGCCCTCATCTGGTTTCGGTCATTCATCTCCGACCGCTTTCAAGATCTGTCGTTTTTGGGCCCTCGCGGTCCTCCTGGTCTCCCGTCTTGTTTGGTCTCCCCCAGGATTCCGTCCTAGCTCCTCTCCTCTATATTTTATATATCTCTGATCTAGCTCGGACCCTCCTCCCACTGAGTGTTGCTGCCCTTCAGTATGTAGATGACACCCAGGCTTATGCCATGGCCCGGCGGAGGCGGCCCCAGCCCTTGTCCAGAGGATTCTCGATGCCACCTCTGTCCTTAACCTATGGATGTCCTCCAATCGCCTCTGCTTGAACTATAACAAGACTCAGTTCATTTGGCTTGGTGGCCGCTTACAGCTCGCCAAGATCGATCTCTCTTCCTTACGCCAAAGATTTCCAGATATCTCCTTCTCTACTACGGTCCGGGATCTCGGGGTTGTACTGGATCAGGAGCTTTCCCTGTCTGCTCATGTTAACATCGTCTCTCGCTCTTGTTTTTATCATCTTCGTCAGCTCCGTACCATTCGCCGTACTCTTTCCTTCCACGCTATCTCCACTCTGATCCATGCCCTCATTTGCACCAGGGTTGACTTTGGGAACGCCATCTTTACTGGCCTATCGCTTGCCAACACTGCAAAGCTGCAATCTGTGTTCAACTCTGCTGCTCGTTTCATAGGGGGCATTCCAAAATATGGCCACATCTCGTCTTATATTCGTGACACTCTTCACTGGCTCCCCGTCCAGCAGCGTGTCCACTTTAAGATCCTCTCCTCTCATGCGCAATTGTGTTCTTGGCTCTGCTCCCCTTTACCTCATTCACTTCTGCACTTTGCCGGGCCGTAGCGATCTTCGCTCGGCCACTCAAGATCTCCTGTTTGTCCCTCACATGCGAACCGCTGCGGCCCAGTCCAGAAGCTTTGCCTGCGTTGGTCCCACTTGCTGGAATCGTATCCCTCGAGAATTGCGACTTGAGCTCCTTTCTCAGTGTTCCGCAGGCGCCTGAAGACTGTACTGTTCAACAGTGATTTTACTTTTGCGGTTCGGAAGCACCTCTGTTGAGTTTATCCTCTAAGAGCTGCTTTTAAAAATCTCAAATTACAATTACATTTATAATTACAAATGAACGATACGAAAGCGAAAAGCGGTGTTTACCTCTAGCAAGTTTATAGTTCTTCTTAGAAGAAAAGCCCAAAAACAAAGTACATAGTTTTATTTTATATATTAATCCTTAGTCAATTCAAGATCAAACTTAACTGTTATTTGATTATTAAGTACTAATAAATAATTAGGCCTATGCTATCAGTTGTGATGTGCTTGCTTCGATAGCAAAGAATTTGGATGATGACAGTGTCATCTGTCAAGTTGGGAATAGTATGCCTAGTGATTAGGCCTACTAAGTGATTAGCGTGCTTGACTGTCAACCCAGAGGACGTGGCTCAAATCCCTGCCAGAACAAAAAGATATTTCAAGATTACTGCTCCATTGCGCTGTCTAACAAACTCATCAGTGAGCCTCTGATCGTTACACAGACTGTACCCTGTCGGTGGGAAGACCATACGGCGAGGAAAAGGACTAGTCACCCGTCCTCATACCATGGCTACGACTTATTCTGCACTAGAAAACACTGTTCAATTCAGAATCCGGTGTTGTCGTGACACGCCGAACCCCGAAAGTAAAGCTCCGAAATCCAAATGTCCAGCGTAGGTCTGTCTCTCACTACTGTAGTTGAGTATAAATGTTGTTAGCTTTTGTCAAGTCCTATAAATCGGCAACTAGAATACAATGTGAAAAAAACTAAAATAACGCAAGAAATACCCAAAGTCAACGTAGTCTGTGGGAAAATCTATCAGCTTCCGGATGCTTCGCCCTTTGACCTTTGACCCGGGGTTTGCATTGAACCCACAGATTCCGTTTATAGGCTCGCGCTCCACGATCGCCGTGTGGGGCCCCACTTGACTGAAATCCTGGATCAAGCCTTGGACAGGACAGGACAGGACAGGACATCACGAAGGCAGCTGCGGACAGCATGTTAATTAATAATGTTTGATGATGTAAGAGCAAAGCTGAACCTCTTCTGAACACTGAGTCGACATGCAAAACAAGCGTAGGAGAACGGTGCTCTTAAAAGTCATGCAGGGAAACTGGATGCTCTAACACAGCTAGAATATTTGTAGACGTCAAATTGTCTGCTAATAACTCACAATCATATTGTGATCATTGTGATCGACAGCCAGACAGCAATGCCCCCTTTTAAACCAAGTGGATAAAAGTGTCCGACAGGCTACAGCAGGCCACAGTGCAAATGTTTTAATATCAGACAGCCTATTTCTCTTGGCGTTCTAATGATGCCAGCCTCTGCTGGTAACATGTAAGAGTGTGGGTGTGTTCACCATGACCCGCGTGGCTCCGTGTCATAGGATTGAAGCACCCATGGTTTCTGTAATATTTAGGCCTAATGCAAAAGTATAAATAGGTCTTCTGACATAGAATTAGATTAGAAATAGACCCTCCTTCAATTTAGCCACCTGTTCATGTGTCTGAACTCCACCTGTTGCTATCTGCGAATTATGGTTTGTGGGTTTCAAATGTTCTGTCTCATTCTACACCTTAAGAATTTTAATCTCAAGCCCATTAGGGCAATGATCAAGCGTCCTAGAGGTATGCCTATGTCATGGTGGTGGTCTTGGTGATGGCGGTGGTGGTAGTGGTGATGCTGTTGGAAAAGGAGGTGGAAGATGTTATGATCACAATACACAAGGTGGAAGTGGTAGAGGTAATGATGATTAGTACACATCACTGTGGACGTAATATTGTGCTGATCAGTCAGCAAGTTTTGAGTGCGCTCTTGCATAGGAAATTTCCATGAGACGTGTTATTGACTGCTTTTGCACGCGGTGATCACATGCATCCGGCTGCAGCGCGTCAGACGCGTGGTGGGGGTAGTGTAAATGGCTGGCAGAGCCTTGCGAGCAGACGGGCTGACAATAGCAGTAATTATTGCTGACGCGTATTTTATCACGTGGGCGATGGTGCGGCCTATATTGCAACGAGTCAGTGGGCTTTTGAAAAGCCCACGACTGGGCAAAAACGGGAGGCCGATCTAAACCAGCTTATTCTGATCTGCTGTCTTGGTAAATCCCAGAATAATTCGATCTTGGCTCCAGACTTGCCTCATTGAACAGACGATATACAATCATACATACATACATAGACACACACAGACGCACATACAGTATCATACATGTACATGCGTGTTTGGTCATGAAAGCACTTGGTGTGTGGGCGTTTGAGTGGGCTTCGGACGTGCGTTGGCGCCTATATGGGCTACATAATATTGCTGTGCACTGAGGTCGAATTGTTTTGGCTTTGAGAGGTCTTACTGTCTTTAGCGTCAGCAGCAGCAGCAGCAGCAGCAGCAGCAGCAGCAGCTGATGCTCTAGTAAAGGTCGTCTGAATCTGTTATTGTGAATGTGCCGTGTAAATTGGTTTCACCATCACCTCGTCCTGACGAGAAGACATTCTTTCTCAGAATTCGTCCCCGCACATCTGGTCCCTTTGGGCAACAGACAAGCCTATTGAAGTCAGCCAAACTCATCTGAAACATACTTGTCAAACCATCTTCCTTTTATATATATATATACATATATATATAATTTAAAATATGGCGATATTATAGATATAATTATATATAATTATAAAATATGACTGTATTATTGGAACACACATAGGCATTGCGTGTATAAGTTTAGCCTACGATTGTATGTGTTTGAATGCAGACAAATATACATACAAATATAGCGCCATTAGCATTGTGTAGAAAATCGACAGACGCTTCAAAGTGAAACCGCTTGAGACTATGCACAGTCAACCGTTTTTTATAAGCAGGATTTTTAGATCCGGGCTCAAGTTTCGACGTCACCCTTCCCCTCTTGAGGATTTGTAGAGCTGCAAACTAAACACTGTTTGGTGACAAAATTACTTATGGCATACAATTTGACCAGAAGAGAAAAAACGGAGATTATGAAAAAATACCCCCGCGCCTCCGATTCACATTTCGGTGTGACCTTGCGCGCCTTACAAATTTTCGTAGTAAATTTTCGTAGTAATAATAACACTATTATTGTCAATAAAAGTAAATTTTCACTGTGGTAATAAATTGAACCTTGGCGGCGGAAGGCTATCCATGCAGATGACCTGACCTAGCATACAATAGATCAAAGAGCGCACGCGCAGTGTGCTCACTCTGCTTGCTCTGGTTCCACGTCGACAAGGACTATATACTCTGAGTCTAACCCGAACCATGTTCCGAACAGTTATTGAACGAGCCCATAGCGAAGCATGTCTGCCTGCCTTCCTTCATTTGCACCCAGTGGAAGAAGGCAGACGTACCTAAATGCATACATTCTTTAAAGTCTTATCTGTTAACAGCAGACATTGATGTGGCTAAAGGCTCATAAACATAAAATGGCTGCTGTCAATGTACATTTAATGCCGCCTAGGCCTACTGTCCGAAAGTTGTCTTGGCCTGCCATAAAAAAGTTGCATTTACTATCTGACATCGATTGTGCTCTATTATCAGACAATTGTGAATGCGAAGTTCTGTTTACATTAGCGCTGTTTCCAAATATTGCTTATAAGATTGTCCACATCTACCAAGAGATTTACGTGTTAAGATTTACTCTACAGGTCTACAGGTTGTTATCAGAGCTCGGTTTTTGTTTAATGGTTAGAAGACGCAAAAGAACGGGCAACATTTCTCACTGGTCAGTGAAATCGCATAATTTCGATAACAAGACTGCTTTCGAAAGAGAGCCATATGCTAGGCCCGTGCACTGGACTCCAGTCACTGCCGTACAATCACAGATGGCATGGCACTGCGGGCTAAATACTGTCCGCTAATCTAACACTGTCCAGCGGGCAGAAGGGTCCACATTCCGGGCAGCGATGCATGCAGTGTGGACGCACCGAAGCAGGATTGCCTGAATCGATTGCTAAGCAAATAAATACCACTCTTAACATGGAGTGAAGAGGTCTTGTTATGGGGCTGTGTTTTCTTCTGGCTTTGAGTAGGTTGTAAACTCGATAGGCGGCAGTGATTACACAGTTAACAAATGCATTAATTAGTTCCTTACTTACCTACTTACCTACTTACTTATTTCCTTGCTTGCTTACTTACCTACTTACTAGAGCCCAGAGTTATATTGCCTTGTGCGTTGGTCTCATTACAATATTCAGGGCCGTACATCTAACCAAGTTAACGAATGACTTTGGACCACATTTAATTGGATTCTGTATTTTATCTCTCAGAATGTTCTACATTCGGGTCAACCTGACGACCTTTGCTTTGTGCCACATCTTAAGGCTGCTACTGCTTTACTTGCTCCGGCGATTACTGTGGTTGTCCAAAGGACAAGTAAGGATCACTTTTCTGAGAGGTCTGCGTGTTAACTAAACTGTTGCCAGACATAACTATGATGTCTATGTCTTGAAGGACATTTCTCGTAGGCGAATTTTAGGATGAAGAAGGACCTTGTGTCCTTACGAAGATGATTAGCATCGTCCTAATCCTTTACCCGTGCGTTGGGACTGGCACTACCCGAGTACGTCGGTGGCGGAGTTCAGGACGAAGAAGAATTGCACTTACAGATTTATTAAACAATGACCAAGAAAAACAGTTGTGCTACATGCCATAAAAATGTCTTGATGCTAATATGAAAATAGGAATCGGTTTATGGATCGCAGTTCCAGTTTTTCAGCACTCCGCAATAAACACAAAATAGCTCCGAATGTGACTCTGTAGGCTACATATAAAAATACTTAGAACAGAAGTCCACTGCGTACGTAGAGTGTTCGTGCACCACATCGCCGGCTAACACACACACCACATGCAACTTGTACAAAACGCTACTTGCTTATATAAATACTTGATTTCATGCGGTGAATCTCTTCAGTCACATTTAACAATTTAGCCTAACGTGGCCTAAATAGGCCTAACATTAGCGTCGGCCAATCAGATGTCAAAGGTCGGAAGATTGCTTTCATTGTCTAACTTGGAACTTCTTTACAATCTGTGGTTCAGTCTGTGTAGTCAAAATCTTCAAGATCAAGGGAAACAAACTATATCCCTAGTAATGCAATTATAAATTCTGAGTAATTAAAGATTAGATGGTGACTAGTCAGTCTGAAATAAGATTTTGATGAAATGACAATGGAACAAGTCTTACAACAGATGTGTCTCCTGATAGCCTGCAGACTGCTCTCGTAGTCTTAGATCGGAGACAGAAGGGGACTATGTGAAACTGTGGGCGACAGTTTGAGTCCGGCTGCCACAGAAGAGAAATCGAAACCGAAACCTGCCTGCTTTGTACATGGCGTCATCGGAACTGAACTTGACGAAGAAGAAGGCAGACTGAACGAGAGCGACGTAGGCCGCGGTCGCTTCCGGGACAGCGAGCGCTCTTCAGCGGCGGCCGTTCCGGGCGGCAGCATCGTGACTTTAGAACTGTCCATCACGTGACTAGAATGAGACGAGGAACCATTTTCAGGGACTACGGATTGCGGGAGGAGTCTGGCACACGCGCATCGGCCGACGAGTGAGTCCCTCTGGCGGTCTGAGGACAGAAGGTTCTCGAACTCGGCCAGTTGGCGCATGAAGTTGAGGTTGGGTGATATGAGGTGTCGCCTGGCCTTGAGGAAGTCGTGGGCGTCGTCGAGTGTCAGGTGCAGAGAGTACATCAGGTAGGCCATGCAAATCGCCGGAGAACGACTGATTCCTGCCAGACAGTGCACCAAGACCTTTCCACCCGACAGACGCACGTTCTCTGCAGTTCACAACAATGAACGAATTGAATGCCAACCATACACTGATGCTCATTAACAAATTATACAGCTCTATTCCGCCGGTTTTAGTCCAATACATCAGGCGACTGTATACCAAAGTCACCTCGCAGAGATTCTAAAAAGACGCGATACAAATGTCACAGTAGAATTCATTAACGCCGAAGCCATTTTAAGCAAAAGAACCTTAAATTATGTAGGCCCAGTTTCTTAAGGAGGCAAAAACTGTTTTGTCTGTATGTATACATACATACATACATACATACATACATACATACATACATACATACATACATACATACATACATACATACATACACATATGTATGTCTGTATGTATACTACATTGATACTACTGCATATGTATGTCTGTATGCATTTATGTATGTATGTAGGCCTATGTATGTATGTATTCATGCATGTATGCACGTATGCATGTATATGTATGAGTATGTGTGCAGATGTATGTGTGCAGGTCTGTCTGTATGTATCTATGTACAGTATGTGTGTATGTATGTCTGTATGTATGGGTGTAGTTATGTACATACATACATACATACAAGCATACATACATACGTACATACGGGACGGGCAGAACGACGAACGGACGGACAGCATTAATCTAGTAATTATTCTTTTTAATTAGTAATATCTATCGCGCTGGTGTCTAATGCGCAATGGATTAGCTGATGGCTCATCAAACAAAGCCTCAATCAGGTCAACATCCAGAAGAAAAGGTGATATATAACAGTGATGCAGAGGCGTTCTCATAATAATTAATTTTCGAATCGTGATTGTTCGGATGATAGGCAGTTCAATTTGCGGGAACTAATTCAGAGGTAAAGCCCCTTTATTCCGAGAGACGAGAGGTCATTGATCACAATTACTCGGACGACAGCCGACTGCAGGGGTCAACGACCGCGCCTATGGAAAAGAAGCCACGCCCACCATCCAACGGCCATCGATCGATCTCACCTTGGCACCACGCAGACGCCCACGCCCAACAGCCTCTGCTGCAAAGACCACGCGCAGCAATCAATCGCCTTGTGTATCATCGAGCGTGGGTGGCGGCCTCGTTTAAGATCCTGCAGCAGCAGCAGCAGAAGCAGCAGCAGAAGCAGCAGCAGAAACAGCTTTTATTATCGTCTTCCCAAGCAGTGAAGAAGAAGAAGATGATGAAGAAGAAGAAGAAGAAGAAGAAGAAGAAGAAGAAGAAGAAGAAGAAGAAGAAGAAGAAGCATGAATGAAGCGAGTGTTCGATGCCGAATCAGCGCCAGTGGTCCATCTCGTTTAGACGATGTCGATGCCAACAACATAATGAATAGCTAGATTAGCGCAGCGCACATGCACTCCATCGCGCGGGTGGTCAATAAACGCTTTGTGCGGTCATTCGAACGGAGGCTTGATGGCGTCGTATAGGCTGTGGAAATGGCTTTGTTTTGTTCCGATGTAACTTTATTGTGGCAGACGAAACGCCTACGAACATCACCAGACGAGCTGCAGTCGTTCAATACGTGCATCTGATGCAACGAAGACAGCACGAGATGTGCTTTAAATAAATTGTAGTCATAGATAGCTTTTTTATTTCGCTGAAGTGTTACACATGCGTATCTATCTCGTTACTAGTCATTCATTTTACGCCGTGTTGCTGGGACAGTTCACTAGACCTCAGGAATTCGGGGCCAGATTCGCATAGATAGGGCTGGCAGGAAAGACTGATCCTCTTAAGTTCTTGGTACCTCGCAAGCTGCAAGATTTTAGCTTCTAATATTTCGTGTTTGAGTGTTGTGTTGAGTTCTTGAAGCAGCGATTCGTAAACTGTTCATGCTGATGGAGTCGTATTTAGTTGCTGATAGTACGTGTATGATATATGACGCATGTGGTGCCATCACATATAGTCGTCCTATATGCTTAGATTTAAGTGTTTCATGGTTAGGCTTTAGTTCTAATCATTTAACTTCTGATATCCCATGTGTGACATTATTTGGAATGGCGGATATAGGTACTTTCAGAGGATGCAGCAGCTTCAATGAGAAGCTGAAATAATAAGCCATCATCTGTCTGCGAATGTAGGCACAACATTTCTCAGTGCTATACAAAAGCCGTGTCGAGGAGACCAGCTTATTCACCGGCGCTATATCAAATCAAGTCCGCAAGAGCCAGGTTGTTTGGTTAGTTTCGGTACCAGTTAAGAATCGGGAGGAGGGGGTCAAGTGAATAAGACAGCATGGTGCTACGGTGGAAATCGTTGGTGATAGTGGCTATGAGATGGCGCAGGAGCAGAAGCAGAATAGGATAACTTGAAGAGTTCAGTTATCAGTCTTGAGTGGCCCTTTCACAAAATTCTTTTCAATTGTTTACGCATTCACAGCGTCTGCCCACATATTATACTTGATTTAGTCCTACTTATTAACGAATTTCCATAATTTCTATCATACATGCGGCGAATGTGCATCGCTTGTCCCTCTAGTGCTCATCCTTATTAAAGCAACACGTCTGATTTTCCATCTGGTCGCGATTAGCCTATATACTGTAAGTAGCTTACCGATAAATTCTATGGCTTGTGGGAATTTGCCTCTGATGTCGGACGTTGCGCTGTCAGCGATTGGCAGGTTCATGTGGCAGAAGACGTCAGTTGGCAGCGGACTAATGGGCATGCTGCTAACCTCTGCCACGTTCAACAGCGCTAGAATTCCCAGTTTCCTGAGGCTGTCCTCCTGATGCGCATGGTAGGCGTTACCCAGATACAACCATGGCAAGATCTCGGTCGGATCGCCCTGAAGAAATAAAAAACCCTAAAGTGATAGAGCTGACAGCTATTCCTCAGAAACACATCCAACAGCGTTAGACTATCAGCAGCATGGGTCATTTCAAAGTGTTGTTAGCAAGTGTTTAAAAGCCTGCACCAACACAGTTCAGCTACATACAGCACGTTAAGTTTTAACTCCGGTATCGCACTCTTCGACATTCTCATTTAAAACAATTGTAGAAGACGGACGGACGGACGGACGGACGGACGGACGGACGGACGGACGGACGGACGGACGGACGGACGGACAGATGAACTGCCTAGGCGGAGAACTGGCGGAGGTTGAAGGATGCCAGTGAACTGCGAATATGAGTGAAAAGCGAGTACCTTGTCTTTGGATGAGTGCCACTTGACAGTATCGAAGGCCTTCAAAGCCTTTTGCAACCCATCAAATTTCTTTGCCATATGTTGGCTACGGTTGGTTGAATTACATGGTTCAGTGACTTTTTGTGTTGATATTCCCATCAGGTTTGATACATTTGGCACACGGATTCCTGAAGAAGACGATGACGAAGACGACGGCGATGACGACGACGATGATGACGACGACGATGTCGACGTCGTTGTTGTTGTATTAGCTGATATAATCTCTGAGCTGACGATATGTTGATGTAGATTAGAAAAACAGTCAAAACCACCTGAAATGTGTATACATGCGTATTCCACTGCAGTTCCAGACATGCATACAGACCGACCGTTTGCCTAGTCAGATGAACGGCCCTAATTTGCAGCGATGAAGTGTTTATTACTTCTGCTGGAGTACTACATCTCTGTACTAGAACAAGTACAGGGATGTAGTACTTTAAAAGTACTTGTAATTCAAGTAAATGTAATTTATATAAATGCAAGATTGAGGTTATATCTTTTAAAGCCCTGCTTAGGCAAGGTCCAGAGGAAACAGATGCCGTTAAATTATCTTTCAACATATGTCCGAATTCTCTTGTAGTGGGTCTGCAATCAAATTTGCATACGTTGCAATTTTTGTGAGAACATGCATGCTTTTCTATAGCGACTGCGACCCTGTTCATTTTGCGATGAATTGATCGGGTGAGATCCTTCACCACGCTGCCCATTTGAATGGAAGCCAGGCCAGTTAGGGCCCCTGTGTGCTAGCCCGACAGTCAAGTCTCAGAAACATAGCCACTATCGGTGTGCGAACCGGCGCCTTGACGTGCCTCGTTAACCAGAGTAGCTAGCCAGATACATTGTTTGTCATGCTTACCATTCAAATAAAAGATGTTCTGGACGAGGTACCGAGGTAAAAGATTACACAGACTTTCTAATACTAGACGAAGATCGGTCTTCTGACTGTCTTCGGACCGTTCCAACGGCCTCTCCTTTTCCGCCGCGACATCTACTGACAGCCCATCCGTGGACCTGGTGCAGTCGTCGTAGACAACCACCGCACCGTATCTACCAGCCACCAGTCGGTCCCGGCTGTCGGGGCATCGGAGGATGTTCTCGAACGGGATCCTGGAGCCACACCGTCGTCGGACGATCGGCGGGCAGTGGACGTTGTGGGCCGTCGAGATGTGTCCGGCATTGAACGCAAGGAACGAGCGACTGTCGATGAGGAGGACGGACTGGGGTCGCCCGTCGTCCAGCATCGTCCGCAGCTGATCGGCCTCCATCGGTCGAACGACGACGACGACGTTCGTCTTTGCCCTCATGGTGTCACCAGCATCGACCATCATCGCTCTGGGCAACGGATACAACCGACGACTATAATACAATAATTCCGAATGATGCGTGGGCTGGGCACGTGCGATGCGCTGAGGTTGCTCCAGCTGCTGATGCTGCGGCTGCTATTTGCAGTCAGGTCGTGGCTCGCTATTGGCCGCATATACAACGTGGCGCTCGGCGACTGCCCAAGATTCAAGAGCAGCAGCAGCAGCAGCAGCAGCAGCAGCAGCAGCAGCAGCAGCAGCAGCAGCAGCAGCAGCAGCAGCAGCAGCAGCAGCAGCAGCAGCAGGAGTTAATTGGCCAGTGCTTTATCGATCGAGGATTCCACAAACGCCTACGCCGAATGCACTGACGGCAGGCGTAGACAAAGTCGTGCGCGCACCCACAGCCACCGGATGCTGCCATTGATAAATCAGGCGACGGCTGTCAATGTCCTCGGCGAATTCTTGACTCTGTTCCAACTATTTGGGCCACACAGCCCCCGCCCACCCACGCGGACGAACGGATGAGCACAGGTCCTTTTACTCACAATCACTGCCACGTGCGCCAATACTAGTAGACTCTAACTGATGTTCGCCGGCTGGTCTCGGCTCATCTTACCCGCGTCGTCATTGATCGAAACGCAGATAGACAGACTGCTTGGTATCAATGAATCACTACGACCGCTTCTCCAAACAACGCCGATCAATGACACCGCCCACAGCGGCCGCCGCCGCCGCCGCACCTCCGCGCGAGGAAGTAGCGCCAACGACACGACCGCCTATGCAGGAAAAACATCGTCCTTCAGCCGCCAGACCGGCATACTTTACGCATCTGGCCCATATACCTTAGCCATATTAATTTCCGGATCCGATCTACTTACTTATCTGTTGAACAGCCAGTCATCTCGCCGATAGATTGAGCTGCGATAAATGCATCGTGATGTGTGGATCGAGGCGTAGGCGTGTGCTTGTCGGCGGCGGCGTTGCCGACGGTGGCCTTGTCAGCCAGAGCATTGAACTTGTTGCACGAAAGACTACAGCTGCGGATGGTCTGCGCTCGCGAATGACAGAGTAGCAGAGGAATTAAAGCGACGACTAGATCTGAAGGACAGTCGACCCTCTGACCTTCAGCAGTAATCGCAGAGCCATCTGGCGAATAATAATATAGGTCAGAGGTCTCAGACTCAGTCACTCGCGGGGGGTCAAATGAAGATCAGCTCGTTAGCCCACGCGCCGCGTCACTTTAATCCTTTTAATTCAACGATACAAAAGTTAGTCAAAAATACAGAAATTAAGAATAGTAATCCTCTAAAAGGATTTGGCTATCATTTCGGTTATTACAAAACTTGCTATTAATAAATCTTCGCTAGACTTATTACTATTTTTTTAAAAATAACTGCTTGGCAAATCCAGCTGTAAGCGCTGAACTCTAATTTGCCCGACGGCCTTCGTCCGTTATTGCTTCATATTTTTCACGATGCGTCGTGTCGTGATACGACGTATGTCGTCTGCCTACACTCTTTGCGAACAGCGATCTTTCATTTGACACGAATTTCATCTTTTCCTCCATCAGAATATAAAGTCTCCTTGGAAGACTAACTAATTCGTTATTCTACTCTAGATATTTTTGATGGGTTTTAATTTACTGCAGCCAAACAGACCTACCATTATGATTCAGGCAACTTTCCAGTAATTCACTTCCGATCAGGATGGCATTATCATCATAAAAACTGATCAGCGAATTTCATTATTAGAAGGACAGAAAGTAAGCTATTAAAAGCAGCATGCGTTATTATTAGAACTAGGAAAAAGTAGGACTAAATACAAATATGCGTTGTCAGTAGGTCTATTATTATTATTATTATTATTATTATTATTATTATTATTATTATTATTATTATTATTATTATTATTATTATTATTATTATTATTATTATTATTATTATTATTATTATTATTATTATTATTATTATTATTATTATTATTATTATTATTATTAAGCAACCTTAATCTGACCACTGTTGATTGCAACAGAGTTCAAGTAAGCAGTTCTGCCTATTAGGAACCCATGGGGTCTTAGTATCCGCGTCATGTGTCCTCGCTGTCATTAGCCGCCTTTCTAGCTTTTGCCGCAGGTACCACGTTTGTGTTGGCGTCCATTCTTTCCAGCTGTGATGTGCCGAAGTATCGTCCCTTAGTAGCGGCCAGAGAACAATGACTGACTGAAACAGTGTTCCTTCCTGGAAGGAACCCTCTCCCATTAACAATGTGCCCTTTCAGATGGACCTGGCAGCCTTACAGGCTTCCATAGCAACCAATTACCATCAAACCAAGCTCTATCGCATGCAGATGATTGACTCATCGCGCTCCCCATGAATGCCTGTGGCCTAAGGCTCAGCGATGCGACAAGCCGTTCAGAAACAGCTTGAGGCTTGGGCGAACTTAGTGACCCGAACGAGTGTGCAAGGGCGGATTTCAGCACGGGCTCTACAGGATTTCAGCAGTGTGACATAATATTATGTCCCAGTATGTAAGTATATAGAGGAACACACGCCCACACACACACACACACACACACACGCACACACACACACACACACAAAACACACACACATGTAGTATATATATATATCCCAGCCTATATTACAGGCCATTATACGTGGGCATGAGAAAGAATAGGCTAACACGGGACTCGGTCATCACTTCATCAATCCAATTTAGTCCATACAGTCCATCTGCAATTCATCTTTCCTTTTAGCCTTGTGAGAATGTAGAATATATATGCATAAATGCCACTATATATACTTTATATCCCCATACACATATACTTATCCTAAAATATATATATATATATAAAATATATATATATATATCAGTTCCTAAACACCTAGACTAACGTCACTGTCCTGAAGCTACCTATAATATTTCTCACGAGATAATGTGGCCCATCTCTAATCAAATACAAATGCAATTATCATTTTCCATTTGTATTGAAGTCTTTTTGTTTCAAAGAACAAATGTTGTCACCTAAATATTGTGTACAGTTTCTGTCTCAACCGGTCAACAGTCACCACCTTGAAGAACTAAAAAAGCCATATACGTATATATATTGTATATATATTATACATATACATACATATTATATATCACTCTACTCCAACCGATAGCCCTCTGCCTTCCTGAACACATAAGTGAATGAGCTCTCGGGCCGCACACGTGTTCACATCTTCCGTGGAATTCACCACAACTCAACCAAAAAGTTAACGCTGACAATTATACTTATCCTAAAGATCCTTATATATATATATATATATATATATATATATATATATATATATATATATATATATATATATATATATATATATATATATTAAGGATCAAGATCTCTTGACAAGAGGAAACCGGCTTAACAGGCTAGGTAATATGATGAAGGTGAAAGTACTAAAGACGTGCATCTTCAGCGGAGTGCTCTACGGATGCGAGTCCTGGGTGGTAACAAAGGATATAGAGCAAAGGATGCTGTCTTTCGAAAGAAAGTGCTATCGAAAGATTTTGGGAATAGGCTGGACACAAAAGGTCACAAACACAGAGCTATACAAACGAATACGTCCTAAGGAAATCATCATGCAGACCTGATCAAGAGAAAGCTGAAACTTTTTGGACGTATCTGCAGAATGAAGGATGATCGGAAAATAAAAACACTAATGTTTGGCAGGATGGAGGGGACAAATCGAAGAGGAAGGCCACACAGGGAATGGCTGGATGACATCATCGGGTGGGGAGGAGCATCACTCCAAGAGCTGAGTCACACGGCAATGGACAGGGAGCGATGGAAGAACTTGGTGAAGACGGCAGCGGACACCTACGGGCGCTGAGCCCATGGTTCTTGATGATGATGATGATGAATATGATGCACACACACACACACGCACACACACACACAGTATTACATGTTTGTTGAAATTTTAGTGGAAATACCAAGTTGAGACAGACAACGTCTGTAACAGTTTGTACTTTGTAAAATGAATGGTACCGCAAAATTCGTCCTCTGTGGTAATTTCCTTGGATTATTTTTGAGGCTTTTGTGTTGCATTCCAGCCTTAGTTTGGGCATTCCATCCAAAAATAGCAGACGATGGGGTCATGGCCTCTCGGTCACCTAGATCCACCCTTGCGAATGTCCTTGTGGAGCAGTGGTTTAAAAGGACGGCTCGTACATGTCATGTAGCCTTGGGCTACGCTGAACTGGCAACCCGATCCGATGACAGACATCTCGCTGACGTTATCTCTCATCCCGTGGGAAGGCAGCAAATGCTTTGCCTGGTACGATAACGTTGTTGACAGCTTGGTAGAACCATACTGCGTGAGGCCGCGTGTGCATAAGCATAACTATGGGCCCCAACTCCGGGCCCGAATCTGAAAGAGAGGTCCGCTCAGAGCCCGATGAAGTACGAACAGGCCCCACAAGGCCCATACGAGTAATCTGAGGCGGGTGGGCGGTATTTGAAGTGACGCCACTGCGCGGTTGCTTTCGCCCAGATAGCAACTGAAAGGAAGACCCCTAAAATGCACTGCCATTCTGTCGTCATAGCACCTTTGTTACTTATTGCTACGGTTTCACTTGTGCATCAGTCGATGGTCACTTCAAGCAGTGACTTCTCTGGAAATTCAGACTAAAAGGTGCTACATTAAGCGTCTATGTACGTACATTGATAACGGCGCTATAGAAGTATTTGGAAAAAATCTTCAAGCACCTTGGCTGCTGGTGTATCGGTCCACTTCTGCATATGTGTAATCAAGAAATAACTGGAGGGGCCAAGTTGCAAGCGGCAGACAGAAGACTACCACGTGAGTTTTTCCACTTTTTTGTTGCTCTGTTTGGTTGAGACAGTATGACCTTGCACCACATACTGCAGTCAGCGCCCAGTCCTGCAGGTCTACAGACTCCTGCATGCGATGTTGTACTGCAATCTTTTGGTCTTGTAGGTCTAAAAATTTACAATTGCATGCAATTTTGGCTGCATGTCTGGATTTGCCACAGGGGTGAACTGCAAAGTTTACAAAGAGGACCAAATAAGCAAATCTGAGTCAGGTTTTTAGTAATCAGGACTTTCGAGAATAATTTTCTGTCACCATACTGTTTTATGACAAGTTTTAAGTGTTTGGGGCATGTCAAAACCAGTTTTGAGTTTTGTGTTGATAGAAATTTCTGATGACCTTTTCTATTCATCACTATTTTTTGTTTTGTTTATGACAAACTTTCCCAGGACTTTTGAAAACCTATTAATGAAATCATCAGATTTTACTTCTTTTTGTAGCTTAGAATTTATATGTCATCAGTCATTTCGGTTTCCCATTTTGCCCATAACCTTTTTGTTGTAAGCAACTCTCAAAAATCAAACTCTCTGGGTGTGGTTTTTAGCCCCGCCTTGTAACTACTTTTGTTTAACCATAACAATCCATTAAGTCAAATTTTAATTAGAAAACTGTTAATGGCCTGGGCTGCACCCCAGGCCCCGCTGAAGAATCTAACAACCTAATGACTAAGTCAAAAGCACCCCAACCTTGACCAAAAAGTTCTTGTTAGGATTAGGAAGCCAACTTTGTTCGCAGATGCCCAGTTGTTCATATATAAATTTCTCTTTGAAAGTCGCATTTGAAATAGGGGACTAAATGCTAATCTTGTCTTTGGGTACACACTGACAACTCCTCCTTAAAAGCTAGAAGGAAATTTCACTAAGTTTTGATGTCAACAGAAGATCGTAAAAATAAAATTCAACCAACGGAATTCTCAATTTTACCTCTGTCTGTATAGTGCAGACTCATTTTTTGAATCTGCCAATCAAATTTTGTGACAGACTGACCAAGAAAGTTCCAAGCTGTATGATCACTGTCCAAGAAAAGCCCAAAGAACTGACAAGCTACACACTATACTGTAGCAAATAAGACAAAAGTGCAGTGGTATCGCATTTCATTTGATACCTAAGCAATCCATGCTTCAACTACACCATTAGCTAGAGTTACAGTCTATAAAGACACCATTCCACAGCAAATAATTACAACAGGCCGACACATATGTGCAGGAAACATTGAGCAATGGAAACTAACCATTCACCTGATCACAAATAGCAGATGTTGACAATTGCCTTAAGACCAACAGACCGATCATTATTCTAATTTTAAATGACAGCAATGGGACTTCATTTACAATACTCTTACATTTACTCTGAATTGGCTTCTTTCACACAGGCCATGGATAAAAGTGAATGACTACATCACAAATTATATATATCAGAAGACTAATGATATCCACTAGCGAATCTGCACAAATCAAAAAAGGCTTTTGTTATATTTACTAGAATAAATATAATGCACTTGCACTTCTTGGTTTTAAGTATTTACATAGGAACGTGTATTGAGATTTCAGTGGAATACTTGAAACATTAATTAGTTAACTTCTGCAATAACAGACACACTGCATGTACAAGCCCCAGGTGTCACAAGCAGGGCTTATAAAGGACCACGGTTCAGTGCATGACTCAGGTGTTTCCCATCACATGCCATGGAAGTGGAAACATCTGACAGAAAGCCGACTCTTTGAGACAGAAACACACTCGGCTTAAATCATTATGCAGTATTGATTGTTCTGTTATACTGGCACAGCTTTGGCTTCAACTAAAAGATCCGTAAGCACCAGAGCAGCGGTTAAGAAAAAGCTGCAAAAGAAAAGTGCATGATAAGTTACCCAGCACCTGTATTTCAACTTAATCATGCAGCTCTGTCATTTCTCGCCCAGATCCACCGCTGAGCCGAGGTTCTGCAGCAAAAAGTCCAGACTTGTTAGCTTATCATTATGTTACAAATCTGCTATTCTGCAAATTTTGTAAATGGCAGCAAAGTTTAAAGGAAGACCAATGGCTGTAATTAGAAGCATGTTGATTCCCAGTGAACAATTATGTTGGAAACACCACAATTAAAAAAACAAATTTATTTACAGCTTACGACCAACAGTTTATCCTTTTCATGTGCAGCAAAATCTATTCTGCCACTGAAAAGATTGATATAGATGTACCACTGTATAGTTTGTAAATCATAGTCAAAATGAAAACAGTACCATCACATCCGTTACGATTTCAAAGCACATCAACAAAAGAACTAATCATTAGAAATATTAATCTCTGCAGTATCTACAAAAAATAAAAGCTTCAACTACTGATTAGCAGATCAACCAATCTAAACATGAGCACACCTCTACCTGGGTGCTAAGAAAAGACCTTGAATGATACTTCACTTATTTCACTCAGAAATCTGTAACAGTGCACTAAAAGAAAAAAGGAAACACTTCAATCATAAATTTCTAACGCATAGGTGTTCCTTAGATACCAAAGGCTTTTATAAAAGTTAAAACACTGTCAGAAGACACTAAAATTCATCTTACATAATCATTATTATCATAGCATTATGGATAAGTGATGAAGTCTATAAACTTAACCTTAAGCAAAGCCACTGCACAAGGTGAAACATGGCAACACTTGCAAAGCTATGACACATTCCAAAACTGTAAACTCTTGAATGCTTCAAATTTATATTTGCAAAACCTTGGTGCACCATGTTCTACTTACTTAGGAATCAACCGGTTTTAGGTTTCAGTTAACACAATATGTAACTTCACAAAGGCAGACCTGGTTCTGCTGTGAAGTGCTGTCATAAAAACAACAAGCTCACATTTTCTGGTACAACCACCAACGTCAACATTGTGGTACATAGAAAAGTGCAACATATACATGACGAGAATCTGCCATGTGCAGCATTCGAAATCAACTTAAGCAAGTTGTTTTGGGATCGAAAAAACAAGAGCGAAACCTCCTTTCTACAGCTCCAACCATAGAAATAAACAAATGGAAGAACGGTTCATACTTTTGGAGCCAAAATGATAGCTTTCCACCCATAAGCACACTCTTGGTGGCACGATGACTATCTTTATTAATTAATAACTTCTATCGCGCTGATGTCTAATGCAGACGACATCAACCAATGGCGCACCTAAGCCAAGCCACAATCAGATCAATAGCCAGAAGATTAGTCCACTAAGACAGAGAGTCAGTTTATGGTGGATAAACAATATGAAAAAGGTATTTTCAAATTGCTTATCCACAAAGCATATGACAAAGCAGAAATGCACCAACCATTTTTTACAAATGCATCTAGGGTTTAAATTACAGATACCATACATAGGAAAGGCTGTCAATTCTGTGCTTGAGCCTAAAGACCCTTCAACTAGACTAATCTGCCAAGAACTGAAGCTGATACACCGGACACTCCTTATATTGTGCTTCATTATAGCGTGAATTCTGATATAACAACGTCAGAGATATAGATCACAAAGGTTAAGCTTTTGATAATGACTTATAAAACAACCTTGTTTTATTGCAGTTCTTGTATGGTTCACAAAGGCAGCAACATAAGGAGTGATCCTGTGTACAAGAATACCTGTTACATCATTTGGCATTTATACAGCATCAGATGAGGACACTTCAAACAAACTTTCCCAGTTACACTCCAGACCTTACACCAAAAAAAATCACCAATTCAAATAAATGGGCATCTACTTAACAAAACCATGATAAAACTTGTGCTAATACTATATAATAACTTATTTTAATAGGCATTTATTAGTTAATGAATAAACTCTGATTTTAATAATTGAGCATCATGATATAGGCCATCTAGGCATATAAACTGCATTTTCTACTGGTCTGGTTATACATACGGGGTGCACGTAACAGTATGCCAATGAGACCATGGTTACCGTCATTCGAGCATGTTTTCCCAGTAGATGACATGTATTTCCTGTCAAACTATAACATCAAATAGGCTAAACAGCTTCTTAAAAGGTGCTACAAAAATGTCCAGATACATACATGCTTACATACACATCAAACATCTAAAACACAAGTCAAAAAACAACTAAAATCCACTGAAAATGTAGTACTTGAGAAGATCAAACACGATACAATTTGAAGGTTTAATTGAGCAGAAAGAAAAACAAAGAGCATCATTGAACTGAATTCCTAGCATGTGTCGTCCAAACATTACAGATGAATGCTAACAAATGTGCAAAGTAAATAGTCTTCCACATCCCACAGAAGGACTTTAATTAAGTGCTCATTTTCTTTTCTTAGTTCCCTAAGCTGGTAAATGAAAAACCCAGTCATGGATTTGGACAGCTGTATCATCAAACTCTTGCTTTTTTCCTGCTTTGCATTTACCGAAAATTCCATTGCTTGCAATAGCTTACAGTGCACAGCTTGCCCCAGGCCACTGCACAGCATCCATTCAGAAGGCTGAAATCTGTGACACTAAGTTAACAAGTGAGCCATCCACTAAACATGGTGTCAGCCGTGGAAGGTGCAACAAGAACATTTCAGTCTAAATTTAACAAAGTTGAAACGAGAAAATTATCTGATAGTAAGAAGTCAGAATAAGATGAATTATCAAGTTTTCAGTCACAATGTGGGGACTAAATGCTAATCTTGTCTTTGGGCTACACACTGACAACTCCTCCTTAACAGCTAAAAGGAAATTTCACAAAGTTTTGCTGTCAACAGAAGATTGTAACCAATAAAGACATTGTAATGGTTAAGATAACAATAACAGAATATCTGATATAAGCAGAGTGCAAGCTTTATTACTGCTGGCTTCTAGCCACAATAGATTCAACTGAAAATCAGCTACAGTCAAGATGGATAATTTCCACGCCAGTAAAATCAATCCATATTTGGAGGCACAAGGCAACAATAAAAACAAAATAAGCTTTTGCATAACAAACAAATCAACATGATATAAACAACAAGAAACATCTAAAACACATAGAATTCTGAGGCAGAGCCCAGTAAACACTGTTATATTACTTGGTGCACTCTAGATCATATAAAACAACATTTTCAAAAGTAAAATTCTTTGGAAGCTAAAATCAACATGTCAAATCATTATGCAGGACGAGCAAATATACATAAGTCACAAAAATTAAAAAAAACTGCAGAGCTTACAAAAGGACACAAGAATTGTTTCTTTAAAAAACCCTTATTATTCACCATTCACATAACTTACTTGGAAATTCTAAAGTGTGCAGGCTGGTATAGTTTATGATGTGTCAATGAAAAGGTTACCTCATAGAAACCGACGGCCGGGCTAAGGTTCGTTCAGAGAAAACTTCAAGTTGTTTTGCCTTGATAATCTAGGGTTAACTATGTTATAAATACCTAATTAATTCAAACATTATACACGAAACAAAAAGTATTGGTCTGACCTAGAAATAAAATAGTAAGTATTAACAACTATATCTGTTATTTTTATTACAATACTTTTGGATTAAGATTCTTACCTTAAATCTTCAAAATTCCCACTATGAATCCAGAGTATTTTCCACATAAAGGCTCCCATAATGAACATCCCGGTTTTCCTGGGATTGTCCCAGTTTTTTGCTTGCTGTCCCAGAGTCCAGCGGACATTTGATCCAGTTTAAATACATCCTGGTTTTAGAATATGCAGTCATTATGCATCATCTTAAATTTTTTCCATAAATCAGTGTAGACAGCACTGTTTTATATATATATTGTCTTTGGAAATGTCAAACGTTATGCAGTCTATGCCATAGATTATAAAAATCAGTTAATGTTTACCCAGTGCAGGTTTACTCTGTGTACTTCTAAACTTGTAAAACGTTTTTAAAAAACCTTTTGTATTCCCCACTAAGCAATTTGATCACCACCCTGGTCTCGCCCTCTCCTTACAGTTATAAGGTCATTAAATTTTAGAACTGTCTCGTTTTCTCAACAAATAAATCTGGTCAGCCAACCCTGTAGACACTCATCAGAAGCACAGTCTTCGACCTGAAGAATCTTACAGCTGAAGCACACATTCAACTACAGCAAAACAACAACAGAAGATCCTTAAGCCTCTCAAATTGCGACGGTACTCATATACTGACCCCAAAAGGATGGATGGCTGAGTTGGCTGTTTTGCCACAGACGGTCATCCATTCAAGTGCTAACTAGGCTCAAAATTGCTAAGGCTAAAACCAGAAATAATCGACTATACAAGGAATCTGTATAGGTTAAATTACGTTTGTGCCTAAACAAATGCAGTAACAAGTCACCAGTTACAAAAACTACTACTGATTTAGCGACAGGAGTAGTACCAGTGAGAAGGCTCTTTAGAAATTGACTGGTGGAGTGGTGCACGAATCGATATTGAGCATTAGCTTTAATTCATCTACTATTTTATCCAAGGAAGACCAAGTTTTGTAGAGTCAGACCCTGAATACCTTTAATTCAATAGTTGTAACTTTTTTGCTATTTATGACAAAAAACACGCAGTTTTCATCAAAATATTCAGCACTGGCAGCCAATTCCAAAGTAACATTAGGCCAAAATTCGATTTTTTGCAACTTTGTGAGGGTTTTCTCATGCACAGTCACAAATTTTCAACATTCAACTTGTGAAAATCCCAAACAAATTCTATAACAATTTCAACAATTAATTTAGTCATGAGTCAAAGTCATCAACTACAACAAATATTAATACAAGCCAACATTAACAATAATTACAAATATCAAGTTAAATGTAAATAATAATTACTGCTACATATGAGAACTTGAAAAATCACATTAGGAGTAATAAGTATGCTTACCATTTCTGTAATTATTATATTCGATTAATTTTAAAATAAAAATATTAATAAATGTTAAATATTAATTGACAAAATTTATCCTTGCAGAAAATGATAAGAAGTAGCACAGAACGAAGTACACCCACATCATCCACAACAAAGACTGACCAGACAAGACCATTTCCAAAATAGTAAAAATAATTTATTGCCATTCGGTTGAAACCTTCACAATGATAGCCTTAAACAGCTCTGGGCATCTTTTGTGGTAATCTACAGGCCAGAGAATACGAAAGCAATGGTCACCGACAACCACAGAAAGCTTTCTTAAGTCAGATTCAACATGTTTGTGAGGTTTCACATATTTATAATGGCTACTTTAAATCTTTTGAAACACTGACTCACCGCTAATGAATTGGACATTTTAACTGGACACTAAGATAGAATGTGTCATGGTAATATTACCAGGTTCATTAAAATACAACCTAATCCTGGGCTAAAAATCACAGGAGCAGGCAATCTTGGGAATTTAACAAGTTTCTCAGGCAAAACTGTGACTACAAAAAAAAATTATTTCCATATTAAAAATGCTGTAACACATGTATATGCAATGGAAAATCTATCAATTCTTAGTACTATGCAACAGCTGTTTATTAAATGGAAAACATTAAAAACACTTATGACACCAACTTTTACAGAATGGTACACTCCATTTGCCCACAACAAACGAGAAGAACATCAACACCGCACTAACAACCAAATGATCACATTTCCCGTTACAAAATCAGTTGCAAACCCTCAATTTCTACTGAATGTTTGCATTCAAAAACAATAACAAACTATTTTCTTTAACACAATGATCCTATTACTTGATATATACAGTTGAACTTATATACTAGAACACTGGTCTGACAAAGGTGAAGCACTTCTATGTGAAACTTCAAAAATTAAAGTCAGAACAAAGTTATGTGTAGACAGGGATACAGACCACAGTTAACTGTTTGACGAAATTCATTCTGTGTAAAGTGCAAAATGTCATGCAACTTCTTAAACACATAATTATAAAAAATTCAACAGTTTAGTACACACAATTCATGAGACTTAACATTTTAGTATATTTTAGGAATTGCAAGCTTGAAAGCATTCAGCAAAAACATTTGCGAATGCTGACTTGAAGAATTACTGATCAATGGAGGAATCTGAAAATTTTTTAACAAATACTTGAGTCAGTTAAAATGTACTCAGATGAAATGAGTACTGAAGCCAATTAAATTACCAAGTCAACTAATGAGTACTCAAGTTGAACAACAATTGAATCAACTAACAGGTACTCAAACTGATTAAATCAAGATGACTAAAGGTACTCAAGTTGATTAACATGTAATCAAGCTGATCAAGAAATCATTGAGTTGATTTCCAAGTACTTGAGTCAATTTCCAAGTACTTGAGTCAACTTACTCGATGTGAGCTGAGACTCAGACCTGCAGAAGAATCAGCAGAAGCCAAATCAACTGTCTCCATCTAAAGATGGCGCCACAGTGTTCAACTGAAGTGGCGGTGGTGGGATCGGAGGTATCTGGATTTCGGCAGCGGCAGGCTCAGTGACTATCACTTGTATCGTGTAGTGTTTGCGTATTTTTGCATCTTTGATACGCATTCTGTCTGTGAGCTGGCGACCAGCAAAAAACAGCCGGATACGTGATGTGCTGATTCCCTCGAGCGACTGTATCTGCCGCTTCAGCAGCAGTATAGAGTCTGTGCTTCGAACCGTCAACTTGAGATCTTTCCCGGTTGACAGCTGGAGTCTGATTGGCAGCTCGACTCCGCGAGACCTCGATGGTCGAACAGGTGTCTCTTCAACAGCCATTTCACTGTTTCCAAGATCTGCGATCAAGTTGGTAGGAGCTGATAAAACATAAGGAGGCAGCTGGTATCGTATGCCCAGTTCATCGTAGCAATCGATAAGAGAACCTATATGTGTGGAAAACACTACCATTATGACAAAACACTGCAATTCTTATGTTTCACTTGCCATCTAGTAACAAATACCAAGCTAGTCAACAAGATACAACTACTTAAAACCAGATTAATGTAGCGCTGATCTTCATTTTACTCTGGGCTCCTGCAACAACCATCATAATATCCATGGTTGTCTTACATGGAAACTAACAGCATCTGGCCTTGGATTTTAATCCATACTGTCAGATGGTATTGGCTAGAGTTCACACTATCAAAGCACTAGCACGTGTTCACAGTCTGCTTGCAGACAATCACTTGTATTGTGCAAACCCTGACAAGATGACTGTCTTGCCTACAAGTTGACTCTTATCAACTGATACACAGTTTAGATTAAATACAGTGCTTGATGTCCGGTGACATAATTCAGAAAAGATGTAAACTCAGAAACTCAGAAAATGGCATTCAAATTGTGTAGAAATATACTAGTAGCAATTTATGAAGACATACTCTACAAAGACACATTTAAAGACCTCCTACATTGCCAATACAGTCGGGAGCGCCACTGTTTCCTAAGTGGCGCTTTATAAATGTTCGTTTACAATTACAGTTACAATCACAATACTGTCCACTCTAGGACAGGCTCTACAAAATCAGCCTTTGACTTTATTCTCGTCCACCTCTGAACAGCTAGATCTTTAAATGCTCTGTTTATTATTTGCACACTAGTAGGTGCACTTTTCAGTTTGCTTACCCATATATGAAATAGAAATGGTGGCAAAACCAGCCATTGAATTAACTGAGAACAGTTAATATACCTCCACATGATCCTGTCTTTGGCAGTCATATCAAGAACTACTTAATAACAAAGCTGTGTTATACCAAGGGCATTTTGGAAAGCTGCTCTAAATTCGGAATCCATGCTACTTACCATGCTATATCAAAATCCATATTATAATGATGCATGTTATAGAGACGGTCGGGTGTATCTAGCTACCTCAAAGGCACTTAAAGCCTTCATTAATTTTTCAACAGCTGAACACAGTTTTCTTCCTCTGGCATTAACATTGGTTCTTAGCAGCTAAGTTAAAAGGGATTTTTCACCTTGCCTCATAATTCTGATGCTGCTATTGGCAGAGGAATTTCAGCCAATCCAGGCCCACTTCCCTTTCATAACATTGAAGTAGGCCAGCTTAATATTTGTACCTTGCACATTCTAAAGCAGCATACTTGGCTAATATTCTACCTGCATTGTTTGTGACCTATCTGCAGCCTACTAAAAGTCCTGCTTTCGTTGCTAATATCACTCCCACATCTTATATCATTCTGAGAGAATCCAGTCTGTTTTCTGCAAACCTCACTACCTTTACATAAGTTCACCTTACCTAATCAGGAACCAAACTCATTTGGGGACACTGCTGATTCACTCGGCTCTGGCAACTTGGCAACAGTCAGGTCATCTTTGTAATTACACACACTGCTATCACTCTTGTTTGCAGCACAGGCACATCCACAAAGGTACATTCCCCAGATCTTGAAATGGACGCATAAATAATCGTCACTCTTGAATTCAGCATAAAACTGACATTTTGATAAAGTAAAAACTTCTATAAGTCAACTAGGCTTGAATCCCACCCAAAGCGTTATAATTTATCTGCTAGGCTTGCCACAGTTGAACTGACCTCGATATTTTAATGAATCAACTGAATGATCCAAAGGCCATCCTCAAAAGCTGCAGTCCTGGGCCTACTTTACACCCATTGGCCTACTTTATCCAAACAACAGTGGAACCAGGCCAATTCAACAATTACTGTAGCTGGCACTAAAAATCATTTTTAAGGACTCCGGTTCAAATGGGGAATGCTGTGTGCTATAGTGCAAATTTCCAAGGTCACCTTTCACTGTGCACAAAAAGAAAGTAACTTTCACTGTGGTGACAATTTTGTCCTGGTGAGAGAGAGGTTTGCAACTGGAAAAGTGGTACAAGGAATGAGCACCATTTCTTAAAAACCAGTTGGTTGGTAGTGTATCAGTGCATAGCACAAGTTGCACCAACCTTTGCTCAAGTGGTTAAGCAGCAGGTTCACAAACATTTGAAAAATAACAGTAGGAACATTTGGATTTTAAAAATTAAAGTTTTCATGACTTTTAATATACAGCAGCTGGAAACATTAAATACTGTAATCATATTTATACAATATGAACCTTTAGCATGCAGGTCTTGCAAATCAAGAAGACACAAAAACCGAAGTACAACAGGAGGATGACAAAGAGGAAGAAAAAGAAGAGAAGGCAGACGAGGAGAATGGAGGAGGAGGAGAAGAAGATATAAGAAGAGCAGCAATCTTTTAAGGTAACCATAAAAGGCAGCCGTGTGTTTTAAAAATCTATGACTGTCACATGTCTGCAAATGTACCACTGTGAACATAATTCATATTACAGGTACATGTACATTACATACCCAGATGATTTTGAGTAATTTACCATTTGGTAAAGAGATGTTGGCACCGTCTATTATTGCCTGTGCTAACTGGTGGTCACCATTTTCCATGGCACAAGCGGCTGCTTTAAGTGCATCCCATATTTCTCGATGGCCCTCAAACGCTGGAGCTGTATCCCAGAATTCATCTCGCCGGCTTCTCAGCTGGCCCTCAGTGATTGGAATGTCACTCTTCCACTTGGGTTTCTCTGGTCGCAGAGGTTGGTTTCTACCAACTGAAACTGAACATCAGAACAAATCAAATTTAATGCAAGGCTATGTAAGGGAATGTTAATGAAACATTTCCCTAAATCTGGTTCAAGAATCGACTTTTCTGTTGACTTTTGCTCATCGAGAATGTGCTGCTTCTGTATTTGCAACTTGCATGACTAAGTGAATCTAAAGTGACTGACATCTGCCTGATCTAAAACCTACCTGTCCCAGATGCATCTGATGAATCACGGCTTGGAAAAGATATGGTTCGGGCAGATCCTATGCATCCTCCCATGTCCACCTTTCACTCAGTCTTCCACGAAAATGCATCCGAAATTGAAAATCGACATCTAGAAAATAAGCTCTGACTCTAAGACAACTTATAAACTTAAAAAGCCATTTAAGTACTTCTATAAAGTACACAAGTATGTATGTCACTTACTTATGCTCTTAAAGGATCTTGTCAAAGCATGGTATTTCAACAGATCAAAACCAGTGCAACTTAAGTAAGGCAGAAAATGTATTATGACATAAATTCTGATGTAAGACGGTCAGGGACACAGATCCAAACAAAGTTCAGCTAAGAAAATGACCTCATGATAACATCTTATAAGGCCACTCTTCATATGGCTCCTAAAAACAGCATTATAATGAATCTCTAGTATATATATATATATATATATATGTATATATATATATGTGTGTGTGTGTGTGTGTGTGTATGTGTGTATAACCAAATTCCAACTTAACCATGGCACACCCATCCTTCACTTGAACAACTACATGTGTATATATATATACAGAGGGGGATGATCATCTGTGAAATCACTAGTTTTATCAAGGTTTTAAGTATAAAACAGTTTCTACCAGTAAAGAGAACTCTGTGAGTAGCTAACTCCAAGACATAAATTCTGATAATTATCTTAAGTATTGAGTGACTTTTCCTAGCCTCACCAAACGAGGGGGGAAGAATAGTCTCATCCACCACCACCTGATCCCTCGACTGTAAACCTGAAGCACTTGTTTTGTAGTTCACTTCTAGTGGAACTAAATATCTTGAACTATATTTCCACTCTGGTAGGCAACCAAACCACAGTCCAACACAATAATCACCACCACATCCTTCAAGAGTGCAGAATGCAACAATAATTCTGATGTAGGGACTCTAGATAGCAGCACTGGCACATGAAAGATGTGGCATATTACAATATTACCACCTATTTGAAAGGTCCCACAAAGCACAGGAGAGTCCAAAGGACTGTTTTACCAGCCCCATCTGTCTGTTGCTTGCCACAGCTGGCAACGGGACCAGACGGGAATGTGTTCCAGGGTTCTGAAGGAACCCAGACTGGAAGTCAAGAATGCCACCTGGGCAGCCCATGATCCTTTATTTGCTGCAGGATGCTTGATGGTTGTGCTGGATTCCTGGGAATTGCCACTTGGACAATTGCCCTGGATAACTGGGGGTTGGAATTTGCTGTCATTCATGTTATGTGCAGTAGGCCTACCAGCAGCCACATGGTCCTTATCTTCTCTTTGTTCCTTCATTCTACTGGTCAATGTCGCAATCTGGTCTTGCAACTCAGGTACAATTGCCATCAATGCTGCAAAATCTGTAGAGGAGACACCAGTTGGGGCAAACTTGAGAAGTTGATCGTGGTATATTACTGAAATTTAACTTTGTTAGCATCCAATATAGTCTACAAAGTAAGTAGGTCATTCAAATTTGTGCAATGCTTGTTATTACCTTTGTGTTGGGTGAATATTGGCAGGTTTTTTATACTAAAAGTTTCCGTAAATTCAAACAATGTTTTCAATTTCATCCACATTGTAAAACACAACCAGAGCAGTCATTAAATTCCTTAGAACTATTTATATAGTGGAATATTTGTTGTGAATAGAGCACAGAACTTCCAGCCTAAATATAGCACACCCATCCTTCATTTGAACTGAATTCCAACTGAATGACTTTCATAGTACCAGTTAAACAGCCCACAGATATCTGTGGGGTTGTCCATTAAGGAGGAAGTGGTCACTAGATCCAGACAACTGTGGACAAGGGGAGGGAAGGTTATGCCCAATGTGGATGTCTGCATCTAACTTTGTAAGTCATTGCTTTAAAAACAAACTTGGGTCAGACACAAGACATTGGATATAATTAGTCACTTTGCAGGACCTGGCAGTACCAAGTACCCTCCTGGTATCAGCATTAGCCCTGGAAAGTCAACAGAGTAGCTTAATCTAGGCCTTAGTACTTCATTGAAGTGCCCTTTACACATCCACAAAAGGATGGGTGGACAAAGGGAGGGGTCCAAAGTAAGTTATTTTTTGCAACATCCTTTACGGACAACCTTTCAAAATCACCAGACTGTGTACAGTGAAGGTCGGGGATTCAAATATCCACCAAGTGCAGCATGAAATGTCAAGATTTCCATTCTATTAGTGCTCTACAGCAAATTTGACTAAAGACAGAGTACACTGATTGCATACTGTTGATGGTAGAATCACAGGGTAAGGAAGGAGATTAGCCACCAACCCTCATAAAACCAGGCCAAGAACTGTAGCTGTGAAGTGTTACAGACTTTGTGTTGAAGGACTGATTTTCTTTTCTGTCTTTTTATTACAATATCTGCATTTATAAATAGCCACAAGCTAATGACACAGCATCATAATCATAATCTTGAAATGCTACTTAAAAGCTAAGCACAGGGCACCAGCTTATTCATAAGCGCTGCATCAAGTCCGTGGTGTTGTCCAAAGATGCCATGTCAAGAACCAAGTCTGGCTGCCAGAAGACCAGAGAGAACCTAGAAAAAGGGAGAGGAGGCTAGGGTAGGTTGTGTAGGCACTAAGCAACTGTGTGTGAAGAACTTTCCCAAGGTCCCTACACAGTAGCCATCTCTAGGAAGGCTCAAACTCTCACATTCTGCATTACAAGGTGAGCACTCAAACCATTCAGTTACTGTGTGACCCAAGAATGTGATGTCACAACAAAAATCAAACCCTGGTTGGTAACTGAAAGGCTGAAATCCTAGTCACTAGACCCAAGTGGACCCTCAATAAGATTCATCTTCACATGATTAGCTCTGGGGTTGCAGGAGACTTATCAGCAAACTTGCAAATGCAACAACAGCGTTCCAAGAACTGAATAATTGTTATTTGCAACATACATGGCTCAACAATAAAAGCCAATTTCACAAGAATAACTAGAACTGGAACCCAGTGCTCAGTCAAACCTTCAAGTGTTATAATCAGTCAAACCACAACACAACCACACATGCCTTTATATGGTCACTTTATACATTTATCTGGGTAAACATCAAGCTGAAAATGTGTAAGTGCAAGCACTACTCACTTAAAGAATGGTTTGGAATATATATCATATCAGCAAACAGACTCAAAGGTTTTACAAGGAAGTTAGCAAAAATTTGCAGTTGCAGTGGTTAAAAGAAGTCTTCAGAAACACTTTAAAACTAGAAGTCTTCAGAAACACTTTTAAACTATCATTATAAATGAATGAAAACAATGGTGAACACATTTTTCAATACCAACCCTTTTGCCTTGAACCTGCTCAATTTCAGCTATTTCAACAGGTAGATCATTTACTATTTCTACCCATTTGAATGAGTGTCATGCCTGTTTACGAGTCTTTGTACACAGCATGCATTCCAAGATACAAATTTCTTAACTCTGACTGGAATTCCATTACACAAAGTCTGACTCATAACCACCCATAACATGCCTATGTTACGGGTGATTTTCTCTTAAATCTCTTCATTTTCAGAAATATGTGGCTTATGTCAGATCTTATACTCAATTCCCGATTCGCCGCAATCAAGCAAATCACGTCTTCTGGTATAGTGCAGCTCTAAAGTTAAAACCCAAAAAAATTGTAACCACTGATTTTAACTGAAACAGTAACAGGTCATCACTATGTTCTTTCCTGGCAGTCTATCGACGTTTAACTACGTCAATCTTACAAAACAATCATTGCATTCGTAAGATTACACTACACTTAGCCTAAGGCACTTGATTAGACGGACTATACCAGTTGGCGATCGCAGAAACCTAAAGTAAATTTGTAAACGTTTCGGTTTTTCGGAGACACGGTACACCGCGATCGAGTTAAACTAAGCGTCGAAAGTTGATCAAGGATGAAAGCGAGACCTTTGTTTTATGTATTTATTTTGTTTCGCACTTTTCTCCAAAACATCTGATCACTGCTTGTCACTCTACAACGGAATCGCTCATTAGCATAAAATGTTCGGGTTCCCTAATAGACCGTCTATCTGCAAACGTCAGAAGTATATTACAAAAAGCAGAATTGGAATTCCGTGCAGTTAATGAGAATCCCGAAATAATTGGAATAGGAGAATTAAGGACAAGTTAGAGATAAAGGACAGTAAACTGGCTTTAAATGGTTACAAATTATTTTAAATGATCGAGCTAACCAGAAAACAGTCAGACATGGGGCTGGAGGGGTTCTGCTATATATTAAAAGCAATATTAATGCAGTAGAAGTTTGTTACAAAGTGCCATATGCCACAGAAGAAGCTGATCAGGGACTATGTAAGCTATTAGAAAGGGCTTACAGAGAAATGTCACTGAATGTAGGAGACTTCAACTACCATATTGATTGGAAATGTTGAAGGGAGAGCGAAAAAGGTAAGATTTTATTAATGCCAGCTTTATGCAGCAGCATGTCATAGAACCCACAACTTCCTTAAAGCAGACTATGAATTAGTATGAAAAAGGTTGAAGGAATAGGGTCATTCCAGCTCAACTCAACCAATGCCTCCCATCTCATATCTCAGAATTGGCTGAAATTTTAACCACATGTTGCAAGATGTATTGGATGGAAAAGCCCAAATTTTTTCTGCAATATTTAAAATACTTTCCAAGATATCGTTGATTCCGTGACCCCACCCTCCAAAGGCATTTCGCGAAACTTCGCGATCTCCACTTTTTGAGAATTGTTATCTCTAGAACTGTTAGACCAAATCAGATGATTTTTTTGACTCAATAGGATTTGATAGGTGGAATTAAAGGTATGGCAGTGAATGAGGCATGGAGACAGTTTTCAGAAGTCATGAGGGAGGTTATTGAAGAAAACATACATACAGATATAAAAGGCAATAAGAAGCCTTGGGTAACTGGAAAGGTTCAAAAAAAGAGAATGGCAGAAACAATGAAAGGAAGAATTTTCAAAAGTTAAAGAAAGAAAGTAAGACTGGACTGAATCAAGAGAATATTGCAAGACGCGAGAAGCTAAGAACCAAGTATGTGAGTAAAAGGAATATCTGCATTAATGCAAACAAGAAGGCAACAGAAAGTTTTGAGCAGAAGTTATCAAAGAATGTAAAGGAAGCTTACAAGAGCTTATGCAACTATGCTAGAATCAGGCAGAAACGGAAAGGGTAGGCCCATTGAAAAAGGATGAAGGAAATGGAGAAGTCACTGTGGATGATGTGGAAGCTGCTGAAGTGCTCAATAAATATTTCAGTTTTGTGGTTCCTTTGGTAGAACTAGGAAACATCCCTGAGCCCAAGAAAATATTTGTAGGCAGTCAGTATCGTGACTTGCCCACGAAATTTCAAGAGGGGAGACCGAGACAAAACCCAAGACGTCTTTCCCCGAGACGTCCTACCTTAAGGCTGATACCAAGACATTGGCCAATCTGTCCAGGACAAGACCATACAAGATAAGGTAGGTCTCAAGACCGAGACTACATTCCTGATGATAATTATTAACTTCAGTCCGCTATCTTGACAATTGCAGCAATATCCTAGACACCTGCCTACTTCGAGGAAATGCTAGTGGCACCCTATGAAATTCATCAGCTGTCCTAGATTTTCTATGGGCTAAACAGGATGCACAGAACTGGTTGTTGGTAGTGAAGGATAAGCTGTTATTTTAATTTGGGCAGCCATTAGAAACCCTGCAGTTTGGACTAGGCTGGCTGCTTTGGCTGTTTTCCTCACTCCGCAGATTGGCTAAATACTCTCCCTGTCCCTTTATGTGGCCTCTGAATAGATATGAGGCAGTGGGTCTTTGTTTAGGCCTTGACCACTGCCATCCCTAAAGACCTGGGAGTAACACACACGTCAGCCAATTTGATTCCATTTGCAGTGACTAAAATATTAGCTTGGGTAGCTACATTGGTTAAAGCATAAGTTAAGGTGTCTCAGGGCAAGAGGATGCGGAATCGTGGCTATATTTTACAGATTTGAATCTTGGGCTAGCGTGGTCCATAAAGAGGGACCTTAAATGGCATGGCACCCATTCAAACGGAAAGTGGTGGTGAAGGATTTCACCCAATAAATTCATTGAAAAATTAGTAAGGTCGAGGTCGTACAGTTTTTAGAGAAAAACGCACATATTTACATTTAATACAAGTGCTTCCTTAAATCCAGTAGAGCATATACGACTCCTAGTAGGTTTTGCTCAGCTTAGTTGATCAGACGTTTAATGCAAAATTTGGTTAAGACGAAATGTTCACAACAGTCCCCTGCATTTCGCGTTAAACAATTTGCACACAAAATGAAGTGGACAACTGTGCAGAGTTCCAACGTATGAGAAGGCAGGATGTGTTCAAGCGGGTGCAGAAGGACCTGTAAATCTTCAAGTCAGTTGAACATAGCAATTGCCGACTAGAAGCTGCAACAAAGATCATAGTTTGAAAGTAAATTTCTGCAATTCACATGAACAGGAAAGCGATTTGCTGATAGGGAAACTCTTCCATCACTTTGAGGTGTTCTCCTACTTTTTAAAGTGGATGAATGTTAAGTGCAGTTCAGTGACCTACATAAGTATCATGTGACATTTCACAGCCACCCTGCCACATATGCCACTTATCAGAGACTAGTTGTTAGCAAGACAGGCCGACTGCAATAATTACCACTGCTAATCATGAACATCACTGTGGTTTTTTAAAAGTGATTCCTGATTTTTACTTTTTAGCAGTGATTTCATTTAAGTGAATGACACATTCAGCGTCTCAAGCGATTACTGTGTTGTGCCCCAATCTCCACTTTGTTGAAGACTCTCAAGCTCATCATTACATCCAAAGTTTCCAGTAATTAGGTATTTAGAGGAAGTAAAATGCCATGAGCTCATCATTTTTACTTAAACCACATTCTTGAAGAATAAACATAAAAACAAAATATACAGGCACACTACGTATTACAGCAATTACATAAAAGCAATTTTTAACAGAGGTCTGCATCTGAAGCTGTAACAAATCTCAGTCAGTCATCCGTCACGAGACAAGTTCTCATAATTATGAACAATTACTAGTAGATCAGAGAAGAACATTTCAGAAACACATCGACAATTACCAAAGCTTGTCAACAATTTTAGTTCTAAGTACTGCAGTTCAATTTGCCTATGTTGACCACAAGGTTGAAAACAACTATGTTGAAAAGACAACAGCATAATTATATCAAGCAACCAAGAATTACTGGTACTTTGACAGACTGTGCAGTTGCCAGAAGAATACCCAGTAAACAGTAATGCCATTTGACAGACAGGGACTGATGTACTGTATGTCAACTGAGACATACATTGCCACAGTCGACTCATAGTACCAGCAAAAATATACTACAAATTGATAACTCTCACAAAACATCATGTTTATGTGAAGCACCAAATAAAGGTAATATCAATAAACAAACCCAACTCAGACAGTTAACAGCCAAACAGAGACATGGATTGAGACAGACAGAGACATGGATTGAGACAGACAGACATGGATTGAGACAGACAGACATGGATTGAGACAGACAGACATGGATTGAGACAGACAGACAGAAGCAAATAGAAAGAAAATCCACCAGATACTTAGTACAAACAACCCGTATGTGGTGTATGTGTTTCATTTAAAATCAAGGAGTGGAATGAAAAACATTTATGATCTGTTGGATATAAAACAGTCATTGATGACATGCCAGTTGTTCTGGACAAGTCAAAATTCACCAGTCTTTCGAATAACTGAACAACTGTGGTTTCTTCAGTTTAAAAGATTTCCAAACACTCTTAGATCAACATTTGGTACTTCTGCTGAAACTGACCAGTGTAAGCTAACTTCCAATTTTTTCAAAGTGAAAATCACCAGTGACAGTCATTTCTCACTTTTAGCCCAATTTATTAAACTGACCAGTTACTCATAAGCCCCAACTGCACAAATATCAAACAACATGAAAGAACAACTTGCAACATCATTGTTCTGTTGTTCTTTTTCAAATCACAATTTTATAAAAATTAGTCACAGATGAAGATCATCTTAGCCAGTCAAAGATTGACATTATCGCTTGACGCTAGTGTTTACGAGATCGCAGTTTCCGAATTACCGATGTATGTGGACTCGGTCCTACGGCTTCAATGTCTTCTTCAACCTGGGAAGAATATTAAAAACAATTAAACATATTTCAGTAAGCATACACACACAAATGTATCTGAGCATAACACCTTCTAAAAACCTCTTTAAGGTGCCAAAGAATTGATTGCTGCAGCTCAACTCAACCAATGCCTCCCACCTGAACATCTCAGAACTGGCTAAAATTTTAACCACATGTAGCAACATGTATTAGGAAAATCCAGGATTTGTGCACAATTATCAACTGAACTATGTTCTGTCAGAAAATGCAATAAAAATTTAATAAGTTTAGGATGTTTTAACCAAAACATTACTTCCAAGACCATGGCTGGCAGATTTGGTCAACGTTTGGTCAGCCTACCGTATAAACTCGAATATAAGTCTAGACATTTATGTTTATTTCAGGGCGACGAAAAAGGTCTTCAACTTATACTCGAGAGACAAAATAGATGGAAGATTTTCGGACTGAATATTCAACATTACTAAAATGGACTTAAACATTAAACCCTCAGTTTATTTTAGTTGTCTGTTTTCATATCGTTTTTCAAGAAAAATCACATTTCAACAAATTACTGACTACATGTAGATCAAAACAAAATATTCTTCTCTTATAACAATGTTATTATATACTTCTACAATACATTTCATGCATCGAAAGCGATGTCCTTTATTATCGCTTGCCGAGACCTCCACCAAAAGAAATCAAATATCATGGATATACGCAGTAATGTCGAGCAAGAGAAAGACCTAAAACATTGGTGTAGAGATGTGTGCAAAACGAGGGAGTCGGGCTGCAAGCCTAGCCGATAAACCGTTTGAAAGAGGAAAGTCGCTGCATATTACGTACGCAATGAGGGGGAGAGGGTGATCGGATTTAGGCGATTTTGCGTACGGGTGCGTATGGCGAGGGGGTGGGTCTTGACAAAATGTGTACGTACGCAAAATAAATTTCCACATTAGCCTATTTATAACACTGTATTATCCTATAGTCGCCCGATGGAATTTATTACATTATATAAAAGCCATGTGCAGTTATTCTGTGCTGAGAACCAGGTCGACCAAGGTAGCTGAGTCACAGGCAGTCGGACATAGACAGGTCGCCAGAAGCCACTATAGCAAGATTTGATAGAACCCTGAAAAATTAATGGAATGCAGGTCAGACAACTCGTATCACTGCCATCGCCATCTGGATGTCATCTTTGACCAGTCAGGCAGTACTAAGGGGTGTAAGCCTACCCGCTAAATTAGTTCCTTCAGTTACAAAACCATATACATGTACCTTATGTACATATGGTTTTGTAAATATGAGGTGGATACATATATACCCATATTCGTATAGTCGCCCTTTATAATTATATTCCCCACACAGTCTCTGCATGTCAGCCGAAGAAAGCTCCCTCTGTTAAATATATGAGGGGTATGAAAATATAATTTTCTTTGCATACGTAATATATGGATGGGCCCATATTATAAGGCTGTATATATGGGTTCGACTTATATTCGAGCCGTCGATTTTGGATGCTTTTTTCTCAAAAAAGTACACTTCGACTTATACTTGAATCGACTTATAGTCGCGTTTATACGGTATATCCATCCAACAGATTGAATACATAATCAAGTCAAACTTTGCCAACTGCTTGCCAGTCACATATACAGGGCACATATAAGAAACAAATGCAGTATATCCATTAAATTACGAGACAAAGATCATTGAAAATTGCCCAAATTCAAAGTAGAATGATTTTGAAGGCACATCTGAAAATTAACACAGCTGTAGGACACACAATAATAATAATATTTTTGTTATCTATACAAACAACTGTACAGCTGATAAAAATTTCATCTAATTTGGTCGAACAGTTCTAAACATAAATTCCCAATAATGGAAATGTCAAAGTTTTGTAATTTGCCTTCTGGGGTGGAGTCACAAAATCTGTAACATTTCTGAATTTATTTTAAATATTTAAGAAACATTCCAGACTTTTCCATCTAATACATGCTGTGGTGGTATGTGTTTAAACTTTCCATCTGTTTTGAGACAGTCAGTTGGGAGGCATTGGTTGAGTTGAGCTGGAATGACCCAAATGGTAATCAAACACACCTAACAACATGCAACTCAAGGTAAGCTGAAGATATTTCTTAAGCTGTTTCTGGCGGAAGAGCTAAGATTTCCAGTGAAAGATTGTTTCATGTCAAGTGCAACATGCAAGAAAGCACATGAGCAGAGAACTAACATTTCCCCACACATACCACTGCATCTACAGGCCATGGAATAGGCCAAATTACACAGTAGTGCAAGTATTCTGGGCTGCCATCATTGACGCATTTCAAGATGTTCATTAAAAAGCAGCAAAACTTCACTAACAGTCATGTTAAAGTTTCTGAAATGGGTCTGTAAAAATGTTTCAACTTTCACTAAATTAAAGATTAAAGCAATTTTTCTATTTTGAAGAACTTACACAGGGTGTTGCCATCAGCTGTTCATCAACTGTGCTGAGCAGTTTTCTTCGACGTTTAGGAATTGGAGGAGATTTCTGTGGCGACTTCACACCAGCAATCTTTTCCAGTTTAGAATCATGAGTGGAAATATCTGACAACAGCATCAAAGTATAATCTATAAGAACAGCAGTAAGCTATGCCAACTAACAGGTGAATAGGTTTATTTCGACAGCAAGATAAACTGATAGCCCTGAAACAAAGGACACAAGCAAAGAATGCTCCTTTAAAATATCAAATGAACTCCCAAGCTACTGAACAAGAAAGCATGAAAAATAAAAACCCAAATACAGAAACGATGGAGACCTGGAAATATGAAGTGCAACATAAAAAGTTGCTGTTTTACAGCAAGCTGTAGAATTTTAGACAGAAATAAAAATTAGACATGGGTCAGAGGTTATCAGATAAAGCAGAATCAAGGCTTGCTTTCTTTAGAAGGGATGTGATTCTTGCACAGACCATACAGGGGAAGTCACTTCTTCAAGTTGATAAATTGACCATGTAATCTAATAACCGCAATGCAGTGGCCAAGAAAGTTAGCAACTGAATAACAAAGTTACAAGTTAAAAACGGAAAACTAACCAGACAAATGCTTATTGGAGGCAGCCGGAGTTTTTCGGTTGCTTCGTCGTGGAGTGTCGAGTGTCTCCTCTTGGTCTGGTTCATCCTGTCAGTAAATTCAGATGTGCAATAGGCTCACTTTCCCTCGGAACCTACTTATATCTGACTAGCAACTCAAGTATCTTAAATTCTTACATAATCATTGCACTATTTAAAAGGTAAGCTTTATGAAGACCTTGAGCTATCGAAATTGCTTCATCCAAAATATAAAACTAATGAATATCTCTAATTGAAACGAATGACTTCAGTGACAGTGGTACTCAATGAATCAACTAGTCATTTGTTCACCAAAGACCTGTATAAAAGGTACATCATCCACATCTCATAGTTACCCATAGGTCTCAGTGCCTTTCAGAGGTTCATTCGCTTGAACCCAGGAACCTAAGGTGTTTCATGCCCACAGCTGATATACAGTGCTGGCCATAAGTTTGGAATCACCCAGGCGCAATCTGTTGAAAACCATATTTGATCGCTATAGCAGTCGAGTTTATCAAGCTATTGAGTCGGCGATGGTTACTTTGTATAGAGCTGACATCTATTGAACGTTCCAAGCAGATTTCAGTACTGTAAGCATCGGCTGCAATTTCTAGGAGACTGACCAGCGTAGCGTAGGCTGTCGGACTAAGCGAAATATTTCCTATTGTTACAACTCCTCGAATCTTCGAACGAACTGTGCTGTAAGTGAAAGTGGGCCTCGGTACAACAAACAACGTGACCGGTAATTGATTGCATTGCGTTTGAACTATCAATGGCCCCTACCTTGTTATTTTAGAGCGGCGATGACTCATGACCGATGACTCATAGGTCTGACATTGTGGACACACAAAGAAATCATTTTCATTCTGTCGCTTGCTTGTGTTATGGAAGAATCGTGTAGTGTAGAAAAATTAGTTCCTTAGGATTTCAATGCAGAACGTTTCACTGAGGATTACAGACAATTCTACTAACATTTTGTACACAGTTCAGTGACATTTCTTCTAAGAGTTATAACAGAAGGTGCAACATGGTGAGGGGAAAGGAGATACCAGACGAGAAGAGGGCTCAAATTCAGGTCCTGCATGATCTCAATATGTCTCAGCGCAAGATAGCTGCGATGCTAAAGGTATCTCAATCGGCTGTGAGCAAGGCCATAGCCAGGATCAAGGAGCTGAACAATATGAAGTCTCGGAAGAGAGCAGGACGACCTCGAAGAACTTCAGCCTCCACGGACAGAATGATCCGACGATCAGCGGTGGCTCACCCAACCTGGTCCTCGTCCCAAATCAGAGCAGCGGTGAGGTCACCCGTGAGTGCAAGGACTCGGGGGAGGCCACCTGTGAGTGCAAGGACTGTCAGAAGACGGCTGCTTGTGGATTTCGAACTGCCATCCAGGAAACCTGCAAAGAAAGCCAAACTGAGCAAGAAGAACATAAAGGATCGTTTGGCTTTCTGCGCGAAATACAAGAACTGGACGAAGGCAGACTGGATGAAGGTGATGTTCTCTGACGAATCGACGTTCACACAGTTTTACTCGGCCTGCCGCTATGTCCGTCGACCTGCTAACCAGCGTTACAACATCCACTACGTCGTGCCGACTGTCAGGCAGGCGCCGACGACGATGGTCTGGGGCAGCTTCAGCGGTAGCGGCCGAGGAGGAATTTGGTTCATGCCTCCGAACACGACCATAAATGGTCAGGTATACCAATCAATCCTTGAGGATAAACTAGAAACACACATGGGGATCCTCAATTGCACCACTTTCCAACATGATGGAGCTCCTTGCCACCGGGCAAGGACTGTGACAAGCTGGATCAATAGACGGGGAATTCATATCTTGGGTCCTTGGCCTGGATCCAGTCCCGACCTCAATCCCATCGAAAACCTGTGGATGTTTATGAAGCAGAAGGTGTCTGAGGAGCATCCAACATCAAAGGTATCGTTGGTTGACGCCATAAAGCGAGTCTGGGTCAACCACATCAGCCCAGCTTATTGTGAAAGTCTTGTGAATTCCATGCCAGCAAGACTCAAGGCTGTCCTGGCTAACAAAGGACAGCACTCAAAGTACTGAAGTCAGCATCTGAAGTTGACATTTGACTATCCATTTACTTAGTATGTGAGTTTTGAATAAACTGTTACAGTTTCATTGAGAAAAATTACAGTTACAATTTCTTCTGAGGCTTTTTATAAGAAAATTTCATACATTTCTAAGTGATTCCAAACTTATGGCCAGCACTGTACGTCAGTATGTTAGTACCATACAATGTAACAGGAAAACATATGTACCTTTTCCAATCCAAACTATATAAAGTAACATTTAGTTTACCTTCTTTAAATCAAAATGTACTTGGTTATTCGAATTTTGTTAATGGTATGTGTCAGTACAGTGCATAGTCATCGTTTCCGACGCTTATGGAAGACTCATGTAGGTATTTATATTTTGAAATTAATGCTGGAACCTGCCTGCACTGCTACAAAAACACTGATCCAATGTAGAGCAAGAGTTACTCACAAATGGTTTTAAATTTTCAACTGGTTTAAGCAGTTTTGATCTACCGAAAGTCAACCGTGTTCGACTTCTGCTAGTAGAGCTTGTATCTTGCTGGTTCTGCAAATATAAACAAGAAATATAACAGATACACTGTCACCTGGTGTAAATTTTGATACTCTTAATCAATTTTCATAACATGCCAAACATCCTCACCTATGACCTCTCAATTAAACTTGTGCAACAATGGTTGAATACTCATTGCTAGGCCTCTGATAACTTCTCAAAGATTAATTCGTGTCCAAATACTCCGTAAGTTTTTGTAACCTGGTCTGTTCCTTCGCTTTCCACCCATTACTCAAAATCTACATCTGGATCAAAAACTCCTTTGAGTTGCCTGTCGTTAGTTTACCTTCTGCTGCTTCATTCTGGTGACACTGAGCAAAGTCCCCGTCCTTGTCATCTTGACACCATAACGTTTTGGAATTCACTGCTCAGTTCAGTTCGTTCTGTCATTTCTTTGATGTCATTCAGGACTAAACTAAAGATTCATCCCTTTCAACTTGCATACCTGCCATAGCCTTGGGCAATATAACTGCGCTAGAGAAGTCTGTTATTAATTAATCAAATTAATTCAGCAACCTTTAAACCAAAGCAAGTTTTATCCAAATGGACATTTAGCTGAAGAGGAAGAATAACCCGAGTTACTGAACGCAACAGCATTCTTCATGAAATACGAGTACATAACAAAGTGCATATGAGATCAGTGTTCTCACTCGATTTATGATGTTCTCAAACTCCATTTTGGAGACTTCAGCCTCATCATCGGCGTCATCTGAGCCGAGGCCCATCTGCTGCCCATTGAGGTGTGACTTTCTGGTGCCAGAAGTGTGAGATAGCTTTGCAATCGGATCATTCTTAGTTTCCAGACGAGACTTCAACTCTGCCACTGTAGTCTCACTCTGTTACGTAAGCAATCAGCTGGTTCAAGAACTGACTTTAAAACCAATTTGTTTTGTCTCTAAGGCAAAAATCCCAAAACCACTCTGATAAACAGCCAAAGATAGGCACCAAAGTAGCTGCATAGTGAATTCTATTAAATTACTGTTAAAGCCCATTAAACATGAACAAACATATACACAACACTTTTAAATCAAATTATTCAAATAACCAAAAGTGGCCTTCTGACCTAGTGTCTGCACAGTCTGGTATGCTGGATTATGAACGACTTCAGTCATTTTTGACATGACCATCAACTGATACCTTGTATATATTCTGATAATGGCATTTCACATTTTGATACTCACAGTCTGAGTTCAAATCATTAATTTCTGTATTAAAGGTTTAAAAGAAACATCACTGTGAGACAGCTAGAAGTGGCACTACATGAATGAACAGATACAGCTGCAGCAGCAGTAGCAACAGCAGCAGCAGCAAGACAACTAGCCAGTAGCCCAAGCTACAGTGGTCAGCATCTTAACCACAGACAGGTTACACAGGTTGTACTGCATGGAAAGGCTATTATTAGAGCAATGCAGGTTAGCCACTGGAATATACAGGAAGAGTGCAGCTTAGTCAAAGCAATACAGGCAGAGGCAAGTAGAGAGTCCCGAGACAACAAAGAACATTCCTCTGAGCGCAACTCATATCCAGCTAAGCACGGCCAGTCAGATACAGAAATGGAAGAGGTATCCTAATTTAGGATGAAACGGTCAGGCAGAGGCCACGTAGGAGCTGAAGTCTGGTCAGCAGGTCAGCAGAGAGACCGAGGATAGAAATTAGCTGCGCAGTGAGCAGAAGCAGTTAGAAGGAAGCTCGCAGTCAGACGGGAAGGTTGGTCGACCATGACAGCCGGAGAAGAGGGGAAGGACGGAACGAACGGACGAAGACAAAAGATAAGGTTATGTATATTCTAGTTAATCATATTCCGATTAGGAGTTAGGTTAGATTAAGTGAAACTATGACGATGCTGTAAGACGCTAATCTTGTATGTATGAAATGTAAGTTCATTGCTCATTAAACTATAATTTTATAATAACCTGAACGTCTCATATATATATAAGGCTAGTGTCCCCAAGAGAATCAATCGGTGCCGGCCGATTAACCATCTTACATCACTACTTAATTCTTATAACATAACAGAGAAATTTGGTCAAACAGCATTGCAACTTACAATGTGGAGTTGCTGTGTGGATGACTTCAGCTTTTCCTCAAACTCCTTCTTCATTTCTAGGGCAGAGGAAAGCTTGTGTTCCAGCAGTTGAATTTCCTTCTTAAGTGGCTCAATGCATCCAGAATCAGACTTCTTTTGACGTGACAGCTGCTCAACTAGTCCCGCAACTTCATCCTGATATAGCATTTTAAAGGGTAGAAATTAACAATTAAAAGCAATCAAATACTCCAATAAATAACAGATTATTTTAATTAGCAACAGTAAGGATTTATAACATGAAGAAAACAGCTGATGTGTCAATCCCATTAGATGATACTGTGTAAATTAGCTACCAGGTGTCACATTAAACCTAGATTAAGCGCATTAAAAATTTTCATAACAACAATAATCATAATTAAAAGACAACCCACAGTGCTTAATCTAATCATTTCCAGCATGCCTTTTCTTAAAGCATATAACTAAAAATGCATATAGGGCTTTAGAATTCATAAAACTATAAAGCAGTAAAAATATAAACTTAAATTTGAAAAAAACAGAGAGGTTAAGAGTCCTCAGATCCTGTCAGAACCCACATGGTCACTATGACAGGATGGCCAAAGTAGCTTCATACAACAATCCAGCATTGTCTGACAGCAAGGATGTATATCATCATCAGACTCCAACAATCAACTGAACTTTTTCAACATCAAAATAAAGCAATTCCAACACAGTGAAAGAAAAAAATGCCAAAAAAATTAATGAACAAAAACTGCATATCATAGCATCACAAACAAAATACAGGCAGAGTTATGACAGAACTAGAAAAACTAAAATGAGCTAATAGACTGATAATCTTCAAAAGCATTTTGTAAAAACTACCAGAATAATGCTACACCTTATGCCCCTTGACACAGACACATTAACTCACGGCATATTTTTTACAAGACACAAATCCTAAAAACATTAATTTAACACTGAATGGAACAAGTCATAAGAAGTACAAGCAACAACAGAGAAGTTTGTCTGGAATCAGAATTACCTTTAAACAAGCCACATACTCAGCTGACTTGGCAGCTGTCGACTTTTGATACTCGTAGTCTGAGTTCAAATCATTAAGTTTTGTGTGAAGGTCTGTAATCAATTCTGACTTTTCATCCAGCTGTGGCAAACACAATAACCAACATTCTCCCTTTGCACAAGAACTTCCACTTCTGAAAGACTTGAGCAGGTTCAAGAGGCACCAAAAGGGGACGATAAAAATGTCCATATAAATACTTATAACAATTAATAATTATCATATATTTATTATTGTGTTTGTCATCAATCTAGGTCAACACCTATAGCTATTACTTTGACCTAAAGATCTTGGTAAGTAAGTTGGTAAGTCCACAAAACAAGTTAATACATGAGTCCAGTAGGTTTTTAGGTTTGGCTTCAAAGTAATCACATTAAACTAAGTAGTTACTAACAGTCAGACTAACAAGTTAAGTTTGTCTAAGTGAAAAAAGTTTAACTAAACCTAGTAATAAAATGAGCCTACAAGTTAATGTGTGAAAAGGTAGATTCACCATTGAAACAGTGCTTTTAATAACAATAGCCCTCAGAGACATTGCCAGTAATAATTCCATAAGGCAAAAAGTTCAGTCCAATTACACATCCACTCACTCGTTTCTGCATCTGTTCCAATTTATGTTTGTCTCCACTGGACAGAAACTGAGCCTTTGTGGACTCCTCCTCCAGGCGATCTCTCTCCTTGCTACACTTCTCAAAATCAGACTTTAATTTCTCCAGAGTCACTTCAAGATATTTATTTTGAGCTCTCAGTTCAGCAAACTCACCTGACTGCAAGACAAACACTAATTACAGAAACTAAAAGCAATTAATGCGTTCATTCAATCAAGATGTCGTCCACAAATAAAAAGTGCTTTGCTTTTCTTAATCTTTTACTCACTCAACCTCTGTATGTCCTATTTGATGCATAAATAATTTTTCCTTAGAAAGAACTGTACAGAATTAACTGTTTTAGCTCTACTTCATTATCAACATTGTAATGTAATGTTATAAACCAAACAACACCAACAAAACATTAAATATGGTCTTCAGTATTAGCCAGAATAATATATGGGAAAGCTCACAAGTTTTTGTTTTAAGTTACCACTAGCTAATGCATCTTAAAGTTATGGGTCAACCACAGCAAAGCTCCCAGACAGTTGTTCAAAACCAGGGAACACAGGTGTTTGACCCCAGTACTAACTGTGTTTAGCGTTGCTTATCATCACTATGTTTGCCTAACATACATAGCTCCAATTTTCCTTGCAAAACACTCATACCCAAAATTCCAATAAACTATAATACCCCAAACACTCACTCACCTCATTTAAGCTTTTATGTTGTTTCTCCAGCACATCAGTCTCCGACAGTTTTCCAACCTTCGTGAGCAAACGATCAACTTCAAGTGAAAGCGTGATGCACCTTTCTTCTAACTCATTCACCTGACTCTCATAGCTAGTTAGTTTCACCTTAAGCTCCTTGATCTGTGTCTCTTGTTCCGACAAAAGAGCAGTTGCTTGCGAATTCTCTTCAGCCAAATCGTTTCTCTCCTTAGTAACTGATTCCAGCTGTTTTTCAGCATCTGCCAGTGAGCCCTGACAGCAGGAAAATTTTGACTCAAGCTCTGATATCTTAGTTTTCTGTTCAGACACGAGACTCGTTAATTGCTGCTCTTCTAATTCTAATGCACCTCTTTCTTCAGTTACGGACTCCAAACGCTTCTCTGCTAACACCAAGTCACTATGACACTTGGCCAATTCAGCTTCAGCTTGAGAGATCTGCGACTTTAGGTCGGAATTCAATCCTGCTACCTCCTCCTTATTCTTATTCACGTTATCACTTTCGTTCAACAGAGCCTGCATCTTTGTCTCCAATGTTAAAAGTATGCCCTGTGATGAGGCCAACTCAGTTTTCAGTTCTGCTGTCTGTGTTCTTAAATCGGAAACTAACTGGTTCGCTTCCTCGTTCGCCTTTGCCAGTCGATCTCTCTCTTCTCTTGCTGAATTCAACTTCTGTATCACAACCAGTGTTTCATTCTTTGAGTTTGCCAGATCCTTTTTCAGCTCGGCAATCTGCATTTTGAAGTCTGAAGCAAGACGTTCAGCTTGTTCTTTTTCCTGAGTTAAACTATCAATCTTCGTATTTTCTCCTGCGATCAGATCATCTCTCTCTTGCTTAATCTTCTCAAGCTCAGACTTTATTAGTTCCATCTCAACACTTAAACAAGATGATTCAGAAAACTGAAGAAAAAAACAAAAGACAATCTTCATGCACATCCCTTGTGTTACAATTACAGACATGTACTGCAGTAATGTACACGGGTTTCAACTGTGGAGATTGTACAAATCTGGTTTAGACTGAGATCAAGTGTGAATCTGCTTGTTATATTAGATCAGATTAGTTGGTTGGAAGAACCTAAAGACCTATACAGGATAAGTCAGTAAGTATGGAGATCGGATTAAATACTGAAAAACACTGAGAGCAGATAAAAAAGAAACACAAGTAACACAGATAAACTTGTCACCAGGGTAACTGGGCAGGACATTGCATTTATCTCAAAGTGAATTTTGATTGACAGTGTCATAATGACCTAAGAGAAAATATTTCTGAAACTAGAGCAAGTAGGTAATTTTACTGGGGACATTAATTTTGCACAAAGCATGACAGTACCATTCTAAATGAAGCCAGCCAGACGGCAAACAGCACAATCGGCACCTTTTCAGCCAGACACTTAACTCCAAAGCAGTGGCAATATCGAAGTTAAACCATTGCTGAGACAGAGTACAAATGCACTTATCCAAGATGTTAGATAGTGTTGTTCCTGTTGTGTTTGCAGTCACTAAATCTAATAACCCCCACATTTGCTAAAAGGTAGGCAATACTGGACTGATCCCTCACTTCAACTATGTGTTTAATAATGCTTCCACACAGTGATGGTACTTTTAGAATTAGATTTACAGAAAGCATTAATTAGAAATCTGCTGAAGCAATGAGATACGAACTTAAGGGAAAGGGACAGAATGAGAAATGAAGGAAGAGCTAATAACCTGTTGTTTTTCTTCATCTGCAGTCTGTTCTTTAGCTTTGGCAAGTGCTATGCTCTCCTTGCTCTTTGTCAATTCACTCTTTAGTTCTTCCAGCAATCCATTTTGCTCCTCCAATTGATCCAGGAGCAACTTATTCTTCAACTACATCGAGAAAAACAGAAGTTTACCAAAATGGTTGTTTTCTAATACCATCACCATTGTATTGATTGCCAAAGCAATTTAAATCAATATTACTCCATCTAAATTGCATAAGAAAAATTTTCTAAGCTTTGCATGTGTTAGAGATAAGCAAGTAAGTACCTCAAGATCTTTAATCAATTCAGTTTAATCAATTCAATTTAATCAAGTACCTCGAGATCTTTAGTCAATTCAGAGGACCGGTTAACTGTGAGTCTTTGAGATTCACATTCTTCTGTAAGGCTTTGAATTTGTTTGCCGAGGTCTGCCTTTAAACTGCTTGATTCATTCAACTACAGTAAGTTCAATCAAGCAATCAGTCTTGGAATCAGTAAGTTCAACAGCAACAAAATATTTTTTTGTCTTCAAGAATGCACTGCACAACATTGTTCAGACACATACATGCATACAATTATTGGAATTATCCTCTTAATTGGTAAAATTTAAAAAACCCTTTCACTCAATCAGTTATTCAAACTGAATAGTCAGTTGAAAGATAAATTACATGAAAACTAAGTTTAAGACAAGTGCCCCTCAGTGATAAATTTACCAAACAGTAGAAGAAAAATAGTAGAAGAAAAAACAGAAAAGGAGAAACAGTACAGGAAAAAGAGGAAAACAAGGTTACATTTTCTTCACAATAACGAAGTGCAACAACGTCATAGCTCTTATGATGAAAGGTCTCTAAATTAGCAACAAATCAAGTTCAGATACACAAGTTCAAGACATAGCCAATACTTTGGACTGCATGTCGTCCAGCCTCTGTTTAGCATCAGATGCAAAAAACTGAGCTTTTGTCGTTTCCTGTGCAAGACTTTCTCTTTCTTTTGAAACGATTGAAAAATTTGACTTCAATTTCGTCATCTCTTCTGTCAAAGTCTTTAATTCATCCTGAAGTTCCTCAATGCGATTGTTGCACCTCTAATTCACAAAAATAGGCAAACAAAAGCAGACAGTTACAAGCATAGAATTATATGCTGCAACAAACACTAGGCATATCACTTTTAAACATGTTGCCTCTGAATTCCCCACAAAATCGAACTTCTCCATTTACAAATATTACTTCCATCATCTTTTCCTCCCTAAAACCGCATTATTTCCTCTTACTGAAATTTCTGTGATGCCTTGTGCATCACTTCCTCCCAGTTTAGACCCCACTGCAACAGTTTGGGAAATGTCTAAAAATATTAATATAGCAGACCTATGACACTTGCCGGTCTGATGCTTAAAATGCTTGAAGTTTAATTTTTCACTTTAATTAATTGTGCTGTCCTTAAAACACAGTCCTAACATGTAATTTTTTCTTAATCAATTTCAAAAGCAAGAATTCTAATCACAGTTACCAAGACTTTAGCAGTCTCAGCCTGGAGAAGATGTTTTGGGACATGTTCCTCATCATCATTCTCAAGGCGTCTCTTCTTTGACTTCTGCATTGCTTCCATGTAAATTTCCATTTTTTTCTCTAGTTTTTCTTCACTGATCTCCTCTCGAAGTCTTAGGCTTTCTCTGTCAATAAATTTGAGTTGAATTATGAACCAACTCAGCCTCAGTTATAAGGACAAGCACAATAAATGAACCACCACTTAAAACCACAAAGACAAAAGCAGGTTTCGTCTGGCGAGTCAGTCACAAGCAAGTGCAAAAGACATCAAAAATGACAGGTTTATGAAAGTTCAATCTTGTCTACCTATACTTGACCTAAATGATATAAAGGTTGAACAGTCAAGTCCAATAGCTGATACAGATTCAATCCTTGACCAGGGACTTATGCCAGTCTCTGATCATGGACTTCTGCTAACCCTCCAGGGTGTGAAGCCCCCAAACATGCTGGCAGTTCTCCAGCAGACTTTGTACACATAATGAGCTCCTAATTGCAGAACAAATATTCCTACTGTTACACAAATCAGCCCAGAGCCCTAATTATACACAAAGAAGCAAACAGAAACATGTATACACATAAGAACTGCTTGCCAAATGTTTATTCATAACAACAATTCTATCAAAACAAAGTAGGCTTACTGATATTGATTTTCAATGATAACCAACTGTTTCTTCATTTCTTCACAGACTTCAGCACGAATTTTCACCTCTAAAGCATCTTTAGCATTTATCTCAGCCTGAAGCTTCTCTTTCAGTTGTCGAATCACTTCCAGCAGCTGTGAAATGCATATGCAAAAGCAACATTTAACAGTAAAACACAAAATTTATTCACACTTTAACAGTTGTTTAAATACTAAAATGTACTTAAGACAACCTCTATGAAAGGCAAGCATGTAAAACTAGCTGTACTTGCAGTTACTACCATTGCATCAACTGCTGAATTGTTTTATTTGCTGCATCCTTTCTCTCACGTCAGTAATTCGGTTTTCATGCAAACATAACTTAGTTGGTTTTCTTTAATATTAACAACTACTCACTGTTCACGCTACATAATCAGGTAGAATTCCATAGCACGGTCTTACCATCTCTCGTTCTTTGGCCCATTTAGCTCTCAGTCTTTCATCGTCTTCCACTTCACTTGTGTCATTTTCTGTCATTGTGCAGTGTTCCTCTTCATCCTCGTTCAACGTTTCATCATCACCATCGTCCTCTTCCACTGCTATTTAGTTGAAAAGATTTTTAAATTATCTCTAACATTTTACTTGGCATGACAGATCTGAAGCTAGGCATCTCTAGGTGAAGGTATGTTGTGCAGTAACTTTCGTAGAGGCATTTCTACAAGTCTCCAGAGTAAAACAAAAGTGAGAAAACTCTGATGAGTTTGAACAAAGTCAAAAGTTTTGGCCCAGTCTTTATCAGAAGCTGGTGAAAACCAGTCTAGGCAATGCAGCGTCGCCCAACATCCCTCCTGGCATTGCTTTCGTTATAGTTTGAAAAGCTATAGATATAAATCGTTAGTATGACAGCTGCTTACAGTACTGTTGGTCCTGCTACTCGTAAACGCTTGAAATCCTTCAAATTAAATCTTCATCTCACTGAATTACCAAAATTCATAAGCCCAATTAAACCTTTGTTAACCATTGTGGTCATAAACCACCATCACAAAAAAATTCGCCAACATAAGTCTAATATCTCTGCAATTGTTCCACATTTGTATAAATAACCAATGGGAAAGTTGTAGGTTGTTTATCGCCATAATTAACAGTTACCTTAATAACCTAAGAAAAATGTTGGTTTTCTCACTTTCAATTTAAATTTAGGTCTTGCTGCAATCACTATAAAGGTAGGGAAAACTGTTAGCCAACAATATGTAATGACTCTGATGAGTTTGAACTAAATTTGATCTGATGACAGGAACAGACCGGAAAATGATTGAGGTAGGGGAGTTGTCTGTCTGCAGCAGCACTTTTCCCCCAACAAAGAGCTAAAAATATCTGGCATGCAAAGGGCTAAGACAATATTTCCTGAAGAGATGAGATTTACTTATTCATACATTCATTGTATGTATTTTCTTCCACTTTAAAAGTAGTTGCACTGCAAAATAGGAAGCCAAACAAGAACTATGTATGAATTTATGTAATCAGTGAAGATTGTTTCCAGATTCAGGATGACTCCAGAATACCATGTACAAGAATAGGTGAAATTATGGATGTCTGCCAACATACTGGCATATTAACATTGCACGCTGGTTTCAATCTAATAAGATTCATGACAACTTGAATATGACAATTTGTTGGGTCAATCAAACATTCTGCTATGAAAGGCTGGATCACTTTGGTTTTGCATTTGTTTCACTCAAAACTCCAACTCCAGGACCATGCCTCAGAAGACTATTATGAAGAAAGATGACTAATATACATGAACAGAAATTCAGAATAACAGTAATTTTCTCAGTGAAGGACTTGAGCTTCCTGCACTGGCCCCTAATTTGCATGTCAGCAAAAGTATGTATCTGGTTAAATAACCTCATAAAAACACTGGTTTGCAAGTAAAAATGAAACAGTAACATTTGAAAAACGTCAACTACATCTGTGTAATTCATTTCAGTTAGACCACTAAATAAGAGACATACCTGATGGAATGAAACTGTCTGAAACCAATATCTCATTAAACAAGGTTAATTAGTTCAATCAATAGGAAAATTCCCAAGTTAAATACAAAAGGTCTTCAAAAAGGGCTCGTCTACCAACCTGGGGTTTCCCAACCAACTGTTGCTCGGTCAAGAGTGATTTTTGGCTTCGGAGGCTGAAACGAATCCTGACGCTTACTTAGTTCCAAAATCCCTGGCTTTGGTATTGATTCACGAACAACCACCTGACAGATCAGAAGGAAAAGCATTAAATGAATACCCTTTTTCAGAACATAATTTCCTAACCAAATGTGAAGCTTTGAGAAAACCACGGCTTTTCAACAGAGCATCAGAATGTTAAATCCCATTCATAAAAATTGGCAATAATCTAACAAATTCATAATTTTTTATAAAATTTTAACAAAGATATTCCGTCTCAACAAGAACCAAAATCACACATGGTTAAGAAGAATACCTTACATGCCACAACAGAGCTTACTCCGAAACAGTCCAACCCAGTTATGTCTACAGCACAAACACCCATTTACAGGCTGACTGATCAAATTTGGCAGCTGAACTTCAACCACAGATGGTGTCGTTGAATCCCAGCCCAGCCATAAACAACTATACATCAAAACAAAAGATAATCTACCTGCTTAGCTACTGCCGAGTACCGAAGCGAGCTCAACGTTTCATCAAACATACTGGCACACTGGTTAATGTTAACTATCATTGACGCACGACCTTTGCCAGTCAAATACGTCTGGAACAGCCGGGTGAGCTTGCTGTCACGAAATGGAACAACTTGGTTTCGATCTGTTTGTCTGAAAATGACGAAATATTACAATAAATCACTCGAACAGGAAACAAAAATACTGTTTCAAGTCGTGAATATAAAACATTTGCAATGTTACTATTTGGATATTCGTGAATGATGCCGTTTTTAGAGTAAAAATAATTTAAGGTCTGTATGCAATTTCTGCAACTTTCAATGCAATCTTCCAAGACAAGTGATAAAGTATGATGTCCCAAAGTTTACCAATCTGCCTCCATTCTAAGCTGAACTTTAAAGTCAAAGCTTACTTAAAAACAAAACATACTCATTGTGGTAATTCCTCGCTATAAATTCAAAAGAACTAACTTGTTACTCTGATTGTTTCTAAGTGCTGTAATACATCGACCGAGGGTCAAGAGGGAGGAGTTTATGTTGCCTGCTTCTTTAAGTCTATCTCCAGCATTCTCTGTCTTCTGGTGCCTCTCAGATCCAGCTAAATCACAAAGTGACAACCTAAAAATTCAGAAACAAATTCATATCACACAGAGAAAACATTAAAAAAGACTTAATGAAAATAAAGTTTGTAAACAACATTAAAGCGATAGTAAAGGAAATAACAACTGGGATGCACATACTTGCACATTCAAGTTAATAAGGCAAACTTAAGCTTTATCAGATTTTGAAAAGGTTCGTGCAACATTGCCCAACAGTAATGATCGAGTCTTCAGATCCTGCCAGGGCCTACATAGCTCACCCGACAGGACGGCCACTGACATTTCATGCAATGAAATAACATTGTCAGAGAGCAAGGATGTACATCATCATCAGACTCATTCAATTACTGCTTTTCAGTCATGGCTGCCTGCAGAAACATTTCAACACTGGGAGTTTGAACAATTCCTACTTAACCATTACAGAAGACAAAACACCAAATGAAAGAAAAAATTAAAGGAAGCAAAATTTAAAGAAATGTTTTAGATATAGAAATTTTGTCCTACACGATAAAAAGAAACAAGCTGAATCTGCACCTAAAGTTCCAATTTAACTCCTGTGAAGAAATCTAAAGAAAATCTGATGCATGAACCTTCAGATCCTGCCAAGGCATTCATGGCTTGCCTGATAGGACGGCCGATGATGTTTCATGAAATGATCTAACATTGTCAGAGAGTAAGAATGCACATCATCAGACTCCTTCAGTTACCATGTCTTGACAACAAAACTAAAAAGACTCAACAGGATCATATTTTTGCTTTCCAAAAGCACCAACAGATCACGATTTTTGATTGCAGTATCACTTCAAGCGACCACCAACTGATAATTAATACAGTCGTTAGTGTAGATTAGAAATAAGAAATATCAAGAGGTCATGCACTAAAACGAAAAGATCAGCAAACACCCGTACTGAAACAAAATTTTTCACAGATACTTTTAGCAGATTAAAGGCATTTTAAACAGTTATCTGGTCATGAGTGAGTTTCAACTAGACAGCAATATCTAAAATGAAGATTTGCAGATAAATTCAACTAATGTAACCTACATGCTGACACGGGCATAGCACGGTTGGTCTTTGTCGACTACACGGATCATTTTTATGGTGAAAATGCAGTGGCTATAGAAACAAACAATATCACTTGCAAGTTAATACGGCAAACAAGATATTAGCTAGCCTTCAAAGTGAACATTTTAACATCTGTACAAGAACTCTGCCACTGTCCTAAATGAAGAATATGATTAGTGGAAATAAAGATTTAGTTACAACAAATTAAAAAGTTCTTTGTTAAATCTATTATAATTTATGTCAAAATTAGTAATAAAGATCGCATGCCTTCGAGAAGACGACTGATTCAACTTTGTGCAAGCAATCTTGAGATTTCGTTTGCCGAGTGCCAACAGCCGATAAGCTTCATCTGCTGATGAAACACTGATATGTCGAAGATCTGAAACGTAGAACTCTTTCAATTCAGTATATAATCGTTTGATCAGGCTCCCTCTAGCTTAAAACTACAGCTAGTTCAAGCTCACTTCAATTACAACCTTGATTTTTCTCTACTGTTACATAACAAAGCATATAAATTATAATATTGGATAACTCTTTTAAAGTACAGAGTGCAATGTACCACTCATTTTTTCTTACTGATATTTTAAAATATTAAACAACAGACAAAATACTAGACATTTTACACCTCGTGATGAAGGGGCAAACAACTGAGTTAGAGAATGCCTACTGAGGCAACATGAACAGTGGTAAAAACAGCAACTGAAATAAGACCTTAGGCATTACATGAGGTGGAGACACTTAACAGAAACTTCTGAACTGTTGGTGAAAGTGAGCAAAAAGCCTTGAGGTACACAAGCCAGTCCAAAGTCTGGATATAATGGTGCAGGTACTTCAGACAAAGGAAAAAAAACAACAGAAATCCAATGTACATGACGATCAATTTGCAAAACCAGCTCGGATGTTGTTCATGTCAACATCCCAATTGTCCAACCAGAGTAGGGTCAAAAGAATCACCTAATGGAATGGAAATATTAGGTTGTTGTAACATTCCATTATATGCTGTTTCATGTGATACTGCTCCTTCTTTCTGGTTTCTTCATAGAATAACACTGGCAACACAGAACTTCTTTAATTTGTAGCAATCAAACTTGAGAAAGGACGAAATTTAAGTAAAAATACCTTTGACATAAGGATTTCCATATCTGTCCTCCCGAAGCTGAAGAATGGGCCTCCGCTCAAACCTTTTCTTTGATACGGGAACAAGAAGATCATACATTTGTTCATTGTAGATTTCAACAAAGCTGACCCAGATGGAAAAGCGAATCTGCCCCTGTGATTTCACATCTATTGTTGCCTCTTCACGCTTTCTATTCGCCACGACCGTTGAGATTTCATCCATAAGACTGTCCATGTCTCCTGGCATACAGATAATTTAACAGTAACTGCTAGGAATCTGACATACCAATACTTTTACACTGAGTATGCAGCATGCACTTATCCTAGTCACCATTATTTGAAAAACTCAAATCTTTAAAAAAATCAGCACATGCCAATGAAGAGAAAATATTACACAAGATTGCAGCCTGGAAGACAAAACACAAAACCATAATCACACTCCTTCAAAACAGATAGTCCCTAATGGCACTCATAACATTAATTTATCATTAAAACCTTACTATACTCAACTATTGACAGAAGTAACACTAGTTTGGCTACAAAGGAGTACTTACCACCCCAGAATAAGACAACCAAACCAATGCTCTAGATATAATAAAATATTTTTGTTTTAAGCCGCAAAGAACATATCATAGAATGATAAGACAGCAACATTAAGGCTCAAATGTAGCACTGCAGAAGTTTGGAATTATGTTTTAAAGAAAACTCTGTATGTGGCAAAATAATGATATAGCAACCCTGACAAAAACACATAGTTCCCATAAACTAGTTACTTGCTAATATTTTATAAATAAACTTCGGACTCGTTTTATTTACATCAGTAAAATGTATCACTTACCATTATGGCTTTGACTTGCATGATTTAAAGAATCCTCAGACATGGCTTGCAATGAGTCAGATGAGTTACTTCCAGCACAAATATCTTTCTCCTATTATGTTAAAGAAATCAGCCTGTTATTTCAATTACCACAAAAAAAATCATGCATATCCAGCAGCAAAGTAGAAAATTTCTTATATCGATGCATTCTAAATCATTTTTATTTAATCATACTCTGTTTACTGGGCATCAACGCTTTATAAATTACACATAATGAATGCTGTTTATTTTAAGTCCACAAAGTAAGTTTTAAAGCTAACCACCCAAGCACCTTTGCAAGGTTCTTAAAATGTGCTATATAAGTAATTGGATACATACATACATACACACACACATCTTTTGTGTAGCCTGACATATTAAAACCTCAGTATATCATACAATGCTTAAAATACCGAGATCCTTATATATTAGGCCACATGACAGATCATTACAAAATAATAAATATACATGATAAATTCCAAAGACATGAAGTATGCTGGAGACTTTATTTAGTTCATTGTAAGCACGCATTTACATCAATAAACGTCATCTTCATTATTGATTCTTTCAGTGCAATTTCAGCTTGCTCTTGTTCCTGAGTTAGTCGGAGTACATCACTGTGCATGTTTGGCTTCAAATCCATTCGGCTGTACAGGCGGTTGGTAACACTGTTAAAGACAACATCTAGCGAGCGTGGCAACAAGCCTCCATCTTTTGGCTCACCTATAAGAAAAATGAAACAAAATAAACAATACCAACCATGTGGAGAGGTTTAACGTTTCAGGCACATAAGTTCCTGCTTTAAAAATGCTACTTTCTAGAAAATTTTGAAATTTCAAGACCTCGTTAATTGTCTTGGTTCTATTTTACGGCCAACCTCGCTATCTTCATCTTGTACTGACTCCCAAGACTTGTAAAGTACCTGACCAGGTCCTACGACTGTCTCACTCTGACTATGCCTAGGAAAAGGAAAGCTCTTGGTAGATGTGCCTTTTCTGTTGTTGGCCTCAGACCCTCAGACTCTGGAACTTTTCTTCCAGCAAATGTTCACTCTGGCATCTGTGATGGCCTTTATTTCTTGGTTAAAAATCCATCTTTTTCTGGACTCATTGCTTCCCTAGGTGGCTTCTGTATCTTAACTGATTTCTCTCTTGGCTCTTGAATTGACTTAACCTGGAATTTGGCATGCACACCAACTCTGGTTTTGCAGCGACCATCAGACGATGCCCTGAGCATTAATACAGTAGCACTATCGAAGCTATTGGGTGATATCATTTTAAATTTTTTTCTCAGATGAAAATCCACTGATTTAACAAAACAACTACTATTACAGAATAATGACTACTATTTTTAGAAACATCTGTTGTTCCACACAGATGCTTGAGACAAAATAGCAACTATTCTATACAAAACAATACCTGTCACACGATAAACATGTACAGAGTTATGTTCTAGTCATGATACAAAATTTCACATTAAACTACAGTATGAGTATGAAGGCATCAGAAAGACATCAAAGCCTTCATATTTATGCTGAAGCTGTTATGTTCAGTAAACTTAAAGTTCAATAGAAATGCAATCCTGAATTGATTTTACCTTGAATAGTATATGTCTTGCCAGAGTTTGTCACACCATAGGTGAAAACCAGACAGTTTTCACCATTTATAAACTCTCTCACAGTTGTCAACATTGTTTCATCAAAGAATGCCTTCTGCGATGTGTTACCACCAAAAACCTTAGAGAACGCAAATTTCTGAACTTGCTTGGCCAGACCATAGGCAGTGCTTCGATGAGTGTGGGAATCTTTTGGGGCCTGGACGACCACCGAACGTTCATCCTCAATTTCCACACACCTCTTTGACAACAGAAAACAAAAGACCGATTGCAGCTATCGCCTACCATTGTTATAATTTTAGGATGAATTGCCTCAACATTACTCATTATTAATTTTAATATTATTTTTCAATTTGTGTGTGCAGTGGTGTAATATTTAGCATGCTGGTCTGTCTTATTCACAAGTAATAGCTACTAATAAGCTGGTTGCAAGAAAGCCTGCACTACTCATATGACTGTTACAGCTGTAAAATTCAAAATACTTGGATCAGCATTCAGCCCTCTTAAACAAAACAAGCCTTCATATTTAAAACTATATGTGTATGTATATTAACAAGTTTTATGATTTAGAAATTATTAGGTTAATTATCATATTAGTTTATCTTAAATGATTCCTGCCAAATGTGCTGGCAAAAGTGAAGGTCAAGACTGAAGGCAATCAGGTAACCACTCTACAATTTGGAGATGACCATGAGATGGTTGCAAGTGGAAATGCCTGACTGCAAGGAATAATGCGAGTTCGAACCATATGTCTAACAAATATATTACAGAGATCTAGGTAAAAAAACTCAGGTAATGCTGATGATAACCAGAAAGTAATCAAGACCTCAGAAAACAAATGGTAAAAAGCCTCACATGGAGTGTAGCATTCAAGGGATTGAAGACACAGACTATCAGCCTAAATGAACGAAAAGCCACTAGACCAAAACATTCTAAACATGGGTCTGGAGAAAAGTAGCAAAAATTGGTTGGAAATAACATAAACAAATGAGAAATTACATGACTTGTGCCAGAGGAAATTCTCACTAAAGTATAGAGCTGCTACATGCATAATAACTCATACCAACTCACTCCTGAAAACAGTACAAAAGGAAGAATAGAAGAAAAACTACAAGACCAAGAACTATGCTGCTAGACTGGATGATAAGCAAAAGAGCTACACTGGGCCACACAGAAGTAAAGGACTAAGCACAGAACAAAGAACAGCATTGCTGGATTCCTGGACCTGTCTTAAGAACTGATAAACAATGAACACTACTGCCATTCAGAGCTAACCTGGTTTTCGTTTTTCTCTTGCTCCTCTTTGGTAAAAGGTCGAATACGAAGATAAACTTTGACATATTCTTTTTCAACCTTCAAGGTTGAATCCAGTTCTGACAGAAGGTTTCGCTTTACCAATTCATCCAAATCTGAGTCATCTTTCTCATCCTCATCAAAGAGAAGTTGAGAACAATCACGATCCATACTTAAACTAGAAAAGAAAATAAATGCAACAAGAAATCATCTGTCACAAATCTCACATGTACCAGACGAAATACAAATCACTATTTTGGCTTCGAATCATGGAATGAGTAACACACTGAAGACTCCTGATCAATCCTCGACAGTCAGTAACACAGCAACTTTCATCAGGTAGCTCTGTTTCCCATTTCAACCCAGCTTGGAAATAATGCTTAATACGAAAAAAGTTGGCCCAGTGCAGGAAAATGCAATACAAAAGCCTTGGATAAAACGAATGTTGATTTATTTTCAATATATGGCTCAGCCTATCCAATGCGAAACGGGGTCGCATTTTAAGTCACACTTTCAGGTCTGTGCACTGGTGATTGATGAAACATTTTGGCCTATGTCATTTATAACCTTACCAGCTCACAGCATAGCGGAAAAATACTTTCAATGTAGCAATGAACACAAGATGTAGTAGCATTTATATGTACTATGCTGACTCCGGGAGTTACCTGCCACTGCTGTGGCTGATGTCAATCAAATCTAGGCTCCAAACAATTTTACTTTTTGTTATGACCCATATTTCAAAGCACGACAGTGTTATTGGCATAGGATTTGAAATTTCTGTAACTGTGATTTTAATGAAGTACCTTTAAATTTTTTACCAGTTTATCTTTTTTATCCTTTAAATTAATAACCTGTAGGGAAGACTTAAATGATTTCGTGTAGTTTATTTGAATGTGTGTATCAAAGTATGAGAGATACATTCAACAACAGTTGTGTGTGCACTACAGTATCTGCTTATATTAACAATTAAAAAAAACTGGAATTGACAAAACAGTTTAGATGAAATTCAGTTAACACGAAATGTTTCCACTAGTCCCCTGCATTTAGTGGTAAACAATCTGAACTATACATCTTTACTAAGTAGTTTTAAGTAAATAAGTAAGACATTTGTTAACACATCACGTGTCCATCAGCTGTGTGCGGAATTGTAGGCTTTAACTCCAAATTGACAAGCAAATATCTACCATACTAATTAATGTCTCGTTACTCTGTAATTTAAATGCACTGGAATATACCAATAAGGTAATATTTACCAGACCCATGTTTAGAATGTTCTGGTCTAGTGGCTTTGATTGGCTAAATGATTTACACAGACTGGTGTAACAATAGAGTTCTGATGTTTGCCTAAATCTAAATACAACTAATGCAAACCCACTGAAACTTGTATTGCTGAAATACTGTCATGACTGAAAGCAATAAAAAAATTGTCAAAGTTGTTTTGAGAGTCTGGTACTTAATAATAACGAACTTCTTGCTCACTACTGTAGTGCTTTTCTGAATTTCAAGAACTGAATTTATGCAATAAAAGTTTTGTGAACAAATTCTAACAACAAAATGTATTACATAGTACAGACTTGCCACTATAGGCCCTGAATTTTAAGCCTTATTTCTGTATAATAAATAATATTATCCTTTACTGTCATGCAGCATAGCTCTACCAGTCACTTCCATGTAAGCATGCATGTATGTATGCATGCATGTAATATATTTATATATGTATATACATATATATGCATGCATAGTTAGTTATAGTTAACAGAACATTTTGTAGCGAATTATAAGTACTCCTCGAAGGCACTTTTGCTGACCTAAATGTTAAGAGTTCTTAAAACAAGTTCATACATAAACAAATATCGTTTACATAACTGGAATAGTCACCACTGGCTGGCTCTAATGCACATGAACTCAACCAGTGAAGTTACATCCAAAATTAATACCATGTTCTGAGTTGCACTGAGTATAAGAAATTACAAAAGCTGAATGAAGTCTGCAACACACGGCTACATTTACTGAATGGAACACATATCCCTGATATTATGAATATCCCTCAGGTCATCAGGTCTTTGCAGGACAGTCATTCATCAGTACGTCAGTTGATCGCAGAACCTCTGGTACGAGTCGGTGGCTACTTACCTGCACTGATTCGGATGATACTATACCTGATGATAGTCCTCGACACGAGTATTCGAACGCGCCTATTCCCGTCTTCTGCAAACAATCCAGCGATTTTCTATGATTTTTTTAAGTTGCCGAATATATATACACACATTGATGTCCGCCAGTTGTAATCCCAGAGTGCAGATCACTAGCCGGAGGTCACACGCAACGATGCATAGCATTTGTAGCCCAGAGTGTTGATTACCACCAAGAGATAACACAACATACCCTGTACATACAGAATGTACCCTTATATACACATACGGATGTACATAAATATATGTATGTACTTGAGTATGTATGTATGTGCATGTGTGTATAAGGGTACAGTATGTATGTACCATAGATATAATAACACTGGATATAGCATACAGCAGATTTCTGAAGCCAACATCTAATTTTAGCCAGTGACGTCATGGGTGGCAGAGAGCAGTCATGGAAAGAACTGTTTGTGTTGAGAATCTGTTCTGCAGAGACATCTGTAGACAAAAATCTTTTAACAAATAAGTTTAATAATGCAATAAGTTTAGGCTAATGGTGAAAAATGGAGATAATGAGGCTTATACAATTTTAATAAATATATACAAGCAGAACGGTGAAAATTAATAGAAAGAATTAAGTCTCTTCAGCGAAGTTTTTAATAATATATTATAATAGTTTTCATAATGTTGTGGATTTTTTATATACCCTGCCATAGACATGAGAAAATCTATCGAGGCCCAAAAAGTACTATTCTCATGAGTCTCCTACACTCAGGCCCAACAAATCTTCATGGGCATGCTGACAGGGCTATAGTAAAAAAAACTGTAAAGTTACTGTCAATTTATAATTTATACTAAAATTAATTTCAATACATTATATTTAATAAACTAAGTTTAATGACGCGAATTTGTAAAATTATGAATTTGTGTAAAATTGGCATGCCTTTCCCCGAACAGAATCATACTTATGTAGGACATATATAGCTGTACGATAATATTCCCTTTGGAATCAAGTTGTTTCTGCACTGTTAATATGGTGAACCCAGATATCAACATAAAAATCAATAATCAAATTAAGCAGCAAGATCATATGATTGTCCTCCACTGGCAAAGCTTCAGTGTGTGATTGCAGACTGACATAAAGCTGTTTTCCAGTCAAATGTTTTCTAATTGCCAACTTCATAGCTTGCACTTTCTTCATGAAGTTCTTAAGGAACTTACTTCCTCAAGACACTGCTTGTCTCACAAATTTCTCCATTATTATGCAGATTGTGATTACATCTGCAGATGGTTTTAACAGATGGCAATGACTCTTCTTATCCACTAGTAAACAGTGGATCTGTCATCAGTCATCACACCACAGCAAGCTGTACAAAAGCTGTACAATGAACAAACTTTTCTCGCAACAAAACCACTAATGTATGTATGTGTGTGTGTGTATAAATATATATATATATATATATATACTTAAAGTCACTACAAGGTTGGGTCTTTCGCTTAGAACCTGCTATGATTTGAAATTGTTCACATACATAAGCCGGGAAACACGCGCAGTTTGGCTGTAAATATATACTCAATACATATAATGCAAAAATAATACTGACAAAGCAAAACTGAAACAGATTAAGGCAATGGCAAATGATTAAGCCAAACTCAATATATATATTTCCTAACAAATTCAACTTGTGCCATAGCAACACAATGAAGCTCATAAGTACAGCAACCTTCAAAGGATTAAAAGTTAGCAGAATTACTTGTGAAACAGGTGCTATATATTACCGTAAAGATGTTGATGTTATGTGGTTTGGGTATAGAATATTCTTGCAAAAAAACTAACAGCTTGTTGCAGTTCAGCTGTGAATTTTAATGAATTTTAATAAAGTTTTAACAATTCGGTCAAGATCCAATTCTTAGGAAAAGAATCAATCCTTATTTACCAGACATGGTAGCACAAAAAATAAATTAAATAGCACAAAAAGACAAAGAAAAACCTACAGGAGAAAAGTCTCACGTTCGCCTTAACTGACAAAAGATTAAACAGGTAACATATACATAAAAACCTACAGGAGTTAAATGTCATCGGAATATTCTTCAGAGTATTCCAACATTTATGTTGGAGACATGTGAAATATATCTGAATTATCACATGGTTCAGTTGCTCTGGTTGCTTCTGAGGTACAACTTGGAAATACACTATATTTCAGTCGTCAACATCAGATTAGCTGGAGCTCTGTAAAATAGTAGAGAAACCACTCAAATTCCTGTTGCATAGGTTTTACTTAAACGTTCAGTGACGAAATTTCATTCTCCTTAGCATCAAGGCCATCATTTTAAAAATATCCAACTGGTAATTTCCTGTGTCCTTTGACAGCAACCAGCATCCAAACAAAAGCTTCCTTAGCAACTCCAACACTGTCATTGTCAAAACCAGTTTCTTAATGAACAAAACTGTATGATCTCTGATCCTCCCATTCAATAATAACGCTTATACAAGAATTTATAAGTTTATTAATAATCTATGAAATGTACATAATCCCCCAGTAACAAATCTAGCTGTACATCCATAAGCAGCATATGATTTAGTTATTTTCCAAAAATGTATACTTCAACCAATGAACTTGATTCTGAAGAACAAAGCTAAACTTTCCTTTAGAGCGCAGATGACGACCGTGTACCATGCCAAATTTTCTTGTGTTGACCTAGAGAGATGTTGGCTTCACTACATAGCATAGAAATTTGGCTCCATGCTGTATCCAGTGTTATTATGTCTATGGTATGTACAGGGTATGTTGTGTTATCTCTTGGTGGTGATCAACACTCTGGGCTACAAATGCTATGCACCGTTGCATGTGACCTCCGGCTTGTGATCTACACATACACTCTGAGATTACAAATGGCGGACGTCGATTTGTGTACATATATTTGGCAACTTAAAAAAATTGTAGAAAATCGCTGGATTGTTTGCAGAAGACGGAAATAGGCGTGTTCAAATACTCATGTCGAGGACTATCATCAGGTATAATATCATCCGAATCGGTGCTGGTAAGTAGCCACCGACTCGTACCGAACCTCTCCATGACTGGCCCATGCCACTCCGAAGACCTTACCTAACTACTGCATCGCTAGATCTGAGATTTCCTGGTCGTAGACACTTATCGAAGTTTGGGCCTATGAACAAGACAAACAACAGCCGTCTTCGTCTCCGAACAGCTAATGGACACGATCTTAAGGCAATCACCCAAGTGGTAGCCTTGGTTGCATTAAACTGTTTTACATTTGCATTTCTCCCAATAGTGGACACTGAAAAGGACCTACATTCACTGCACATGTAGGAAAAACATCAAGCTGCATGAAAAGTAGCGGAACTTGTCAAATAAATTGTGCAACAAATTACTGATTTAGACAGATACTTGCAGTGGGTGACATGGAGAAAACTTATCAACAATGCAAAGCAATGTGAGTCGCTTGTAATAAGCTAGCTTCATCATACTTTTAGTATTAGTTTTGCCTAGCGGTCTATTTCTACACTACTTGAGTTGTTCTTGCTACTTGTTCCATAGAAACCATTCGATAACGTACATCGAAAGACTTCCCAGAGAACTGACAACAGCTATTGCAGTGACAATAGTTATTACTTCAACTATGTAATGTAAAAATTGTTTCGGGATATCGGATAGAATCTCCACTTCGACTGGGATTCAACTGCCATTGTAGGCACATTGTAAAAATAAACTAGACCAGCAGCACAACACATCAGAAAACGCAAAGGCATGCTAAAAAACAATCTGAAATTTAAGTTTTGCAATACCCACGTCTGATGTGAAATTAAACAATATTTATATCAATAATTTCAATTTCTTTGGATATCAAACTTTCCACCTTATACTAAATTCAAACCATCCAATCGCATGCTGTGTTACAATTTCTACCGCAGCATTACTTCCGGTTGTTTGTGTTGCGCATTTCATTGAGGTCTTAGTTGTAATCGTAGTCGTAAACTCGAGATTCAACAGAGCTCAACGAAAGCTAAGTCGCGGGAACCAGCTTTTTCTCAGGCGTTCAGTCAAAATAAAATCGATAGACAAGAACGGTTCAGTTCCAGGTCAAGATCCAAGAGTGAGGCAGGCAGTCAGACAGCTACGACGGTTGGTATTTGAACTTGGATCTGCATATAAAGGGATGAAGAATCAGGATAGGATCAGTGATGGTTGTTGCAACTTGCATAGTGGTCATTTTTCCAGTTTTCAGTTAAGTCCATCAAAATTCCCAGATGATTCAGTGCTTGTTGAAAAGTTATTTTCTAATTAGCCGGGAGACAATTCTGAATTCGATCAATTTATGAGAAAAGTTCTGACTAGGAGAACAGTAAAGCTACAAATTAATTTAATTTGGCAAAGCTACAAATTAACAGCTGTGGTTAAGGATCTCACCCGATTAATTCATTGAAAAATGAGCAGGGTCGTGGGCAAGTAATTGCTATAGAAAAACGTGTAGGCCTAAAGGCATATGCGTTGTTTGATCCTGGTGCAGATCGAGATTCGGCAGGCAGCCGAAGAATACGTTTGCAGCGTATGAAGTTACGAATATCTGTGACTAAGGAGAGGATCGTAATCGTAATCTCAAGATTTCTACAGTGCCCAACGAAAGCCACGTCATGGAGACCAGCTTATTCACAGGCGCTCATTCAAAACAAAATCGATGGGTAAAAGGGGTCGGTTCCAGGTCAAGATAAAAAAATCAAGCAGAGAAACAACGTGGCAGCTATGGTGGGTGATGTTTGGGATTGGAGCAGAAAGACAGATAAGAGGAAGAAGGGTAGTCAGGATTAGATCTGTGAAAGAGAAATGTTTTCAGTTTTGAGTGTAAGGCCAATGCAGAAATTGCAAGCGGTGGAACATCGATGAGTTTGTATGATGGGTCAGATAGCTGTCGCTGTTCCAGAGTGGTGGGGCAGCTGTGGCCATGGAGCGATTACCAAATTTTAAGGATGAGGTGACAGACCGGCGGAGAAGTGTCAGGGCAGAAGAGTAGCGGGTTGAGCAGAGTGGTTGGATTGTGAACAACTCACGAAGATAGGAGGGTTGAGAGGATTGAAGTGTGTTGTAGGTAGGTGATAGGACTTTGTACTCGATTTGTTTAAGGATTGCATTAAAATAATAATTGGTATCAAAAGTTCATATATTATAGGTTCGTAATAGCGTCGCATGTGGGTTGAAATCAGATTTGCAAAGCTAAGTCAATAGAAGGATCGTTTAGTGACTGACTTGCAATTGTAAATTCAGTCGCTTCCACTCGCTTGCATTGCTCGTGCCTTTGTACAAATACTGAAGGGGTAGCACGCAAAACATCTGTTGTACATAATGCGAATTGATCGCAGATTTTGGCCACGATTATTGACGGCATTTTAGTTTTTATTGTGCATATCTAAAAACCAAAACACGAGCAAACTGAACTATTTAGTTAATTCAATGTGAGAGTGGATGTTAAAGGGTTAAGTATTTGGGAATCACCTGTGGTGTATGACCTCGGTGTTCCAATTAACAAAGTAACGACCATGATGTTTTAAAATAGCTTTTTCTTTTTGACCAATAGAAACGCTTAATTTTAGGAGTTCCTAACTATGACGTTACAGACATAGGCGGGCCTTGTACATGGAGAAGGAAAGAGAAATTGCATTTTATGTCATAATAATTGGTAAACTGTTATGGATAATGTTAGTCCAAATATGTTTGCTATTGTCAGAATTACAGTCAATTCTGAGTTGTAAGTAATATTAATATTTCTTGGTTGTCTTCATTGGTATGTTGGTTTCTAGTAAGCTGATGGTTCTTACCCGACTGAGTGCGGTTCACCCTCTTTCCGGTAGAAGGATGAGACAGAGCCCGTAGCGTTCTACGGGTTACAAGGATTTATGATTCACTTGTAGCCAGAATATAATTATTACATTCTACGTTTAACTACACTTATTGGTAAAAGTTGAGACTTAGTTATCATCGTCATAGATCTTTTCAGTTTTTTCGACGTTGGTTTTTGCGTGTTTTTTTAAATTAAAGACGAAATTACTGTCTGGTTGGGCGTAGAGATTGTCTTGCCTGCTGTTAATAATACACGTACCATAGGAGAACCGTGGTCCGTGCTGGTACACTGCGTCAATACATTATGTTGATCGCAGATCGACCCATTTAACGTTATCCTGGTGTAACATGGCGGATGTCTGACATTTTTTCCAGATATCTGCTTTCTTTATTGTAGAATCTGATGTATCTGTTTAAGCCGGTGGCTTGTTGGTTGGTGTAAGAATATTTGTGCGTCGGATGGGAGTGCTCGGCCTTCCCTTCGGACGCCAGCCTTATTCGATTACCCGCATACTGTTCAACGTCGTGATTGTGTCATATTGACTTAATTTTCGTTAATTTTTACAAAAGATTTCTTGCTTTATAGTTAGTGGCTTTAGAGGCAGAAGGCTTTTCAACGTGGCAAAACGTCAGTAACAGTCCAGTTTGAACGAAGACAATGCAAGGGCGTCGGCGTTACATCTGGGGACACTTATAGGCCTACTCGCATGTAGCCGGTCATTCTAGGAGTCACATTATGATTTTGTGAGTGATTTAGTTGTGCAGGATACCGTGGATAGTTTAGGAATCAAATGAAAGGAAGGATGGCGACCTGGATGCAGACGATGTGTTTAGCTGATGATATCCATTATTTACATCCTCATCATCATCATGTGATAATGTAGAGGATGCTGATTTCTAATCATTTAATAGATGACAATGGTTAATGTTAAAGTTGTATAAGTCCATTTGCCAAATGGTTTGGAATTTCAAGGATTGTTCCATTTGTCTGATAGCGTATTTGGAATTAGGCTCAAAGTCCTACCTAAGTTGTTTGTAATGTAAGTTTAAGGTTTAAAAATTCCATTTGTTTTTAGGGGGACTAGAGAGTTCAAACCTGCACCCAAAACTTCTGACTCTATCCTCATTTAGTGCAAAAATAAGAAAAGGTTATGAATAAAATTCAGAAAGCTGAAAAAAGAAAACTGGCAGGGACACATGGTAAAAATAACTCGTTAGAGAACTGGAGGACTAAAAAAAGTGATTGACTTTTTCATGTTTAGTAAGCAAGAAGAAGTTACAAAAGCCGTCCAAAGTTTTTTCTGCATATAGCCATGATCTACTTCAGTCTAAAGCATCTTTAAATTAAAAGTTGTAGGCAAGATAAATCTGGAGCCTGTCTGATTGAAATCCAGCAAGTTTTTACAATCATTTCAGATGTACTCTAGCTGCTGAAAATCTGAAGCTGCCTAGTTTCCCTGGTTGAACAGTCTTCCACTCAAAATTAAAATATTTCTGCCACAAAAATTACATTGAGAGAGATTTTCAGTTTACCTTAAGCCGAACCTTTTTAGGTCTGTTATATGCGTTTATTGCTGCTTTTTTATGTCATGGTGAAAAAGATACTTTCTCATATAAAGCTGTTAAATGGCTGAAAGTGTTTTATAACAGATGTATATCACACTTTACTACAATCAGGAGATTAATAATGTGTTTCATTTGTTTCAGCTCTAACAGGCAAACTTTCAAACTATGCCCATCGCCTTAACTGCATGTCGCCGAGACCATTGTGTCCTATCGTCTTCATTGCTTGACGTGATAGCGTGTAGCGTCTGTCCGAATGTGCATGTTGGAACATTAGCTCCTGACATTACGGTCAACACCGCCACAACCAGCACCACAAGTTTTTACCAGACTCCAACAGTTGCTAACATGGACACTTATGTTAGATCGGACGTACGACAGTATGCTGATCTCGATACGTCACCCAGGAGTTGTGAGAGTGGAGCATCGTTGCACTGTTTCAATACACACAGCCCACCGATTCTAAATCTGAGCCCAAATTTGAGTCCAATGCACGAGGGTCCGCTAGGAATGGCAGCTTTCGATGCTAGAGAGATGCCAGTTGGCCTTGGTAATTACTTGCTAACAATATTTTGTGAATTACTTAATTAGCTAAACTTTCAAATTCTAATGCTTTAGATTGAGCATTGAGCTTTTTTATTCTTGACTCTTGTGACATATAAATCATGAAACACAGTGTTGTTTTACAATCTGTGCTGATTTGCTTAAAAAACGGTGATTTTGAAACTATTCCTATTATCTATAATATGTTTGCATCAGACATGCATGCATCAAGACATCTGAGGTCATGCCCTTTAAGGACCTCTCAAAAGCATGACACACAAGTAATTTTGGTTTCTCACAAAAAAGGTCTCGATCGGCAATTCCGAGGTTTTATTTAGTTTAGGCACAATTCCAAGCATTTTAATCAAATAATTTTGAGGGCAAATTTCTTTAAATTTAGCGCATACATAGTATTCTGAAGTAAATTAAACGCACATAAAGTGATCAAAAGTGGATGCAACCAGGTAGATTGAAATTGTATGCTCCTTATGCTGATCCGAGTCAAATGTCAAATGAAACAATACATTGGTTTTTGTATGTTTGCACTTCAGCGTGTGGTTGCCAACTCATTTGCTGTTGAGTTTTCATCGAATTTTCATCAACTTCGGGCATTTTAGCGCTTTCTGTTTGAATTATTCTCAGTTTGTCCCTTCCGCAGTTTCACGAGCGCCTAAAGTCTATTATTTGTTAGTGGTCTCACTGGTTTGGGTCGGGAGTGCCCCTGATGAGTTTATTCTTGAAGTGGAGCTTTATAAATGTCAGATTACAGTTACAATACATATATGATGACCATTTAGTGAAAAGAATTGAAGGAATTTGCTGGCATCTGGTATAGGTGATGATGATGACGATGATGATGATGATGATGGACACTTATGATTTATTTATGCATACCTCTTACATTACATTATTTATGTTTAAAAAATGTATAAATTTTAAAATATTTTCATATACTGATGCTTATTCCTAATGATATATTTACTTCTGATATATTTACTTTTGAAAATGAAATGCATTTTGAAGCTGATAAGCAGTAATGGTAAGACAAATCATATATCAGTGCCCAAATATTGTTATGTGCAGAATTGCTGTTAATTTATTGCTGAATTTCTTTGGAATAATTTAATTCTTTAGACATTGGTCGTCATGTTGCAAACTCGCCTCCTGCATTTCCTGTTTTTGTTAATGAGGATCATCGACTAAATCAGGTCAGTTCTCAAAGAAATACAGTATATTCTTTTAAAATTGTTTCCTTTTGTTTAATTCCTTGTTGATAAGTATTAAACAAGTATTTCAGTATGGTCCCAATTTAAAACAGGTAGGACTTAAGCTGTTAAAGACCTGACGAAGAGGATGGCTGTCATTAGGAAAGACATCCAGCCCTAAGAACTAAGCTCCATTTGATAAGTAGACAAGGAAGTTCTACATCTTCTGTCTTTTGAGATTGTGCTCAAACTTCAATATCATAAACCACAAAATTTTCATTGGTAACTTAACAGAGTGTGGTATGTAAAGAAGACAGTGCTGTTATCAGTATCATTAATTATCTGAGTACTGGTAAATGTTATAATTGGTGTAATATATCAGTTTTACTTCCTTTAAATTCCTCTTTATGCATTGGTGCACTCTAAGTATCAATGTATAATAGTCATAAACTGACCTCAGTTGAAGTGAATATGGAAGTTGACCCAGAGTGTATATGTAAAGGATGATTTAGAAGTCTGGGTTCATCCTAGCAGTGATTGGCATTAACTACTTTAAAAGTAGTTTAACTACAACTAGTTTCAAATAACTAGAAATATTTTAACTAGTAGTTAGTAACTCCTTTTAGAAAGAGTAGTTAACCACTTTTGTAACTACTTTTTCTTCTACCGTTATATGGGAACTGGGTTGCTGGACAATGTATTTGACAGATATAGGACATGAAAGAGCTCTCTATCATGGAAACAAGTTGTACCATTTGTTCATTCATTAACTGGAATGATGGCTGCAGTAATTTCTACGTTATAGCCCTGTCCAGCTATCGTTACAAACTTAGTGAAAATTATTAACACTAATAGTTCAGTATAAAGGTTGTAATCACTTAGCTTCAGTTCGCTGCTTCAGTCTAAGTTTAGGTTAATAACTAATAAAGTAGTGTAAATTACCTAATCCATGTGTTTTAAGAAGTTGGAGGAGTCTCAGAGATTTCCAGAAATTTTCTTTTAACAGAAAATACATGCAGCTGTGAAAATGTTTTCGTCTGCATTTTTCATTTTCAACTCCATCTTTTTAGCATTGATGAACTATTAACTATACATTACCATATTAACTATACATTACCACTTTATTAATTCATAATCAGACAACTATTCCATTAACAGAAATACAACCTTACAAGCATGCCACTGAATAAGTTTCTGCCGAAAAGTAGTTTTAAAAAGTGCTTAACTACAAATTGAGGTTTTGTATTTCAATACTAGTATAAGCACTTTGGAAAAAAGTAGTTAACTGCTTTCTGATTACTCAAACAGTAGTTACACTACGTGATCACTAAACCCAAATGTTGCCGATTTTACATGTTATCAGTTGGAGAATGCTGCCCGGAAGAAAAGACGAATATCAGAAGTTGTGATTGATTTGACGCAGCCCCCAAGTCCACTGGTTGAAGGCCATTCATTGCCACAAGCGGTGGATCAATCTTATGGTCAACAGGCTAAAAAACGACCTCGATTGGATGCTGTGATTGAAGTGGATGAAGAAACTGCATGTACCTCAGCCAGGTAGTCACCTGCTATACTGCTTACTGAATGTACTTAATCAATAAGTTAACTCATTACCGACCGCACGGTACTAAATGGTAGTAACGGCAGCCGACTGCACGGTACTAAATGGTAGTAGGTGAGTCTAGTCATATCGTAACCTCTTGTCAATTTGTAATCCTTATAATTTTAGAATTCTACGTCATTTAGGCGAATAAGTATAATTTTAATCTGTATTACATCAGCGGAATCCCTGGAAAACGCCTCAAAATATAAAAAACAACCAATCAAATGGGCATTTAAATCGGCCAGCGTGTAGCTAAAAATGGACATTTAAATGTCCCAAAATGGCAAAGCGTTGTTTACTGGAGGAAGAAATTCGCCGATTGATCGACGAATGATCGAACGAAAGTTGTGATTCTTCTGATGAATAAAACGTGTCAGATGGATCACACGAGTCTGTTGGCAATGTGAAGTGAACGAGTCGCACATTTATTTGGAGTTTGATAACAGTGGCTATAGGCCTATATGCTGGCGGCGATTGTGGGTCAGTTTTCGGTTACCCAGAAAATGTTGTGTTGAGAAATTGAATTTACAGATTGGAAGAGAAGATAAAATGATAAATAATGGTGTTTACCTTATGTCTATATGTCAAAAACTGACAGCGATATCACAAGTTCAATTTGTTTTGCTTTTAGGCTTTTCCTGCAAATTTTCTTCAGTTTTTACGACAACGGTCTAAATTCTAAAAAAAATTGTTTCTCTTTCAGTTTTGAAAATATTTAAAAAATTTCTTTTTAATTCTATCTGGCAACAATTTCTGCATATTTTTTGTGCTCAATTAACATATGTTGTCTCTTAAAATTTGTATGTAGACTGTCTTGGAGATAAAAATATAGCAGATTTTTTGGGCTACAGTTGAGGGCAACTTTGGGTACCCAAAAAATTTTTTCCCAAAAAACTTGACAGCTGAATGGGAAGAGGAGATAAAGTGCTAAAGAATGATACTTACCTTATGTCTACAGGTCAAAAATCAACAGAGATATTATAAGTTCAACTTATCTTACTTTCAGACTTTTTCCTTTAATTTGCTTCAGTTTTTATGACATTGGTTTAAATACTAAAAAATTTACATCTTCATTTATGAAAATATTTTTTAAATTTATGTTTGGTTATATCTGGCAACAATTTTTGCACATTTTTGTGCTCAATTAATATATGTTGTCATTTAAACTGTTTTTAAAAACTGTCTTGATGATAAAAATATAGCAAATTTGTTTTGGGGGGGTAGTTTGGGGCGACTTTGGGTACCCCAAAATTTATTTTTTCAAAAACCTTGACAGGTGAATGGAAGAGGAGATAAAGTGCTAAAGAATGGTGCTTACTTTATGTCTACGAGTAAAAAACTGACAGAGATATCACAAATTCAAAATATTTTATTTTTTGGCCGTTTTTGCCAAAAATGTGCGGTTGTGAGGGGATAGGTGAAAAAATTTTTGCGGTCATTAAAGAGTTAATGAGATGAGGATTTCATGCATCTTAGCCAGTTGCTTTGCTTGCCACAAGAAAGTGCATTTTGAATGTACTCATCAGTTATTGTGGTAAATGTCTTTTTAGCCTCATGCATTTTATTTTGACTGCTCAATATATTAGACAGGACTCATGATGTTGTTATAGTTCTTACTGTTTTTTTGGGTAAATTTTGTGCAGTAGGTTTCATGCACTGAATTTAGTTGACTAATAACCTGGTGTGAAATGTTTGCTTCACCTTTACTTCATATACTACTCTATAAAGTAACATTTTGTCCTCAGTTGACTGTAGTTGTTGATTTATTTAATTTAGTTTGGAATTTTTTCTTTTATTTCTTCGGGTATTGTATATCTGAATACAGTAGTCGATCTCGAAATATCCGAATTCGTGATCAACCAAGACGATTTCCAAATGCAGCTGAACCGGATGCGGTTGTTCCTCCGCCTCTGAGGATGACCCGGGGTCATTCATCTAGGCTGATCACAAGCACTAATGTTGAACAGGTATCGTACTGTTCTTTCACTGATTCTGTTTAAGTCTGACAAGTACTGACTAAGTGCTTTTGCCTATTAATGTTCTGCACATGTTTGAATTGCTCTGGAAGTGATCATTGTGAGGGATGTTGAGCAAATCCTGGAGCTAGGCACCGAAGACCGATGTCATGCTGTTAGGTATTAATTCTATATGCCGTATTTTCACGCATATAACACACACACATGTTTAACCCGCACACACAAATAACCTGCAGAAATTAGGAAAAAAGTGTAAACAGTTTTGGTATAGCCTGCACAGAGCATATGCACAGCTTGCCCACAAAAACCATAAAGGAACAGTTGGTAAGTACTAATCCATGTCTTAAAGCACCTGAACTGGAACACACAATTTAGTTTTACCACATTCTCATTAAAGTGAATGGAAATATGGATTTTTCAACCTTTCTCTTAGTACAATAACAATGTTTAAAATGCTATGGGAGTCTTGATTTGTTAAAGTGTATGCAAGATTTGAGTTCCATATCAAGTATTGTGTTACACTGAAATGGTAGTTGGGACCATTTACTTGTCTATGTAGCTGTGTGTGTAGGTTGTAGTTGGCTGAGGCAGCATCAGAACTTTGGTATTGTCGCAAAAAACGAGTCTACAAGTTGCTCTCCACATGCATCATTGGACTTGTAAAGACTGCCAGAAAATTGTTTGATTTGAAACTGTGTTTTGGCATGTATGCATTTTAAAATAAATTTGGTTAAATGCTTTTTGTTCTTTGTTTTGATTCTCTACTTTCAGAGAAGATGGACTTCTGGCTGCTAGATAAATTTATGTGACACTAATTAGTTTAGATATATAACAACACTTTAAACTAAGCTTTTATTTGAAAGAATACATAATGAAGAAATTCTTGCTTTATTTCGATAATTTATTCAAGCAGATAAAGAAGATAAACTAGTGTAGTCTAAGTTTTGTTTAAAAACATGCGTTGGATTTGCTTCTTGCTGCTGTCCTAGTTACGCTTAGCAAATTGCAACAGACTATATAGCTGCATGATATTAATAGGCTTGATATCTGCCATTCTAACTATATAAAAGCAATCTCTAAGCCAGCTGCAGCTGGTGTTGTAACATCATCCAATTCATCTTCGTCCTTCTCTTACATTTTCTAGCGGTTTAGGTCTAGCAATCATCTTAGAGAATTAATAAATTATTTCTGCAATGCTACTGTGCAAACGGTGATAATGGTAGAATAAAATCTCACACATACCTTGGAGAGTTCTCTACCAGTGAAAATCATACAGAAATATGACAAATTTGTTTTTAAAGCACACGTTGTCAACAGCAAGAAATATATTGGCGACTCAAAAACGTCTCTGGCACTTCTTCAGAGATAGTATTGTAATTGGAATTTGAGATTTATAAAGCACCTCTTAGAGGATAAACTCAACTGAGGTGCTTCCGACCCGAAAAAGTAAAATCACTGTTGAACAGTACAGTCTTTAGGCGCCTGCGGAACACTGAGAGGGGGAGTGGCTTATTCACGAGCCAGGCCATGCCATAATGGACAGGGCAACTGTCAGTCCAAAGCTTCAGTTTTATGGTTCTTCTTTCCTGTCATCTCTAGAATTAACTTCATGATGCACGCTTAAGTGGTAGTTCCAAGCAGCCACATTAGTTGGAGTTGTAACTGACTTAATAGTTCACAAGTGCATTCTATACAGTAGAGGATTTCTTGAAACTGAGGCTTATAGTTTATAAAACAATAAACTCTGGCCAACCACAATACTTAAAATCAGTCCTCGATCCCAAGACCTGTCTTTATTCAACCAGCTAATCTAATTGTCTGTCGCTGTTTGTGCCAAAAACTAGAACTGTTCTTGGTGGACAAGCCTTTTCAGTTGGTGGACCTAAATTTTGTATTTCTCTTCTTGCACCTAATCATTCTGCTCAGTCTCTTGTGTCATTTCAGTCTCAACTGAAGATTCACCTTTTTGTTTGGCTAATCCATCTTTGGCTGCCTCTTTGTTTCATCGGAATGACTTTCTGCGTATTATAAGTGAATTTTTAATTAACTGGTTCTTTACTTTTATTTAAAACATAATTGAATTTTAAATTCAACCAAAAAATGGTTATATGTACTTTTCTTTCATTGTCATTCTTATTGTTGCTGGCGTGATCATTATTACCATTAGTTTTGACAGTTCTGTATGTGATTGAGCAGCTTCCCAACCTCATCTGTATGCATCAAATCCGCTGCATATCGGGTGCCTCATTTGAATGAGGCTTATCCACTTGGGCTCAGTTGAGGCACTTTGGCTGCTGATCAGTGCTTGATACTTTAATTAATTTGATATAAATCAGTTGTACCTTAAGACTGAATTTTAACGTGCCATCAGTTGAAGCCTTATGCGTGGGATGTTTAAAAGATGGAAGTCCAGTTCTTCTGACTGGTATAGATGTTTCTTTCAGAGTGCTGCTCCTCCATTACCTGGAGTCACTGGACCAAGTATGATCACATTTGCTGCTGCTGCTGACCAGTACCATCGTTCCCAGTGTCCACCTCTCTACGCAAACACTCACATCGTGCAGGCATCGCCAATTTATCCGGTCTGCAGCCTCAAGATTCCTGAGTATGGAATGTATGAAGCACCTCCTTCCATTGCAGGCACTGGTGCTGGCACTGGTCATGGCACGTTTGGTGCCATGGCGAGACAGCGACCTGCTGTCGACGTGCAGGAGACGGCGCCACAGATCCTGCACTACTATCCACATCCGGTTCCAGGCTCCTACCACTATCCGCATCACCAAATGACGCGCCGAAGTGCAGACGTCAGTGTTGTGCAAAGCCCTCATCAAAGTCCTATGGTAGTGTCATTTACATTTATCTAACATTATCGAAACAATGTTTGTCATCAGCTTCATTGATATGCCTCTTTCTAGAGTGTTTCCACTACATGTTGACAGCCTGGTTTGTTTTGGTGGGGCTGGGTTGGAAGCACCTCTGAATGGACATCGTGAAGGGGCTTTACGTAAATGCTCTGAATGAATGAATGAATGAACGAACAAACGAATGAATGAGTGAGTGAATGAATGAATGAATAAATGGAGTCACAAAGATTGTGTATTTTTAGAATGAGTTACGTATTGCTGTTGTGATTAAGGTGCTGATACAAATTGCACATGCTTGCGTGAACATTTATGGCCACACATTGACACATGTTCTTTCTGTCAGTGCCCTTCTTGTACTTCTAACACCTACCTATAATTGTAGCAGATCTTATCCTGATCCTGTTTCTATGTCAGGATCACATACGTTTTAAACCTGAAAGAACAAGACATGTAAACTGTGAAGCCACGTAAGACCTAACTGTGAGCTACTTAAATCTGTGAACCACTTGGACTTGACTGAACGACATAATGTCTAACTGTGAACTGCTTAAGATCTCTCAACCACCTAAGATTAAACTATAAACCACATAAGATCTAACCAAACCACATACAACCTAACTAAACCATGTGAGATCTAACGGAACCACATAAAATCTAACTGTGGACCATGTAAGATTAGACTGAACCACATAATGTCTTACTATGGATTGCTTAAGCTCTCTGAACCATATAAGATACTTTGAACCACATGGATCTAATTGAACTACATAAAATGTAACTGAACAACTTAGGATAGCTGTGAACCACGCATATCTGTGAATCACATTAGGTGGTATATCTGTGAAATCTCTGGTTATACAGTCTGAAATGTGTTTTAAGTGCACCATGGTACATTATTGCTGCAAATGTACCGAATTTAATTCATAGCCAGGACAGATGTTATTTTAAGAAGGTTTAACTCATATTTGATTTCAAGGAGTCTTAACTGTAAATCTCCAAAATTATGTTTCAGATGGTCTGAAGACCAGTTAAACTGATTGTCTGACTGACTGATTTGTGACTTGCAGAGGTCGCGGGTAAATGCTGTTGCCATGGAGCCAGTAGCATCCTATGTGAGCTTTGTTCCCATAATGGCACCAGCTCAGGTTTCACACCACAGTTCTCGCCTGGCACCTATCTCACATCTATTCATCCATGAACCAGTCAGACAGCAGTTTCAGCACCATGACACCCAAGTTAGTATTACTCTTGCCGCGAAATAATGAATGAAGGAGAAGGAAATTCCTGTCTTGTCATGCAGTCATATTTTCCTGCGACTGTTGATTTATACCTTGTGGCTTATTACACTGGCACTACAGAAGTCATTGCATCGAATCAGTTATTGAAATTCGAGATTGAAAGATAACATGCATTTTCTGCTTATATATTCTTGGCTGCTGTTTACTGAATTTAGTGTACAATAGAGTATGAAATATGTACATTAACTGATAGTTTCACATGAGTTTTGCTATTTAAAACTCGGCTGATATCTTTTCTGACTTCATTGGTTCCAGAAAGGAACGATTTACTATTTACTGTGCATTTAGGATTTGTACACTGTAATAGAATCTGTGGAAAGTTTTCTGCCACTTTTTCGTGGTCCATTGTGTCCACCAATAACTGTCCACCACGAGACCACCTTTTATTTTTACAGTGTAGTGGAAAGGGTTTACAGCGATATGTGTTTGTCCGATATCCCAGTGGACGATTAAATTGACTGGAAGGAAGTTTAGAATGATGATTCAGGAACCTATCAAGAATGTGAACCTGGGTAATGATCGTTAAGTTTGTGTATACAAGTTACTGTTGAGAGTTCTTAGTGTCCTTGAGAGGTTCTGAAAAGGCACCACCACATTTTCTGGACCTCAAGTCGCTGTTTTGCGTGAACTTGTAGGGGTGCGTCTTACTGAAAGGGGCGACATATATGAAATTTTTAAAAATGTAGGATTAACCCGGTATGTAATCTGAAGTGCTTAAAAAGAATACCAAGGAAAGATATTAAAATGTGTTCTCTCCACTGAAGGTGACCGATTTGATTATTGCCCGCTAAATATTAGACTCAAAGTAGTGTAAGCTTTATATAAGGCTTAGTGTGGCTAGAAAGCTGAAAAACATAAGGTTGTTTGATGTGAAAGCACTTGCACTATGGTCTGCTGTCAGATGATAATGTCCAATTGGTTTCAAAGGCCACACTGTCATGTAGTTAAGGGCCAAAATAATTGTGATTTAACAAGAGACAATTTATGATTCTGGCTACGTTAATATTGCATGTTTTCAGACATTATGTTAAATCATGAACACAGAGAATGGCATGGGGTACCAGGCAGTCTGAGCTGTATGTGTGGCTGTATTGACTGCTTGTAGTCCAGCTTTGGCAGACTCAGGAATGGAGACAGAATTACCATAATTTACCTTAGTGCTACTAGTGAACAGGATGTGGTCTCTTTATCGTGTCTGGGGCTTATTGTGTGCAGCTACGATAAGTTTACCTGTTTTGCACTTATCTGTTTCGCGTCCTGTCTGGCTGTAGTCACCATTGCAGATGGCTTTTAACTGCAGCCAGTCTAATGCTAATATTCATTAATGTGGCCCTGTTGGATGATGTTAATCTACACAGCTGCATTAGTGTTCATTATTTAATAATTTGGTAATATTCATTAACATTGTCCTATTGGACAGCATTAGTGAATATTGCAGACTGGAAAATCTAGTATATCGATTTTACAAACAATTTTATCCACTTTTGCATCACTACATCTTTAAAAAAATTATGACTTGTAGTATTAAAATAGCAGTATATTATATGGTAGTTTTCCAGATACACACATGTGTGTACATATTAGTTTATGGCCTTTTTAACTACTGAGCTTGTCTGGATTTGACTGCTATTACTAGAACACAAGAAATTAGTGAACTGTAACTAGTGTTTACTTTGTGATGCAGAATGTTGTTCCGCAGCCCATACAGCAAAACACTGCTTCCACACGCATCAGAAATGGACCGGGGCTTAACCCCTACTCTGGCTTCCTTCAACATTTTCTGTAAGTTGTTTCTAGTTCTATGGCTTAACTGCACTGAGTTCCTAAGTTGAAGAAGAAAAAGAATAGCAGTCCCTTTACGTTACTCTAAGAGTTACGTTACCCTTATGTTATCTTTACGTTACCCATGGCCATGAAATGTTAATGGCTTCACTTTCTTTGCCATGGTACATGAGAGCACTTGGCCAGTCCGCTCCCTTACTGCCCGATCTACTCACCGACAGTATGCAGTCAGTGTACTTTGTGTACTCAGTGTCTTTTATTAGCTGAGTTGGCTAGGATGCACAAGTGGAGCAGAAATCTCATTTTCTGCCCTGGTGAGAATCTGAAACCCCAACTTCAGTGTGAGAGGTTCAGGGTTGAATTAGTCTAGTCGATCACTAACTTCTCTAAACTGTTTACCACTTGACTGAGCATAATTGCTTGACTAAAACTGCTCAGAGTGCTAAAACAACGTGAATAAAATTGTGTACATGGTTAAAAAGGTTCACATGACAGTTTCGTCGTTTGACTGATTGTTATTGAGTGCTTTATCTGAGTGCATTGAGTGGCTCCAGGAGCATTATAAAAAGTGGCAGCTGATGTCTCATCTGGTTAGTCGCCAGATGGCTGATTAGCTTTCTTGCTAAATAAGTAAGTAAGTAAGACATTTGTTAACACACCATATGTCCATGAGCTGAGCGAGGAATCGTAGGCATAATCTTGCTCCAGCGTTAATGTGTGTGTCTCCCACCACTGTAAAGCATGCACTGGCCTTTACAAGATGTAAGCACTGCTGTAGAAAAAGGGACAACTTTAATAAATTACTTTGACTAAACTGATCACCTCACTTAAGCTATCACTTGACAGAAAAATTACTATTACAGTATAACTAGTTTGATTTCTTCAGCTGGGAAGGATTCTGGAAAGGCCTAGAAATGCTATGGAAGACACTAAAAGGTGACTTCTTTATAAAAGCTTTGATTTATGATTCCTGTGTACATCATTTATTTTCTTTTATCTTAGGTCACTTCTTGGCAGTTCTCGGACGCCATCTCTTTCTCGTAATATTCATGGTGCAGAAGTGGAAAACTATGAGGTAAAAGTTACAAACAGTTATAAATTAAAACTATTATAATAACATTTGTGACATTTATCTGCTTTTGATTTTGTTGGTCCAATTTGCCACTTGATGTTAAATTAAGACAAATATTTAATAAACGCATTAATGAATATACAAGTAAGAAAGTGAAGAAAGTTAATATTTACATAAGTGTCAAAAATAATTTATTGTAACGATCATTCACTTGATCTAAAGGATTTTCAATCTTAAGGATTTTCCTTATGGCATGTGGTTTCTCTATGCTGTGATGAATTAATGTCTTGTGCTTTATGATAATAGCTCTGTTGAGGTTTCTGATTAGCTTAGATATATGGTTCCATTTCAATTTTAAAATATTTAATAATATATTTAAATACATAAATCAACATAAGAGTATATTCCTTGTGCTGCAAATTGTACAGTTCTTAGGAGCTAATGCAACTTAGTCTTAGGAAAAGGTATCCAACGGTAGTGTTCTGCTCTATCATCCCTATGGTCAAGAATACAGGGAAGAGCTTGGACCTGACCCTGGAGGACTACGCTTGGTGAAAAATGACAATTTATGAAAGTCAACCAAACTCCACGAACCAGGGTTATTGTGTCTGAAATGAACATTTATGTAAGGCCTCAGAAGAACCTCAAATTCCGCTTTTCTTCCAACCCACTTTGACTTACATTTTGTGCATGTCAGTATCTTTGGCTTTGACTACTGGTACTCTAAACAGTTCAGATTGGCTGTTACAGACAGTACTGAGATGCTTTCCTTAAAAATGTGTGCATAACTTGCCCTTTGTTCACTTCGTTTGTTGAAAGTGATTTTGACTCTCCTGATTTTTTGTCAAGTGTGATGTTAAAGTTGCTCTGACATAATTTTATGTCTGATGTAGAGAGTAATTTGATTGTATTATTGTGACTGTATGTTACATTTTAATTACTTTGATTCTCTGTTATATTGGTAGGGCAAATTTGAATTAACTTGAAAATAGCATGCAATCTGAATGTTGTTAATTCTTCAGGCCTTGTTGAATCTGGCGGAGCGGCTGAGTGGAAGTAAGCCGCGTGGATTGACTAAGAGTGAGTTTGAGCAACTCCTTTCATATCGCTACAATTCAGAGGTGCGCTCGTCGCCCTCAGACCAGACGTCCTGCGTCATCTGCATGTGTGATTTTGAGAATAAGCAGCTGCTGCGCATTTTGCCGTGCAGCCACGAGTTTCATGCGAAGTGTGTCGACAAGTGGCTGAAAGTGAGTTTTGTCATCATCATCATTGTCATTATTTTCATCATCATATTTTTTTAAAGTTAATATTACAACGGTTAAAACTATTGTGCTGTGTTACACTTATTGTCGAGAAATTTCAGCTTAGTCGCTATCGGTAAGTAAATCTTTAAATCTGAATTCGTGAAACCTGTCACTGTTCTTTAAAAGAATGTTATTGAACGGTAACAGGAAAATCAGACGCTGTACATGAGTAATAAAATATAGTTAATCAGTGGTATAGCGTATGTCTATCTATATTATGTGTATCTAGAATTTGAGTGTGTGTGCTTACATGCATTTGGTTAGAATAAATGGTAACACTGGAATTAGCTGGACTTATTCAGATATAAGCTCTCACCTGTTGTATATATGTAACTGGAACTGAGAAACTGATCAATATAATGGTGTAGCTGAATAATACAGAAACATTACTTATAGAGGCTTATTTTGGAGAATTGGCCACATAGTTTCCAGATAAAGAAAATTAATAAAATATCTGTAATCCAACGCACGTAATTTAAGTACAGCATCTCAAAAGCAGAAAATTTAAGATTCGTTTAAGTAAGAACACAAAGACAGCCCACCTCCTCACACTTACTGTATCTTTCTAATCAATTATTTCCTGTCATCTTTTTCTTCCAGATGTGTTTTGCAGCTCTTTGCCTTCTGCCTCTTGGTGCTTATAGCAGCACACAAATGTCGCTTACCACAGCAGTTTGCAGTCTATAGCCCATTACCTTCTTGCAGTGCTTTATGAGGTACTTAGAAGGTGCTATATTAAGTTTCTTGATGCATCTTTTGTTGGCCTTTGATCTTTCAGTAATGAAAGTTGCATAATGATTGAAGGGCGAGAAGTTTAATTTTAATGTATTTGCTGATTTCAGACTAATCAGACATGTCCGATATGCCGAGCCAGTGCCTTGGATTGCCCAAAAGTGGAGTTGGAGTAACGGGTGACTCTGTGTTGACGGGTGTTCTGTTTGTGTGACGTGAAGAATATTTGTCAGAATTTCTGCCATTTAAATGGTATATTGTTAGATGTGGTTACGTTTTCACAGAACTATGTCATCAAAATGAGTTCAGTTTGCTGTAGGGATTAGTTTGCATACTGCATTGTACATGCTGTCTAGGTTCTGTCACTGTGTGTTTAACCACCAGAGTGGAAATGTTAACAGTTCTTGTTCTTTGTTTCCCGTTTTATTCTTGGTTTGTTTACGCTCGCTGAGCTCTGTATTTTGCTGTTGGTCAATTACTTTGCTGATGTTGTTTACTTACCCTGGTGTAGCCTGGTGTTTAAGTTAGATGTAATTTATTTATCATCAATGAATCAATCCATCATTGCTTCCAAATGATTTTCTTGGGTGGCCAATATTTCACAGATGCAGCCTCTTTTGCTTATTTGCTGCATATTGATTTTCAAAGGGAAGGGTTGTAGAGTTGAACGTTTTTTCTGCATGGAATTTAATTGATTGAACATTTGCAGTCTGCAGTAGCAGGCCATTTTTCATTAGTGAAAAAGTTTATGCTCTGATGCATTTGATTTCATTATTAAATTTAGGAATCTTTGTTTTATGCATGTTTGCTGGAACATAAAAATTTCTTTAGTGTTCAGAGTACACTTAAAGCTGGCACACATTATTTCCATTTCCCCTATTCTCAATAAAATGTTTTCTGCAGAAGAAAATATTTTCTTGACATAGAAATAAACTTCTTTCTCTATTCTAATTGTCTAATTATCCTGATATAAAGTGCTTTGGCTATGAGGGGAATTCACAGGAAGGGTGAGTCTTCTAATTGTATGTTGAGAGCAAAACAAAATGACCCAGCAAGTGAGGTAGACATTGTTTAGCGTGGTTTCCTTGAAAAAGTGGGCAGATGGTCTGCCAAAATCAAAGGCACAGTACAGTGTTGGAGTTCTTTTAACAAGCAACAATATGAATTAATCCGAAAAGTCTAAAAGTTGGTCCAGTTCAGTTTGGCTTTAGGATGTAGTTATGAAGAGAAGGTTTAAAAGCTTTTACACTGGGACTAGAATAAGAAATTGAAAGGTTTTGGAAGGACTGTGACAGTGAGGGACTTATAAAAGGACTGTAATATAAAGAGGTAGATGGAATGAGGCAGCTGTTCAGAGACTGAAATATGATGCAACAAGGCAGCATGCAAAGACTATAGCATGGTGAGACTAATCTGACTTTCAGGAACTGATGTATACAAGGAATTAGACGTGGCAAGAGAAATGTAGAAGGTAATGGATGACATCTGCAGAGACAGGTGGCTGGGAATGTAAGGACCAAGTTGAGGGTTTGCATGTTTGATTTGAGGAGGCACTTACTTTTTAGATGATGGGCACCCAAGTTTTTTGCACAGCTTGACAATGCAAGATGTATTGATTGTGATGGAACCTGGATTTGCAGGACATGTGTAGGAACTAATCTGTTTGGAAGAAGGTATGCAGAAAAAGATGTGTAGAGACTGGCTTTATGCTACTTTGGAAACAGCAGACTGGTTAGAATTTGACACATGTTAATTTTGACAACACTCAGTTTTCGTCTTTGGACTTTGTGTCAAGTTTGAAGTGGCTCTGTCTTGATGTGTTTTTCCTGTATCCAATTTTGCATATCTCGAAATGTTTCATAGAGGCTGTTACACTTATGTGTGATTACTGTTTCCCTTCTGTGTGGTATCTATGTCTGGCTTTTACAGAAGGCATTATGTGTGTGTCTTACAGCAATGATATGCTTCCCTGTGAACATCATAGGCAATCCGTGCTTACCAGTAGGAATATGCACCTGTTTGTTGTCAGCCAGAGTCATTTGGTGTGTTTTTCCAGTTTAGTCGGATGTAGAAACTTCTACGTCACTAATATCAGTAATTGTAACTGTTGAATTTGTTGATAGAGTCTTGATTAAAAGGACAGCATCACTTCATGATGAGACGAATTCTCTGATTACAGGGACAAAGCTGTATAAATAAGGAATGAGGTTTGCTTGGTATGAAGGGCTGGTCATTTGAGTAAGAGATGTGGAAAACTTAGGCAGGATTGGATGAGTGTTTTATGCTCATCCAATCATTATACTCATAATTTAACTATCCATTGGTCTAGTTATTGAAGATGCATTCCCTGCAATTTAGCTAATGTCATCCTACACTCCTACACACTTTAGTGGATGTAGTTTTGCACTTCTCCTACACTGATGCTTATAGCTGCACTCTTAACATATATATATGTGTGTATGTACATGTTTATATACACATGTATTTTTGAAGGTGATTACACATATTTGAATGTGATTATGCACTTATATAGATGAATGTAATAATTATACTCTTCCTTCAGTGTTGAATCTTGATTTATTCTAAGTGGTTTGATTTGTTTAAAGTGGTTTACTCACGGCACAAGAGGGTAACTGCTTGACTTTTGCAGAAGTTTGTAATGTTGCACTTTAGAAGTTAGTGAATGTGATTATGCACTTAACATACAAATTTTTATGCACTTCTAATGCGATTGCTATTATTTTTAAATTGAGCGTAAACTAGTGAAACTTCAGCTGTACATGGATTTACTTATGCACTCCTTTTGTGGGAATGCAGTTTTGCTTATGCATTTTGGACTTAAATTATGCTGAAAGTTTTCAGAAACCAAAATGTCAGGATAGTTGTTATATGTAAGCTGTAAAGTAACACAAGCTTGAGAATTTGTCAAGCACTGTTTTTCAGAGTGCTTGGTTGATGTGGCTGTCAGAGTATTGTGATGGCTATCGGCTTTGGAAGACATGCTAAATGCTGTCTCCATCTTGATGGCCAGTGACTCTTGGACTGCTGATTTGAGTGATTCAATTGATCGGAAAATATAATGACTTATTATCATGATAAAATTAAATATTACTGTACACAGTTTCAGATAAGGATTTGTTGATAAGAAGTTGATAAGAAGTAATAAGTAAGTTAATGTAACATTTGATAGTTTAAGTTATGCTTTATTGTTGACTTTATTTTATGTGTATAACGATTTTATTATTAAAGTTTGTTTCTTCTTGATTTTGTTTCTTATGTAAGAAAAATAATGGTGTTTGTGTGATGATTTTTCAAGGCAACTGTTTGATATTTATCAGTCTACTTTAAATTCAACATTGGCAATATTTGCATTGTTTGCTTGTCAGTCTTCAATTTGCCTTCTTTGCCCAACTGTTAAACAAATAAATTTTGGTGTTTGCAAATTTACCATTAGGCATTTTGAAAACAACTTTGTGGTTTTAACAGTTTATTGTACTGTTGTCTGGCATGCAGTAAAAAAGTTGTGGCATTGATAGCAGTGTTAATAAGAAAATGTACTGTAACTAATAATAAACATTTTCTTGTCATGCTGGATATCGGTGGCCTAATTTCCATTAATTTCTGCTATTTTTTAAATATTCAACTGCTTTGAGAAATTTCTCCATTGTTCAGAAACATCAAAGCAAGGAGCTGTTTCTGGTAATTTGTTAATCTTTGCCATTGATTGTAATTAGCTATATGGAATGTTTAAATTACATTACTTTTGTACTGGTAATGTGATAACTGTGTTGGTTGGCTTTTGGTGAGAGAAGACAACTGTTGATTTATGAAACAGTGATGTAAATTAATTATTGATTAATTCATTTATGAATGTGTAACATAAAATCTGAACATGCGGAATGCAGTTAGGGCCTCTCAGTTGTTTTTTAGTTGTGTTATCAGCAATTGTTTGTCCAAATATTTGATTGAAAATTCAAGCAGGTTAGGTGATATTTTATAGAGGATTGAACATTTCTTAAAGAAACAACATTGATACTGATTTCAATGCAAAGCAGAACTAATTTGAATGAAGTGGATTGTTTCCAGATTATTTTGATTTTTCTTATGTTCTGGCCAGTATTTCTTGTTTAATATCACTTTTAATTTGTTCACTGTTTCAACATTTTTGCATGCTTTGCTAACCTTTGCTAACCTTTGGGCTTTAGCAGTTATTGTCCCAGTGAAGCTGAGGTAAACTGAAAATTACAAAAAAATTTACTCTGTAATAAAAAAACTGGCCAGCACTTATCAGCATTTGAAAAGAAATGAGAGAAAATGTTGTTCTGTGTTGTTGTTTTGTTCTGTTTCTAAAAGGTTCATGAATTCATTTATGTCTGTTTGTTTATTATTGCATTTGTTACATTTCTCGTTCCTTTGTTACGTTGAACTTCAACATAGTTCGATGTCCTTTCCTTGCACTGATTACCCAGACATATTTAACATTGCTTAACAACGTTGCAAAATTATTGTAAGAATTTTAGAGATTTAATAAGTAATCACTAGTTGGATGTGTCTGCTGGTTATAGTCATGTCATAATAAATGGTTGGCTCTCGTTACAGTTGCTGTCCTACGTGTAATAAATTAATATAGTAACTGTTACGTATAAATAGCTGTTATAAAGTGAAAGATGTTTATAAATACTATAGTAGGAATTTCTTAAATGTTTGACTTCTAATGATCATGCTTGTAATTATGGGAATGCTAATACATCTTGATTGAAATTGTGATGAAATGATCATCATAATCAAATGATTATGGTAGGATGTGTGATTGTAGTTCTAAGAGTAATTGATCGTGTTTATAATTATGAAAGTAATTATAACGACTATTTTTGTTATAATTATGATAGCAAGTATGATAGTATTACAACAATCTTAGGTTGAAAAGTTTTGACTGCTTTGCGTAAATTTTGTGGACTGTTCTTGCGAATGAACTCTATGAATTTATTTTATATGAACTTGTGTTGCAGATATTTGCTTATATAAATATATGTAATGTTTCACTTAATTTGTTAAATTAACGGTAGTCTTCAAGTGAGCATACAACTGTAATACACTTTGAACCAAATGAAGTGTATTATTATTATTTAAATCACAAAATTAACAACATGTAGTAATCTTCAACTCAGATTATATATAACTTTTGTTGAGAGAATTAGGCACTGAAGGAGGGGACTGACAACTGCCTTCATGTGCTAAGGTTAAGAAAAATGAATTCGCTAACACTTCATACCCATGGATGCCTCTCTATGGTGATCTTAAGGAATTGCTCATCTCTTTGTCTTTGCTTGCCAGAGGATTTACTTCACTGATTTTTTAGTTTGTTTACAAGCAGTTGGTGATGAAAATCTGAATATGGTTTAATGGTCCACCGTGTATATGTGTGTACATAAAAGAAGGCATGCCCTTAACCGTCGTCTTTACTGTGACAAAAATTTTGGCTTGTATTGGGTTGTGTACATGTGCAGTTCACTGGCTTCAAAACAGGGATTCGAAGTCCTCCTCCTCCTCTATGGGTGAATACTTACTACCGCCCCATAATCGATAAGGAATCACTGCATATTTGTCTTTAATAAACTGGAACGATGAACACTGCAGACCGTAAAGTAACAGTTGTAAAGGTAAGTCACCTGCTTACATGCCTCTATAGAAACCCTTCAGAAGTGTGGTCCCAAGGCTGAAGAATCATTTGGGGCTGAGGTACCAACACGAACAGGGCAGTCCAGTGACAGAACGCCTTTTTAACCCCCAGCTTGTGTTGGTAGTCACTTACTGACCACTGAAGGATGGAGAGCTGAGTGCGCACCAGGTGGCATGGTGTTTCATAGATGGTCACCCATCCAAGTATTAACCAGGCTCAGTTATCATTATCAAATGGCCACCCAAATTTCTAAACATGTTGTGGTGATTCATCAAATCGGGATTTCTCGTGAATTGGACCAACTTTCTGGAACAATCTTCCACTGAAGCTCCAAACACACAGGAAACATTTGGAAACATTTTCATGTTATCTTAAGTCTTTCAGTGCCTTGGATATGTCCTGAAAAGGCAATACATACATATATACACATACACACATATACATACATACAAAAAGGGTAAGGCTAAGAAAAAGACAATGTTGTGCACTGACAGGAGATGACTTAGTGCGTAGTAGGTTGCAAATTCATGACCTTTCACCTCTGCACCTGCCCGGGAAATGTCGTGATTTTTTGATCGCACAGCGAGAATACCAACTTGAGGTGGTAGATGTGGCCTTGCAATGTTGCAAGGACATTTCCTTTTTGTTTCAGAAGTGCATTTGCAAAAGCAATTGATCTTCACCTCGACATTCCATGAACTGACTTTCCTTATTTCCATCATAACTTGGAGTCTACTTAGCTGAAGATTCAGCCTCAGAACTCTCCATCAGGAACCCTGATCAAGTCATTTAGTCGCAGTTAGTGCATTGTCGGGGGCGGGAGTACTTAAGGAAGGATGTACTTTGCCGACTATAATTATAATCGGTTTACTAAGCAGAAAAAATTTGTCATTTTAGTACCCCTAAATAATCCGCTCTTGAATGAAGAATTGTAGGGTGGGCGAGAAAGGAGTGAGCAATGGGTGGGTGAGTTGATGGATGAAAAAGGTGAATGAGTAAGCCTTTAAAGCTGAAGGCAGAAGAGGGGGTAGTTGGTGGATGAATGAATGGGTTGGAGATTTAAGCGAGTGGTTGGTCTGATCAGTTGGCTACTCATTGGATTAGTGTTGTTTTAACTTTTCAATGAGTGGTTTGACCATTCGATGAGTGGTTTGACCATTCGATGAGTGGTTTGACCATTCGATGAGTGGTTTGACCATTCGATGAGTGGTTTGACCATTCGATGAGTGGTTTGACCATTCGATGAGTGGTTTGACCATTCGATGAGTGGTTTGACCATTCGATGAGTGGTTTGACCATTCGATGAGTGGTTTGACCATTCGATGAGTGGTTTGACCATTCGATGAGTGGTTTGACCATTCGATGAGTGGTTTGACCATTCGATGAGTGGTATGATGCATGGGTGGATGGACTGATCAGCTGACATGCGCACAGTTTGATAACTGGATGATTGGTTTGATCATAGGGTGGATAATTTGATGCATGGTAGTGAGTTGTGTGATCCTTTTGTTTTGTCACTAATTTGATTAGCAAGCAGACTGTCTAATAAACAGGTGTTTCAGTACATAGGTGGGTGTATTTATCACGGGAGATCTGTGTGATGACTGGGCGCTGATAACTGATGACTGTTCAGGCGTGGGTCGTTCTAACAGAAAGGCACCCGGCTTCCACGCACTTAGGCCAGTCATTTTATGCTTAGAAATAGTGGCACCTTTTATACGAGTTGATTATTTGCTCGCCTGCTCGTCGTAGAATCTATGGAGCGGCGTTGACTGTGCACCCTCCTCTCCCTCATCTTGATTGGCCTAGGCCTACACGTCATCACCGATGCATCCTCTCCTGCAACAGGACGTACCAGTTGGCGGATGGGGCTCCATTTCCAGCTGATGTTGAATATTTGTCGGGCTGTTTGAAGTCAGTTTTTCCACTGGACCGAATACAACAGACAGGATATATATATATATATATGTATATATATATATATATATCGTTCAGATAACTTTGTGATAAGAAGCAAAAGCAACGGCAGTTAGCGGCATATCATTGAAGACCAAAATCAGCCTATAGGCCGTTGCCAATGAACACACACACACACACATAAGGCCATACATACATACATACATACATACATACATACATACATACAAATATGCATACATGTACATACATAGTAATATACAAACATATATATATAGGCCTGTGTATGACAAATTATGTATATAAATTGTGTACTTAACACTTGTTATTAACAAATACCAACAGTAAGTTAATCTGTTCTTATAGATATGCATGACGATATGCAAATGAATATACAGTATGTGTATATACTGTACACATAAGCCGTCATAGGGCCTACATGTGTAGCCGATATTTGTCATTCCGTTAGCATAGTAAGTAACTGAGCCTATATGTAAATGGAAATATATAAATATATGCCCAAATATATATGTAAAAGTACCTGAGGCAACCAGAGGTATAGGTAGGCCATACTTGTAGTTAGTTGTCCTTTATACTAGGCACGGTAGCCGATTGGTTAGTGCGCTTGACTAGTAACGCGAAAAGTACGGGTTCGAGCCTCCCCTCTGACGGTTACTATGTAGGACCATTCAGCAAGTCTTCCATTCACAACTGGTCTACGTCATCGACTGATGGATGCTCAGTCATTGGATAGTGGCGCTTAGCAATGCATGAATAACAATAATATAGGAAGGCGTATGCATATGTATACTGGATATATATATACGCTTATGTGTAGGCCTATATATACATACTGTATATTCATTTACATATCGTCATGCATATATATATATATATATATATATAATAGGCCTATTGTTTGAAGTGTGTAGTTTCTCTTTAACGGCGACGCTGTGTCATAAGGGATAGGATCAGCGTCGCCCATTTCTTTTATTACCCAGGCTTCGGCCTGGCGACACTCAAACACGCCACAGACGGAGTTAAGATGGTGCAGCATTATTATATGTTGTGGTCATTCGGAATTATTGTTGTGATATCCACGACGCATATGGCCTATAGTCTCAGGCCAACACAACAGAACGCAAAGCATCTGTTAGTTTAGGTTTAGGTAGATGGCCGCTTGAAGAGGACATTCTATGGTCCGGCTTAGGTCTCCTCTAGGCCCACCAGTGGTCCTTTGGGTGGATAGATGCGTGCGGACTGACATGCATGAATGAAAACAGATCAAATAGGGTAAAGAGGACGCGAAAGAGCACACACACATACATAGGCCTACATACGTAGGCCTACATCATATATGCATGTGTACATACGACATACATACATATGTACATACATATTGTAAACATACGTACATACATACGTATAATGCATGTAATCGTAATTGTATTGGACATTTATATAGCGCCACTTCAAGAGAAAGTAATCATATGCGTTCTTTATGCCAACTGAAATGATGTTAAATGTCATTTAGAACAAAATCTTCATCAGTTGTCAAGAATGTCAGATTACTAGAAATGTCACCAATAACGATACACGCTTAGCCCAACTAATGGGTTCCCATCTAGAGTTGACAGATGACACCATGTTCAGAGCTGTTGGACCTAGCAGCGTCGAGGACGTGGAATCCAGTCTGGTAGACAGTGGATGCCATTCCAAGATCTCTTGGACTTTGCCTTAACTCGCATGTTTACACTAATTCTCCAGTCTGTAAATTAGGTGTGATCTTCGACCAAATCCTCAGCTCCTCTGATCATGTCACTTATCTTTCCCGCTCTTGCTTCATGCATATCCATGAGCTTCGCAGAATATGCCCTATGCTCCACTTCAAAACCGCATCTGCCATCGCCACATCCATAATCCATGCTAAACTACACCACCGCAATCCACTTTTCACGAATATAAACTCCATCCAAATAAATTGCCTTCAAGCTATCGAGAATGCTCTCGCTCGTGATCTCACCAAAAACTTCCCAAACACCACTAGGCCTATATAACTCCTGTTCTCAAAGCACTTCACTGGCTTAAAATACATGAACGAATTGAGTAGGCCTACAAAGTATTATCACTTACCTACTACACACTTCAATCCTCTTAGCTCTCCTATCTTCGTCAGTTATTTACAATTCAAGTTATTCAACCACTCCGTTCAATCCGCTCCTCTTCCGCCCTAAAACTTCTCTGCCCTCCCGTCACTTTTCCCTTAAAATACGGATATCACTCAATTGCCTTAGCTTCTTCACCCCTCAGGAATAAACTCCCCAGAATTACGACAATAATATCTAACCCTTCCTACGAACTCACTAAAACTCTTTCCACTGCTATCTCTGCGCAGCTGTTGAACTCAAGATTGAACTCCTTTACTACAAATCCGTTCTGTTTCCTCCTCCTCTTCTTTTCTATCTTGCCGCTCCATTTCTAAACGCCATCCCCTTAACCGTCTGACTGTCTTCCTACCCGACCTTTGGATCTTGACCAGGAACCAAATCTTACCCTGTCTGTCGATTTTGCTTTGACTGAGCACCTATGAATAAGGTGGTTCCGCCACTTAGCTTTGTGTCAGCACTGTGAAAATCTCGAGTTTACGATTACGATTACGGTTACTCTCCTCGTCTCATGACAGCGTAGATAGGTCTATAGGTGTGAGCGCGACCTGGGACCTGTCATCCCTCTGAGTAGACATGGACCATTCCAAAATCAAACGGGCGTTACTCGCGAGCAGAAAAAACCGAAAGCATGCATGCAGGCAAAACAAACTGGAATAGAGAGAGACTGGCCTTAGCACTTTAAGCTTATGTAAAGGAACGATTGTTTCACTGCCAATGGTTTAATAGTTTGCGTGCTGAACTGTCGACCAGGAGTAGAGAGGTTCAACTTCCCCCGAGGCCCCTTTTATTAGCTATAGTGCCTAACATGGATACATCGACAGCAGGCCTACACTCTTGGTGAGAAGAGCAGACTGCGAGGGAGAGGCGAAGAAACTTGATTCGCAAGCACTTACTACGGCTATTTCTCAGGGCTGGTTTAGACTTTCAACTTGAAATTTGGAGCTCAACAGGTAACTTAGCCAAAACTAACGAACTCCATTCAATAATAAAAGTTTGTGCTCCTAGCAACAATCTGTTTTGTGTTGTCAATTATATCGTCTGTATATTGGTTAGATAACTAGTGGTAACTTTCATTAGATATTGGAGTTAATTATTTAATTAAGATTCATCCTATACCATTCTGAGAGACTAGCACAGCCCACCAATAAGCCCTATGTTGAGAGCAGTACCTGCAAGGGGTCAGATCAGTGACGTGATCTAGACGTGTCCAGAGTAGGCCCCAGGGCAATTAGGTGGCCCTACGTATAGGCCGTTAAGCATTGACCATAGTCATAGGCACTTAGGCTCAACTACAGAATTTTCCATAACCTGAATCAGCAGGTCAATAGCCTATAGGCCTAACAGACGCCGAGTTGTTCTCTAAGAGACTCTTCCACGAGGACAACATTTTCCGAACCAATCCGGCCAGCGATGAGCGTCAGACGTAATCGTAATCGTAATCCCGAGATTTCTACAGCGTCCAACGAAAGATAAGTCGCGGGAACCAGCTAATTCACAGGCGCTCAGTAGGCAAAAGAGTTGTGACTTAAAAGTGGAATAGTAACGGACTCAATAGATGGCAGCAGCACCCAAATGGTCTACATTTCTTGTCACGCGGCTAAACTACTTTTAACGGACCGTGTGGGTCAAATGATCGAGCGCTTCAAAAACAGCCATGCAGAGTGCGCCCTGTAACACTATATAAATAGCTATACATATTTATATACTACGTATATGGTCTATATACGTATGGTTATGTACATATGCTTGTATGTATTTTTGTATTTATATGCCCTGCTTCATAAAACGCTTTTATAAGGTTGGATTGGCCAGAGGTTTGAGTCCTTAGGGCCAAAATTCAACCCCAGGCCCTAATAACAGAGATCGGACGCGAGTTGTTTAACCCCAGCCAAACCCTGGCGAAGATCAGCCTAATTAATTATCATCATGTCAACCCCTAGAGTGAATACTGCACGACTGTAAGACCAGGTAACAAGCGGCTGATGGGATACTGCCATTAATGTTTTCGAACTTTGTTTGGTTGAGCTCAGAATAACCTTGCAGCCGATCAGAAGGTTTGCACAGTCTGTCATGGACTGCGTATAGAGTCAATAGTTGCTACAAGTCAGCGGAGCCGCCGGGCGTCGTGGTAATGTTTAACCCATCAGATCAAAAGTCATGCTCTATGCAGCCTTGATAAAAATATTCAGGCCTGGGGTGTTGTTTTTAACTCCCTGGCAGTTTGTGTCATTTAAGCACAAATCGTGCTTTAAAGTTATACTTTCGCTAGACATCTTTAATGGACACACACAAAACAGACCCCCTAAATCGTGAACGGCGGGTCTCTAAGACCACGTGCGGGAGCTTGACGACAAGGTCAAAAGTCAACCAATTCAGTTATGACAAAAAATTCATCCCAGGGGTCAGTTCTAACCCTCTGCAACCCTCACACGTCTACGACATAAATTATTCTCTAAAACTCACAATTTCAATAGAAATTTTTTACATTGTGCGCTTTTAAGCAGCTGCCGAATGGGTTCTGCCCAAACGAGGCTCCCCAGAACACTACGCAGTAAATGGTCCACTCTAATTTTGACACTTCGCATTCCATTCACCTGCGGGGATTTCGCGCCTTTGAACTTACTGTCTTCTACTTCCAATATTTTGACTCCTGGCCAAAATTCCACAAATCCAACTCTGGATTTTACAGCAATTTAAGCGACCTTTACGGATATGCAGTAGGCTAGCTCTAGGCGAATTGGATATTTCAGCCTACACAAATGATATTGCCTATGATGTTTCTGTAATAAGAAAAGGCTTATGGGCCTATATATCATTTATATATGGAAATTGTCGATTTTGTTGATTTAAGCCATTATGTTGAATTATAGATATAAGTCGATTTTCAGTGCGTCATTGTTAAAGCGTGACGCACGGAACATCTGGCCTGACCGACGGCGTCCTATGGCAAGCCATGCACACGCGTTAAAAGCCTATCTAGCTCAAGGCTTAGTCCTCTGTCTCGTCAAACCGACGACTCACTGCACCACTGACAATATAGGCTATCGTTAATTAAGCATGTTGTCGCACTCAAGCGAAGCGTGACCTGACAGGTCACACAGAACATCTTCTGTCCTTGCTGTATCACATGTGCATATATTCCTGCTGGAAAATGGCTTACAACCAGCTCGATGTTGCACGGATTTTGGAATAGTTGTCATAATGATATGTTCCAGATCAGCCATTCTTATAGCCATCATATGATTATATTATTATGGTTCTAGACTAGTTGCGAAACAACCTCATCATATGCACTGCCGTTTCGGGGTCATATGTATTAAACGGCCTTCCAACGGCTGGCCGCCTGCTTCCATGCCTTAGAATCGTACTGTAAGGTAAGTGAATATAGCCCAAGTTAAGGTAAAGTATGTCAGGATAAAACAGCTCAGGAAATGCAAGTTAAGGTAAGGTAAAGTAAATAAAGTTAGATAAGGTAAGATAAAGGTATAGTAAGGTAAGGTAATATATAAGGTAAGGTACAGTAACTTAAGGTAAGATGAGGTAGGATGAGGTAACCCAGGGAAGGTAAGGTAAGATGATGTGATCTGGTATATGAAAGACAAGGTGAAATAGAGGAAAATAAGGCTGAGTCATTTTTAGGATAGATAGGGTTATACTTTTGAGTGTACGCCTAAGTGTTGTTCTTTTTCTCATTTTTCTCAGTTCAGTAGGACTCAACCAATAGACTAGGTTTGAAAAGAAAATGAACAAAGAAGAAAGACTTGATTTAAAACGTTAATCACACACAGCATGAAAAACTCCACCTGAAATCAGATCTGTATATAACACAGTAGAAAAAAATCAAAAAGAAGCTTTACACTAAAATTGAGGAGAAACTAAGCAAACACAGACGAAGACTCAACTTGAAAAGGTAAACCCTAGCAAATTGGAAAAGGAAATCCCCATCTAACACATGAAGGGAAACATACAGTGGAGGACACTGTGTTCCAGTCGAGACCCTGCGTTCCAGTCTAGAGTCAACTGCCCATGGAGATATCCAGAGGCCACCTTTCCGCACATCAGCTGAAGCCTATCGTACCTCCTACTGTGTTGTATCTCCTTAGACTGTCTTCCATTATAATTGTATATACGTATCGCTGCATATGACTATGTTCAAGAAAAATTTTCAAATGACTTAAATGCTCTTGTTTAGGTCACTTTTGATAGTCATGCTTGCCGGCACTTTTTAAAGGCACTAGCAAGGCGCTATATATAGTGTCTTGACGCAAAAACATGCATACATACATTAATAATAATAATTAGCAACTTCTAATGCGTTGGTGTCTAATGCACAAGGCATCAGCCAATGGCGCACCAAAGTCAAGCCACAAGCAGGTCAATATTCAGAAGATCAGTCCATAAGACAGACAGGCAGCCTATGTGTGGATAAGCAATTTGAAACAGGTAAGTTTTAAGTTGAGAGCAAAATGACAGAAGCGACTGAGCAGAACGAACAGACACAGGGCAAGAGTTCCAGAATTTAGGTCCAGCAACCAAAGAAACATGTTTACCGAGAACAATTCTAGCCCAAGGTATGATCAGATAAAGACACGCAGATGACCTTGCAGAATAATGGAAACATTATTATAAAAATATATTATATATATATAAATTATTATAAAAATATATAAATTATAAACTATAAAACATTACATACATACATACATACATACATACATACCAAAATCTACTGAGGATGAACTAACTACTCATCTTTAAATCTGGAAATCCTACTCATTTTGAGACACGAAACCGTAAAGGTTAAAATTAGGTTTATGGTTAGTATATTATATGGAAAAATATACAGTGAATAAATAATGGCTTAACACCGACCACAAATATTGCAGTCTTGTTGCATAAAACGCCATAATAGCAGACTTATGTTAATCTGTTATCGATTCAGGCTAAACAAACAAACTTATAAGTCATTAAGATAAGATATTCGGTAACGTTCCAACCTGGATGACGTCAGAGACTGGTGCGGAGCGGACGTGCACATGCTCGGTCTGTTGGCACAGGACAGAGAACAATGGAAATCTACAGAGAAGCATGCGATAGCCACCAACGCCGATAAGTCTAAAGACCTAAAGAAGAAGAACATTAGGTAAGGTTAGGTAATCATAGCGTACAGTAAGGAGAGGCGAGGAAAGGCAGCTTCTTGTAACTTTTGTTGCTGCTGCTGTTGTTGTTATTATCTATTACAAAAATTTTAACACGTGCAAATTCAGATGCGAATCTGCTTGAGGCGCGGCTAATCAGTCGCCAGGTGAAATGCAACTGGATACCCAGATTTTTGAAAGCCAGCTAGTTTACGTGGATGGATAGTGGTACTGTCGCAAAAGTTTCATTTCTATTACGTCGTGTAAATACCTGAAGACGGAGCGAAATTACAAAACGAATATTAAAAGCTGAGAGAGAAACTGAAAGGTATAAGTGAGTAGGAAACAGCCGCAGCTCGATGTTCTTAAAGCTGCTATGTCTGCACTTAGAACCAGACGCGAACGCCGATCAAAAACACCGGGCAGACAGTCAGCCAGGTAGCAGGATGGCAGACGGGTTGGTAGGCAGGCAGAGAACAGACAACAGCAGGAAAGAGCAAGAAGGACTGAAGGAACAAAATGATGGAGAGGAAACAACGAAAGGAGAGGAATAAGAATGAAAGGAAAGGAAAGGAAATGGTAGGAAAGAAAAGATAATAAATATATAATGAAAGGAAAGAGAATGGCGAGACCGGAATGCCAGAGTTTTTTATGCCTGCAGTCGTGGGCCGTAGCCTTAATAGTATCAACCTAGGTTATACATAATTAATTAAATTGAAATTCTTACGCAGTCCCCTTGCTCCAGTTCGCATGTGTGGCTATAGCCTTCATAGATTTTCTTAACCCACGATTGACCTGACTATATTATTAGTATTAGAAAAGACAGACCTACACAGACTATATATATATATATATATATATATATATAAGATAAGAGGCCTGGATGAAGCCAATTCGTAATCGTAAATTCAAAATTCTAAAGCGCTACTTAAAACGCAAGGCAGGGCACCAGCTTATTCACGAGCGCTGCGTCAAGTAAGAGAGGTTGTCAATATAGATGCCATTTCAAGCACAAAGTCCGGTTGGCAGAAGAGCAGGAGAAAGAGAGACAGACAGACAGAGACAGCGAGAGAGACAGACAGAGAGCAGAGGCAGAGTAGGTGTTAGGGTGGGTTGTGTTTAAGCTGAGAGAAATGGGAAGGCGGTGGATTCGATGGATCAGAGTAGGATTTCTTGAATAGGTGAGACTTCATATTTGAATGGAGCACCTGAGGGGTAATAGGTAAAGGGGCTTGAGACAGACGATGGTGGTGAACGACGAAAGAGATAAAGCCTAAAGGAAAACAGAATTTTCGAAATTCAAGATGGAGATCATTCCATAGTCAAGATGCATTATTGTGTAGGCCTATAGATGGGTTAGAGAACTTAAGATGAGTAATTACAGCGAGATGGGGCAAGATTGAGGTAAGAGGATGAACGGGTAGAGCGGGGTGATTGGATGATAAAGAGTTTGCTAAAATAAGTAGATTGGGAGTATTGCAGAGTTATAGGTAAAAGAAATTAATGCTTTTTGGGATTTTCAGCCAGTTGAATGATTTCAGGATAGTAGCGATATGCTGGTGCTTATGTGTGTCCTGGTGACAGCTCGGGCAAGTGATTTTTAGATGAGTCGGACACTTAATTTGAGTGGATTATGGAAAAGAGAATTACAGTAGTCAAGCTTAGAGTGAACAACGTTCTATGCTCGATTTTAAAACTGCCTCTGCCATCGCTATACGATGGAGAGGCAGTTTTAAAATCGAGCATTAAACGAATAAGGCGAGGGTCACGATTGTCAATGAAACAGGTGCGAGAGAAGTTGAAGACGGGTTTGAAAATGACAGATGTGGGTCGAAGGTAATGCCAAGATTGCGTACAGGATTTATAGGTGAAACTGAGGATAGAAGAATTAATTGGTAGGCGGATAGAAGAGTCAGGGATTTTCTCAAAATCTGATATAGTAGACCTACCACAATAAATTCAGTTTTGGCAGGTTGAGGCAAATGAGGTTAGAGGATATTCATTTGAGATTTGGTTGACAGCAACAAGCATCTGAGTAATGGATGAGGAAAATGAACTTGGAGAGAAGGAAATGAAGAGCTGAGGGTCATCAGCATAAAGATGGCGGTCGAACAAAGAGGATTCTATGAGACGGCTCAGCGGCGTAGTGTACAAACTGAGGAGAAGTGGCCCTAGGACTGAACCTCGTGGGACACCCACCAAGACAGTGGGAGAGGTTGCGAACAATGACATGCAGCTTTTACAGAAGAGGAGAGGGAAGACTGTTTTAGAAGTGGAGTGACAAGAGATTGTTTGAAATCCAGAGGAAAGTAACCGGTAGAGAGTGAAAGGTTGAATATTTTTGTGATAATAGGACCAAGAACAGAGAAGCAGTCTTTGAATAAAGAAGTAGGAATAGGATCAAGTTTTTGTTGGGAGAGAATTTTAAGGCGTGATACTTCAGAAGCTGGAAGAAAAATTGAGAGAGATGATTTAAGGTAGGGAAAGCAGGATTGATATGGGACACTATATCGGTGTTTGACAAACAGGCAGAAGAGAAATGTGTGTCAAGAAGGGATTGCAGTGACAAACGAAGGGTAGATATTTTTATCAGAGACAAATCAGCAAAACGCATCAGCAATTAAAGGAGGAGGTAAGGAGCTTGGAATTGGGGAGAAAGACTTAGGATGGAGAAGAGAGTTGACAGCTTGGATTTGGTGTGAAGTGGCAGTTTAGAAGAGGGATAACAGCGGAGACATTATTTTACAGTGAGCAAGATGGCAGACTGAAGAAGATGCGACGCGAATCAAATAGAGACACGGCGGAAAAGCATGGAGAAGAAAAATCGATACGAGGGAACGTACAGACGAGTTAAGTTAGGATAGACAAACAGGAAATCTCACCTTGTTCTCTTGGAATGTGAACTCAAATAGATAAACACAACAAAAGACTAGACTGAGAAAGAGTTTAAAATAGACGGCAGAAACACAATGCTCTGCACAGCAATGCCGCAGCCCTCTCTGCAATTACTTCAGACACTGGCCGACGATGTAGGCTTAAATTAATGTAAATTAAAGTATAGATTTAATAAACACTTACAAGACTCTGTCAACAAGACTCCAAACCATACAGTAGGCCTACCATAAGACGACAGTATAGGCTTACTATGAGACGGCAAAAATGCACAAAAGTGTGCACAAACAAATACTTGGGTTTTAAACCAATGATGGTCATTTTTGGGGATTTACATCATTCTATATTTTTATCATGGTAAAAGACTTTGTTTGGCATATACACTCATGTCAACCAAAGTTCTAATGGATGCCTAGATCTATTGAAATAGTAGTCATAATTCGTAAATACTATGACCGTAAAATTAACTTTACAGCATCTGAGAAAAGCGGCCGCTCCTGCTGCAGGCCAAAGTTGAAACGCCCCTGTCTACAAATTTCTATCAAAATATAAGTTTCATAATGAGACGCTGTCGTGCACATCCCACAAGCTAGCGCTCTAAATTTTTCTTTCTATTTCGAGACATCTAAATATAGGCACACACCTACACACATAAATCTAAATAGATCTTTGCTTTTTTCCTTCTCGATCACCTTTACACTGACATTTTAATTGCCAAGGCAAATAATGACTCGATGCGATGTCTGATCTTTGCTGCTTCTCTCACCCGTCAATCCATCAGATTGTAATTCTACTCGGATACTCGGAATCCCTGTTACTAAATACGCAGTGATATTAAAAGAATTGACGTCACAGGTCTCGGTGACAAAAGTATATGCCATTCCATATAAGGAAAGCTCTATTCCGGTACTCCTGAACCTTAGTACTGCTGTGAAATAAATTACAAAGTCGATTGCAAAACACATAAAACAGTTTGCAAATATATAGCTCATTTTAGAGTTTTAAATATATTATTTATTTGTCCAGAGGCTGTTAAATTTATTTATCATTTGCGAAACAAATACATTGAGGTTTTGCAGTCGAATCAGTCTAACACTCTATTGCCAGTATGGAGAACGGCTGAATCGCACCGGGTGTGGAATAAGGTTGCATTATATGCTACACAACTAGAACTGCAAATAACTTATGAATCTTATTATACCTAATGTGAGTGTCTCTTCAACTAATGTTTACACATTCTGTGGGCTTATCAACGGTTTCGCAGAAGGCGAAGACGTCATCGAAGTACGTCACGCAATTTCTTCTGATTGGCTGCAACTTACGGCCTCTGGCTGTCGGTCCATTCTTATATAACGCTATAGTTCATTCGGGCTCGTGTTAGTGTAGGCGTTATTCAGAGTGATCAAGAAGTGTAGTTTGCGACTCTTAAAATCTGTATTTTTCTCGCCATAGAAGCAATTCATCACAGATAAAAGTCTAGAATTATGATTATGGACTGTCCGCCTTCGGCGTCGCTCGTCGAGCAGGTCGATCTTTGCTTCGATTCGTACAGTTTTGCTGGCCAAACGAGTGACCAGCCTAGTAAGGATGGGACTACTCACGCCGGGGTAGTATCAAACGATGATGCGCTGAACACCCCAAGAACGGCAACGTCAGATGTCAATTTCAACTTCGTCAAGTCTCAGTTAGAACTGAGTCAGGAAGCCCCACCAATCATCGGTAAGTTTTACTCTGCTGGGAAATGTTATAAGACTAATAGTTTACTTTTGCCATGTCTGTTTGTCACGTATTGGCCGTACAGGTGTACGTTTACGCAGTTTTAAATAGCGACAGTAGCCTTGACTAGACTATTTTAAAGGACTTTAACAGGTAAGATGTTAATCGTAATCTCGAGATTTCTACAGCGCCCAACGAAAGCCAAGTCGCGGGCGCTCAGTCAAAAAAATTCGATAGGCAAAAGGGTTCGGTTCCAGGTCAAGATCCAGGAGTCAGGCAGTCACACAGTCGGACGGCTACGGTGGATCATTCACCACTTCTGCATATTGGAATAGGCGCCATCCCAGTTTAGGTCCTTTGTATGGACCGTGCTAGTCCGATAAACATATGGCAGAAATAATATCAAAAGTGTGTAATCAATAAAATGGCTGCAGCGGACAGATACAAAAGGAGCTACTTTCGTTTTCATTAATGTGTAGTAGGCTACAATCCATTTATGCATAGAATCTTGTATCGTATGACCGGTATGCTAGAAAATACATATAGGACTACTTGCAGCTAAGACAATCTCATATTTGTTATAAGACTGCCAATTAAACTACATACCCTTCAGTTCCACAAGATAACAATATCCAGAAGACAGCAGAAATACACAATAGTATGCATGAACAAATATTAGTGCTTCAAACCAACGATGGTACTGGTGGGGAATTTGGATATATGTGGGTTTGGTCACTTTGTTGATGTTGCAAGTTGATTAATTTTACACAACTTTTACTTGTATTAAATTTCTTGCTTTAGCCGATGTGGAATGTGGGGTTTGATTTAAGTAAGGAAAAGAAAGTAGGTTAGTTGATTGAAGTTGATAAATTTATCATACATCTTGTGGCAGTTACTTTCTCATAAAAAATCATGCTCATTATATGGTTGCCTGTTGGGGTTAGTCTTAAATTACTGGTCGTCTGTCTGCTGCAATTTTTATGTGCCATAATTGTGATACAGGCCTACGTACTGGAATCCTACAAAAGGCCTCTGGGTAACTACCTAGAGTCCTTTTGTAGGATTTCAGTCACATGGTAGTTACTCTAAGACTTTGATTTTAGAGGTTACTGTTTTTCATGGCATGGTGAGTAATCAGATGTTTTGCAGTGGTCTCTGATAAACCAATGGCATTTTGTGCTTGCAGAACAGAATTTTTAAAATTGCACCAGTTTGGTTTAGGTTTGAAGCCGTTGTCTTTTTAGGTAAGACATGTTAGCTTTAACCACTGCACCAATTTCCACCAATGAGAATAGCTGGGATAAAGGCAAAAAGATATAGGTAACAGTTTGTTTTGACTGAGCACCTGTGAATAGGCTGGTTCCCATGACATAGCTTTCTTAGGGCACTGTAGAAATCTCTCGATTATGATTATTTGTTTATGTGGCCCTATAAACCTATTGTGCTGGGGTTGAAGGAACTATCAACTGAAGTGCAAGTATGACCACAACAATCCAGCAATGGATGGAATACCTTTCTTTTTGTACTAACTGGCATTTGTACTGATTTACTGACCGTGCCTCTTTTACCAAGCAGTATAAGTTGGGACCAGCATAAGCTGGGAAGTAACAGACAAGTCCTGTGATGCATTGGCCCCATGTCCAGGACCTTGGGATTTGTCCCAGACCAACAAAAGAAAAGAAATGAGTGACTCCCCTACATCTCACTTGTGGAATATTTTTAACTTACTTACATTATTGACCCAGAGGAATGCAGAGTTGGTCAAGATCATGACTGTGATTTATGGGAAGGATTAATAGTTTAAAATTATGAACTGTTACCTGGAATTTAAAATTTAATCTTTACACACTCCTTTGACCAACAAATTAATTTTCTTGCAGAAAAAAGTTTCACTGAAAGAATGTCCAATAATTGAGCTGTTGTTCAGAAATAAAGCTGAATTAGTAGCCAAGGTTTTTTTGGAAAAACTGAACTTCTGCTGTAACTTTCCTGTGCGTTAGAAATGTTCAGTAATATTTGTTGCTGAATGCAGAAGGCTTGGTGTTCAAATTTTATCTTCATTTAAATCAGCTAACTTGATGGAAATCTAAACGTTTTAATTGGCCAGTGACTCCAGATTGTAAGGTTATAAAACTAGATTGATTTTATTTCAAAGGCTCTATCTGTCAGTTTAATATTTCAAGCCAAAGCCAGTGTCATCTGTTTGCTGTGAATTTTAGGTATTAATCTAGTCTAGTGTCTGTTGAAAAGTTTGGCAGAAAATAATTAGTATGAATTTTATTATTATTATTATTATTATTATTATTATTATTATTATTATTAATACAAAAATAATAGTTTCTTAGTGTAAGTGGGTCTTAGTGGGTTTTAGCAATAGGTTGTCCTAGGCCTGTATCTCTCTTTATCTCTTTATTTGTTAAGATTTCTCTTTATTGAATAATGAAAATTCATGACCTCTGCCAAAATTAAATACAGTTTCGTCATATCAGTTTATATTTGTCTCGCACTGTCAATAAAGTCCTGCGAAATTGATGAGTAATGTTCGAATAACTGGATGAGCAGTCAAGTAACTTGGATGAGTAACACTAGCATGCCATAGCTTCAGTGTTGGTGAAGAGTTCTGCTTAGAGCTATTTGGATCTGAGAAATGAAGAATTTGGTGATATTATGCACTGATCCAGTCCCAGATTCTGGCAGTGTTTGTTGAACTGGGACATACGACCTAGAGCTATAAAATACAGAATCGATGGATAAAAGTTCTAAGTCACTGTTGTGTTTAACATTTGCAATACCTCTGGTAGCCAGTACATAAAGTCTTGATCATTGCTTATGGCCTGGATAGGTCTCAGACTTTGGAATTTTACCTATTCACTTTTCTTTGGCTTGCTAAAGAATCCTTGCAGCTATTCATTGTGCCAGCGTATATTTTGACAATAAAAACTGTCTGCATATCAGCTGGTTCATGAGGCCTGCAGCATAAATGTATACAGTGTCAGATTTGCAACAAACACCTGTTTGGCTATGATTGTATTTCCCAAGGCATACATCAAGGCAGTGCAGCCGCAGACAATGGCTGGATGGTTGGTTGTTGTCTGCAGGATTTCTAATTCTGTCTGGCTAGAGTTTGGCTGCTGTTTGTTTGGCTGTAGACGTGCAACTTCGCAGTATCCGCTTCATATCAACCTCTATGAACTCTTCTGTTCATGCTTTGAACCAGCGTCAGATGAAGCTTTTGATCATGATGATGCTGATGGTAATTTATGCACTTAGAATTAACTATTGTTAATTTTCAAACATTGCTCAAGGCAGGTCTTGTATCCTGTATCATGACAGATGGGGCCTCATGTAGTTCTTATCATTGTAACATTTATTTACATCATGTGTATAATAGCCCTTGGTATGTCTAGAATGCTTGGAACTTGTTGAGCATTTATTGTGAATGCATGTATATAAACATACCATTATTTATAAATGGGACTCCAATTGTGTAAATTATCTGTAGCCTACTCTGAATACCATCATACATTTATTACGGACTGAGTTACTGTTGTACTTATAGATTCTGATGGACATCTGGTCTGCCTGTGGGTTGTTGTTTGGTACTAGTGCAGCTTTATTTTTTGTTTGTCTGGATTCATCCATGTGGACTGATTCTCATGTTCTACTGTGCATCTGCTGTACATTGCACCATAAAATGCTTTTGACTATTGTTGTCCGTCATTCATTTCTGGTAGTTTGTTGCTAGAGATGAACAAGACATGAATTTTGCTCTGAGCATTTATCACAGACTCTGTGTCTTTCTTTAAGTGTGTTTTTGTTTCTGTCTCTGTTAGTCTGTCTTCTTCAAGCCCAGACTTAAACATGCCATTTGTAACTGGTTAATCTTGGGTTTGGTGATACAGCGATGAGACGGGGTCTTTGAACTGGTGTCATCTGTCAATTTTAGAAAGGTTCTGTGACCTATCATCCAGCTACTGACCAATGCCTGCAATTGAATTCATAAACTCAAGATTTCTACAGTACTCAAAGACAGCTAAGTTGCAGGAACCAGCTTATTATAGCTGTCATCATTCTGGTGAGAGTTTATTCCGGAGGGCTGAAGCAGCTATGGCTATTTGAATGATTTCCAAATTTAAGGGATGAAATGACAAAAGGGTGAAGTGTTAGAGCGGAAGAGGAACCGAGTGGTTGGATTGTAAGTACGGTAACTGATGAAGATAGGAGGATTGAGAGGAGTGAATTGTGTTGTAGGTAAGAGGTATCACTTACCTACAACTTAGTACTGTTATTTTGTTGGGTATTTTAAGCCAGTGAAGTGATTTGGGAACAGGAGTGATGTGATCGTGTTTAGGGGTTTTGGTGAGCATGAGTATGAGCGAGATACAAAACCTGGTGACCTGAGGAATATCTGGATCCTTTTTACGATCATCAAGAGTGTGCCAGTTGGCGAGCATTACCATGTGCTGTGACTGCTTCATTCACCAGTAGTCATTCCTCATCTTAATACAGCACAGATTGAGGACTTAAGTATCAACCCCAAACGAGACTCGATGGTTTGATTCCATGTGTGGGGACTTTTCCAGTTATTTTAACACTGTTGCTGACAATTCAACTTGTTCATAATGATCTCACATCATTACTTATGGTATCAAAGGAGTGCCTTTGAGAGGTACTTGGAGAGCATTATAAAATGTACAATTACATGCAAATGTACAGTTATTTTTTTATTTTTTCTTATGATTTTTTATTGCAGTATGTATTACTATTAGATAAAACTTTGTTTCTGTGACATGTAATAATTTATTATATTAATTTATTAATGCAGTTGTTACACGTACAGCTGCTATTAAAACTTTTGTGATTGTCTAGTGCAGTTATTTCTTTTGAGCCTAGATATTTGTTATCCTGTTAGTATTGGTTTGATGTCTTGTATGGTTCAGTAACTTGCAGCAAGCATTTCTGTCCTCTGTGGTTACTGACCTCAAACAGAGTAAACAAGAGCTGTTGACTATCTGTGTTGCTGCCTGAAAACCTCCTCCACCCCAGCTGTCATTCATTATCTAGCTTACTTTTGCAGACCAACTCACATCTTCTGAGGTTAGCAGTGCAGAAAGTGCGTCTGGTTCTTGATTGGATATTGTCTTTGTTGTGTAGGCTTGCTTGTATCAGTCTTAGACCTACATCACATTCAAAGTAAAATATATAGCATTTCACGTTTGCATTTTTGTACCGAAACAGGAAAGTTGTTAGTTCAGACACTATTTATCTTATTTCAGCATATTTCTCTCCTTAGGTGTTTGCAGAAAACCAAAAGTAATAATAACACTTAAAGATATTTTTTCTTGTTGCTTAGCTACTATTCAGGCAGCAGTGACAATTCCTGAACGATTGAGTGGCCAACAATCACAAGGGGGCGCCAGCAGCTCCACTCCTGTAACACATCGCATATCATACAAGGGAACATTTACGGCGTCAGGCCTTCCATCGGTTTCTACGCCAACTAACATCCCTTCAGGACAGACAGGTTTTATGTCGATCCTGTCACCATTTTTAAACATGATTTCTCAGGCCAACATTACAAGCAGCAGCAGTAACGGTGGTGCCAATGATACATCCGATATTCTCCAGTCATTCTTTGGACCGTTCGACTTACAGTCTTCTCCACCAAGTGCTGCCAGTGCAGCACCACACAATGGAGACAATGGGCGCCATGCAGTTGGCTGCTTTGTTGACGAGAGTGTTGTTGATTCAACAGAGGGTGCCAGCATGCAGCAGACATACACTGAGGATCACTTGGAGAAAGAGATCTTGGTGCCTTATGAATCTACACCCATCCTTGACCTTAAGCCGACTCCAATTCAGCTGACGAGACATGAAAGGAATGACACCTTGCCGCCCCCGTATGCCACTTCAGTGTCGTCTACTTTTAGGGATATAGAACCTTCTCTCTACCACCCTAGTCATCATCAGACGATCTCAGATGCTATGACAGTCAACCTCACAGTACCAGCTTCAAAGATGGTTAGCAGCTTGCCATGTCCTGTGACTGAGGCTGCCAAACTCATCTGGTCTCAGAGTTATCAGGTTCCAGAACCGAATTACCTGCCGGCAATGCCAGGAATTAACACGCCAGTTTCGTGCAATCTGGCTATGGTAAAGAATGAGCCAATGGATTACGTGGTCCATACAATGGTTCCAGTGTCTCAGAGAACAACTGAGCCATTAACCCAGAGGAATTCAATGGTAGATGTCAAGCCAACAATAGAGCTGATGCCTATACGACCGAGAAAGTACCCAGTTCGTCCGTGCAAAGTTCCACCGCATGAACGACCCTTTGCCTGCCTCATGGAGTCGTGTGACAGGCGATTCTCACGCAGTGATGAGTTGACACGTCATATGCGCATACATACAGGACAGAAGCCATTTCCATGCCCAACTTGCTCACGGGCATTCAGCCGTAGTGACCATCTTACGACACACATTCGTACGCATACTGGGGAGAAGCCGTTCTCCTGTGATCTCTGCAACCGAAAGTTCTCTCGTAGTGATGAAAAGGCACGGCATATGAAAGTTCACACAAAGCAGAAAGGGAGAAAAGATGATTGCTGCAATTCTGAACCACTAAACAGTGTAACGTCATTTTCTTCATCCCTCATGGCTCTTCCTCACATGGTTTCAACTTCAGCTATGATGCAGTCTTAGGAAAATCTCATTTCCAAGTGCTTTGACCCTTGGTCAGTGTTCACATTCAAAGCAGATAACATCTTAAAACTCTTACACTGTGAAGCATCTCTGCTGCTTCTTACTGAAACCTTTCTCATCTTTCAAATGCTTCCTCAAGACAAAGTATTGAGAATTGACTTCTTCATAACTGTTGAAAAACTGACAATTTTTGTTTTACTTGTGGATCTTTTTCATTGTCTGATTTATTAGCTTTCTGCTTCACTGATTGATGATCGATTGTCTGACTGATTGAAACAGTTGCCTTCTATTCAATTAATTGTGAAATTAATTTCTGTACTTAAATGTTACACATTATACATGTTTACATGTCTATACATATGCGTACATACTCACCGTCATGCCTAAATCTCAGCAGAATCTTTTCATAGCTTGAAAGCCACTGATTGAAGTTGCTGCCACTATTCAAGTTATGAATATTATTTGTAATCCTGTCATGCCTCACATACTGGGATCACAGCATATACCGACTGATTTCTTACTGCACTGTCATAAAACTTTCTAAGACGTAGTCATGGTTTTCATGCAGAAGTTTAAGTACTTTAATAACAATTTTAAAACTTCTAATGATTGACGCAAACTGGTTTTAACAGTGTTGATAATAATATTGAGCTCAATGAATAGTACTTACAATGCTTAAACTTTTGAGCAAATGTTAAAATTGCACCACTACAATTAATTGTTCTTTTGGTGTAAATGAGTGTAATGTTGCATATTACACTCTTGCTCTTATAATACACTTTGCATGGCAATGCATTTTGCTTTTACACTGTAAAGTCATATTTATTTTTGATAAAATGTTAACAAGAATATTTTCTCTATCTAAATGATTGTATTTGCCACGAAAGAGAACAGTGCACTTGCAGTGAATATGTCTTGTTCATTGGAAACAATTTAGGTTAATTATTTAATTTAAATTCTGGTTGTTAGAGAAAAATACAAATGCTGTATTGTTGGTTATTCATAATTGTTGTTGGTTTGGACTGGTTATTTTTAACTACTGGTGTTTTAAGGTTTTGAAGTACTTAATGGTTGATGTGTTGTAAATGAAGATTTTGTCAGTTAGGCAATTTATGTGTGATAGATGAATTTCCAGATGCACGACGGTACTGTTATTCATTGACATGGGTTTGACAGTGGGTCCTGGACTAAAAGCTCTAGCAAGAGAAGAAGTCTATCCATATAGAGCCAACCCTAGAATGTTACTTATGAAAGCACATTACCAGAATATCTGATGTTGTCAGGGCAGTATGTCAACTAATGATAGCATTTTATTCTAACCCCAGTAGAAAAATAGTTTATGAATAAAAGAGTGATATGTGTGCCGTGAAGGACCTGGGTTGGCTCATGTGGCATGCAAGGTTTACTACTTGTGCTCATGTTAGTTAAGAAAATCACACCATAGTAAGAGCTCTTTAATTGTGGATTGAAATCACAAAAGTCTGCCTAGGTGTTGTTAAATGCTATGACAGTTCGAATTTAATTTCTTTTGTTTTTCTTGCTCATGTTGATCATGTGCACTTTGAAATTTATTGTTAATCTTCCGGTTGATTGATTTTAGTGTATTGGTGCATTTTTTGGCTGTAAACACTTGACAGAGAATGCTTGAATTTTTTCTGCTCCCCGGTTCTCTGATTGGTAAGAAAATTGAAAAAAAGACAAAAGAAAAGTAAAGGTTACACAACAGTCTTGCTTGGGAACTCAAAGTTTCAGCATATTTGGGCCATTTAAAAATTATTTCCTGCATGCTTTTGTCTCCAAGAAAAACTGTTCTAAGCACTTTGTAGAAGTAAATTAAGACTGAGTTTGCAAATGTTTTGTAAGTTTCTTGTATACAGTACAATGCACAAGGAGCATATTTATTTTATGAATTGTTTAAATACTGCTACGCACTATTTTTTGTCAGCCTGTACTAATTTAAAGTGTGAACTCTATTGTTTACATTGACATTGAAAACTTATGTCACTGAAACTGTTTTGAAGTAAATTAGATCTACTCTAATCTAATGACTTCTAAAGTGCCATTATCATAATGCTCAAGGCATCAGTCAATGGTCACTTCAAGTCAAAATTGAAATAAAAAATTATGATCCGTTGGAGAAGCCAGGTCGAACTCCGATAGGTCAGAGAAACCAGAAGCCAGACCAGGGTGAGTAAGCAAGCTGAAAGAGATGAGTCTTTTGCTTGGGCCTGAAGAACTGACAGAACAAACTGAATATGTGCAGTGAATTCCAAATCTTTGGACCATCTGTGACCAAAGCATTTTGATTTTTTTCAAACACGGAATGAAAACGGTTCAATAAGCTGCATAACGTGCAGTGAATGGTAAACAAAGCCCAGGTGTCCCATAAAAATTAAAAACAATAATAAGCTTGAAATTGAGTTTATTTTGCAGAGTTTTGCAGTGAAGCCTGAACTGAACCTTACTTTTTCATAAACAGCAAAGTGCCTCTAGTGTCACGGACAAGATAACGAAACACATGAACCATACGAATTAGTTTGCTGTTTGGTTTGGCATCGTGCGTGATTTTCACAGCTTGCATAGTACAACACAAGGCAAAGTATGGGGCAGTGTTTGCTCTGTCTCTCTCTCTGTCTCTCTCTCTCTCTCGTGTCTGTGTGTGTCTGTAGCAGTTCTGATTTAAGCATCCACAAGCTGCAAGCTGAAGTTAATAAAATATCGACAAACGTTCATCCTACAAGAAAGACTCGATGAATTATCGACCTATCAAGTCCGTAAACCTGACGGCAGTAGCGATACATATCCATGAACCACGAAAACACATCCGGCCACTTAAAACTCTCTTTTAAACATACTTAAATGCTAAACCTAGGCCAGAAATATGCATCGAAATACGATGTATTAAATTACTTATAAAGCTTCAAAAGCATTTTTCTGAGAGATATTTTGTAACCGCATAAAGCAATTCGACACGGAATATTACCGTAGCTTCGTTGATAATAAAACAGAAACGGATTCACGAAGGTCAGAAAATCAGAAACACAACGAAATGTCGGAAATTCAATAGCACACTGAAGAAAGTCGGGATATCATAAAATCAGAAACATATAGACGAAGGTCGGAAAATCTTCCCTTTCTTTCTGTCCCTCACCCTCCCTACCCCATTTCATCCCTCCCTCTCATCCCTCTGATTCCAGCCCCTTACATACAGGGAGAATTGCATAAGTATGCAGCTGGTTTCTTTTACATAGCGCCTTTTGTACACACCTCAAAGGGGCTTAAACGTATAAAACTTACGACTATGGCTGCTTTTATACCTCATCAAGAAATAAATAGGCAAGGCTCGTTCCAGTTTTGCTGCGCATACAGCGTACAGAAACCTGGTGCTACATAATTTGTACCATCGCAACTGTGAGCACGCCAGACTGGTTAAAATTGACGTCTCGACTGGATTCTGATTTTCACCCATCAAAACTAGCAACCGATCAAACGCACTAATTCTGGTAAGCTAGATGGTATTGTGATAACGGGTGTGATTAGCCGAGAAAGCGGCGTTTATTAATATTAGGCCTCAAGTTTTTTACATTATTCCTGACTCTTTGGAACAAGAAATGCGGAATACAAAACTTCGATCGCGAGCACGTGGAAGATCACGAACAGCCTGGATTGAGAACATAAGGTCTTGGACAGGATTAGCTGAGTCAGTTAGCATACTCTACTGAGGAGGACTGAAGATAGAAACATTTGGAGACGGACGGTTCATGTTGCGGTCCAGCTTCAAATCGAAGATGGATAAAGACATGTCAAGACTTGTAAGACATTTGTGAAAAAATATTTCATTAGAGAACTTAACATACTTTAGAGAGAGACAGCGCTTCTCTAAAGCCATTATGCCAGCTTAATTTCGCTCGCCAGGCTTGGCGCTGGACTTGAACGTGTATCATACACGTAGCCTACGCAAGGAGGCCTACGTACTACGCATGTAGGCCCCCTACGTACGCACCTACAACTGTTATAAACGTAGCCTAATACTTCTTTTCAGCGCTGGGTCCCAAGTATGCGACGGTTTCAAAGACCCGCCGGAGGAGGAATAAAACGATTGGTGTAAATTATAAACGCAGAAAAGTTCTACAGTAGATATGAAATGCATATAAATCATGAAACAAACTACGAACAGCAAAGGAGGAACACACTGTCTTGTCTTGTCTTGTCTTGACTTGTCTTTAGCCATCTTCGATCCGAAGCTGGGCAGCTACATGAACCGTCCGTCTCCAAATGTTTCTATCTTCAGCTGTCCTCAAAGTGCATAGCAGTTCTATTGGAAAATAATGGAATACTGAAACTAAAGAAATACTGACTGAAGTTTCAAGCCACTGCATGCAGTCTACCATAAAAATATTTCTGTTTTTTGTTGTTGCGTTAAGCTGAATATAACCTAGCAGCAGCCCTGTAGATATCCAAACACTCCACTGCATTGTCTACCGACAACAGTTTGCTGCAGATCTGTATTTGCCCAGTGTCTTTGGCCTTGGGGATATTAAAACCCCGTTGTTGAAACGCCAACCTCCTTAACAGAAAAGTTCGTGTTGGGGTGTTGCTTTTAAACCCCTGGAGAGCTGCAGTACTTTATGCACAAATCATGCTTAAGACTTCAATTTCTTTTATAGGTATTTAAAAATCATAATATTTAAAATTGTTGCCAACCGGGGTTACGCCCTGGACCTAGTCCATGAACTAATGATTAAGTGTAAACTCCAACACCAATCAAACTGGTAGCGTGGTTAAGGATCTCACCCGTCAATTCATTGAAAAATGGGCAGGGTCGAGGCTGTACGGTCGCTCTGGAAAAATGCGTATATTTACATTTACCTCTACTTGAGGGTCCACCAAAAGGCGAATAATCTTATTTACTTTACGTCGTTGCACTTGACAAACACCGTAGAACACGTCTCTATCTTTCTTGGCGCGAGAGTTAACGTCTGCCCCGCACGAGCACCTAGTGTTTGGGACACGTGGTTTTAAAATGTCGGAGCGAATACGAATGGTTCAGAAGCCTTTTTCTGTTAGAGTTATGTAATTTTTAGCATTGTTGTGTGGTCAGTTAAAGTGCCAAAGCAAATCTTTGTTTACCCTGACTAGAAACTTTACGGTTAATTGTTCATAATTACGATTTTCGTCGAAGCAGGGTTATTTTTTAAAGCTAACTAGTTAGTTCTATACCAGCGCCGAATAAAAACGCAGCGGCCTAAGCGTTATTTTCAAGGGAAATGCATTTATAGGTTGCAACATAATTATCAATAGCGGTATATTCCGGGTACTCTTAAAATTTGATTTTATTGCTCCGTTTGAAAAATCAAAATTCTCTTTGCTTAGGTTACTTTCTGTTGAATTTGTGGAGACCAATAAAGATGAGTCTGAAGCTGATGTTGGTGGCAATTGTTCCGACTGGGGCTGCCATTATCTATCTCCTGTGGTCCTACAGGCGAAGGAAAGTCCCTTCACTAGAGCAAACCTGGAAACCAACTCCAAGGGCCCATAGCTTTCGCGAGCATTTGGTTACTTTGGAACTAGTGGAGGCTGGATCTCGGACAATCACATTACCAAGTAGCAATGACTGCTGTGAGAGTGCTGATTGTATGAACATCATTGAAGACCATCTAATAAGCAACCTAGCAGATGACCATGCAGCCTCAAAATTTCTTCAGAACAATGGTTTTTGTGAAGATATTGTTGATTCATTAGAACAGATCAAAACATCAAATTATCTGTCTAACAGGGTCATTGAATTTCCTTGTGATGTGGGTTCAAGCGTGGGTGAAGATGCTCCAATTGAAGTAACAACTATTTGTGATGGTAATAGAGAACAAGTGGAAAGACGTTCCAGTTTAGAAGATGAATCTGGCATCGCATGTATGAATCACTCTGGCAGTGGAATGACTGTGAATGGAATCAGAGAAAGAGAGAGTTTACCCGTTTCAGAAGAAAAATTGGAAGATCTGCTGAAACAGGATGCTGCGAGTGAAAACGAATTATTTGAGATGCATGGCCCATCACAGCTGATTCCAAGGAAGGAGGACTCTGGCATAGAGCCTCAGGTTGCAACTGTGTATAAACCACCAAGTGTTCTTCGGAAGAGCATTAGCTGTTTTAGAGATTTTGACCAGGGGACCAGCGGTTCATTGTCTGACCAAGAAATATGCTGGCGTTCTTCATCGATGGCAAGCCAGGACTTGGACATCATCTGTTATGGAAATAAGGTTGGAGGAGATGCAGTTTTCTACAACGATGTAAGTTTTCTTTGGCAGATGGTAGTAAGTCATGTATAACTGGGTCATGTTGTTCTTGAGGAATCATGTAGTCTTAGCTTTGTTGTCTCAAGTTCCGACATAGATGCCTTGTATGGAATTTGGAATTCTATTAAATACATGTGTAAAGCGTCTTTAATTAGCTATTGTTTTGCTGTTAGTTTGTGAGTACTTCAGCTGAAAAACTGTTTAACATGATAAAATTTCTATATAAAATGAAGTATTAACTTCCTTCAGGCCCAGGACCTCCAACTATCTCCAAGGACTAATGTTGATACAACCATGTAGTAAATTAGGCAGTTACTTTAATTTCCTTGTTGAATTAAAAATTTGAAGGATGTTCATCTATATGTATTGTAAATATTTGCTCCAAGCAATAATAAAGGGAAATTAATTTTTGACTTATGGTGCAATTACTTTAGGTTAACTGGTCTTTTCTATGTTACTGATTATTACTTGTAAATTATAACTTTTATATGAAGAAAAACTGCTGTTTGAATTAATCACTTAAATGCAGATTGAGTTGTGTTTGTGCCATGTGTTTGCTATGGTCTCAATTAGAATAAAGTGGAGCAGATGAAAAAGAAGTGGAGTCAACATAACAAGAAACTGATGGACAGCATCAGTACTGTGTATAAGTTTGACTTTCCTTCTGAACTTTGTGGGCGGCTGATCGGTCGACAGGGCAAAAATGTTGGAACATTGAAGAAAAAATCTGGCGCTGACTTGTTCCTTCAGACCAAATTGTACAGCACTCAGTACAAGGTTGTCTGCCTTCAAGGTTTGCTTAAATTCATTTACTGTATTCAGAGATCTGGCAAATAGTTTTTTGATTGAGAAAATACATGTACATTTAGAGTTTTGGTGGAGCAGTGACCAAAAATCCTGTTAAATCTTCAGATGGGATTACCGGTAGGTTTAAGTAGTAGTTGCCTGAGCAGCACTTTTGGAATGCCTTCAAAGCTCAGTGTTGTTGTTGTAGTGTGATACATGGTAATTGGGTATTTACAAAGACTGCTTTCAGAAAACTTCTAGAGTGCTACCTATTCAGAAACACCAATTTATCCATCATCAGACAAGATGGTTTTTCAGCCAGTGATAGAATTAAAGCAGGCAATGGCTTAAGCATTTGGCAACTCGTTCCAAGGCAATGAGCAGATGACAGCAAAGCTCCCATGTTGTGCACTGGAAGTTTCAAATTGGGTACAAAGCACCTATCCTGTGGGGTATAAGAAGATGTCTGGTCTGGAATGGGTATTTCTCTGCTGTGCCATGTCACATAAAATGAAAGGATGTTCTTTTTTTGAAGTACTGTTGTTTGTGCAATTAGGGGCAAAAGCTCTTGCAGCTCTTCCCATTTTTTGTGTGATGCTTAGGCCTAGAATGACTTCTTCCTATTCATTCAACTCCTTTCTTAGCAGATTGTTTTGCACTTTATTTACATGGAGGATTATAGTAATCCATTTTGAATTCTTATGCCTTTAGGAACTCAGCAGCAGGTCAGCAAAGCCCTTCATCTGATTAAGAAGAAATTTCCTGAGAAGAAGTTTCGTGGAGTTGATTATGGAAAGCATTCAGCAGATGTTCCACCTGAATCTGTTGGCATTACACAGGTGCATTACTGCTGCGATTTCTTAGGGATCAGTTAGGTGAGCTAATTGTTATTCATAATTAAGGCCATAGATGGGCTGCTACTGATTTCTTGAAGATAAATAATTGAGGTATCATTGATACCAAAAGTTCGTGTAGGTTGGCTACCATTGATGCTTTTCCACAACCGGTTTGGTGCTAATGGATTAAAGGTATTAGTAACTGATTATTGATTTCACAAGGCCATCCAGTCTCTTGTATGTGCATGTGTATCTGAACATTTATGTAGCACCTTTAAGATGCATATGAGACTAACTTCTATTGGGGTTAGCCTTATATGCTGATTTCTGATATTTGTCTGACCAGCTGAGCATGCCTGTTGGTGCACCACTGGATGTAGTGGTGTCAAATGTCATCAGTGCTAATCACTTGTTTCTCCATCTGCCAAGTCATCCAACATTTTCCAAACTGGAGGCACTGACAGCAAACATGAAAAAGTGCTATAACCTCGATTGCTGTGTTCCTGATCTACCACGACCTATAGGGGGTATGTTTCATTCTGCATTCAGAATATCATGTCCTCTATGTATGTAATGCACACATACCTGGGTAGAGTAACTTAAAAGTGATTTCTTGAGAGCCAAACAAAGTACTATTCAGATATCTAGGTCAAGAATTATGTTGTAATGAAAAAGCACATTTATGTCAAGTTTTTGCTAGTTCAGGATACAGTGTTGCTGTTCAGGAATAAAATAATTATCGATATGCATGAATGCTTTTCAGCCTGTGAATCTTGAATAAATGAAATGACAACTTTGTATAGATTTTGCAGTTCTACATTTTTCTATGTCTTTTTAATTTTTGCTTCTTTGGTCTAGATACAGTTGGCTGATTTGAAGTGTGAATTGCACCTTCCAGTTGTGAAGATTGGTGGACAAGCATTTTAATTCAGTTATTAACAGGCAACTTTAGAAATACGTAAAGTACAAAATCATCAATGCATCAAAGCACTTTATAAAATTGCTACATTACCAGTGTATTACTTGCAGTGGGAATTATCTGTGTGGCACCGGCATTTGGCTTCTGGTACCGTGCTCAGATTCTTGAAGTCCATCTAGAGGAAGACGAGTACGACATCAAACTTGTAGACTATGGTGGATATCTTCGCTTGCGGGGATCCACTCTGAAGCAGATACGGTAAAGTTTTGATATGATATGCCAAAGCCTAGTTGCATCTTGGCTGACTAGTTTTTAGATATTGAATCTATTCTGGTGATTAGCATTATCTAAATCTAGTATTTAAATTAATAATTGAATTCTTGTTAGTTTATTCACTTCAGCAAATACAGTTGCTGTCACTACAAGCATTGAAGTATCATCTTTGTTTACCATCACTTCATCTTTGCAGAAATCTTCCTAATACTAAAGTTGTCATCATCTTCGTCTTCCTTGCCACCAAATACTGTTGCACCAGAAATCTCCAAAAGGAAGGACTTCTAAGCTGAAACTCTGATCTAGTCGCTCACAGTGGATAATTATTACATCTTTATCTCTCATCATCTTTGATTGATTCCTGTAAAATGTTTTCTGAAGACTGATTGGTTTTTGTAGAAAGGACTTTTTGGATTTGCCATTCCAAGCGGTTGAGTGCTACCTGGCCAATGTTGTGGCACCATATGGTAAGATTATCCTAATTTTCATTTCAGTGACATTTTGGTTCACTTAAGTCATGTAAGTTATAAATTTTTTTAAACTTTTGCGGTTGGAAGGCAAATCTGTACAGCTCTAACCTTGATTTTTCATTCAGTTGATGTGATTATAATATCCACTTGACTCTTTCATCTGTATCAAACTTTGCCTTTTGGAACTATCTAGACTTAAAGCCATGAAGCTGAATTTTTGTACTGCACTTGAAGGTGCCTTTGAAGTTGGTACCATAATACTTGAAGTAGAGTTTTTGCCTTACTGCTGACAGTAATATTGTAATGAGAACTAGCAAGAGTGTAGTGTGATGTTGCAGAGTAAGAGAACTTGTTCTGTTTCATTCTAACTGATGGAATTTTGAAGTCTCTTATTAACATCAAGCACTCTACCAATATTGTAGGACCGCTCAGTTTTATATTCTGGTTTGGAATTGTCTGCTTCGTGTAGCTGGGATTGGTGACGAATTTCCTTTAAGTCTTTCTAACAGTTTGTATAAATGTCCAGTTTGGATTATTTATCTGACTGACCAAGAAGTTGCCTTTTAATGCAGGTATTGTTGCTGCATTCTGCAGAGGTCATGTTTTCATCGTATCATGTGTTCTATGAAGGGATATGTGGCACCTTTTCATAAAACCACATGGAAACACATAGCAGTATTCTTGCTCATTTTAAATTGCTTCAGAAAATGACGATTTTCCAAAGGAAGCTAAACGAATCTTGGAGAAACTGGTTGATGGTAATGTACTTCAGGCAGAAGTGGTTGCAGTGGAACACGATGGAACTCCATATGTGGAACTGACCTGCGTTCAAGACTGCCAGGTAAAATGACAATTGTTCTGATTTTCAAGCACGAATAATGAATGATTATTAAGAAACTAACAGGGCAGGCATCAAAAAAAAATTTGAATCAGAGGCACAGTCAGTTGCTCAGGGAGACGGCCAGAAGCAAAGGAGGAAAACTAGGTGATAGGTGAGTTAATAAAATAAAACGTTTTGGGTTGCCGCTTGAAGGATGAAATTGATGGAGCAGACCGCGTTGATAAAGGAATGTTGTTCCTAATGATAGGTGAGGCCGAACTAAAAGCATGTTCCCCAGTGACTTTGCCCACGAAAGGTTTTTTGCGGCTTCAGTGGGTCACAAGATCATGTATTGCGAACGGTAATATGATATGCTGTTTGAAAATCAATGCGTCTTGAAACCAGGAGCCAATGAAGTTGTGAGAGAATGCCAGCAGATGAAAGGTTACAATTAGGACAGACAAGGCATGCTGCTAAGTTCTGTACCCACTGTAATTTTCTAATGTTGTAAGAGGGGTATGGAAAAGGATAGAATTGGCATAGTCAAGTTTAGACTGGACAAGAGCAACGGCTATCATAGCAGCCCTATCATCAGTGAGAACCGAATGAATGTGTCTTAAGGCTCTAAGATGGAAAAAGCGGTTTTGCTAGCTGAAGGCAGATCCAGAAATTTCAAAACTGGTGCTGAGCCTGGAGATGAGCATCACATGATCGATGGCATCTAACATGGCACTAAGATCAAGTGAGATCAAGTGGGTTGGTCCACAGCACGGTAAATGTTATTTAAGCTGTAAAGCGAGGCAGTTTCCACTGAATGAGATGGTTGGTAGGCAGATTGAAATTTAGTGAGCCAGTGATGTGTGGTTGAAGTCTGGCAAGGAATAACCGTTCAAGGATTTTTGAAACGTTATTGAGGTTGGATATGGGGCAATAGTTGGAAAGAGAGTCTGGGTCAAGACCAGGTTTCTTGATAAGTGGAGTGACGGCTGTTGTTTTGAACAACAAAGGAAAAACCCCATCGCAAAAGGAGAGTTTAGCCAATTTCAAAATGAGTTCAGAAAAAATAACGGGAGATGATTTTAGTGGATATGTACGGATAAAATCAACAGATGATGATTTACATTGCATAGCAGTAATAATTTTGTTGACTTCTTTAAGTGTCACAGGTGGCAAAAAAGTACCCAAGAACAGAGAGGATCGGAGAAAACAAATTTGGCCATAAAGGCAGCAATAGAGGCAACTGACCATTTTAAGCTAGGAATCTCATCCAAGAAAAATTTTGAAAACAAAGAACATAGTCTGTCAAGCTCATCAGTAGTGTGATTGTGAATTGTTTCCACAGAATTAAGTGTTTTGAAATGGACCAACGTTCCCCAGTGTTGGATGCAGATGCCAACTGTTCATGGAAAAAGTCCCGACGGGATTTGTTTATCAGTAATTATCGGCCCGATGACATGACCGTCTGTTAGCTACGTGGTTCGATTATTTGTGTGTGTTCCGTCAGCGGCGCTCAAGTCGAACATTGTTGGCAATCTGCAAGGGCACTTGCACAGAATGTGTTTGACTGACCCTGTGTCTGTCGTTTGGGGCAAAAGCTCTTGCGGCTTCAAATAATCTATCAAAACCTTATGCAGCTGAGAACATGAAAAGGTGGCTAAATTAAGTAGTTTTTTGCAGTAATAAGATCACAATCTAAAAAATTGTTTGGTGTAGAACGTTTTTGCAAGGAACTGAAAATCTTAAATTCCTTATGTCTTGTTTCAGGTGAAGTTTGTTAATCGTGAGCTCATCAGCTGTGGTGTTGCAAAATGGGCAGAGATGTAGTTGATCCAGTTTCAAACAATCACTCAGATAGTTGCACAAGGACAGACTGCACAAAGTGTTTAAAGAGCTTTTTAAAGGATCTTTAAAGAAGCTATTTAAAGATTGTTCTAATTACATTGCAGTGTTTTGTTTCTAGCAGTTTGATTTTAGTTCTTGGGCTGGAAACATATTTTGAATGTTATTGTGGAAACGGGTTTCTAATGGCTGGTTTGCCTTAATGTTCCTTAATGCTGTAACTAATGTTTGTCTTGAATAATATCACTGATAGTTAAAAGTAATTTGTGTGTAGCAACTTTATTAAAAGGACTGCGAGATGTGAGTTATAGTGACAGTTACATTTGAATTAAATGCATCTAATGAATTTTTTATGTTTGTCAAATAATTTTGCAGGAAATGCAAAGTTTTGGATTTCATAACACAAATTTTAGTTAACCTATAAATTAATTAGATGATACATTTTTATAGTTTTGTATGTTTTTCAATTCCTTTAATTTCAAACTGGAGATCTGCATCTTGAGTTAGATATGTAGAAAGGTCACTTGTGCGTTATCTGTTTTGTATATTAAACTTTCAAATGCAGCATCCAGAGTCAAATTCTTTGAAAAAAAATGGTGGACTGTGTGGAAGTGACAAAATGATATGATATCTATGGTTTGGACTCCTTTACATGCTGGGGATATATGATGTCAGTTGATAACAACTGCTTGACGAGTCTCCCATCATCACAACAGCAGCAAATGTAGACCTACGTCAATCATCATGGTCATGTAATGCGTCAACATATAACGTTGCCAATAACAGCGTCATAATGTTGAAGATATGGTGAGAATATGACAATATTTCCCTATGGGGTTTAACATATCCTACATATGGGTATTAACCAATAATCATTTCTATGTCTTCGGCTTTATAAACCTAAACATTTCTTACACCGTTGTAACTGATGCGTCAATCATTACAGCGTCGCCGCTCTTCAGTAAACTGATGCGTCTTCTCTTAAAGGGACGCAGAACGAGCAACTGAGGATCTGCTGTCGACCTATAAGTTCAGCTTGTGAGGAGTTTGACTGATCTGGTCACTCACGCAATGTGGAGGGTTGCTTTTCGAAAAACTTCTTACAGTTACTGCCAGCAGTGGTTGGCAGGGTGGCAGCTGTTCTGCGCCGACGACGTTAATAAACATGGACTGACCAGATGAGGTATAGCTCAAAGATCATTCCGAGAGACTTCACATGACAGTCTGTAAGGTGAGTACCAAACTCAAGTCGCAATAGTCGTTCTCAGTCCAGGTCAGTCTTGCAATGAAATCAGACGGCGACAGTTTTAGTTGATGAAACCTCGAATCCTCGGTCTATGAAAACAGCTGTGACCGTATTTAGATACTTCTCGAATTAGTCGACCCCAGGTTCGCGGCTAGTTGCCTTGGCAGTCGTCGCCAGGAGTGGACACGTTTCGTGCCACGTTTTTATAGGCTCCAGACGATTGTATTTACGCCATCCAGGTTGCGACAGGCAATTAGTGGCTCCGGCCGTGGAAGTGAACTTGTTTTCAAGTGTCTGCGGTTTGAATCTCTGTCGTTTTCAAATTTGTAGTTCGTTTGAAGCTGATGAAACAACATGGCGAGGCCGCGGCTGTTTCGAGCAGAGCCCCACTTTCGGGGAATATAAGGGAGACTAAGGACCTCGATTGACGCGGTTGTGAGAGAGGGGATGAGCAGTGATGGGTCGAGAAGTGATTTGAAAGAGGACTAGGCCTGTATAAGCTAGGTAGTACTTTATATCGCCGAAAATTTACTACATTTTTACTTTGCGGTTCAGTTCTCAAGCTTGAGTTTAGCCTTATGTTAACTCAGGTATACAAAAAATTTATTGTCTCGGGTCAAAGTGTGGAGGGGCAAAAGCAGCTCTGTCCCTCCCAGTGAGGGTTTGGGTCTAGCGGAGGTCAAGCTGATGAAACCCATGAAACTCGTTCAAAGGTCTTGAGACGAATCCAGCATCTGACAAACTGCTTTCATACTTCAGCGTTTTTCTGACCCAATCTTCTTTCTGATTTTTACATCTAAGCGTTCTAAATATGGAAAAATTTTGTGAACCTTTTGTCCGGTTGATGGAATGAAGAGCTGGGTTCAAACGAAAGCATTTTCCATTTCCATGAAGGCAATGAAATTCAGATATATCCGTTAAATGCGCGTTTAATTTTCTTCAACACTGACCAGATTGTAACAAGAAACCTGGTAAAATTAGGCTAATACTGAGTAAGAATGACGACTACACACGTCATGAATAGGCTACTACTTAATCTCCGAAAAATTACATAGTAGTAATTTTATCCAGGATTAAGATTTACCCGAAGCCTAAACATGCATAGACGATCACTAATCAGAGTACGTTCAACCTAACGACAGTCAACGCGACTTAACATTCTCGGTCTCTGCATTTGATGGCATGTATCGACTCCTATTATCAGCCTATATATATACACACACATTTACAAACTTTTAAATCTAACCTGGAAATATTTTTAGATACAGAAAGGCCGATTGAAACTTGAAAGGTTTGGCTATATTTTTCTGGATAGGGGGGCCTATATTTTGGCACTGAGAGCCACCTCATGGTGGTTGATTGCTAACATGCCGGCCTTTCACCTATAGAATGATGCGTGGTCCAAGGTTCCATTTCCTGTAAAGCGAAATTGACAGTAGGGGAAAGTGGTCTAAAATGGGCCCCTTGGTCAAAACGGGCCCACCCCCTCCGCGGCGACACCTAGCGAATTTTTCAAAGTTTGAAAATGCACACGATAGCAGCTTACTATGATGAATATTCATGAGTGGCTTGACTGCTTTGGTTCGTGCTGTGGTGAGAGAAAAATTACAAAGTTTAATTTCGATAAGTTTCCTTATTTTGTTGGTTGATACGAACAAAGTGTTAATATCTGCTGTGTGTGACATTTACAATCAGGGTAGAACACTATTTACTGTGCTATTATGATATAAATACACTATCATTGAGAAATTAAGTATACGTTATCGCCAGTTTTCAAGATGGCTGAATCTTTTGGATAGGTTAGAATGGTCTAAAATGGGCCCAGAGGGGCCCTTTTTGGACATAGTATATCTGTGGATTGAGCTATTGCTGTTTTAACGCATTTATGTTTAGGATTACCTACAAGTGCACATGGGGCGGTATAAGGGAAAAACCAAGAGGCAGTTCTGGTCAGAAATCAGCATGGAAAAAGGTGTTGAAGCACTGAGAGCCAAAACAATGGGATTAAAAAAAGCTTGCAAAGTATTTAATGTACCCAGAACAACATTTCAGAGGAGGTATAAGTCAGGCCTTGCAAGTCGAGATGCAGCAGTAAAAGGACTTGGATCAAAGTGCAATAATTATGTTTGATGTAGAAATGGAGAATGAGCTATCACAACATGTGAGAGATATGGAAAGCATGTTATTTGGGTTTACTCCAAAACTTTTGAGAAAACTGGCGTACCAACTGGCATAGGCTAACAGTATTCATAATCGATTCAATGTTGAGAAAGAGGAGGCTGGTTTAGATTGGTACCGATGTTTTATGTCTCGACATCAAGATCTGACTCGCATGCTGGACATTTCACCTTTGCCAAAAATAAAAGAGCACAGTCGTAAACAGTCCAAGGTCAAGGGTAAGGCGGCCGTTTTAACTGCTAGACCTTACAAATTAGAGCTGGAAACAAAGAAGCGCTTGTTGGAAGAGACTATATCTGCCACTTTAGCAAAGAAAATGAAGAAAGTAAAAGAGGATAAAAAGGTTCAGCCGAAAATAGAGAAGAAAATGAGAAAGATGACACCCAAAGCAGGAACTAGTCACACAAAGAGTTGTTCAACAAAATCGCTGGGCAAATTCAAAGGAACTGGAGGCGAACATCCAAAAGTGTCAATTTGTCCAGGATGTGGCATCAAAGAAAATACAGAACAGGATGAGCAAATGAATTGTGATTGGATTGCATGCCAAACGTGCGACATTTGGTATCATGAACCATGCGCGGAAGTGAACGGTGTACTTGATGATGACTATTTTTACCTGCTTACAATGTTGTGAATAGTGTTTGTGTTGCTGTTATATTGTGTTTTTGTCAAATTAATGACATAACTAACAGCTGAATGAACCAAAATAATTAAGCGTTTTTACTTTTCTTCAGGAACGCTATTACTGCAATGATAAAGAATATGGCTAAAACAGGGGCCCATTTTAGACGTATTAGTAGGGTAAAATGGGCCCCCTGAGTGTGTCTGCTAAAAATGTTTTTGCCATTCTGTTAATAAAGTTAATCGTACACATATGCTGCCTAGTAAATGCACATTGAATTACCTACATTAGCAAATTGACAGTACATCGGGCGATTATGAGGAGAGGAACGATGTCCTATTGTCGGACTGTGTGGAGTTTAAGCCTATGCTTCAGTTCTTGGTAAAGGCATCACTTCTATAGACCGAAATAAATCTGCTGTATAGTTATTAGAGGCATATGGTAAGAGAATGATACCTTGGAAATAGGACATTTGGGCGGAGCCGTTTGTGCGCCTCAGTTTGGGCGCCAAGACGTCTGGGCGCCAGGACGTTTGGGCACCAACCATTTGTGGGCCATGACATTTGGGCGCCAGGAGCCGAAACAATGCTTGACAGTCAATAGGTATAGTAAAGTCTTATGCTTGCTGTTATACATTTTAATGAAAGAAGTTTTAAAATCTTTTGAAATAAACTTTTGAAATATTGGATCCAGAAATTTTTATTTGAGTTGAAATAAATAAAATTTTATTTTAAATTCAATGGCCTACTTTTACTTGGAGACATTTTAATTATAGAAAACATTAAATGGTGACTGTAGCTTCAATGACTTTTCAGTAACCATTGGACAAGAACCAGCAATTGCAGCAAATTCCCAAGATTGTAGACCCTTGCAGCGCTAACTAGTCTATAGAAATATTGTGCTATTATTATCGTAATCGTAAACTCGAGATTTCTACAGCGCCCAACGAAATCTAAGTAGCGGGAATCAGTTATTTATAGGTGCTTAGTCAAAACAAAAGCGATAAGCACGAGGGTTAAAAACGGTTCCAGGTCAAGATCCAGGCAGGCAAGCAGGCAGGCAGGCAGGCGACGACGGTGGATGGTGTTTGGAATTGGTACTCGATGAACTGATAAAATGATTATCACCTGAGCCATACTGGGTTTATTAGCAGCTAGAAAAGACTACAGCTGTCTACAAACAAATTTTTCTAGGGCTTTAGAAAAACCGTGGCAATGATAACCTACTGAAGTCGCTTTGTAACTATTCACATATAAGACCTCATCTGTTTTATATGTGTAGCTGAAACTGAGAAAATGATCAGACAGAGAAGGCCTAAGTGAATTAAAAGAACATTAGTTATATAGGTTTAGTGTGGAGAACTCGGCCACGTGGGTTTCAGACAAAGAAATTTAATCAAAAAATAATATAATCCTACCTATGCAATTTAAACTCAACGTCTACGAAACACAAACTTCAAAGTTCATTTCGCTAAAAACACAATTAACCCACCTTCATCCACTCACTCTATCCCTTTAATAAATCATTTTCTGTCGTCATCATTTTCTTCCGGATGTCTTTTGTAGCGCTTTACCTTCTATTTCGTACAATTAATGAGATTAAACATTTATTTGGGTTTATATACAAAACTGTAAAATGTGTTGCAGCGCCACACAACAATGGCTGGCCCCCAAACGGTGCCGGCCCCAAACAGAACCGGCCCCGATGTGCCCCTTCCTTACAATGCCTTATTTCATTTCTTAAACAGGTCGAGCAGACCAACTTTCCTGTGTTACATATGCAGTTAATTTAAAAGCCGGCGTGTTATCTACTGCAGCCTATATGTCACAACTGTTAATTACATACGCATACATCCATGTCTATTTTACACTTTGCAAGAGAAGAAAAAAGGTTGATCCGTCTCTCAACCTGTGAATAAAGCTCAATCAACTGCCTCATAAGATGCGACTGTGTAAATCACACTCAGTAGAATGCGTCAAAAGAGATGAGATTCGAAATCTGACTCAAAACTCGAGAGTCAAGCTAAACGTAAAGCACGTTAGAATGAAAACCGGAGTGCAGCGCTCTCAAATGAGTGCCATTCGTTTTGGTGTTGGTTGCACTCAGCTGGCCTCTGTACCCAATTATCTTGACGCCGTTTCAGGACTGACTCACGTTGCTTCACCCCTCCTCTTTATCATCGTTTCCTCTCTTCCTTCTTCTATTTTGCCCACCTCCCCTTCAGTTCATCTTCCTCGTCCTCCTACACCCTCTGCCTTACTCTTCCATAGATCTGTTATCGTGTTCATCCATTTCTTCTCCATAGTACATTTCTTCCTACGCTCACGAGCCATACTTTAATTCCTCCGTCTTATCCTAATATTTCTCGGTCTTTCCCTTCGTGTCTTCCTCTCAGCGACTAATTCTTCTTCCACTGACGTCTTTTTTCTCGTTTCTTCATGCCTCTGTTGCATGATTCCTCCACGTCCAAAGCTACTCTACATCCTCTCTTACCTCTCCTCACAAATTTATTATAAACTTCTCCTTTCACTTTCTCTCCCAACTCTGGTTTTTCCTCCCTAGTATCTTAATGTATCTTAATGGGTTTTCGTATTCTTTTCAGTTTTCTTCTGTCCATCTTTTCTGTGCTCCTCAACTTCACTTCGCCCACCCTTGTACTTCCATGTCCTTATCGTCTTCCTCCTTTTTATACTTTCCTCAGCTAATCTCACTATCCCTCTGCCTCCAAACCTGGCCTATCATTTTTATTCCCTTTTGAAAATTCTTATCCTTCTCTCAATCCCCGTAACATTTTTGCCTCTTGCTCTCAGTCCTTCCCTTCTTCTTACTTCTCGAGTTCATGATTCTGCTTCGTCTACTTCCTCCTCGACTCGGCCGTGTAGACGGACCAGTAGACGATGTTGAAGATGAGGAAGAGAGCGGGAAATATTCTCCGTGACATCCAGTCGATGTTTTTTGATGTGTATTGCCATCTGATCGGAAAGTTACTATAGAACCATTCCTTGTCCGATAGAGTCTTCACTTCGTTTGTCTCACTCGACTCCAGCATTTGCATTTCCTGTCGGCAAATTCACAAAAGCTTATTAGCAGCGACAGAACAGAATGAATCAAATAGCCAGAACGGTGGTAGAATGTCTTTACAATTTGCAAATGGGCTTCAAACTTCAGTGCGCGATGTAAAAATTCGTAGTTATGCCACGTAAGCCGTAAGGAAAAGCTTTGCTGGTTCGTTGGTTGGCTTAGTTGTGCGTGTGCGCACGGCAGCCTAAAGAATCTTCAGGACCAGTTTAAGCAAGAAAAAGTTAGGTCATCGATGATTTCTAAGACGCCTCCCATCATGCGACTGTGATGCTTGTTCATTTCTGCCATTCGTTCGCTTTTTCCCGTTGAAGGTAAAATAGTAGGCCTCAGCGGGTAATCGATCGTCTCTATCATTCTTAACCTGGTCTTATGTTACCAGACCCTATCTTAACTTCTTGCATTGACCTAGCCACAGGCTACCTGAAAATATCGCTTGTGAATGGGTTGGTTCGCTAGATTTAGCTAATTTGAGTGCTGAAGAAATGACGTCATCTCTTGCCTTACCTGCTTATCTCATATTACTTCATCGTAACTTAATTAGGTTAATTAGTAATGAGCTGTATACCTGTATAACTAGCTATCAGTGCTTTAACATACTTCTGTCTAAATATAGTAAAATCTAACAACAATCGATGGGGCGCCAATAACACCTTAAGTAAATAGCAGAAGGACTTTGCTTGCATATTTACGACTACTTGTGAAAACGATGATGATTGAGCGTTCTTCTTACGACGTCTCTTCTTTCGTCCTGTGAGTCGTTCTTCTTCACCTGGCCCTTCATCTTCTTCTCTTGTCTAGAACAGGCGTTGACGAAGGCATACTCGAGCAGTGCGGCGAAAACGAACATCATGCAAGTCGTATACCAGACGTCGATTGCCTTCGGGTAGGACACCCGCATTGAGTTGGAACGCGACGTCGTCAGCTGGGTCGTCATCGTGAGGACAGTCGTCACCCCGAGGGCGATCCGCGCAGGTTCCGAGTTCTTGTTAATCCAGAACGACACCCAGGACAGGATCACGATCAGCATCGAAGGAACATAGGTCTGGAGTACGTAGTAACCGACACGACGCTTCAAGTGGAAGATGGCTGCCAGGCAGGAGAAGTTCCCTGGCAAAATGGAAGACTATGCTGTTTCTAGGCCCCTATAAGCTGTCTCAGAAGGGGTGAAAGTAAAAAAGCGCAAGAAAAAGGAAGGATAGCTGTCTCAGGATAGATGGAAATATCGAAGTTGGAAAGGATGGAAAGCAGTCTCTGAATTAACGGTTTGAGTTGAGTGCAAAATGAAACGAAGGCAGATAAAGTAGCTGGCAAAGGAAGAAGTAGGCGATAGAAGGAGATTATGGTGGAAGGCAGAAGCAGTTGCTTAGAAAATAGAAGGAATGGAGATTTGCCGATTTCTGAGGATTCACATAAGTATCAGTGGAACGCAGTTTAAGATTTTGTACGATTGTCAAGTGGAACCATCTAACGATTCATAAAACCAGTGAAAAAAGTAACTAAGACGATCACTGGTGTGGAACCACTAGAAAGGTTAGATAAAAGACTACAAGAAATATCCACAAAATTCGCAAAACAATAACAAAAGAACCTAAAAGCAAAAAACAAAACAAAACAAAACAAACTGGAAACTGTTTCTATTGACATTTGGTGGATGGTTCACCGAGATGTCTCTTTGAAGTGTATACGTATATGACATGTACACTTAAAAGGCACAATATTATCTAAATAAGATTCGTATATATGTACATACACACATGCTTACATCATACATGCCTACATACATACATACACGTACATACCTCGTACATGCATGCATGCATGCATATTTGAATATTTGTCATTTCAAATAGCATTCCATGTGACGTAGGCGTCCCTAATAAGCGGAACATGGTTCTTTCTGGGATTGCCTGTTGCATCCCACGTGAATTTTTTTTAAATGTAATATGTTATATGCTGTTGTCTTTTTGTGGAGCAATAAAATGAATTGATGATGAAATGATATATAGGCCTCTATATATGTAACCCAGTTAATTTAAGTACTTACGCAAGTATGTATAGTTAGTGGTTGTAGTAGTAGATTACTAGCCTAACTTACTCAGTTTAGTAGTTGTTTGGAGTTTAGGATGAAGAGAGGGGACAGCTAGTGCAGAAATATCAACTGATGCCAACGCCCGGTCGTGCCAGCGCGTGGGGGAATACGGTGTATGAATTATTACTTTGTCCAGACAGGGAAGAGGAAGGGAAGTAATTCAGAGCCCACACAGGCAGAGTTACATAAGACAGTCAGGTAGAGATACAGAGAGAGAGAGAGAGAGAGAGAGAGAGAGAGAGAGGGAGGAGAGAGATAGAGAGAGAGAGAGACCAGGCTGAGTAAGCTCTAGATTGCAAGCAGGTCATGTATGTAATGAGACACCCTCATGACACTATTGAAGCTGGCGTTATGTTGGGTCTCGTCGAGGGAAATAGAAGACGTGGAAGACCAAGAATAAGTTGGATTGACAATGTCATGGCATGGACTGGCCGGTCGGGCACGATGATGGTGAACGCTACGCGCGACAGATGGCGTTGGGAGAGGATAGTCCGTATATGTAGTCAACCGTCGCGAAGCGACGATGGCGTTGTGACATGACATGCAAGCAGGGAGAAAGCCTTAAGGGAGGATGGGTTGCTGTACACGTCATTGCCCGGTGCTAGTAGGGCCTAGCTACACTACAGGCCGGGAAGATCCGCCCCAAGTAATTGATACTTCCTCAAAAGGAGATTTTAGGAATAACAGGCAGAACTGAGTAAGCCCGGCTAGCTCATCCAAAATGGCAGACAGGTTCTGTCCTAAGTCAGTCGAGCTCGAGACGCGACGGAATACGATCGAAATCAGAGTTCGCTCTAAGAGCTAGAATCGGTTGAAATGTAGTCTCTTAAAAGGTCCAGCGTCTACTGGCGCTGCAGTAATCCGTTATGAGTAGAATTAGATCTTAAAGTTTCTCATAGGGGAGGTTCTTCGCTCGCTCCGTAATGTTCTTTGATTGAACTAGAATCACGCTCGCGTTGTCAGACATTGAAGAATGACAATCCGAAATAAACGAAGAAAACTGCACAGTACGAACTAGATGAAAAACCTCGTATCATAATCCGTAGAAAGGAACTCTTTCATATGTACATACAAACATACATATCTACATCCATACATACATACATCCATCCCATACATACATACATACATGCTTATATAATATATATACATGCATCCATGCATACATACATTCTATATACACATGTATATGCATACATTCATATCTGCATGCATACAAAAATACATACATATATATACATACGGTTTTAAGCAGTATCTAATTAATGATTTTTGTTAATAGAAAGCTTGAGACCTGTCTTGTAGTTTTCGACGCAGTGGTCCTTGGAGTAGTCGATGAGGTAGAACTGCGGCAGCTGGAGGTCATCCTGGTGCACCTCGATTGGATCGTTGTCGAACCATTCCAGGACAATCTCTTTCGCATCGTAGGAATCTAAAGCCAACGGATAAGACAGAAAAATTAACAGCAATCCTCACTTTGCATATTTAGTCTACTACGCTGCTTAATATTACTAATGTTAATAATTAATAGCTTCTATTGCGCCGGTGTCTAATGCACAAGGTAGCAACCGATGGTGCACCAAACCAAGTCGCAGTTAGGACAATATCAAGAAGAAGATTACATCGTCAGCTTCAACACCTCCACATCATCAACATCAACATCATCAACAACGAACATCAACTCAGTCTTCATTCCTCTTAATCGATGTCATACTTCGACATGTATGTTCCGTATGCATGCATGTATATATGTATGCATATATGCATGTATTTATGTGTCTGTACAGGTATGTATGTATGTGTCTGTATGTGTATGTACATATATGTATGTATGAAAGAATGTATGTATGAATGTATGCATGCATGTATGTATGCAATACTGTGTATGCACTTATTTATTTACTTAAACATTCAAAACAGCGCCTTTAATGCCTTTTCAGAAGCGCTGCCTATATGCTATATTCAATGCTGCTAAAGTCATTAAGAACAAAATGTGACTAAATCGATCATTTAATTAGCTATTAATTACTTATGTTGCAGAAAAATAAACAGTCGTTTTGAATTCTACATATATGCCTACGGTTTAAGGCAGTATCTAATTAATGATATACATAGGTTTGGACATCATTTACCCTCAGCATAACATCTGGGCTCTGACGATCTCTCTTATTCTGTGTTTGCGAAATCAGAGGCGTTGTTATAGGCCTACTGATTGTCAATTATGCAATTAATAATGCATAAATGTGCGTTTACATTGATTGCTATCCGATGACTTACATGTACTGATTTTGATAGCACAGTCCTGGTAGTCAAGCGGAAAATTTTCGAGGTTCATCGTGCACGACAGTTTCATGCCGACCCTGGAAGAAGGAAGCGACACGAGAACCTATCAGGAAGACGGTTAACGGTTCAGTGAAGCGGAACATACAGCGCTCAAGGTATTTTACAATATCAGCTTAGTTATAAACAATGCAATGGAGTGCTTTCCTTTAAGTGCTCTTGCGCTGTTTGTTTATTAAATAGGCTTATAGGCCTAATGCTTTACTTAGGCTTTGGAGACGTAGCTTTGAGTGCCATGTTTCGATTATTTTAATTGTTTTTATACGCAATTCATTACATCGAAAAACTGTGTTTATCTACAATTATAATTATTACGTGGACCTAATTTATTAAGCAAATATCGCATTTAACAAAGCAGACATTTGCTGTTTTGCTGATATTCAGCCAAAGCCCGAATTAAAAGGTCCCGTCGAGCAGCTACTAAGAGCTCTTTCGATGCTTCGTAGGCCTTCAGGATTATATGCATTAAGAAGAACGGTCAAGTTCTTCGATTTCCATGAAATTTTGTTGCTCACAAATTATTCGTATAAATTTGTAGTCTAATTTCCGATATTTGAAGAATCCACAGACACAGACAGCTATCAAAATCTCTCAAGGCTCATGGGAGGAAACCCGGGACCGCAGAGGAGACCATATATTCTGCCTTCGTTTAAAGTATGTTACGTGGAAGTAAGTACTATGCGGTGAATGTGCTGCTGACAATAAGCTCTGACCTGGTGAAGTAGCGGACTGTTCCATTCGGGTAGATGCGAATACTCTGGTTGGGAACGGTGATGTCGTGCGATGATCCGGTCTTTTCGTTCGGAAAGTAGATGTCTGGAACCCAGAATTCCTTCGTGTTCTGATGAGGGATGTAAATCGGATCGTTCGTCCGGCCTTTGAACCTGAGACGTGGATCATTCCACGTCTCACGGAAGTCGATGTCTGCCGAGAACTCCTGAACAGGTCACGGGTCAATTAACTACGCAAACAGTTCTTCCACGCTCTTATATCTATAGTTAGTGTAACTGCCTACAATACAATAATAGAAAAGGTCCTAGGGTCGGTTTAACTCACCCACTGGCTCCCTCTGATAAGTTCAGTCCCATCAGTTATCCCGACGTCCACATTCTAGGGTAAATAACGCAGAGCTATGAGGCCAGGTTGCAAGTGGTTGATATGAGGCTACTATGTTCGTTCTCGGTTATCACTTCATTTGGTAGAACTCTGTATAACCTCGCGGCAGATGTTGCAATCAATGAATAATGTAATGCAGGCCTACAGTCAGACAATACAGACAGCAGTAGTTCGCTGCACGACTAGGTTTATCAGGTGCCTAGGGAATTTTCGACCTCAGGTCACCAGTGGCCTAGCTAGGAGGCACTAGGGGTGAGGCCGCCCTGGGCGCCGTGTCCAAGGGACGGCAAAGAGGGCGGCAAAATGAAATTTTTACAGACTTTTATCATTTGTACCCAGAGTTTTAATGGTGATTACACAAAAGACAGTGAGATCCTAAATCCCAAAGATCCAAAGATTGCGCCGATGAAAAACTTCAGACTCGATTGACCTGTGTAGAGTAGGTCTCTCGAGTTTCAACCCTGGAGTTGAACTGACCCAGTCTCTCTTAGCCCCCACCCACGTATTACATAATTAAGCTTATCGGTCACCCCTTCAAGTAGCCACCGTTAGATATTTATGATCTATAAATCTCTCCTCTCTAATCGACCACTCTCGTCCGACTCCTCTTCCGTTCTCTCTGTCTTTTAGGGGAAAATGCGTGCCACATCGAAACTTCATCCCTCTAAGGATTAGTAAAAAAGAAAATCTATCTTTCAAAGGCCAAATTTATGCCTGTTATAGTTCTCAGGCCCAAAGTGTCAGGTTCTAGGATAAGAGCTGAGACCCTAGGCGGTCGCCTCGCTGATTTTTGTCTAAGGCCAGGGCGGCACCAGGGGAAGTTCAAAGTTGTCCGTTTGATTATTTCTCTTGTTCGACTCACCAATGGAAAGTCCTAAAGGATTGTTCAATGTTACAGTGAAATGCCATTCTTAGAGATGGAGCTTAAAAGCAACTGAATTAAAAACCATTTCAAATCAGCTTGAAAACGTGATTGCTGCACCTGAGCATCTTCGTGCTACTCCGACTGAGACCCTAGATACCCACAATGATCCAACTTCCAATTCTAAAATGGAATTGAAGAATTCGAATTTGTAGCTTTGCTGTTCTTCTGGTCAGAAGTAGTCTCTTCAGTTGATCGAATTAAGAAGTGTCTTCAGGCGAATTAGGAAAAAACTTTTCGATGTGTGGCAGTGGACAGACAAATTAGAAAGAAACGTTCCATACCTGATGAAAATGCGTCAAATACGGGATTAACTACGCAGAAAGAAACGTGTCTTTCTCTGTGAGAAATTCTTGACCAAATTGGAGTTGAAATTTCCTATCGTTTTTCATTATTACAAGAATTGGAGAGCCGCTTTAGTTCTTTTGTAAAGCGGAATTTCCGCTGAATTAGCTGGATCCTCAAAACTGCGAACATTGCATTGAACTTCCAATCAATCTGGCACAGCATTAGTCAAAAGATTTTAATAAACTGGAACTGTACTAGGACTATACGGGCACAATTGCTTCCATCAAAACAGCAAAACCAAATGTGAAAAGTTTAGATTGGATTGGAGGTGTATGAAGGATAAAAGCATTTGAGAGGTACTAATAAGGCGCTAGATATATGTATGTAACGCCTTCTTAGATCCATTGGAGAAGGCATGTCGAATTCACACACATATATACGTACATATATACATGCATACATACATACGCACATACATGCTTACATACATATAAGTATAACGGAAATAGTTGAATCTTTCTCCAAAAACAGACAAGGCAGTTATTTAAAATTCTGTTTATTATTCTGTCGGAATGGCTTCAGGAAACAAGAAACATTCGTTTAAATCAGATTTACTGCATAGGCATATTCAAAGACAGACATAGGGCCGGACTAATTGGATTACCTCGCATCCTCCCAGGTGGCCTCATCCCGCCTCTATGTCTCCCGAGTTCGAGCAACACAAACCAAAGCATTGGCCGAGTTTTACTGGCGCAGTGGTGAGTCAAAAGAAGCTCAAGTCCTCAAATACTGTCAGTATATATACAAATATTTACTGGCCGAAATGCAGAACTATCTGTCTGAGACTAACAGACTAATTTCATAAGAAATTCATGAAATTATTTACTTCAGAAACTCTCACATAGCCTCTTCCATTTCTCTCTATTCGTTCATTTTTCTTTCATATAGGCCTATTCGTCTTCATTTCCTTCTTTTATTTCTCAGTTGCATTAATTCCTTCGGTCTTTCCTATCTTTCTTCCTATCTTTCCTATCTTTCTTCTTCGATTGCATTATGTATGAATATATCAAGACACATACATACATACATGCAAAAATACATACATACATACAAAAATGCATGCATGCATACAAAAATACATACATACATACATACAAAATTACATACATACATACAAAAAATATATTCATACAAAAATGCATACATACATACAAAAAATACATACATACAAATAATACATACATACGTACATACATACAAAAATACATACATACATACATCTAGCGCCTTATTAGTACCTCTCAAATGCTTTTATCTTTCCTGCATTCCTTCCAATTTTTTGCATTCATTCATTCCTCTTCCTGTTGTTCTTCTTCCTCTCTTACTTGTTCTTATTGTTATTGTTGTTATTGTTATTGTTCTTATTGTTATTGTTCATATTGTTGTTCTTTTTGCTTTTCCTGTTCTTATCCCAGTTTCTGTTCATAACCTTCTTTCTCTGTTGTTTTTACTTGAGTTAGACAAGAGATCTGTTGTTTAGGAATAACTCTAAGAGGCAGCTATTGAGACGAAGTCCTACTGACCTCATTTTCTTACTCCCAGCTTCTAGGGGAGACTGGCCAGTCATCTTAGTTGCTGTTTCACCTTCACATCGACAATGTACTGTCAATGTACTCATTTTACAGTTTAATTGGCTAGAGGACGCTATGGAACAAACAATCTTTAAATACATATGTTAAGTAAGGTGCATCTATCAAGACAATTGTGTAGCGCATGTTAAGAACCATTCAAAGGCTTTTCTGATTATCAATAAAATGATGTTGAAGTGTTGACGAATCTTTCTGTCCAGCGAAGTTCTGAGTCCTAACCAGGATCCGAACCCTCGTCCTCTGGGTTGACAATGGCTGATTCCAAAGTCGCATCCTGGATTTTAAGTTAAGGGGTGAAGCAGTAGTAAAGTGCGGGGTGATTATTATTATTATTATTATTATTATTATTATTATTATTATTATTATTATTATTATTATTATTATTATATTTATCATCATCATCATTATTGTCGTTGTTGTTTTTGTTGTTGTTTTTGTTGTCAGCCTATTGTGCTTCAGCTCAAATATGGACAAAGGTTAGTTGCATCGTTGATCATGTCTCTCACCATGTCCATTTCGTTGAGTGGACCAAGACTCTGGACGTAGAAATCTATTTTGACAACGGTAGAAGCACCTGCAGCAAAATAACGCCAATATATGGATATCAGTATAGAGCGTTTACATATATATTACATATATATTATATATATAGTAGTGATTATCTTGAGTGTATATAGTTTATTGGATGGGGTGACGGTGGCACATGATGGAGCCTTACATCACGCAAGTCTCTCATAACCATCCGTTGGCTATTCTTCCAATCAATAACCATGGACAGCTTCGGTCTCCTGTGACGGTTACATACGAAATATACAAAATATATATAACACATAATATATAACATACATATGGCTTTTGGTTGGTAGGCATCGGCTGTGTCTGGGTTTGGCAGCTGTCAAGTGAATCTTGCGGACGATGAATGAGATTCTGACTCGAGGCGAGAAAAAAAGAATTCGTGTGTCCTGGAAAAAGGTCTAGTCTATCCATCATATGGGCGGAGGCACAGAAATGAAGAGTTCCTGTTCTTCAGTACTATCGTAATCGTATTCTCGAGATTTCTACAGCGCCCAACGAAAGCTAAGTTATATTCATGGATCGTCCATTAATTCTTTGTTTAGTGTAATTATTCATTCTTGAAGGGCGGATCCAGACCGGGGACCCTGCCTCCTTCCATCGGAGTTGAGAAAGTCAGTACACAGAACTGAAATCATTGATTCATTTTTTGTGTCTTTTACTTCTTTTTATATCCATTCTTTATTCCTTCATTGGTTTATTTCTTCCTATCTTTCTTTTCTTCCTTCCGTCAATTGCACCTTGCTTCGTTCCTTTCTTTGTTATTTGGTCATTATTTCTAGCATCCAATGCCATATTCTTTCTATGTCGGAGACTGTGGACGAGTGTCTGTCTTTGAGACTCTTCGTCTCTTCTCTTCTACGAACTGCACAGACAGCTCAACAGCAGCCAGACTGACGTAAAAAAACTCAGACGAACGATAGACAGAAACACACGCAGATGCAGACACACACACGCACACACACACGCACAAACAAACAAAAAGACAGTCGTCAGCCGACACTAATCAAATCTCATATGACAAGAACGGCAACCATCCTCCCATAGACACGACGAGATAATCCTGATTTAGTGCCACTGTCTGGCGACTTAAGGAATGATTTGGCCTCTGACCTAAGACGCAGTAGGGCCTCACCGAGCAATGTTCCTGAAAGCAGAGAGACGCCTAACTAGATTTCTGACAAATGGTTCCACGCGGTTCAGTTGAAGAAACGAAGCTCGTTATTTGGACGACTACTGGGAACTGAGACAAAAACCGAGCAATTCCATCTCGGCTACCATTGTCCTGTCTCAGCAGCAGCCATCCTCAGGCGTATAACAAGTGTTGGTTGGGGTTAATCCCAAAACGACTGTCAGCTTTAGTGACTCTAAGGAGAATTGTCGTCATCATAGTCGTCGCTGTCATCATCATAATCCCCGTCATAACTGTCGTCGTCGTCATGCTTGAAGCATAATAATATATTCGACTAACATTGTATTCGTGTTCGTTTTCAAGCCATCGCAAAATTTCTTTTGTAAAGAAATCTGACGCATTAGATGCCTCTTCTCTCTCTCTCTCTCTCTCTCTCTCTCTCTGTCTGTCTGTCTCTCTCTCTCTCTCCATTATACTGTAAAATGAAATCAACGTGTATGACTACATGGTATATAATATGATTATGACAAAATGAAAACCAATGTGCAAACGAAGAAAGGCACTGGGAAACGGATCTGTGAGCCTAGCGTATCGAGATATTGAAATCGTATACCCCTTATGTGATCTTACTCTTTACTATACATTATGACTCATGTGTGTCATCAGTCTTCGCGGTTGCTGCTACAGAGAGCATCAGGTTCTCCAGTGCTCACCATAAATGCCTGGTCTCACGCGGCTGTCCGATTGATTCTTGAGCATATTAATCAGTTCGACGGCCTCAGCGTCAGGATTATCTTCCCTGAACACAGAAAACGGTTGATTACGGTTATAGTCTTTCAGGAGTTTCTGAACGGGTGCAATATAATAAATAAAACATCATCATCATTATCATAATAAATTACCAACTTATCATCACCATTAATCAGCATCATCACTGTCATCATCATCATCACCACCACCACCATCATCACCATCATCACTGTCATCATTATCATTTAAACTCATCATCTTCACTCTTTTCAAAGATACAAGTTCAGAGCGCTGTAAACAGGCTATTGGGGCACAATGGACAGACCAATACTAGACCGGATTCCCTCTTAATTAGGGCCGTATATTATAATTAACAAACAACAGAGATGGTGACAAAGAGCTTCATTGAATGTTTAATATATCTTAACTAAAGTGAAAGAAAGTGGGTCATATTTGTGACCTCCTAAGCAAAAGAGAAACATAAGAAGTAAAAATTTACAACTTATTACAAATCACAGTCGTTTGACGTAACTACAAAACTTCAAATTGTTTCTTAAATAAACGCAAATTAGGCAAAATTCAAATGTGCAGAGGAAGTGCATTCCATATTGACGGTCCAATACATTTGATGCTAAAATACCCGGCATTTGTTCGCGCAAATGTGCTGCAGAAGTCACTTTGCAATCTGATAGAATACGTATGAAGACAAATAAGGAGATAAATATAAAGATATAAAGATTGAGACGAATATAAGAAAAAGCTGACAAACACGCGAGGTAATAGTCTTTGTTCAGATCGATGCAAAAATGCATCAATTTGAAATTTTATTTACAGAATCTATTTTTAGTATGTTCAAATTTGAGAAAATATTATCGGTTGCCATTCCAATGTACTGTTTAGCAACAGTTCTCACAGCAGGTCGCTGCAGTATTGATAAGCCTTTCAGTCGAATAGGATAATTAGAAGCCGAAATGAGAACTGAATTAGAGAGATAAGGGTATAATTATGACTGAGTAATACAAGTTAAGGAGTATAGACTGAGTCACACCACACAGTATTGTATGCGATGCAAAATGCCAACTTTTAAAGCAATAGTTTCTTCAATAGATACATTATTCAAACTGGCAGCGGAGATGAGGGATCTCACCCGATAAATTCATTGAAAATGAGCAGGGTCAAGACCAGACGGTCGCTCTAGAAAAACGTGTACAATTACATTTATTTGTTCTGTCCACGTGAAGTGGCTGTCGATGAAGACACCAAGGACTTTACGAAAAGATACTCGTGCAGTTTGCTGATTGTCAATAGAGATGTGTACATTTTGGGCGGGTATCACTTTTTATGTGAAAATATTATTATGAAATTTGTCTTACTTACATAAACCGATAACTTGGTTGCTCGGAACTAGTCGGCAACTGATTCAAGTTCATTGTTTACAGACTTAAGCAAAACATGCGAAGATTTTTAGATAAAACGAAACTTGTATCATTAGCGAATAAAATAAATTGAAATAGAGTGGATGAATTCGGATGTCATTTATACATATTAAAGTAGTAGAGGGCTTAGGATAGATCCTTGGGGGATCATCATGAATGATCATCATTCATCATGAATGGTTTTCGTATTAGACACAGCCCCGTTACATAAAACCTGCTGTTGTTGTTACGGTAGTTCTTAAACAAAAAGAGCAGTATATCTCACACAGTAAAATTCCAGCTTTCCTAAAGTAAAACTGAATGATTTACAGTGCCGACTGACAGCCACTTTTGTTGAGCCCACACTGGGCCCAAAGCTAACCACCAGATGCCACCAGGTGTCACCAGCTGCAGGGGTATGATATCGGCACCCTGTGAGCCGAATGAACGTGGCCATCTGGGTCGAAGGCTTTTGCCAAATCAATTAAATTTCCAACAGAAATTTCATTGTTATCTAGAGCTTAATAAATTTCATTATACACATCCAGAAGAGCCATTTTCATTTATCACCATTTTCATTTATCACCACCTCACCACCGCTCTTGCCGTCACCATCTTTTATTCTTATTATTAATGCCAGTAAGCTCATGAAAACAAAATGGACTAGTCTAATTGTAATTGTAATCTGAAATTTATGAAGCGCCACTTCAAGAATAAACTCCTCAGGGGCGGAACCAGTGAGACCACTTTCAAATAATACACACTTCAGGCGCTTGCGAAACTGCGGAAGGGACTAACTAAGGAGCTCGAGCCGTAGATCTCGGGAAAGGCGATTCCAGCTGTTAGGTCCAACATGGGCAAAGCTTCTAGACTGAGCTGCAGTAGTGCGCATATGAGGGACAGTCAAGAGTCCGCGGGTATCCGATCGGAGAGTTCTAAGGCCCGGAACCAAGGAGACCGAAATGCAAAAGTCCATAAGGTATGATGGAGCAGAACCAACGAGAACATTGTACATAAAGACTGGGATCTTGAACTTAATCTTTCTTAGTGTAGCTCATTTCTAGTCATTGTCAGCAATACGAATTTGCTGAAATTATAAATAATTCAGAACTGTCTACAAGCAGAGCCATAAGCAAGTCCCTAGAATCAAACACGTCACACCCATAATGCAGTTATTACAATGGCTCCTATCAGACGGAGACATAAGTTTACAACTGAGTTTAAACTTTGATTTCATCTCTTAGTTTTTTCTATGCCCTGGCGTTTGTTAATCTCCAACTGCGCAGAAGAACAAATCGTAATTCTGCACCCAATAACCCTCCATTTGTTCAACATCACTAATACCACCTGCAGACAGACCCGGCGTGGATTTTTCTCGACTCAACTGCCTATCAATTACCAAGTTTCTTATGAAGGAACTAGAGACATTACATCACTTTCGGTGCCTGCTTTTGCCGCTCACGTGGCTGTTTCTGAATCTGTATACAATAAGCGCGCATACGCCTTAGTTAACCCGAGGTCTGTGAGGGAAGGAGGTCTAAAAACAGAACTACGACTGATTTACCAGCGTATCATAACAACCATTATAAACATTCCATGCAGCAGCTCAAGTTCGCAAAAATTTACACAACTACTGGTGCTGATGAGCGAAATGCTGATGCCACGTCACATCTCCCTAGCTGCAGTTGTAAACTTAAGTAATACAAGCTAACCGCAGAACAATCCATAGCCACATATTGTCTGACAACTATAGCCAACAGGCAGGAAACTAGCATCCTGTGAGGTTCTTAAAAGGCCGGATGCATCTATAATCGTAATCATAAACTCAAAATTTCTAAAGCGCTACTTGAAAGCTAAGCGCAGGGCACCAGTTTTTTCAAGAGCGCTGCGTCAAGTCCGTGGGGTTGTCCAAAGATGCCATGTCAAGAACCATGTCCGGATCCCAAGAGACCTGAGAGAGAGAGGAGTGGATAGGAGACTGGGGTGGGTTGTGTTCATACTGAGAGAAATGGAAAGACTGGTTAGGGTGGGATTTCTTGAGAAGGTGAGACTTTAGGTTTGAATGGAATACCTGAGGAGTAATAGAAAGAGCGAAAGACGGGATAAAGGACCAGAGAATTTGCGAAATATATATGCATACATACTTACATGCATATTGTAATAAATGCAATTTAATAATGAATGCAAATGACGTTATGATATAAATGATACTTGCAAAGGGACCTGAAATAAACGCAAATTCTTTTCAAACCCTTGAGGGGCGGCTAAGGTTTGCCATGCATCAGCAGACAGGTTTGAAAATATTAACCCTTCGCATGTTCAATCTGTTTCATATGACCATCATAATGTCTCAGTTATCGGCGCCCAATCGGACCTCCATAGTCCTTCTCACCCTCTTTCTTCCTTTTTCTTACAATCAATTACATTTGCCCGTCAGCCCGTCAACCCAAAAATGTGTTCGGCTCTTTCTTCCATTTCCCCCTTAGATGGAATTCCGTTTCATCAACGCGTCAGCGGTCAGCAATTATCTGCGACCGAATTGCTTCGGATCGACTTCATCCTGTGCTTTAGTCGAGATGTGTCACGACTCCTATGACAGTTCATATCTGAGGGTCATAGTATTGCACTGCATAGAAACCAACAATCTCAACGAGAGTTTTTATATTGGATCATAATCTTAAGCTTTGATGACCGTTATACAGCTTGGTATAGATGCCGAGCACGCGCATGTCAATCTATAAGGAGTAACATAGACCCATAAGTGAGGTCACATTTTAGCTGACATTTCTTGTAGGCCTATGTGCCACAACTAACAATACACTGTGTTGTAAAATGGCTATTTAGTAATATTTCAATATATGGTTGTCAGGAGAATCTGCTCATATCATTTGTAATTGTAATCTCCCAATTTCTAAAGCGCTACTTAAAAGCTAAGTGCAAGATACCAGCTTGTTCACAAGTGCTGCGTCAAGTCAGTGGGGTTGTCCAAAGATGCCATGTCAAGAACCAGGTCCGGTTGCCAGAATATCAGAGAACGAAGGGGGAAAGTAGCTGCTAGGGTGGGTTGTGTTTAAGCTCAGAGAAATGGGAAGGCAGCAAATTGGATGAATCAGGGTGGATTTCGACATCGTTTAGGTAATTTTAGATAATGATCAGATAATCCGTACGGAGTCCACAGAGCCGGGATTTCATTGGAAAGTTTGATTGATTTGATTAAATTTGCATTTGAATTTGACTGAATTTGACTGTGATTCCCTAAGCTACGCTGTGCGTGGTTGATGATGCGTAACGAATGTGCCATCAAATCCATGCTCTGTGTAACAAACAAACGTAAAATGACCATATTGCCATAACTATTCCATTCCATTCAGCTTCCTTCTCTTCGGATTTTCGCGGAAGGAAGGATTCGTCCTCCCCTCATTTCTTCCCCTTCGAATGAGACTTCGCACGCAATAACTGCTTGTCTACTTAGCTTCTTATTGCTGCACTTGAGCGCCACCTATACTGTCGTACAGAGAACGACCCTTATTGGCGGCAGGGTAAGCTAATGGTCCCCCTCCAGTCATTGTATGGTTCGTGGGTTGGGTGGGATTGGTTTGCTGGCTGAATGGTTGGTTCGTAAATGAATCCTTTCCTCCACAGCCAAACGTTCCAAACCAAACATCTAAGTCGACAAGTTGCGATAAATCACCAGCGTCTGAAAGTACGTGTATGCGCGCGTGTGTAAATGTGCGCGCGGATGTGTGTAGCCGCGATTACTAGTAGTACCTGCGTACTGTGCTGATGTATTTGGGCGTCTGGTTGTGTTCGTGTTGCCACATCTGGCGAGTTCTCTTTGGATACCCACTGGCGAATTGGTTAGCCTCTGCTCCTCCTCCTCCTCCGCCTCCTCCCCCTCCTGCTCCTCCTGTTCCTCCATTTTGTCGGGGCCGGTGCTCCATCTGCGGGTGGGCGGCCGCGTGTCATCCTTCCGTCCGTTCTTCCGTTCGGATGATAGCAGCGACAACATGGATTCTCCGCAGAATGGATTGGGAAGAACGATTGTCCGGCCATTCACACGATGACACCGACGCACAGGCACATCCAGAAGGACAACAACAGAAAAGGAACAGAGGCAAAGAGACAGACGGACGGCCGGACGGACGGACAGACAAACAAACGGGCAGGCAGAAAGGAGTGCCGGTGGTTTCCGCTGGGACTCGTCGGGCCTTTGAAGGCAACATGAAGACGAAGGAAAGAGAGACAAAATGTCAAGAAAGATACATTTATGGAGAGAGAGAGAGAGATAGAGAGAGAGAGAGAGAGAGAGATAATTAGAGAGATAGATAGGGAGAGCGAGAGATAGAGAGAGAGAGAGAGAGAGAGAGATAGATAGAGAGAGAGATAAATAGAGAGAGAGAGAGAGATAGATAGAGAGAAAGAGAGAGAGAGAGATAATTAGAGAGAGATAGATAGAGAGAGAGAAAGATAGAGAGAGAGAGAGAGAGAGAGAGATAGAAAGATAGATAGAGAGATAAATAGAGAGAGAGAGAGAGAGAGAGAGAGATAGAGATAGAGATAGATAGATAGAGAGAAAGAGAGAGAGAGATAATTAGAGAGAGATAGATAGAGAGAGAGAGAGATAGAGAGAGAGAGAGAGAGAGAGAGAGAGAGAGAGAGAGAGAGAGAGATAGAACGATAGATAGAGAGAGAGATAAATAGAGAGAGAGAGAGAGAGAGAGAGAGAGAGAGATAGATAGATAGATAGATAGATAGATAGATAGATAGAGAGAGAGAGAGAGAGAGAGAGAGAGAGAGAGAGAGAGAGAGAGAGAGAGAGACGCAGAAGAAAGTAAACCCCTAAAAGCAGACTGAAACTAAACGGTGCTACTAGGAAAGAGGTGTTACTGTGTGCAACTTGCATATAGACAGCGTTTGAAGTCAATACCCGCTTTGCATATCGATGCAGTGTCTAAAGCCGTATCATTCTGTTTTGGATCAAGCACATCTCACTCCTTCTCTCTGTGTGGAGAAAACGCTTCTGGACTCAAGGCCTATATGTGAATATGTGAATATGCAGGCCTAGGCCTGTGCGTATATTTCATAGTCATTATATGTGAGTAGTTAAGTGAGTTCAGTTGGCCATTCAACCAACTTCAGACGCTGGACGTACTTGAGTTTTGCTACATTTTGCATAAAGATAAAGCAAGAGAAAGTGAGAGAGAGAGAGAGAGAGTGAGAGAGAGTGAGAGAAAGAGACAGCGAGAGAAAGCCATATCGTGATGCCTGAAATCTCAAAGCCTTAGAATGTGCGCCAGAAATGGCGTCTAATTCCGCAGTCACTGCTAACAATCCTATTGATCACTCCCTATAAAGAACAAACGACCGAACGAAGGTCGATCCCATGCACGTGTGTGGCACAAAAGCTTTCTATCAGCAGGTCCGTTATTTATCTGCCCGAGGGATTGCAGTCAGCCATAGACTCAGACTAACTGTTGGGTCTCGGCAGAAGGTGCTTCGTTAGAATGCACAATTAAGGAATCAATAATCTACAGACGCATCTAAGTCGAGCTGTTAGGTCTTCTTTACAAGTCAGTAAGTAACTCGCTTTTATGGCCTGCAAAAAATACGCGAGCTGAGTTAGTCTGATAGGAATGAACGAATCGAGGGTCACCGTCCATCTGTCCGTGCCTACGTTCATATGTATGTGTATAATTACAGTAGACTTCGTCATATGTACAACTGGTCAGTGGTCGCTACTTATTACTACGTCTTGCTTGAAACGTTGTCTATTCTACTTTTTAGCAGAACACGTTCATTCTTCTAATTAAGTTTCTTTACTTTCAAATAATGTCACTTCACAAATTGTCTTTGCACAGTTTTGAACCTTACACGTGTCTTAACTCAGCGACACAATCGACACCATTGACACACAGCGCCATCTCTTAACGGTTTCACTCACAGCCTGGTTTTTCAAATCAGTTACCACTAGTAACCGTTGACCTAGCGCTTGGTTCAGACAGACGAGAGTCAACGATTCCCTCCAATTCGCTTCGACCGACTATCGTCCTCACGGGGAAGGGCTTTCTTTGCGCTCGGGGTTCAATCCTTGGCGCAGCACTGATTATAGGAACGGGTCTAAATGCGCCTACAATGTATGTATTTATGTATGTATATATGTATGTATGTATGTATGTATGTACGTGTGTATTTATGTATGTATGTATGTATTTATGTATGAATATATGTGTGTATGTATATCTGTGTGTATGCATGCACACATATATATGTATGTATCGTTCTCGTAGGTATGTATGCATGTATATTTTTATATATGTATGTATGTATATTTTTATATGTATGTATATATATCTATGTATGTATGTATATATTTATGTATGTATGTATTTATATATGTAGCCTATGTATGCATGTATGTATGCACATCTGTATGTATGTTTGAACATACATATGTATGTATGTATATCTTAATATATGTATGTATGTATTCATGTATGTATGTATGTACGTAAGCACGCATGTTTGGGTTTATGAATGTTTCTATGTATGCATACGGATTTGCATGCGTGTACAGTGTTTACCAGTGTCTATGTCTGTCCCGAAGGACATATGGCTCATGATCATATCGACGGTTGGATGGATGTTCTAGGCCTATTTACAAATCCCTGAAGAGAAACTCTTATGCGATACACATGATCCGGAACGACATTAGGTCGGTCGTAGAAAGGTCAATATTTCTGGAGAAGTCCTGCTTAAAAGGCTAGCCTTCTCAGTTCCCTGCCAATCTGAGGGGAATGAGAAGTCCTCGTAGGGCCTTCGATGTCTACACAGATCAGCCAATCGAACACGGACGTCTGAGTTTCTCCGCATTTATAAGCCTCGACCAAGGTTCATGTTAGAGGTCATCCGTAAAGGACGACGCCTACAATTCCTCGCTCAGCCGATGACGTGTTAACAACTATCTTACTTACTTACTTACTTACCACTTAAGAGGGAGTACCCCACCCATAGGAAAGTTAGCCCTGCAGGCTCAACAGGGTAGCCTAATCTAGACCTTAGTATCTAGGCGCTGGAGTGCGGACTTCCGCAAAGGGGACGGGGCAGGGTAATGCAAAATGCGGACAAATGCAGACAAGGGGGAGAAGGGGTCTAAAATAGGTCATTTTAGCGGACGTCTGTTTACTGGACGACCCTGTCACCGGCGTATTCTGGCGGTGCCAGTCCAAGCCTGGATAAAGAAGAAGGGTGACGCTAATCATCTTCGTTATAAACCATCGTCGATAAGCAGAAATTAACCGGCCACACATATGAGAAGCCGGCGCTCAAAAGTAATAGCCAGAGGATTCGTTGTCCTGGATCCAGCAACTTCTACTTCCTTAGGACCAGTCGTCCGTGCATGAGGCAGAATTTGGCAGATGAAATAGATGGCTACGTCGGATTCGTGAGACACGAGAGAAACTTGCGAAGGAGTTGAATGAGAAGGCGCTAAGCCACCTACGTCCGCTCAACGGTAAAACTTCCTGTCTTTCATTCGCACAGAGTCTTTTTGTCAACAGGACCGTAGTAGATAGATCGATAGTTGAGTTGGTGGCTGAGTAGGTGTACGTGGATGGATGGATGAGTGGACGGAAGAGGGAGTGGATGGGTGCGTGCGTTGACGAACAGAAGAACGGACGTACGGATGGACGGACAGATGGCTATCCCAAATGCGGTTTTTAGCTAAATATCATGCTTTAGGAGGACTATACTCCGTTTCTCTTGCGATCTTTGCCCAGTTATCTCCTTGAGTGAAGAAGAATATTTCAATATCAGCTTCGGCGGTTTGGAGTAAAGCCTGAGACGAACCAAATGCCTTAAGACACGTCTTTGGACACCAAAGAATTTAGCGAAATCATCGGCCATAGCGGATGGCGGAGGTCTTGGGTAGCGTGCAGGGTGTTTCTCTTTTTGAGGGCCTTTCAAAGGGCTAGATGAGTTTTCTGAACTTAGGTATGTAAGATTGGAGGGTTTGGCCTACGAACAATTTTTACACTGTTCTTGGAAATGCACATGATAGAAGAGAAGTCGTGAGCAGCGCCAGGCGCGCTCAAGGTGGCTACGTCGACGTTGAGCTTCAGAAATTTCAGAGATAAACCAAGGCTTCTTTCTGGTTTTGAGGAATGTTTTATCAAGAGGTTCGGTTAGAACAGATTGGAGCTGGTAAAAATGGCTTCCCCAGATAGGTTTGAGTAAGAAGAAGGAAGTAAGAAGCGGGTGTCGCTTTTGAAAGTCTGGACATCTAGTTATAATTGTAAATATAATGAGAAATTTGTATAGCGCCTCTTCAAGACAAATTCATCAGAGGCGCTCTCTGCGCTGACGATGTTAAATGTCATTAAGAACGGAACATTCCTCCGTTAGTAAACATTACTCAGATGACTAGAAGAGCAACAAGTGGCAAGCTCACGCCTACGCGCGATGCCCTACCAACAGATTTCTAACGTGAGTTGAAGGATGACAGCATGCTCAGAGTTCCTGAAGCACGTAGCGTCGAGGATGAGGACTGAAGATTGGCGATGTGATCAGCCGCCGATGGCTCACGGCTGTCTCACCACCCAGCAATCCCTTTTTGGTGGAAGAAAGGACATGGCGTCCAGATATCCCTCGAACCGCCGGATAAGCGCAGGTAGGGATTCGTTGCAGGTAGGCAATTGAGCAGCCATTCCGTGATTTACTGTCGGTGCAGCTCTGAAGACTCTCTTCGCCCTTTCTCCACTGAATCCAGGATTTCTCGGCGTATAGACGACGTAAATAGTTCTGTTGGTCTGAAGCTTGACGATCTAGATGGAATCCTCTTCTCCCCCTCTGTAGATGAAACATTCCGGTCACGATAAGACGCAACAAAAGCCGTCCGAAACGCAGTAAATCCGTGCTCAAAACGAACAGTAATTCCGGTACGCAAACTTTATAACAGTAAAACTCAAAACTGCCAGAGATATCAAGCAAATCTTTTAGACAATGTAATTCGTCAAAATGACAAGAAGAAATCCAGCGACATGAAATGACCTCTGACCTGTGCAGATATGTCAAGTGACATGTTATCTAGTTGATGCTGCAGGTCCGATAGTGATAACAATGTAACTCGGTGTTTGGTTTGTAGGAAAAGAAGTGAAAGCGGCAAAAGCAAGGTGATGTGAAAGATAAGTTTCCTTAGTCAAGATATCCTGACTTATGTTATAGTCGGGTCTTGTCACTAGGAAATCAGAGGTGTGGCCTTTGGTGTGAGTTTGCAAGGCTATATGTTGCTTCAGATCTAAAGAAGTCAAGAGAATGAAAAGTAGGCTGTCACGTTCCTCATCTCACGTGTCGTCGTCCTCCATCACGTGCGTCCGTCGGTCCCCTCTGATGATCGCGGATGGTAGCTGGAGGTGCGCCATCGGCGGGAAAATTCGACACTCACCTGACATGAGGGAGTACCAGACAGCTGACTGATGAAATGCAAGACTCGATCGAGGGATTGTCAAACTAGTTTATAAGGGGAGAAAATGACTTTAGTCAGACAGATGCCAGGCAGATGCCAGACCGATGCAGACCGAGAGAGGGACTGAGCCGTTCGTCAGTCGATGTTAAGTCTCAGTTAAATAATAATAAAAGATTCTATTCGACTTCTACTCAGCCTTGTGACATAGGCCTAGTAGAAATGTGATAATTTGAATCGACAAGAATGTTAAAGTCGCCCATTATGACTATTTGACGCAAGAGCCTTCAAAAGAGATTGAAATTCATGTAAGAAATCCGTTTAAGGAAATAACAGAAGTTGATACATAACTATGACTCTAATGTGTTTTTGTTGCCCGAGTTCAGACTGGCAACCAAAGCTTAAGAAGACGTTGGAGAAGGTAGAGGGAGAACAGATGTAGACAAAGGCAAGAAGGATTTGTAATGGAAAGATAATCCACCACAGTTTCAAGTCTGTTGTGGGTCGTGTAGCAGTGAAAATCAAAGTTCGACCGTACGTTAAAGCAGAAGATAGCGTACGCGTACGGTACGTAATTTACTAAAAATAATAGCGTACGCCGTACGGTACGTTCGTATTCCGTACGTATGAGCAGCCTTTAATATTAGTTGCTTCTCGTGACGTCACATTTTTTTCTCGTCATTTTCTCGTCGTTCGCGGAATTGTTTTAAAACGTTTTCCATTCTTTAATTTTTAATTTTTGTTATTCTTTGTTAATTCTATAATAAAAAAATATTTCGACTAACACGTAATGCAGAAAAATTAGCGTACGCTATTTATTAATTTAGCCAAAAAATAGCGTACGCGTACGGTACGCATTTCAGCAGAAAAAATAGCGTACGTTCCGTACCTACGGTCGAACTCTGGTGAAAATGAATGGTGAGTTATATCTGAAAGGAAGGACTAGGTGTCATCAGGACGTAGCCAAATTTCATTAAGTGCCATGGTATGAAGTTGCTGCTCAATGCGTTCATTTGCCAGACAGGGTCTTTGGAAAGAATGGAGGCAATGTTCAGGTGCCTAAAGTTCAAGGCTTTCAGGAGCGTTGAGGCAGTATTCAGCTCAATATCACCAGCAAGATGTATGAGAATGAGGATATCCACTTGTATACCATTACAGTTTTAGATGATAATCGCGACTTTCTGTCATTTTTACACAATTATACGTATATGCATAATACATACATGCATACATATGCACACACATACACACATACGTACACATATATATATACATACATACATACATACATATATACATACATACATACATGCATACATACTTACATGCATATATACATGCATACGCCTCAGGCGGGCTCCATAAGTCTCGAATTAATTATTGAACTATGCCCCTGGTAATTACCTGTAGCTTCAGACGTAATTTGAGTAGCTTCTATTGCTGTTGTCGAACCCGGTCGCCATTTTAAATGACGTCACTGTGAACAGCTTCGCCATAAACCGTAACCATAAAGTCGGGCTGGAATTTTATATCGTGTGCAGCCGGCAAGGCATGGATTGGGTAAAGCAGCAGCGAATGATGGTCTTCAGAGTGGCTTCATCCGAACACAATGGAGATTTGTCAACGACCACCAGTCGGAAAAGGACGCTATTACAGTCTGCGCAATGAATCTGGCTAATGAGGCACTTTCCATCATCATGTCCAGGGTCTTCCAGTCGGTCAGGGTAACCGTAGGCTGCGAACGGTTCACTTGACTGACATCATTCGTCGTCTTCAGCACAGCAATGAGAAAAAGTTCTGAACCAGTCAGCTATGAACCAGAACCCGTTGGTTTGAATCTCAGTGCCTTCGCAAGCCTTTCACTGAAGACTTTCCTTGTTAATTGATTACTGTTTCAATGCAGGTGAAGTTGTTCTTAGGTATCTATACCATATTTTAGGCTGGAAAGGATCGCCTTCGCGAGGTTTTATAAGGCGCCACATAACTGTCTAAATATATACTTACATACATTCATACATACACGTGACTCAACAGGTCAGTTTCTTTTCTATAATTTTTAATTTCTTTCCTATAATTTATAATTTGTGCCCAAGGTAAGCAAAATCCCTCAGGAACTGAAAAATTACTCAAGGATCTGTTAAGGGGTGTCTGGGAAATCAGGCCTCGTCCTCAGCAACATCAGGAAACGTGCCCCGGAAAGCGATGACATTATAGCGCTGAATACAGATGGAGAGGCGCTGAAAAAGAAAGGCAATCTCACGTGATTCTCCTGAGGTGGTCGAAAGACGACGGCCAACCTCGCGGATGAAATCGACCCCTGCAGAATTAATTGGGCCCAGTGTTTCGAATACGATGGGCAGAAAAAAATGTGTCGAAGGCAGCCCTAGATATTTTTCGGTTTTTCGAATGGCAGCCTGGTCTGCTTTCAATTTCATCTGCTTTGTGGGGCAGGTTCGCAAAGCTCGGTAGACTTCTGTCTCTTCGCCAAATCATTTACGTTGAGCCAGTAGGGTTGTGGTTTGTACATGGTAAACCATAATAACAATGAATAGCATACGTTGCTCTGGAGATTTTCACTGATGCTAGCCATGCTATGGTTCTCATTATTGCAAAAGTTCAAATAAATTGATTTGGATGGTGATCCTATTCCTCATTCCTCAGTATCTTGCATAACCTATCATTCGCAATTCACAAAGCACCAAAGTGAACTCTCACTGCCTGTGTTCCTATCTGTCTCTCTGTTTGTCTGTTTCTACCTCTGCCTCATTGTGCTTTAAACAAGACACACACAGCATATACTATAATTGAACTTCCTGAGTGTCGGCTAAAGGACCGAGCGAATCCCCCCCCCCCCCGGCAGGAGAGCGATGTACCGAGTCCCCGGGCTGAGTTCCCTTCATCGAATATGCATCCACGCCTTATTTACGCTTTATGATGAGTTAGAGTGAGAGATACACGAAGAGACAGACCGACAGACAGAGAAAAACACAGACGCACAGACACAGAGAGAACAGAAGAGAAAGGAAGACGATAGACACAAGGACGTTCTGATAGAAGCAGAATAAGGGCAGAAAACTAAACGGACAAGGCATATATAATAATAATCTGATACCCCGTGGTTAATGTTGAAATTCACTGATTGAATCCAGGATAGCTAGGGTTAAGAACTCGGCTTAATAAAAGCAACTACGTATCACTTTCGACAAACAGACCGGAAGTATATATATATATATACATTACCTAAATGTAGTTAACTGAATAGAGTTCAGTTCCTCTTTAGCGCCACCTTGTGCCAACTCGTGCAATATATACTACACGTAATTCTAACATTTGCCGGGAACATCTCTGCACTGCAGTTCCTACAGTTCCTCTTTAACGTCATCTAGTGCCAACTCGTGCATTATAATTATGTTACACGTAATTCTAACAGGTGCAGAGAACATCTCTGCACTGTCTACATAAGTCGAGCCCTTACCGTGTCTGTCCTAATCCGTTCCATTTACATTACATCCTATGCGTTTATCATTGGGCCTACCTCTTCGTCATCAGCATAGGGTGCGTGGTTAGGAATGTAATTTTAGCAAGTACATGTACTTCTGTCTCTATACTTTTATCTGAGAGGCCTGTCGTAAACCAGTGACATCTATATCCGCATCATATACTGACCATTCTGTGCGAATGTGCTTTGGTGCTGTCAAGTCTGACGAGTGTCTTCTGAAGAGGCGCTATATAAATTGGTGATTACAAGTTCAATTACCATATTGTATTTTTATTTTGTAATAATAATTATTTAAATAGAATATGCAGCATAGGAGTGTATTTGAACTTATAAGCATTTATATGCATGAAGGTCTGTGTAGCCAATATCCCTCTCATAGCCCAAGGCAGAGCTGTTCCTGGCTAGTCTGGATCCAGAAAATTCTAATCAGATAGGCCTGTTCTTGTTCGTTGACATTAAATATCCCAAGGGTCTTTAGTCATGTGACCCTACTGTGCGAATTGAAATTACCACATTTCGGGTATGTTCATTCCGTTTGGATGCGCAATTGTCGCATGGTTCAGCCCAGACAATGCCATGTCTGGTTCAACCAGGAACTACTGCTGGGTTTCCAGTTTTAGCTTCTCGTTGGCTGCGGCACCATGGTTACAGGAAATTGCAAATTACGAGCAGTTCTGATGAATGGAAATTCAGCGAACAAACTGCCACTTTGTGATAGAAGGCAGTTAGGCATTTTCTTGCGAATTTGCTACATGAGCCAGGCAGTATACAAATGCTTGAAGGTCAGAGAGAATTAGTCAACCATCAAACGTTTCCTGATTGAAGGCAATTATATTCTTAGCTTTGGAGACAGAAAACAATTGATTCCATTCTACTGAGGCAGCAGCTTGACAGTGTCCTTGACCGATTCGCACCCCGACTCAGCCAAAAGGCTTGTACAATGGGTACAAATTCTGGGGAGATGAAATGAGGAACTGTCCCTACCCGGAGTGGCCCGTGCTGAGGACTTGATAAGACCAGATGAAACGGAAATTCTGGAGATAGGTAGCACAGTTGACAACTTAAGGTTTAGGCATTTTCTTGTGAATTTGCCACTCGAGCCAGTCAAAGCATTACGAAAGGAACGAAATCGAAGAGAATTGATGTGGCCAAACAAGCTGACGGTGATTAAGTCCCTGGTGATGTAAAAAATGCATTTGCTACTGCTGCTGATGATGGCGGTCATGATCATAAAGATACAGTATAATTATAAGGAATACTTGTGGTCCAGCAGTGTTACTCGAAAAATCCTCGTACATCATTCATTTATAGGCCAGGGCTAAGTCTATAGGTTACGCATAAATCGAACCTAAGCAGCACTAACTGTCATCCTATCGGGCATCGGATACATTCGGTGCACTGACATATAGGCAGCTATGACGTTCAGTAACTAAACTGACAATTAGTCACAATTAGTGACTTAAAGACAGATGACTTTAACAGAAGAAACAATCGTCTAAACTTAAGACTTACCTGTTTCAACTGTTTCCACTTGTTTACCCATCGTGGCCTGATTTATGGTTCCCCTGACCTATTCGAATTTCGACCGTGCTTCTCTGGATTATCATTATTTATTTATTTATTAATAACTTCTATTGCGCCAGTGTCTAATGCACAAGGCACCAACCGCAATCAAGTTAACATCCAGAAGGTCAGTCCACTATAAGGCAGAGAGGCAGCTTATGGTGGATGAGCAATTTGAAACAGTTAAGCCTGAAGAAAGTTTACGGCTATGTTTATGATAACGATTCGTGACTGCGACCTCGCTTGAACTGACCAACGACGGATCTCTTGTGCATTTTTATTATAAGTTCTGTGCAACAGAAGTCATTAGATTAGGTTAGATTAGCCAATCACAGAATTAGGTTAGGTTAGATTAGCCAATCACAGAATTAGGTTAGGTTAGATTAGCCAATCACAGAATTAGGTTAGGTTAGATTAGCCAATCACAGAATTAGGTTAGGTTAGATTAGCCAATCACAGAATTAGGTTAGGCTTAAACTAAACGCAGCATGAGCATGCATTTGCTCTTTTACACGCTGACTTACAAGATGCTTTAAAACTGGCCAGGTTGTTGTTGTTGTTGATGATGATGCTGATGATGATGCTGATGATGACGACGATGATGATGATGGGTTGCATGGCCTACAGCTCGACAATTCAGCTCGTGCGCTGTAGTCATAGTGATGAGACATATAGATCCTGACTGAATATTAATGAATATGAATAATAGCAAATCATTTATAGGAGAGTCGACAGTTTTTTTCTTTGAAATCATGATAGATTAGATTGGCATGTCTTTTGTTCCCGTTCCTCCTGCACCCTGTATTCAAGGACCGTAGCCTATCAAGTATGTAGCCTATCAAAGCTGTAGCCTATCAAAGCTGTAGCCTATTAAGGCTGTAGCCTATTAAGGCTGTAGAATATCATGGCACAGGATGTCAAGGCTGCAACACATCACGGCTGCAATCTATGCATGGGATTAACGTCGAGGTAACGACCCAGTCTCTTAATCAGACTAACTGCTGCCGCGCATGTCTGAATCTTAAGCGCTACAGAAACCGAGAATCAGAACAGCTCATGTTCCTTACCTGGGTATTCTTGCGCTTGAACGCGCATGTCTTCGAGGTGCATGAGGTCTCCGGTCGGACGAACACGGCCTACAGAAATCATCAGTACATCTATCATCGCCATCGTCGTCATCATCATAGTCATTATCGTCGTCGTTGTCATAGTCAATCGCTTGAATGTCACTGCAGACCACTCACTGTCTTGTACTTTCGGCAGCACTTTACACTCGCTATATCTGTAGCGAAGAAAGTGTATATTAGCGCTACATAAAAGTACTAGGGTTGGGTCACGCTTAAGTGAGTTCTGGGCACGATCTGAATGAAAGGTGTGTCTGAAAGTATTGGGCTATAAAAGGGCTAGCTGGTTTGAGAGAGAGGGGAACCAAGAGAAGGGAAACTTGTGCAGTTTAAAATGGGAGTAGCGTGATTTAAGAAGTAAACTTATTTAGTTAGAAGTTTAGCCAGGAAAATCCTGGCAGTCCATGTCGGGAGAAAAAACAGTTTCTCGAACACAGGAATTGTCTATTCGTGACAATATCTCGGAAGCCAGATAACCACTGCTCATGACACTCATGAGTCCTTGTATTTCACCTGTTGGACTGCTGCCATTGAATTGTCATTTATAATTCATTCACTGACTCCATGTCTTAATGCATTTGGGGACAATTTCTTGCTCCAATTGCAATCTTAAGTTACTATGGCAATGGCTCCAATACATGGCAGCGATGGCCATTGAAGGCCTACGAGAGAAACTAGAAAGAGAGAGGGAGACAGAGAGAGAGAAAGAAAGACAGAGACGGAAAGAGACAGAGAGAAAGAAAGAAAGCAAGAGAAAGAGAGAAAGAATATGGGAGTCGTTAATGTTATTGCCTGCGCGGCATTTAACCTGTCAGATGCTTTATGTGTGCTGCAAAAGGTCATATCAAGTTGGGGGTCATTTTCAATCGAAATGCTTATTCGAAACATGGCTTTATGCCATCAACAGCCATTTATGCGTTTTTTACATTTCGGCTCAGAACCCAGTGACTCAGTGACGACAGAATGTCATAAACTTAGTAATTAGAGGACAGAAAAAACCTGGATTGATAGCGAATGATTGAAAGTTTTTTGCATAATGTTGCCGCATATATGGCCTTCGTATCATTTGTTCGCTCGTCAGTCCATCCGTCCATCCGTCTGTCAGTACATAGGTCCGTCTGTCCGTCTTCATGGAACTGACGTTTCTCCTTGCCTTCCTCTCTGTTCTTCCTTTTTTCTTTTTTCTTTCCGTTCTTTCTTCCCGAAGGAAGGTGGAAGGAAAGGACTTTCTGTCTATCTTCCTTCCTTCCTCTTTCTCTTTCTTCTTTCCTTCCTTCCTTCCTTCTTTTCTTTCTTTCTTTCCTTCCTTCTTTCCTTCCTTTCTTCCTTCCTTCCTTCCTTCCTTCCTTCCTTCCTTCCTTCCTTCCTTCCTTCCTTCCTTCCTTCCTTCCTTCCTTCCTTCCTTCCTTCCTTCCTTCCTTCCTTCCTTCCTTCCTTCCTTCCTTCCTTCCTTCCTTCCTTCCTTCCTTCCTTCCTTCATTCCTTCCTAATAACTTACTGAAAGAGACCTACAAAAATACAAAATTAATGGATGAATATAATGCTGTTTGTGTTGGAAAGTGCTAATTTCGCAATCATCTGCCATCTACCAACGTTTTCAAAACAGACAGACAGACCTATGTCCTTACAGACGGAGCCAATTAACGATGGCATCATAGGCAGACGGCCTAGAAGAACGAACGAGGATGCCCTCTGACGAGAACGAAACGCCTTGTTTCAGACAAAACTTGTAGGCTAAATGCGGTACGATAATGGAGTAAATACAGCACAAATCGTGTGTAAACCTGGAATGCGCTGATAACTTCATCTTCAATCTCATACTAATGTTTGATAATAGTGGGCACTGTTGTGTGGCATGAGCATTAGTGGTTAACGGCCCAAGAACAGAAGGCATTGTCGTTAGACTGGTGTGAACTTCTATACTGTTGGCTCAAGCAATTGTCAGGCAGTATTTTCCCAAGGTTCGGTGGCCGATTGGTAACACGCTGGCACGAAGAGCGGAAGGAAGCGGGATCGAATCCCGCTTGCCCCATAAAGGTCGACTCAGCCGCTACTCGCCAGAGGGCAGTAGTAAAATGAGTAGCAGTTTCACTGCGTAGATAACCTTGGGTTCGGCGGGTAAGACTTGCCATCTACCGCCGATGTATGGTCACTAGTGGCCACCTAAGGACTGATGGCATTGAAACCGGAGATCAGTACCGGCACCTACGGGCGTTGAACCCATGGTGGAATCTATCTATCTATCTATTTCCCAAGGGCTATGCTGTGAGGAGGCAAATGCTAAATGAACGTTCTTGCCACAATACATAAGAGCGAGTGGACTGTCCTAACAGCTCTATGACATGTAGCTGATAGTTGGCGGTGGACTGGGCTGCGGATGAAGCAGCCACTCGTTCTGTACTTAAGGCAATGAAGTCGTGCGATTATGACATAAATTAGCCTCTCATAGCAGCAGTATAAACAGACTTGCAGCAACTCT